>PVHT021183693.1:35611105-35632645 GCA_004024745.2 Catagonus wagneri | reverse complement strand
TGCCTCCTGTATTCTACTGTTGGCTGCTTCTAAGGAATTTTTTATTTCAGTTATTGTATTTTGCATCTCTTCTTGTTTAATTTTTACAGCTTGTATTTCTCTGCTCAGTGTTTCCTGTAAATGATCAATCTTTGCCTCCAGTTTATTTCCAATGCCTTGCATCATCTTCAGCATCAACAGTCTAAAGTCTCTTTCTGAGGCTGATAATCTCCTCATCACTGGGCTGTTTTTCTGGGCTTTTCTCTTTCTCCCTTATCTGTGTTATAGTTTTCTGTCTTTTCATTTTTATAGGTTTTTGGTGTGGTGACCTTTTGCCAACAATAGAGTGGGAGCCTCTTAGTTCTGGCATTTGCCTCCCCTGTGACTAAAGCTGGTATGGGCGGGGTTTGCTGTAGGCTTCCTGATGGGAGGGACTGATGCCTGCCCACTGGTAGGTGGGGTTGATTTCTCTCCCTCTGATGGGCGGGGCTTTGTCTCTGGATGAGATTAGAGGCTGGCTGTGTGCCTGAGTGTTCTTTAGCCAGCCTGTTTACTGATGGGTGGGGCCGCGATCCCACCTGGATTATTGTTTGGCCTGGGGCTTCTCAGCACTGATGGGAGGGACTGATTTTCCCAGAAATGGCCCCCTCCAGAGAAATGCAGGCTGATGAATGTTCCCAAGAGCTTCACCTCCAATGCCCTTCCCCCACAACAAGCCACAGTACCCTTATTTTCCCAGGAGATCCTCCAAGAATTGCAGTGTGGTTCCACCTGGATTCCTATGGAGACTGCTTTGCCCTGGGACCCAGTGCATGTGAAAGTCTGTGTGTGCCTTTCAAGGATGGGGTCTCTGTTTCCCCCAGTCCTGTGGAGCTCCTGCAGACAAGCCCAGCTGGCCTTCAATGCCAGATGCTCTGGGGGCTCTTTCTCCCTGTGCCAGATCTCCAGGCATGGGGATTTGACGTGAGACTCAGACTCAGTCCTGTAGCTGAGTCTCTGTGATGCAGTTACTTTCCAGTCTATGGGGCTTCCCACCCGGGAGGTATGGGGTTGCTTCTATCGCGTAATCGCCCCTCCTACCTCCTGATGTGGTCTCAGCTTTGTCTCCAGGAGCAGAGTATCTTTTTTTTGGAGTTTACAGTCCATTTGGTTGGAGGTTGCTTGGCATTTGGTTGTAGTTTTGCTGTTTTTGGGGGGCGAAGTTGAGCTCCTTCTATTCTGCCATCTTAATCCAATCTCCCTGGATATCTGTATTCTTTTTGCCATTTTGTTCATTGTTTTGGATTTGGTTTTGTTGGTCTTTTTCTGCTCTTTTATTCTCTTATCTTGTGGGTCTGATGACTGTATTTGGTATTGTGTTTGTATTGCTTTTTTTATTTGTGTGTGTATCTATTGTAGATTTTTGTTTTGTGGTTACCATGAGGTTTTGATATAGGAATGTGTGTGTATATATATATATATATATATATATACACACAAGTTTACTTTAAGTTTCTGGTCTCATAATTACAAGTGCATCCTGCTGTATAGTACCGGGAACTATATCTAGTCACTTGTGATGGAGCATGATGGAGGTGAGAAAAAGAATATATATGTGTGTGTGTGTGAGAGAGAGAAAAAGAGAGACTGGGTCACTTTGCTGTACAGTAGAAAATTGACAGAACACTGTAAACCAACTGTAATGGAAAAAATAAAAATCATTTAAAAAAATAAAAAATTTCATGTCAATTGGTTAAGAAAATGCATCTCCAGTATCCTGCATTTGTACCCTCCTCTTCTCACCATTGCTGGTTTTGATATCATATCTGTGGGTGGATAACTTCCTATCTTTACTATATGGTTGCCTTTACTGGTGAACCTTGTCGTTTGTAATTCCCTTGTTTCTAGTTGTGGCCTTTTCTTTTCTGACTAGAGAAGCTCGTATAACATTTGTTGTAAAGCTGGTTTAGTTGTGCTGAATTCTCTTAGTTTTTGCTTGTCTGTAAAGCTTTTGAGTTCTCCTTCAAATCTGAATGATAGCCTTGCTGGGTAGAGTATTCTCTAGTTGTAGGCTTTTTCCCTTTCATCACTTTAAGTATATAGTGCCACTCCCTTCTGGCCTGCAATTTCTGCTAAAATTCAGCTGATCATTTTATTAGGGTTCCCTTGTATGTTATCTGATGCTTTTCCCTCACTGCTTTCAGTATTTTCTCTGTCTTTAATTTTGGCCAGTTTGATTAATGTGTCTTGGAGTGTTACTCCTTAGATATCTTCTCTATGGTACTCGTTCTTCTTGGACTTGTAATTCCTTTCCCATGTTAGGGAGGTTTAGTTTTCTGCTATTATCTCCAAATGTTTTCTCCAGACCTTTCTCTCTCTTTTCTCCTTCTGACACCCTTATAATGTAGATGTTGTTGCATTTAATGCTGCCCAGAGTTCTCTTAAACTGTCCTTATTTCTTTTCATTCTTTCTTTATTCTGTTCCATGTCAATGATTTCCACCAGTCTCTTCCACCTCATTTATCTGTTCTTGTGCCTCCTGTATTCTATTTTTGGTTCCTTCTAGTGAATTTTTCATTTCAGTTATTGTGTCATTCATCTGCTTTTTTATTCTTAAATTCCTCTATTTCTTAAATGTTTCTTGTAACTCATCAATCTTTGTCTCCAGCTTTTTTTCCAAGATCTTGGATCATTCTTACAATCATTACATAAGGACTTTTTCATGTAGGTTTCTTATCTCCACTTCACTTAGCTGTTATCCTGGGTTTTTTTCTTATTCCTTCATCTGACCCGTATTTCTCTGCCATTTCATTTTGCCTAGCTTTTTGTGTGGTCTCCTTTTTTTCAGGCTACAAGGTTGTAGCCTCTCTTGCTTCTAGAACCTGGCCCTTTGTGGGTGAGGTTGATACAGTGGCTTGTGGCAGGCTTCCTGATGGGAGCGACTGATGCCTGCCCACTGGTGGGTGGAGCTGAGTCTTTTACCTCTGGTGGGTTGGGCTGTGTCTCTTGAGTGTGATTAGAGGCAGCTGTATGCCTAAGAAAACTTTAGGCAGCCTGTTTGCCCATGGGTGGAGCTGTGTTCCCACCCTGTTTGTGTTTGGCCTAGGACATCCTAGCCCTGATGGGTGAAACCAGATTTTTTCAAAAAGGCAACCTCTAGTGGTCACTCACACCAGTGATTATTCCTTGTGACCTCTGCCTCCAATCTCTTTCCCCTGCAGTGAGCCACAGCCAACTCCTGCTTTTCCAGGAGACCCTCCAAGACCCGTAAGTAGGTCAGACCCAGGTTCTTATGGAATCCCTGCTTTACCATGGGACCCAGTGCATATAAAACCCTATATGTTCCCTTCAAGAGTGGAGTCAGCTTCCACCAATCCCGTGGTGCTTCTGTGCTGAAGCTCCACTGGCCTTCAATGCCAAATGTTCCAGGGGTTCCTCCTCTCAATGCCAGACCTGCAGGCATAGGAACCTGACATGGGGTTTGGAACTCTTACTCATGTGAAAGAGCCTGTGTGGTATAGTTATTTTCCATTCTGTGGGTTGCCCACCCAGCGAGTATGGGATTGCTTATATCACAGAAGCACCCATCCTACTGTCTTGTGGGTTCTTCTTTGTCTTTGGGTGTAGGAGATCTTTTTTGGTAGCTTCCAGTTTTTGTTGATGATTGTTCAAAAGTATTAATTATAGTGTTTTCATGAGTGGAGGTGAGCTTGAATCCTTCTCCATAATCTTGTCTCTCTCTCCTGTCCTCTCATACTTTGAGTTTTAGGAAGTCCCTAAAATATGCTCTTAACACCCCTTTAAGTCTACTCTGAAAGATTTAGGTTATCCCTAATTTAAATAAATTTTAATTCTTCTCTTCCCTGCCATCTGGACAGTTAATAGGCTCTGAAGAGTTCCCCATGTGAAAACGAGCATGTTTATAGTTTATTGTCATTAAATACTTAGTTAAAATGTAGGACAACAATTATCTCTGAAAACAACCTTTTAATTATTCAGATGTCATGATAGCACAGCTTAGATGCAACAGTTGACCTTTACATTTCTCTTGAGTCAGCAATGTGCTTCAGATCCTAAATATCCTTTTAAAAAAATAAATCACAAGCTAACTCCAAGAAAAAAAAATCCCTAACACAGTTCTGTCCTTACAGAATTTAACTAGGATTGCTTGTGCTCTACTAGTTAGCAGCATCTGTTATTGACTGATATATTGTGTCACATCTCTTTGGACATTTAAACCATACAAGGAACATAAAGCCATAACCATAAACCATAAAAAACAATAAGGTCCCCTAACTCTGGTGTAACTCTTCAGTTTACAGAAAAATTTCCCCAAAATTTGGGAATGAAAAAAGGTTATTTGATATGGCTGACATCACACCCATAAGGAGTGGTGGCACATGGGCAAGAGTTTACATTTTCTGATGACTGGTCCAGATTACTTTGCAGTACCCCAAAAAACTCCTTCCAAGTGACTATCAGTTCCTTGAGGTCAGGAATTGTCTTTTTCAGCTTCATAATCCAAGAATAAAACACAGGTCTAGAATCTAGAGTTTGATACATGTTCAATTTATTTGAGGTACCCAACCTATTATCTGCCTGTTTTCCTACAGATGGACTCTTCAATTAATCTTTTCAAGAACTAAAATTGCCAGGAAAATATATTCTTGTGTCCATATGCTAAGAAATCATTTCAAAATAAGGCATAGTGATTTGCTGCTGCTATGAGCAGCTATAAAGTCAGTTTGCCCTTGGCCAGCATGGTGCCTTTGTGGCCACAGGGACTTTCCTCCTGGGGGCTCCTTAGCAGTTGTGGGCACAGTGGTCCCCCACAGTGTTGCATTCCCATCAAGTGGTGGATTAGAAGGGCACATCCTGTCCCTATGGCAGAGGAGCTGGGCTCTCTCTGGTGGCCTGTCCTTGGATGGGATGGCAGGAAGGAGGTCAGCTTTTTAGGGGGTTGGCACTGCATCCCAGGGTGTAAGTTTGTAGAAATCCCTTTTCCTACTAGTATAATTAAATACAGAAATAAAAATGTAACATTACATATATTAAATTAATCACATGGATGTAATGATGTTTTGTCTATGTGATTTATGTAAGGTTTAAAGATAGTTTTCATGAAAATTGTTGAAACTTACCATTGTTATATGACAGATCATCATACTTTTTAATTATCTTTTGTCCATGTTTTAAGTTTCCTTAATAAAACATGTTTAAAAATCATTTTTAAAAATGAGGCATAGTTTTCTGAACATGACACAGGCTGTTGGACATCTCACCAATAGTTTCTGGATTAATCTGATGATAGCAGAGTGGAAAAATACAGACGGGAGTCAGGAAGGAAGACCTCTGTTCAGATCTCATCTCTGAGGGAGTTCCCGTTGTGACTCAGCAGAAATGAATCTGACTAATAACCATGGAGGATGCAGGTTTGATCCCTGGCCTCACTCAGTGGGTTAAGGAGCTGTGGTGTAGGTGGCAGACACAGCCCAGATCCCAGTTGCTTTGTCTATGGTGCAGGCCGGCAGCTACAGCTCCCATTCGACCCCTAGCCTGGGAACCTCCATATACCACGTGTGCAGCCCTAAAAAAAAAAATCTCAGTTCTTCTCTCTGAGTGACTTACTTGGGCAAATTATTTAATCTTTGTGACTTCAGCTTCAGCTTTTACAAAAATGGAAATAATGAACACAAGCCCGTTTGAGGAATTAATGAAATAGGATGTGAGAAATTACATCTCAGTAAGCAAGGGAAACTGTTCATTCACAACTGGTATTTACTTCTTGAGCACATATCAGGCACTAGGGCTCTTGACTAGCATTTCATTTAATGGGCAGAACTCAATAGGGTGAGAGTAAAAGAAAATTTCATTGTATCTTCTACTGGCCATTGAAACCTCATTTGTGAGCTAGCCTGTGACTGAAATCACTGGTTGTTTCCTTGTGTTAGTTTCCTGTAGCTTTTGTAACAAAACACCACAACCAGGGTCACTTAAAAGACATGTATTGTCTCACAGCTCTGGAAGTGAGAATTCTGGAATCAAGGTGTTGGCAGGGCTGTGCTCCCCCCACCCCCAAACCTCTAAGGCATAGCCTTCTTGCCTCTTCCAGTTTCTGGTAGCCTCAGGTGTTCCTTGGCATGTGGCTACATATATCCAGTCTTTCTTCCAACTTCCCATGGCTGTCTTCCCTCTGTGTCTGCGTCCATATTCCCTTCGTCTTATAGGGACACCGATATTGGATTAAAGGTTCACTGTAAGAACATCATCTGAATTTGATTTCATCTGCAAAGACCCATTTTGAAATAAGATCATGTTCGTATGTACCAGAGGTTAGGAATTCACCAAACCTTTTGGGGAATACAATTCAACCTCTAAGAGTCCCATAGATTTTTCCAGTCACGCTAAGATGATAAAAAGTCCTCCAGGTACTTTTGTTCTCAAGAACGGTATTGCATCAATAACTGAGACCCAGTCCTCTATAATCATTATATGCCTCCTTCCATAGTCACAACTTAGAATTCCTTGTCTCCCAAAGCTAGGAGTGCCTTTAGGCCTGAGATTGCTGCTGGGAATAGCCAACTGCAGTTGCAGCAAGAAGGTCACCAATCCCGGAAGGTCAACCTTCCAGGAAGGCCTCTTGGGTAGAATTCAAGATAGTTGTAAGGTGGCTTGTCCCTTGATGGCCCAGATCTGGTCATGAGAAACATACATCCTTGACCATTCACTTCATTGAAGTGCTCTCCCCGTCCCCTTCAACATTAGCCCTTTTACAAGGATCATAGGCAGAATATTAGGAGATACAAGTATATGTATTATATATAACCATTTCTTTTGCAAGTCAGGCACCTATTTCTTTTCTTTTTTTTTTTTTTTTGGCTTTTCTTTTTTTTGGAACCACAGCCAAAACTTAGACTGAAAGAGTCCCATTTTAGCATTCCATTGCAGTTTCCTTCATTCCTGATAGAAAAGCAGCTGAATGCAGTATCAGTGACCTTGTATTTCTAAACAGAATGAACTTGGTTTGTCTCAGAAAATTAAGTGACATGAGACAGGCAGAAGGGCGCTGTTCTGCTCTTTTCTCCAACCAAGATAATATTTGCCAAGCAACAACCTTGATTGATCCTTAACGCTAAGGACAGGTGAGAGCTGCAGAGCAAGTTGAGGGAAACAAGGTTGTATTAATGTAAAGGGTATAAGAGTAGGAATTAGATGTGGCCCTAGGTCCATTACTGACTAGCCGGTGATCTTGAAGTCACTTGTGAAGGTCAAATAAGTTAATGTACTTGAAAACATTTTAAAAATTATACATATTCACAGTGACAATATTGCTTTTAGTAAGAAACAATGCAGTTTTGTCGCTAAATCCTCTTATTTCTTCACTTAAAAACCCTCTGATTCAGTCTTTTTTGTTTGTTCCCATTGCAGCCAGCCTGGTCTCAACCCTGATTACTGCAAAGCCTCCCAGTTTCTCTCTTCTCCCCCGATCCTAGTTTATCTCCACAGGGCTGAACTATATGCTCCTGAGGCTTTTTCTTTCCTGTTTTGGTGCTCAGACCTTATGAGACAATGAATAAGAAAACATGGCTGTTCCTATCCCTACCCTACTCCACCCTTAACTTTGGCAATGATTCAAATAAGGCATTAGACTTAACAGTTAAAGATGAGATAAATAAGTAAACAGGTAGGTGAGTGGGTAGGTATAAATGCATAAAATTGAGAGGGAAAAAACAGTTAAGTGAAGACTGGGATTTTTTAGCTATTTCATAGTTTCAGTAATTCCACAAACACTTCAAGATGGTTGTATTTACTGTTACAATGTGTGTGTATGTGTGTGTATTTATTCTCACTTGCTCTCAACCTATGGTGATTTAGCTTCTACCCTTATTCCAGGGACATTGCTCTGGACAAAATCATCACATCTCCATTTTTATCTGTACTCATAGCTGTGCTTCAGTCTAATTTAACCCCTCTGTAGCATTCAACACTGTTACAAAAAAAAAAAAAACTTCCTCCACTTAAGGGTTCTCTTCGTTTGGATTTTCTGAACCCACACCCTTTCTCCCTCTTCTTCCTCTGCCTGCTCCTTGTTGCTGATGTTCCTGGAGTGCAGCCCCAGCCATCCTGCTCTCCTCTCCTGACATTTCTCATTGCCCGTGTGATTCCAGTCACCACTCAGCACTTACATGCTGATGACTCCAAAATCCACATCTCTGGCTCTGATTGTCCTTCTAAGACCAAACTTACATACTCCTGAGCCTACTCAACATCTATGCTCAGTCATACCAAAGACACCTGAAATTGCGCATTTCCAGATCTGAGCTCTTCCCCATAACTCTACCTTTTCTGTTCTCTAACTCGGGATAGAATCCCGCAAGCAAAAAGCCTCATAGCTCTTTATTTCATGCTCACAAACACCAATATCTTCTCTCCTCCAATATCTAATGAAACAAAAAACCCTGTTGATTCTACTACATACCTCTCAAATCCATCCATTTCTTTCTGTGTCCGCTGCCAAAACTCTACTCTGGTCACCATCGTCTTTGTATACAGACAAACTGTAACAGCCTTGTAACTGGTCTCCCTGCCTCCAGAATAGAGAATGGAATGCCCCATTTATTCATTCTCTGTATTTCATCCAAGTAATCTTTCGAAAACACAGATGTAAATAATGACTTCTCACTCACAGAATAAAGCCCAAACTCATAGACGTAACTTTTTATAAAGCCCTTAGTGATTTGTACCACTGTTGCCTGTACTTCCTCAACTCTCTCTCCCACCCTGATGTCTGCCCTGGCATCATAATAAATTATCAGTTCCCAGAACAGGGTGTGTAATCTTCCTCCTGGCTTTTTTGCACATGCTATTTCCTATTAGAAATGCTCTTTCCTCTCCCCATTATCTAACTTCTCTTCACTCTTAGGGTCTCAATTGGCTTTCACTGCTTCCAGGAAGATCCCTGGACTCTGGACTCTCAAGTCTAAGTTGGGTTCCCCTCCTCTTTGTTCCTAGAGCACCTCTCCCCCTTATCTTACAGCACTGTGTTGCATTTATCTATGCCCCATCAGACTGCATGCAGAGGTAGGATCAGCATCTGCCTCATCCACTTCCTGGTGTATCCCAGTGACTAGAACATTACCTGCTGCATAGTAGGTTTGTCCATAATTTGCTGAATGAGTGAATTAAATGGAAAAGTATATATAGTAAATTATTTTGAGAAGACTTTACCCCTAAAATTTTATGCATCACCTCAATGAAAAGGATTTTATACATGAAAAACTGCCCATTGTAAAGACATTAGAAAAGCAGTACTTAGCTTGTACATCTAAGTACTCCCTTTTAAAAATGTTGTGCCTAACCTTTCAAAATGTGTTCTCAATTATGTAATCGCTCCTGAGGGCAATGAAGATATTATCATTTTTTAGGGTCCAGCAGATATTGCCAGTATACTCTAATAAGTGAAAACAGAGGAACATCAAATCATTTATAACCTCCTGTACATTTTTTTTGTTAGGTTTTGTACAAAAGAGCGCTCCAACAGCAGATTTTCTCCTGGGCTCATGCGGTCTGTCCTGGCATTTCATGGGCATGTCCTGTGCTTTGATACTGGGATGAGGCAGCTGCTGCCAAGAAGCTAGATCCAATGCCTAGTATCCTTGGCAGAGAAAATATTTCTCCAGTTCTATCCAAATTAATCTTCACAGGCCAATAAATCAATACACAAGGAGAATGTGTGATAATTTTGACCATCTGGAAATTTTTTTAAGGCACTGGTGGGTTTGACAGGAATTCCCTAGCTCCACAGTAGTTATGAACAGCTGGATATTAGCTTAAGGTGGCTTGAGCATGGTCCCCCTCCACACATGACAACAATACCCTCATCAGTGGGGTGGGGCAGGGGAGGCAGCTTTTCAGAATCTTTACTTTGCCATTGAGTCAGCCAGTTTAATTTCATCATCAAAGGAAGCAGCTTCTACCATTTTCCTTCCTAATAGCCTCATAAGATAACAAACTGGATCCAGGCTCTGTCTTCATACCTGATCAACTGTCATGACAATCAGGTAGTCAAAAGAAGAGGGAAAAAATCAATATCAGCACAATATGATCAATATGAATGAATTTTTAAAAATTTTTACTGAAGTATAGTTGATTTACAATGTATTAGTTTCATGTGTGCAGCAAAGTAATTATACATATACATATATACATATACCTGCAATGAATATATACTTTTCAGATTCTTCTCAATTATAGGTTATTACAAGATATTGACTACAGTAACCTATACTATACAGCAGGACCTTGTTGTTTATTTTCTATATGGCAGTGTACATCTGTGAATGCCATACTCCCAATTTATTCCTCCCCTGCCTTCCTCTTTGGTAACCATAAGATTGTTTTCTATGTGTGTGAGTCTGTTTCTGTTTTGTAAATAAGTTCATTTGAATCATTTTTTTAGATTCCACATATAAGTGATATCATATATTCGTCTTTTTCTGGCTAATATACTTCCCTTAGTATAATCTCTAAGTCTGCCTATATTGCTGCAAATGGCATTATTTCATTCTTTTTTATGGCTGAGTAGTGTGTGCATATACACACACCACGTCTTCTTTAGTTATCTGCTGTACATTTAAGTTGCTTCAATGTTTTTATTATAAATAGTGTCACTATAAACACTGGAGTGCAGCTATCTTTTCAAATTAGACATTTTGTCTTTTCTGGATATATGCCCAAGAGTGAGGTTGCTGGATCATATAGGAACTGTATTTTTAGTTTTCTAAGGAACCTCAATACTGTTCTCCATAATGGCTGCACCAATTTACATTCCCATCGACAATGTAGTAGGATTCCTTTTCTCCACATCTTCTCTTATCATTTATTATTTGTAGCCTTTTTGTAGCCATTCTGACTGGTTTGAGGTGATAATTCCATGTAGTTTTGACTTGCATTCCTCTAATAATTAGCAATACTGGGAATCTTTTCAGGTGCCTGTTGGCCAGCTATATGACCATCTCTTCTTTGGAGAAATATTTGTTCAGATGTTCTCATTTTTTTTATTGGGTGTCTGATTTTTTTGCTATTGAATTGTATGGGCTATTTGTATGTTTTGGAAATTAAGCCCTTGTCAGTCAGAACATTTGCAAATATTTTCTCCCATTCTGTAGATTATCTTTTCATTTTGTTGATGGTTTTCATGGCTGTGCAAAAGCTTGGAAGTTGATTAGGTCTCATTTATTTATTTTTGCTTTTATTTCTATTGCCTTAGGACACTGACCTAAAAAACATTCCTACAATTTATATCAGAGAACTTCTTGTGTAAGTTCTCTTCTAGGAGTTTTATGGTGTCATGTCTTACATTTAAGCTATTTTGAGTTTATTTTTGTGTGCAGTGTGAGAGAAGGTTCTGATTTCATTGATTTCCAGGTGACTCACCAGCTTTCCCAACACCGCTTGCTAAGATACTGTCTTTTCTCCATTGTATAGTCTTGCCTCCTTTGTTGAAGATTAATTGACTATAGGTGTGTGGGTTTGTTTATGGGCTATCTCTTCTCTTCCATTGATTTATGTCTGTTTTTGTGCATATACCATGCTATTTTGAAGACTGTAGCTTTGTAGTATTATCTGCAATCTAGAAGGGTTATGCCTCCAGCTTTGTTCTTTTTCCTCAGGATTTCTTTGGCAATTCTGGGTCTTCTGTGGTTCCATATAAATTTTAGGATCATTTTTTCTAATTCTCTGAAAAATGTCATGGTAATTTGATAGGGATCACATTAAATCCTGTAGCTTGCTTTGAGTAGTATAGGCATTTTTAACAATGTTAATTCTTCTAATCCAAGAGCAAGGGATATCTTGCCATTCCTTGAATCATCTTCAATCTCCTTTATCAATGTTTTCTAGTTCTCAGCATGTAAGTCTATTACCTCCTTGATAAGGTTTATTCCTAGGTATTTTGGGGGGGCATTGAAATTTTAAAAGGGTTTTTTTTTAATTTCTGATATTTCTGATACTTTCTGTTAGTATAAAGAAGTGCAACAGATACCTACATGTTAATCTTACATCCTGCAACCTTGTTAAATTTATTAATTCTAACAGTTTTTATGTGGAGACTTCAGGGTTTTCTATGTGGAGTGTCATGTCACCTGCAAATGACAGTTTTACCTCTTGCCTTCCAATTTGGCTACATTTTATTTATTGTTTGATTGCTGTGGCGAGGATTTCTAGTACTGTGTTGAAAGAAGTGATGAGAGTGAGCATCCTTCTCTTGTTCCAGCAGGAATTCTTTTAGCATTTCACCATTGAGTATTATTTTGGCTGTGGGTTTGTTGTAAACGGCCTTTATTATGTTGATATGTTTTCTTTATACCTGCTTCAGTGAGGTTCATGTTTACCCTGGCTCTCAAGTATGTTAACCCATTACTATATCTAGTTACTTTCAACTGGTAGTCATGTAAATTCAAACACATTCGAAAAAAATCTGTTTTCTTACTCCCTTCCCCCACATTTAATGATTTTGATATTCTCTTACATCTTCATGTTTATCCTTTTGCTCTTAATTGTAGTTGTAATTGCTTTCGCATGTTTTTTTTTTTTTAATCTATGTACTGGCTTACTTAAGTGATCTGTAATCCTTTTATGTATTTTCTTATCCTGTTGTGATTGTCCTATTCCCATAGATTCTTGATTCTTTTCTATTTAGAGACCTTTCAATATTTCTTTTAGGGTATGCTTGATATTGCTGTATTCTCTTGGTTTTTGTTTGAGAAATTCTTTATTTCCCCTTCTAGTCTAAATGATGATCTTGCTGATTAGAGTACCCTAAGTTGAAGGTTTTTCCCTTTCAGGACTTTGAATATATCTTGCCACTTCCTTCTGGCTTGCAAAGTTTCTGGAGAGAAATCAGCTGCTATCCTTATTGGGGTTCCCTTGTAATTAACTCTTTGTTTTTCTCTTTCTGCCTTTAGAATTCTCTTCAACTTTGGCCATTTTAATTATGATACATCTCAATGTGGGTCTCTTTAGGTTCATCTTGTTTGAGACCCTCTGTGCTTCCTGTGCTTGGATATCTGTTTTCTTCCTTAGGTTTGGGAGGTTTTCAACCATAATATCTTCAAATACATTTTTTGATCCTCTTTTCTCTTTCTTATCCTTCTGGGATCCCTATTATGCATAATTGGCACATTTGTATATGCCATGGGTCTCATGTGTTGCGCTTTTTTTTTTTTTTTTTGGCTTTTTAGGGCCTCACCATGGCATATGGAGGTTCCCAGGCTAGGGGTCTATTTGGAGCTGTAGCTACTGGCCTACACCACAGCCACAGCAATGCCAGATCTGAATCTCATGTGCAACCTACACCACAACTCATGGTAACGCCAGATCCTTAACACACTGAGTGAGATAGGTATTGAACCTGCATCTTCATGGATGCTAGTCAGATTCTTTTCTGCTGAGCCACAACAGGAATGCCTCATTTTTTTTTTCATTTATCTTTCTATCTGATGTTCTTATTGGGTAATTTCCATTATTTTATCTTCCAGAACACTTATTTGTTCTTCTGCATTATTTAGTCTGCTGTTTATTGCCTTTAGCTTGAGCAGTTGAGCTCTCTAATTTTGATTGGCTCTTATTTATAGCTTCTAGTTCCTTGTTACAGTGATTTACGTTTCTATTGATAGTCTTTCTTAGTTCCTTCAGCATTTTTATTACCTCCTTTTTGAACTCGGGGCCTAGTAGACTGGAGAGGTCTATCTCATTGGTTTTTCAGGGGATTTATCTTCTTTTAATTGAAAGTAGTTCTGCCTTTTCATTTTACTTATATTTTTCTGACTCTATGAATTTAGGGGAAACAGTTATCTACTGTGGTCTCAAAGGGTTGATTTTATGTGAAAGTGTCCTGTAGCTTGAGTGAGTCCAGTATTTTTGGTATGAGGACTCTTTTGGGTATGGATGCCTTGACATACTTTCCTCAGTGTGTGCTGGTCATTGTCACCTTATGGGGCAAGAGCAGATTGGTGTTGTGGCAACCAGAGCCTAGTCTGGATTTGGGGCAAGGCCTCCTCTTTGCTCTGTGGTTGTAGGGGTCAGGATCTTCTCCCCAACTGTTGGAAAAGAAGCCCCCAGATCCAGTTCTAAGCTGTGGTATGAGGTAAGGGGATGGGAGCACTTCTGCTGGGAAAGGAGCCACCAAACTTCCCTCCCCAGGACATGTGCTTTGTGATGTAGCTTTTCACCCATCCATGCACTAACAAAGTACACTGTTATTGGCATTGGCCTCAGCCCCATTACACAGTGGGAATACAGGTAATTGGCTCGGAGTTTAGCCTCACTCCTATATGTGCAAGCCCATAAATCCTGCTAAGGGCACACCAGTAATCAGCCTGAATGTCCCCTAAGTGCTGCCACAGGCATTAATTTGTTGAAGTTGTGCACCTGCCATAAATCGGCTTAGATTTCAACCCTGCCTCTAAGAATGGGCAACCTGCCAGCACTTGCACACTCCCAAGTTTATGGCAGCACCATGCCCATTGTAAGCAAGCTGAGAATGAGGCTGCTGTGGCAGGGCCCTCCCATTCCCTTTGCACGTGCATTAACTATGGGGCTTCTATGATGGACTTGGGCACACCCCTACAGCCCAGACCTTACTCCAGGGCCTTTGGGCTTTCTCTGAATATCCAAACTGAGTGTTTTCCCTGTGTCTGTTTGCTGAACCCTGACTTTCAGCATTCAGCCACTGCACTCACCAGAAGACTTGCATCACCAGACCATCTGTGCTGGTCTCTCTCAGTCCCGCCTGCTATAAGGCGGCTGCTACACTCTCTTCTGAGTCTCTGAGGATCTTTGTCTGTCCCAGCTGACCTCCAAGTTGGTGAAAGGAGTTCTCAAGCTGAGAGAATTTTTCCCCTTTCACAACTTCCTACCAGGAGTGCAGGTTACATCCCTATTCCTTTTTCTTTTTTTATCCTACCCAGTTCCATGGTGCTATTTCTTGGAGCTTGGGTGGTATGAGATCTTCTGCCAGCACTCAATGAGTATTCTGTGAGGAGTTTCTCCACATGTAGATGTATTTTTGATGTATTTGTGGGAGGAGGTGAGCTGTGCATCTTCTGTTCCACCATCTTGATCACCACTCAGTGAGTGAATTTTTAATGACTTTTCTTGTCAAAATGACTGACCTCCATATTTTGCCCTTAAATATCCTGACGGGACAAGGGAGGGAGTGATTCCTGCCACAGAAGTCAGTGTCTACATGGGCATTAGATATAGCAAGATAAGTTCTTTATCACTGGGAAGAACTGTTAGAAAAGATATTTCTTCTAAATCGATCCCTCTGTTGCCTTGCCCTGCAGCCAAGGAAAGTGGAAAAAGGAACCAGTGTACATGTCCAGCCATCCTAATATTGCTTCAGTTGTCGTTCTAATGCTGGCTCCATGTGGGCTCCATGTTCTGAGCCCAGTTCTTGATATTCATCATGTCACTCAGAGCTCACAGCAGTGCTATCATGTAGGCGTTACTCCCATTTTACTGTGGGACATTTTACTGAGACAAAGAGGGATTCAGTGATATACTTGAGATGTACTCACACCACAAGAAAGTGGTAAAACAAGGATTCTAACCAAGTGTAAAATGCCCCAACTTCTGCTTTTAATTTCTGTTCCCAATGTAAAGAATGTTTGCATTTTTTATAGGCCCTGAAACAACAATAGAACTTAAGTTGCTGGTCACAGGAAAATAATTCCTTTATCAAAGATTTTCCCGTCTTTAAGTTATTGAAAAGACAACAACAACAATAAAGGAAATCAGAAAGTTGGGAGAGGGAAGATTAGGAACTACTCAGAAATCCCACTACACTAAAAAATTAACTGTTTCTATTTTTTTTCACGTTTCTTCCAGTCTTTGTCCAATCTGTATACATAATTATATGTAGTTTCAAGAGCCTTTTTAAATCAGTAGTTAGTATTGAATGATAAATGCTTCAAATAAGTTGTCTTCTCAAAAACATATGAAAATTATTTTAATTCTTCCCTCCACATTCTGGGTTTAATTTTACTTTCTGGAACAACAACAACAAAATCTTGAATTCTAATCCACACAGCAGATCTAAGGATCAGAGAACCTGCTGGCTAATGGGAAATGAGTCTCCCTAGAAAGTATCACATAAAAACAATGTGTGGTAAATTCCTATCCCTGATAGCTTCTCAGGATACAGAAAATTTATCCCACCAAAGAACTCTGTTTCAGATGCTGATGCACTGAGTCTCTATATTGGCATTTTACAACCTATGTTCTGTAGAACCCTAACACCACCCACACATACCCACACACACACAGTTTCAAGGTAGTTACGTTTAGGGGTGACTGCTTTTATCCACCTCTTAGAGATTTGAAATACACATTAGCATCACAGAAGATCACAGAAGTCATGCGGAAAGGATCCTGCTCATTTTTATCTAGAAGTTGCCAACTGAGTTACCTCCAGGAGCCAGGCAGGTAAAGGTCATGATCTGGTGGTGGCTGAGATAAAGGGGAGACCGCATACATTGCCTTAGAGTTGCTACTTTTAGACATGTGGGCCTGACATTAAATTTCTGAAATCTGAGTTTTAATGTAAAATTTCATATCTAGGTTGGGGAGATGGAGGAACATGACTCTTGGCTAGACCTACCCTGTAGGCCACCAATTTGCAGCCTCTTATTTTAACCTAAAGTTTCTCAAACTCATTTGACCACAGAACTCTTTGTTCCTAGAACACTTTTTGAGAAAATGCCACCACATGTCATTAGTCTGTCAATCCTTTGAGGAAGGCCCATCATAAGCTCCATTCTCCATACCTCGTCCTCCTTCCTTGCTCCAGTCCTCTGACCTAAAATATGTTCCAATTACTCTGGCTGTGTAATAAATTACTCCAGCACCTGTGGCCTAAAGGAACAATATTTAGCTCAAAATCTGTAATTTGGTTAAGGTTCAGAAAGGATGGCTTTTTGTTCCACTGGGTGGCTTGAAGGCTGGTGTCGACAGTATGGGGGGAGAATCATCTGAAAGCGCTCTCGCTCACATGTCAGAAGGCTTCTGCTGATAGCCACCTGAGACCTTAGTGCTGACAGCTAATATACCTACAGGTGGCCTTTCTTTGAGGCCTGGGCTTCTTTCTAACATGGCAGCTAGCTTCCAATGTTGGGTGGCCAGAAAGAGAAAGAGGCAGCAGAAGCTATATCACATTTTAGGATCTTGCCTCAGAAGTACACCAGTTCACTTCTGTTGCATTCTGTTTGTCAAGGCAAGTGTTCAAAGCAATAGACTTCACCTCTAGTATGGCAAAGTTCTGAAAAGAATGGGGGACCAGAAATACTACTGTTAGCCATTCCGGAAGGTGCAGTCTGCCCTGAAAGGAAAGAATGAAATATCTTTAAATCAGGATCTTCTGTTTACCAACAATAGTGTGATTTTGAGCAAGTAACTTTCTCTCTTTTTGCAACATTTGTTCACCCTATCTTGAATTACAGTTACGTCTATTTTTAATTTATATTTTATATTTGGATAGTGAGCTTCTTTCTTTTATTTTTAGGGCCATATTCACAGCATATGAAAGTTTCCAGGCTAGGGGTCAAATCAGAGCTACAGCTGCCAGCCTACACCACAACCACAGCAACAAGGGATCCGAGCCATGTCTGTAATGTACACGACAGCTCACACAACACCAGATCCCCAATCCACTGATCGAAGCCAGGGATCGAACCCACATCCTCATGGATACTAGTCGGATTCATTTCCACTGTGCCAAAATGGGAACTCCTGAGCTTCTTGAAAGTAGCATCCACAGCTAGTTGTCTTGTTTCGTTTAATATTGCTATGATGTAAGCATAAACAAATGGTTTGGGTTTAGCACATATTTCTAATGCCTTAGTTTTTAAAACTAATAGAGAGTTTCCTAGTAACTTTCTCTACTTGTAGACATGGCTAAAGCAGAAGAAAACCCCTCTAGAATTGAGTCACAATGCTTGCAGTTCATTGTTGTGGCTGAACTAGATCTTGTGGTTCTTATTATGATTGCAAGACGCCCTCAGAAATAACCACCAGGAAACTTTGAAAGAAAAATAAAGGTTTATAACTTACAGATCCTGGAAATTACATGACACACTGGGGCCACACAGTGAAGTCACAGAGAGCACAAGTGTGGGCCTGGAGTTCTCTTTTTACTGGGGTCAAGAATGAGGGCCTAGGGTTTCAAGGGCTCAGTCTTTACTGGTGAATTTAAAACATGAAGCAGGAATTTAAAGCTCGGGAAGAGTAAAAAAAAAAAAAAGAAAGCAAAAACACCGACCTCCCAAATGCTCAATTATTGAGATCAACAAAGAACTATAAAACAAGGGAGCCCGGAAAGTGAGGGGGCGGGTGGTGTCTGGGCACAGATTGGCTCCTTATCTAGTCTTGTGGCCGGTGATGTGTTTGTTCAAGATAGCCAACTTGAAGAGGATTCCATCTTTAAAGTGGAGCCTATTTGAACTAAGTAATCAAAGTTTAAGTCAGGCATTTGCATTACAGGAAGCAAAGTTAACCCTCAGGGCTTACACTCCAGCTATCCACCTTCATCACGTGACTTGTCGCATGGAACGTAAGATAAGCCTCAAACCCATGGGTCCTCCACATCCCCCCAAGACTGTGCTAAAGCAGCACTATAGTCTCCAGCTGCTCAGGGTCCAAAGAGCAGCCAGGAGGCCTGTAAGAAGTAAGCAGCCTCTGAGAAACTGGCCTCACAAGTATTCCCCAAGACTAAGCCAACCCTAGGCTTAGTCTCCAGACCTCATTCCAAGGCACCCTAAGAGCAGTACTTTATTGTGAATGCAAATATGACTGGAGCTACAAACAGATAATCATATGAAATTCTGGTTCTGGGGAGATGTTCATTTGCTAATGAATATGCTAAAAGCCCTTTCAAAAATGAGCCCTGCCCATTTGGACAACAGGCTTTGCTCATTGTGCTCATTGCTCATTCCATTCTTCTTTGCCATTTGCCAGGTGAAGCAAAGAACGGGAAATTCGTATAGATTCTCTGTTAGAAATGGCTCTTGGTTGCCTCTGACAACCTGCTCAAGCCTTGTATTGAATTATTTCCAGCCTCTTGTGGAAATAATTCTTTTCTTTTCTCCTATAGTTTCCAGTTTTTCCTCCCCATGTTTCTGCAGGTAAAAGGCTGTCATGTTGTTGGGTGAGAGTCTCAGGTTATTTGTCCTACCTGCTGATATTGGTAGTGATGATTACTCCGTTAAACAAGGAAGCACAACTAACCCAGAGGCAACCAGAAAATCTTTGATATATATTTTTATATATATTTGAGATATATATATATACATATATATATATATATATATATATATATATAACCAATATTTTTTTTTAACACTTCTGAACCACAGTTTACAGTCTATGGGGTTGAATCCTCTATCCTGGAAATATTCTTTTTAATTTTCAAATATAAAACAACATTAATTGCTAATTCCTTAGTTCTTACATGTTACAGATTCTAAGCACTTTATATACATTGCTTCACTTAATCCACACAACCACTTTAAAAGACTATATTTTACAGATCAGGAACCTGAGTTAAAGAGGTGGACTAAATTGCCAAAAATCAGGTGACAAGTGTTGGTGAAACTCAGCCTTTGTCCTCCAGTGCCAAATAGAAACTTGGAGACAGAGTTTTGGATGAAGGAGAAAAAAAAATAGCTTTTTTTTAATTGCTTTGCCAGGCAAAGGAGGCCATAGCAGGCTAATGCCTTAACGACTCTGCCCTCCCTTGGAGAAGAATTCCAGGAGTTTTAGTCTGAAAGGAGAAAAACGGGGTTTCATATAAGAATCTGGGTTGGGGCAAACATGCATTCTTCTTTCTTTCAGGGACTCTTAGTCATGAAAGCTGATGTTAGATCTCAGTGTGATCCTGGGGGTGGTCTTCTGGGTTATGGCATCCTGACATTTCCTAGAATAACAATACTTATGAAAAGGACATAGTGATCAGATTAGAACAAACTAGGAAAATTTCTGAAAAACATCAGGTGCTTAACATAATCTCTGATTCAAGGAAGTTGTGCCTAGGGTGCATAATTTCTAGCTCACAGGTGATTATGATCATGGTGCGATCAAATAAGGGAGAAATACAAGGAAAGCGCTCCAAGCTATTAAATTTTAAGCTATTCATTTATTATTTTAAGAAAAGGAACATAATCTTTTCTTTTAGGTGTATAAGATGCCAGAACCTTGCCCCAAGGCTGTACTGTTGGTGGTCTTTTTTTGGGGGGAGGGGGGGCTCCTCCCTTGTCTTTGAATCCCTTCTCTTCCCCATCAGTAACTGTCTGAACCTGCCCCTTGAAACTCAGGGAAGGCCACGGAGGAGAAATTAGACCCATTTCCTAAAAACAAGAAATGGGAGACACAGAAAGGCTTTTGTGCCCAGAAGCCCCACAGGACTCCACCTGGTTTCACAGGAAGCATAGCCGGGATTTTGGCCTCTTCTACCTGATGCCAAAGCCCATCTGTTTTCTTCACTATACTGTTTAGCTTGAGAAAGGGGTGTGCATGACAAGTCCATTTCTTAGCTCATAGAGATTTTATTAATCTTGAATCTTCATGTTTGACTCAATAAATCAATTCAGGGAGTTACTATGTGGCTCAGCGGGTTAAGAACCATAGTGTCCATGAGGATGAGGGTTCAATCCCTGGCCTTGCTCGGTGGGTTAAGTCTCCAGCATTGCCGTAAACAGCAGTTGTAGGTCACAGATGCAGCTTGGATTGGTGTTGCTGTGGTGTAGGCCTGCAGCTGCAGCTCCAATTTAATAGAACTTCCATATGTCACAGGTACAGCTGTAAAAAGGAAAAAAAAAAGATTCATTAATAACACTGTAAGCAAAGACACTCAGGCTTGTTGAATTCATTAGGTCAAACTGATTTGTGAATTGTCTGTACAGCACTCCTCACACTGGTCATTGTGTCTCTGAAGACTTCTAATGCTGGGGAACCTATCCCTCTGAGGAAGAAGCAGCCCATTTTCAGGCACCTTCATGTTACAATGGATAAAAATCTGTCCCCCAGGACCACCATTCTCTCATCCTAACTCTGCTGTCCACAAAAGCAAAGCTAAGCTGCTCGCTCTGCGCTCAGCACCCGTCGCCGCCTTGCTTTACCAGGCTAATTGCTTCATAAACAGGCTTACTCCTACCCATCCAATCTTGCCTGAAGAGACTCCAATTTGTCAATGATCTTCACTGTGTGGGACACCCGGGGCTGCACCCAGAGCTCAAACTAATTCTGACCAAACGAAATTCTCTCCTATCCTTGATAAGGGTGCTGGACAGTCTTTGAATGAAGCCTTGGGTTGATATGTTCTTTGGGCAGCCACGTGGAATCCTCAACTAATATTGAGCTGTAAGCCAACAGGTGACGAGAAGACATTTCAGCCACTCTTCGCCAGCCTGGGCTGCTAGATCCAAGACAATGAGGTCCCTAACTCATCTGCACATAATTTCATTTCAACATAAATTGTTTATCATGGCAAATACTTTATCCAAACTTGCTTAATGATTTTCATTCCTC
>PVHT021183693.1:35582964-35610105 GCA_004024745.2 Catagonus wagneri | reverse complement strand
AATTCCTTCACAACATAACCCAGGATCTTTGTAATAGACAATTATGTTTGACCACCAAATTGGAAGGAACTCTACTTTAACTCAAGAATGACCAAAATATACTGATGAATGGGAGCTGATAATATGCTGCTATCCCTTAAAATTTCCCTGTTTCTAAGTAAAATTGCTTATTGTCTTTATATATTAGTTAACATTTGTCATGGTTCTTACAGAAACTTATATTTACTAGTTTTACAATCAAAAAGTGAAGGGAAAATGTCAAATATACTTTTAGAGAAATGGTTTATAATTTTGGAGATCAGTGAACAGGACAGAGGCCCCTTGCAAAAAAAAAAAAAAAAAAAGTGATCCTGGATTAAGATCTCCTTTCCCCCATATTCTGATGTTCTGAGGCAATCTACACAAAGAATCCCAGTCTTCTCACTTTACAGATGACAAAAAATGATGTACATGAGTTCTCCTGTGGCATGGAAGGTTAAGGACCTGGCATTGTCACTGCAGCGGCAAGGGTCACTGCTGGGTGTGGGTTAGATCCCTGGCCTAGGACATTCTGAATGTCACAGGCATGGCCAAAAAAAAAAAGGAAAATGTACAGACAGGTACAAATGACTTGTTCAAATTCAAAGGGATGATGGCAGTTTCTAGCCCTTAATTTCTCTTCTTCCAAACCACTGATCAAGAACATTGGAGTACAGAGAGGTAAGAGTTTGCTCTAGTGTAGGGTCTTTGGAGAAAACATCATGGAGGAATTGAAACTTTTCAAATATGTAAGCTTTTTTAAAAATGTGTAAATCTTTTCATTAAAATAACACAGGCTAGCAACAGAAAACTTGGAAATGCTGCAAAGTATAAGGAACAGTGATGGGGCAAATTACTCATAACAGTACTGTGGTTGTATTTCCCCTATAGTCTTTTTCTCCTCACACATTGTTTGTTGTTTCTATTACTGTGATCATACTACACATCAAGGAACATTATCATTCAAGGCCTATTCTATATCATAATTAATTCTTCATAAATATAATTTTAATTGCTGTGTAATAGTCTATTTTTGCAATAATCTTTTTAACATTGCTCTTATTTTTGAATAATTAGGTGGAGAGGAAAGATTTTTTTTTTTTTTTTTTTTTGCCTTTTGTCATTTTATGGCCGTGGGTTTATGGCCACACCCGCGGCATGTGGAGGTTCCCAGGCTAGGGGTCTAATCGGAGCTGTGGCCACTGGCCTGCGCCGCAGCCACAGCAACGCAGGATCCGAGCCGCGTCTGCAACCTACATCACAGCTCACGGCAACGCCGGATTGTTAACCCACTGAGCAAGGGCAGGGATCGAACCCGCAACCTCATGGTTCCTAGTCAGATTCGTTAACCACTGCGCCATGACGGGAACTCCTGGAGAGGAAAGATTTAAATGGAGAAGGGGAGTTCCCTTGTGGCTCAGTGGGTTATGAACGCAACTAGTATTCATGAGGTCTCTGGTTCAATCTCTGGCCTCGCTTAGTAGGTTAAGGATCCAGCATAGCTGTGGCTGTAGTGTAGGCCAACAGCTACTGCTCTGATTCAACCCCAAGCCTGGGAACCTCCGTATGCTGCAGGTGCAGCCCTAAAAAGCAAAAAAACAAAAAAAAAGAGAGAGGAAAGATCTCTAGAAGTAGATATGTATATACATAAAATTAAAATACCAAAATACCCAGATGTATATTTGAGCTTTGAGGGTGTGGGTGATTATTGTTTCATTCTTTTTTTTGTTTTTATTATAGTTCATTTACAATGTTCTGTCAGTTTCTGCTGTACAGCAAAGTGGCCCAGTTATACATATATCTACATTCTTTTTCTCACATTATCCTCCATCATGTTCCATCACAAGTGATTAGATATAGTTCCTTGTGCTACATAGCAGGATCTCACTGCTTATCCACTCCAAATGCTAGAGTTTACATCTACTAATCCCAAACTCCCAGTCCCTCCCACTCCATTCCCCTCCCCCTTGGCAACCATAAGCCTGTTCTCCATGTCCATGTGTTTGTTTCTTTTCTGTAGATAGGTTTGTTTGTGCCGTATATTAGATTCCAGATATAAGTGGTATCATATGGTATTTGTCTTTCTGACTTACTTAGTAGAGAATCTCTAGTTCCATCCATGTTGCTGCAAATGGCATTATTTTGTTCTTTTTATGGCTGAGTCATTTTCCATTGTGTATAGATACCACATATTCTTAATCCATTCATCTGTCATTGGACATTTAGGTTGTTTCCATGTCTTGGCTATTGTGAATAGTGCTGCAAAGTGCATGTACATACAGGTGCATATATCATTTTTAATGAATGTTTTGTCTGGTTATATGTCCAGGAGTGGGATTGCTGGATCATGTGGTAATTCAATATTTAGTTTTCTGAGGTACCTCCATACTTTTTGCCATAGTGGTTGTACCAATTTACGTTCCCACCAACAGTGCAGGAGGGTTCTCTTTTCTCCACACCCTCTCCAGCATTTGTTATTTGTGGACTTACTAATGATGGCCATTCTGACAGGTGTGAGGTGGTACCTCACTGTAATTTTGATTTGCATTTCTCTAATAATTAGTGATGCTGAGCATTTCTACATGTGCCTGTTGGCCATCTGTGTGTCTATTTGGGTTTTTTGCCCATTTTCCAATTGGGTTGTTTGCTTTTTGTTGTTGAGTTGTATGAATTGTTTGTATATTATGGAAATTAAGTCCTTGTAGTTTACATCATTTGAAACTGTTTTCTCCCATTCTATAGGTTATCTTTTTTTTTTATGATTTCATTTGCTGTGAAAAGCTTTTAAGTTTGATTAGGTCCCATTGGTTTATTCTTGTTTTTATTTCTATTGCTTATGTGGGTTCCCTTATAATTCTCTGTTTTTCTCTTGCCACCTTTAGAATCCTCGCTTTAACTTTTGCCATTTTTATTATAATATGTCTTGGTGTCGGCCTGTTTGGGTTCAACTTGTTTGGCGCCTTCTCTGCTGCCTGTATCTGTTACCTTCAGCTTTGGAAAGTTTTCAGCCATAACTTCTTCAAATATATTTTCGATCCCCTCTTCTTTTCCTTCTCCTTCTGAAATCCCTATTATGCATAGATTGGCCTGCTTTATATTATCCCAAAGATCTCTTATATTGCTTTCATGTGTTTTCAAATGGTTTTCTGTCTGCTGTCCTGATTGGGTGATTGCCATTATTCTATCTTCCAAGTCACTGATTCATTCCTCTGCATTATTCATTCTGCTCTCAGTGCCTTTAACTCAGTTTGCATCTCTGCAAATGAATTCTCTAATTTTTCTTGGCTCTTCCTTATATTTTCTAGTTCTTTTGTAAAGTGATCTACATTACTGTTCATATCTGCTCTTAATTCTTTCATATTCACTCTTTATTCCTTCAGTATTTTCACTATTTCCTTTTTGCACTTGGTGACTGTTAGACCACAGAGGTCTGTTTCATTGTTTGCTCTTTCAAGGAGAATTCTCCTGTTTAACTGGAAATGATTCCTGTGCATCTTCATTTTGCTTATATTTTTCTTATTCTGTGAGTTTAGGGAAAACAACTACTGTAGTCATGGAGGGCTATTTATATGTGAGAGCACCCCTGGGTATTTTGTAAGGGGTTACTATTTTTGGCATGAGGGCTGCTTTTGTTTGGATGCTTGCTCTTTCCTCAGTGTGTGCAGGCTGTTATCCCCTTGACAGGGTCCTGTGCTTGCTTCCAGGGAGATGGAGGCAATAGGAAGGGCTAGTGGCCAGTGCCTGGTTGCTGGGCCCTTGACAGTGGCAAGGACTTGTGGGAAGTTGGCACAGGCTGCTCCTAGTTGCAGGGCCCTGGGACGTGGCAGTGACCGTTTGGCAGGTGTAAGGGGCACCTGGAGAGTTTGGCAATGGGGTGTGAGAGCAACAATGGGTCGTGCTTAGTTGCAGTGCCCTCCTCTGTGACAATCTCTGAGGTGACTGGGGCTGCAGGTGGTGCCTGTTCACAGAGCCCTAGTGGTGGCAGGCCATGCCTACCTCTGGAGTCTGAGATTGACTGTGCTTGTTTGCCCCCACTGCCTGTAGCCCATGCAAGAGGTGCTTCACCACCCGTAGCCCTGCCCTCCAAGAGTCCGAGTTTGCACAGAGAAAGATATTCCAATGTTGGCCCACCTCTCCTCCTCTTGCCCTCCCCAACAATGGCACCTTGCTTCTCCTGTGGGCCCAGGCCTCCTCCTGGTTTCCCTTAGCTGTGGTGCACTGCTCCCCAGCCCTTTAGACTGCCTCCACACAGCCAGCCCTTGTCCTCTTCCTGGAACTGACCTCTGGAGCCTGAATCTCAGTACCCAGCCCTGTTCCAAGCATCTCAGGCTGTGGTATCCAAGGAGGTGGTACCAATTGTCTGAGCAGCTCTCTCTCTGCTTTTCTTTCCTCAGTACAGCTGCTGTGCTTTTCCCTGAGGCTTTGAGATGTTTCTGTCTCAGGTGATCTCCCTGTCAGTTAGGTGACTTCCCTGGGTGTGGGCTCCTTTCCTCTTCCACAGGTCCCTCTCAGGAGTGCTAGTCCCTTCCTGATTCCTTTTTTTCTTTTTCTCTTTTATTTTTTTCCTTTTTCTCTACCCGGTCATGTGGAGGGTTTCTTGCCCCTTTTGGAGGTTTAGGTTCTCCTGCCAGTGTTCAGTAGATGTTCTGTGAGAATCATTTTACATGTAAATGGTCTTTTCGCTATGTTTGTGGGAGAGGGTGAGTGCGGCATGTACCCCTCTGCCATCTTGATCCTGCCTCCTGTTTCATTCTTTATATTTTTCTCAATGGTACAAAAACACTAGTAAGCATACCTACTTTTATTGAGTGTTTACCACATGCTTTATACACAGATACACACTCTCCTTTAGTCCTAGTAATGACTAACCAAGATCATTAGTCTGTCTTCATTTTTTTTTTTTTTTTGTCTTTTTGCCTTACCTAGGGCCGCACTCGCGGCATATGGAGGTTCCCAGGCTAGGGGTCTAACAGCAGCTGTAGCCGCCGGCCTTCGCCACAGCCACAGCAACGCAGGATCCGAGCCGCGTCTGCAACCTACACTACAGCTCACGGCAACGCCGGATCCTTAACCCACTGAGCAAGGCCAGGGATCGAACCCACAACCCCATGGTTCTTAGTCGGATTCGTTAACCACTGAGCCACGAAGGGAACTCCAGTCTGTCTTCATTTTAAGGGTAAGTAAATGAGACCTGGAGATGTTTAGGGACTTACAGAAGGTCAGTGATGGAACCAAAATTCATTCCCAGATCCACATGAAAGAAAGGTTCTGTTCTTAACCACCATACTGCAGATCCCAAGTTTTAATGAATAGCTACAGTTGTTATAATCAGAAAGCTATTTTTGAAAAGAAAATGGCTTGCAAACAATAGCTCATTTCTGGTGTTAGCAGATAGGCTGTTACCTGCTATCAGTCTACCAAAATCCCGTGATAGCTAAGAAAATCAATATATAAAATCCCCTTAGTCATGTCAAAAATGTTTAAAATTCAAATATGTTTTAGGTTTATCTAAAATTGATTAAAATAGGGGGAAAAAAAGCACTGTTAATTGCCATTACGTGAATGAAGTCTGGATTCTGAGACTGGATGAAAATTGATTGTGCTAAAAGTAGTCTTCTGTAATTAAATGAAACTGTGCTGTGTTCTTTAATTAGTCAGCAGAACTTATTCTTAAGTGGTAACAGTCAGTCCTGGTGTATCTCATTAAATTAGAGCCTGGCAGTCCCACCTCAAATGAGGTTCTCTTTCCCCAGCTCTTATTTATGCATTTACTGCTCTAATCTGAAACTGCAGGAAAGGTGACTTTTGCAATGTAGGTGTACACATTATAAAATCTTCCTCATTCTTACATTCAAAAGACTTGTAATAGCTTTAGATTCCAAGAAATCTCATTAGGGGAACGTAACTGCCTCAGAAAGTACTTGAAGCCACTGGCATTTCACATCACCCATCAGGGGGCTTGGGAAAGTCAGTAAACATTATAAAATTCACTTGATAGATTTCTCTTTGTTTCTATGCAGACAGGCTGAACCTACATCTTTGAAATGCTATTGAAGAAAATGAATTTCCTCAGTATCTAAATGTGCAGGTTTCATAGTATTTAATGAAGGAAAGATAACCTTTCATTTTATTGTTCTTTGACCTTTTTTAAATTATAAAAGCAGTGCATACTTATAGAAAATTTAGGAAGCGCAAAATAAAAAGGCAAGAAAAACATTATTCATCATTTCTTTTTCAAAGATGGATTACTCTTAAGGAGGATAAGGATAGTTCCTTTTCATCTCTCATCTAGCTGTTGCATATCTGAGATCATTCTGTTTGCATAATTGGTGTTTTACTAGAAAGACTCATTGAAAAAGAAATTTCGAATTTTATCCCAAACCCTAACCTAGATAAGTGGGGGCCATTCCATGGGCTTCTAGTATCCAGACATAAATTGTCAAGATGCCCGCTGTCCTAAGCCTTTGTTAGGGGGAGGTCTCCACTGAAAAAAAAAAATGGGGACAGACCCATTTCTGGGGTAGGAATGAGTATTCTGTACACAATGAAGAAAGAGGGAAAAGAGATACTATTTACTTAGCCTGGATTAATCACATTGGGCTGGCCCTTTCCACTGCATGTTTGTATTCAAAAGAAATAAGTTTATAATTATCATTCAGAGCAACTTTGAAGAAGAGGTCCCACCACAGAACCACCACCACCCAGGCATGAGGGTGGGACAGAGATGAGCCTGAGAGGATTAAAAGGTGAAGAGCAAACTTGATGAGATATCGACAAGTCATAAGATTTGGAATCATAGAAACTGAGATTTACATAGAAATTTGATCTCAGTCCCAGACTGAGGTGTTCAAGTAATGCCCATTTCTTTAATTTCTTTTAAAGAAAACAAAGTGGTTTCCAAGCATATCTCTTGCCAAACTGGCAGGTAACTTAGTTTCAGGCACCGAATATGGAAGGCTTGTGTAATGCCGGCAAACAAGGACACATCTCTACCCTCTTGTCTGTCATAGACTGCCAATGGCTACCAAGCTCTACATGGTTCCTTGAAATCCAGTTTTTAGTTCTCTGCCATGTGGGTATCAGAGTAGCATACTCTCTGTCATCCTTTTGGAGGTCAGGCCAGTTTGCCAGAGAAATACCTAAAAGCTAAGCATTATCCCCCACTCACCTCAGAACCCACTGCCCTCCTTCTCTTTTCCCACCGCGGAAGGTCCCCCCTCCTGAGATACTTGCCCCTTTTCCCTCCTCCCAAGACACCTAACATACTCTCTTCAGGCTTAGTGAAATGGAAGCCAACCAGGGACAGATCTTGCAGAAAGATTCTGCTTTAATCGAGGAACATCCCCTGAAGTAAAGGAGAACAATTGGGCTGGTTTCCCTTTTGGAAGACAGAAAGGAAAATTATAAAGAGAAAAACACAAAGTAATATTTTTCAAAAAAACAAAATCATCCTGCCATAGAAAAGAATCTGAAGAGGACTTGGTTGAGTTCACATCCAAAGCTGGGGTCCTTCATTCCTTAGCACGGAGGCCATGTTCACTCTAAGGTGATGAGTGTGGGTTTAGTAAGCCAGACTGTGTGTGTGGTTCAGATCCTGTACCATCTTAGCTTTATGACCGTAACCCTCTAGACTCAGTTTTCTCCTATCACAGTGCTCGGCACAGAGTACTATCTGCCAACGTTGCTTTCCCTTGTCTCTGGCTGACTGCCTCCACAAGGCACTGCCCAGCCAGTCCCAAAGAAATCACTATAATTCTTCATAGCCTAGGAGCAACTCTAGAAGAGAGTGCCCTTCTTAAAAATGTGTGCTTGGTACCCATGCTTGAAACTGTTCAATGAGTTTTTAGCTGAATTTGGTTTATATGCTCCTGGTTCATCAGATGGTAAATATTTTCCTGCTGGAGAAAGTTCCAGCCAATCCAATTTGACTCTTTAACCACGGGGTACCTTCCAAAAGCTCTTCAACCATGAATATTATTGGAGATGGCCAGTTCAAACATTTATTCCTCCTTAGAACTCTTTCTGATCTGTGAGGAAAACTGTTGTTCTAGAAATAAGCCTAATGATACAGCATGTTCTTAAATCCATCTCTCTTCATTTTTACCTGCTTCCTAGTCAGATACAGAGTTTTGGGACAAGATGCAAGCAGAATGGGAAGAAATGGCCCGGAGGAACTGGATATCAGAGAATCAAGAAGCCCAGAACCAGGTTACAGTCTCAGCTAGTGAGAAGGTGACCATTTCTCTTCATACATACGCTGACCAGTTTTCTCAAATATTTGAATATTTGAGAAATATTAGAAATTAGCAGATAAGTAAAAAAATTGTGAAAAATTTTTGAAAAAAAAAGTTGCGAAAAAAATCCAAGAATTAAGCAGACAATTTAAATGTCAGTCTGACTTAGAAGAAATTCTGGTGGATGAAAACAATATAATCATCCAATGTGTGAAGGCAGCAAAGCTGGAATGGATACCATTATTTTTATCAATATTAAGACAGACCATTTGGCAGCCAACCAAAGCTTGGATATAAGAACCAGGCTAATCCCACGGTGTGCTTTGTCAGTTTGTCGTGTGAGCTGTGTCTATGAGCTAGCAGAAGTCATAGCAATGGGCAGGAGAGTGAGAGGGGGCTTAGGGCTGTAGTTCACAGGTGGGCTTTATGCACCTAGCAAAGAACTTGGTGGAAATGATGCCTTCACACAACCAGGTCAAGTCCCAAGGAGATTCCTCGGAAACATTTCCTCTGATAAGAGCCCCAGCAATTGTGTGACTACAGTGAATAATCAGCCAAATTACCCATTTAGTCTCGGTCACTCTAGGACTTTTAAAAACACTTGAAAAAAGAAAACACTCGAGAAGTAAGTTTAAATGACTTGAAAGAGATGTGGAATTTTCTTACACAGGGGATATATGTATACGTCTATGTTATGGCTTTTTGTAGTGGAGGAATTCTCAATCATACTCAGTTTTGGATAACTTCCATGATATTTAGTTCAGCCCAACAAATACTTACTGAGTGTTTCTTCTGCTCTCAACACCGGGGACTATGATAAACAGTCCCTGATCTTCAGGGCTTAGCTATCTATGTCATCATTAAAATGTCTTCCTCCTTCCAGTATTTTCTGTCCCGCAGAGGGCCAGGTAATCTCATAAAATCAGAACCATCTCATTAAAAATAATTGTATTTTCCACAAAGAAATTGAGAGTAAGTGAGAAGAGAACATTGATGTGGAACAGCACTTTCTGGGCTATAATCCATGCATCTGAGGGAGGAATGGCCGAGGGCCCTAAGCTCCTCACTCCCAGGGCCTCATCATCATTACATAAGCTTGGTCATACCCCTATTTTGACAAAGAGTTTTGTCTTTCTAAGCACCTGTGGAGAATGAAGGTCTCCATTTGATGTATTTAAAAACTTTAGTATCATCATCAACAGACTAGCTTAATTGTATCTATAAACTGAAGGATATTACCATAATCTGCTACCAAGGTTGCAACAGATAATAGCTCTGCTATTTCTGATGTGAATTTAAGTCAGGACGTACTGTCTCAAAAACAATTCAACTATGCATATCAAGGGCCTCAAAATAGTTCATAGTCTTTAGCCTAAGAAATCCTTCTAGAAGTCTGTCTTAAGGTAATAGTCATATGCAAAGTTTTGAGCATGAGGCTTTCACTGTAGTTCTATTTATGTTAACAAAAAAAAATTGAAAGTAACCTAAATTCCATTTAAAAAAGGCTAATTTTTAGCATAATTTTAATAAGTAAAACTGGGAAAACCTACATATATAGTATGAGCATGTTTAATTTATATTCTCATAAAAAATACTAGAAGATTATTTGTACATTCTGATAAGTTTTTGCAATAAAAGATCTATAACTTTAAAACATGCATTCTTTGTAGAGAGATATAGCCCCCATCCCAGTGGGGCAAAAATTGATCTGAAGAGTAAAAGGTGAAAAGTTTTAGATATTACATTAGTTTATAGGGCCACAGTATATAAACAGAGGTACAGTATGTGGTGTTAACACTTCAAGGGAGTAAGTGGCAGCATTTAGCAAAAAGATGTCCCAGAAATCAGTATATTTAAAATATTGGGGACAAATGGCTAAAACAAACAAAAAAAAATCAGAAGAACAAACTCCGGGAGTTCCTGTCGTGGCGAATCCGACTAGGAGCCACAAAGTTGCGAGTTCGATCCCTGGCCTCACTCAGTGGGTTAAAGATCTGGGATTGCTGTGAGCTGTGGTGTAGGTCGCAGATGCAGCTCGGATCTGGTGTTGCTGTGGTATAGGCTAGTAGCTGTCGTTCCTATTAGACTCCTAGCCTGGGATCCTCCATATGCCTCGGATGCGGCCCTAAAAAGAAAAAAAAACAAAAGAACAAACTCCAAAATACCAGCAATGATCATATTTAGGTTGGGACATTATAGGTAACTTTTAGTTTCTTTTTATATTATTTGATAACAAAATAATATCTAATATTGACAGAATGAAAAGGTTCTACAGTCATAATAAAGAAAAAACATTTAAATTTAATTGAAATTAATTTAAATAAAATTAATTAAATTCAAATTCAGAATGAACTGATTTAATATAAGCGTGAAGAGAAAAAAAATCCATGGATCTGTGATGGTCCCTCTCTGTGTCGTAGGGATATTACTTTCACACTGAAAACCCTTTCAAGGACTGGCCTGGAGCATTTGAAGAAGGCTTGAAAAGGCTGAAAGAAGGGGATCTGCCGGTCACCATCCTGTTCATGGAGGCAGCGATTCTTCAGGACCCCGCAGACGCAGAGGTGTTGTTTGCCTTCATCCTGCCAGGCTCAGAAAAGGGCCTCCTGTGCTAATGACGGGCAGTGGGTGACACAGGACTCTACTGAGTAGCATTTTCACCAAGTAAAGCTTCCCAGAGGAATTAACCTGGCTTGGTCTGATAGTATTTGAAAGTGATCAAATAAGTATTTACTTTCTAACAAAATCTGCAGTGCCTGTGGTGCTCAAAAAAGAAAGGGTGGGAACGAGAAATGAACAACAACTGCCAACCTGAAGTCTCAGCAGTAGTTTTCAGGGGATGAAGTATAGTTTTGTCTGGGTCTAGAACCAGACCAGGTCTCACCCTTGAGCTCTTCAACCTTTATCGAGCACATATTATATCCCAAGAATTGTGCCAGGCATTGGCTTAAAATGTTGAGCTGGAAAAAAATGGAACAGTTGAAAGGACAGATGCATGATCAGTCTGAAAGACAAGTTAATACCTCAGTGCAGTGTGTAATAAAGACAGTGTCAGAGTTTGCACAGAATGCTAGGAGAGCAGAGAGCAAGGCATCTGACTTGGCCACCCGCTACAGGTGAATCCAAAGCTGGGTTTTGAAGGAAAGGATTAAAAACTACAGAAGAGTCCAGCTGTCATTAAGAGGGAATGGTTTGTGGGTGGGCAGAGGGACGTGAAACTTTGGGTCCATGGGGAGAGAGGAAGAAAAGGAGGCAAGAAGAGGTAGGCAAGAGTTTAAACTTGATTCTGAAAGCCATGGGAAACCACTAGGGGAGAGACCCACTATCAGATTTGTGTGTTAAAAAAGCCCCTTTCTCTGAGACAGGAAGGGGATTGGATATGGAGGCTGGGAGACCACCAAAGAGGCTTCAGGAGTTTTATCTTGGTCAGTTTTCCAACCTTCAAAGACTCATAAGATACTGGCCAAGTATAAAGGCTTATTTTTTAGTTTGTGGGTAATTTTCAGGAAACATCGTATAAGGGATATTCCCAGAGGAATTTGAAGAAATTCATATACACTACTGCACAGGCAGTGCAGAGTAGTGATTAAGCTTCTAGGCTCTGCTATCCTAACCATGTGGGTTCAAATCCCTGCACTACTACTCATTAGCCGGGAGCCATGTTATCTGGGACAAGCCATTTAAACCCTCCACACTTCAGTTTCCTTGCATATAAAATGGAAATCACAATTGTAACTATCTCATTGGGGTATTGTGAGGATTAAATTACTTCATACAAATAAAATAGTTCAGTGCCTGGCACGTCGATATTTAACCTTCATTATTATTATCAGTTCTACTTAGTTTGTATAGAAGGAATAAGTAAAGTGATTACCAGTTAAAGCCCCTATTATCTTGTTAGTCAAAATGACTAAGAAATGATTGAATTGAGAGTTGAAATTCTGAAACAAAATGTTGGAATTTTTGAAAGATCTAACATTGTAGAAGAGAAGGTCATCTCATTAATAGGAAACTACAACCCCCCCAACAAAATAATGTCATATTACATTTCTAAATGCTCTGTGTTTTCACATACATTGCATTTGACATAACCACTCTGAGAGGTGAAAAGAAAAGGAGTATACATTATTATCTCAGATTCATAACTGAGAAAATGAGGACACTTGGAAATTAATGGATCCTAGTCAAGGACCCAGGGCTTCTAAATCGATGGAGACCCCTAGGATAAGATAATGGATGGTCTGTGAACAGTGAAAATGACACCACACCCAAAGGCTAGGAAGACGTCCCCAGAGGAAGACAGTTTCATCAATCTTCTCTTAAGAAGCATTCTAAGATGTATGAAAGATGAAGTCAAAATAGAAGCTGCTCTGTATATATTTGAAAGATTAAAAAGAAGCACTGATATCCGTGGGGGGGGGTAGGGGGACAGGGAGGGATAATCAGTATTTTGAGTTTGTATGATATGTGTAATAACCCATGAGGGGAAAAGCCAACACAATTTTTACAGCACTTTAAGATTATGCTATATATTTTTATATAGTTTTATTTTAAAATGTTCATAGCATTGATTCTCAAGGGTGGGAGAGTTATGTAAACCTTTTGAAATCCCTAAGAGTCTGATATATCCCAGCAAATTTGTGGGCACTGGTGTGTAACAAGAGATTTTATTGATGCATATTGCTCTTGTAACAGTGTGAGAATTACTGTTCTTATAAGTATATAAGTAGAAATTTGTTACATTAAAATTTTTTATTCCAGGTATGAAAAACATTCTCTGCCTGAAGATATTCTTCACATTATGACAATAGCAAAGGACTGGATACAACGTAGAGCAATAAGCCAGTTGGTTGAGGGAATAATGGTTTAACAAAATTTAAATTAAAAATTATAAGTAGGGGGTTTTATAAAAATATGAAAGTTCTGATAAAGTAATGTAAGGTGTAAATGTAGGCTATAAAATTATATATGCGTCACATTGCATTGTATGTCTTTTATGCTTTTTAACACAGATTATATTAAGTGGTGAATACTTGTAGAGAGGTCTGTTTTGTTTTTTTGTTTTGTTGTTTCCCCTAGTTTCCCATGTTTTGTTGTTTCCCCTAGTTCCTAAATTTTCTGTTATCACTTCTAAGAATTGCTTGACTTTCATTTATACCAACTAATTTAATTTTCTACACCGCAAGATTCTTTATTGTAAACTTTAGACTATATAGCTACATTTCTGAGTTATTTTTCTACCTCCTTTCCTGATAAATGCATAGTTTTATACATTTATCTTTTGGTTTTAAGATACTAGTATCATGAAACTCAGAAGTTTCCATGGGCCCCAAGAGAGAATAAATACTGGGAGTTTATAAATAATGACTCTTGGCCCATATGTCACAGTTTGAATGAATAAATGCATGTGATATTTTTCCCTTTTACAAGACTCTCACATCAGAGACAGGTTGCTCTGCAGAGGGATCTGTCCATGTAAACACACCAGCTAAAGCTTCCTCCTGCAATGCTGACATTGGTTGTTTTTCGTAGGCATGGCAGTTCCTCGGGATAACCCAGGCAGAGAATGAGAATGAACAAGCAGCTATTGTCGCCCTCCAGAGGTAGATGAAGCTAAGTGCAAAATCATGGGCTTGTTGGAAACTTGTTAAGGGACTCTTGTTTCAGATTTGTCTTTTGACCCTTAGGTATATTGTAAAGCATTTGACCAGGATAAGTGCCGAGATGCCACATACAACTTAGCTCCGGAAAACAAGAACTCAAGAAGAAATCATGTTCCTAAATTGCAGTGTTTTACCATCTACAAATTGACCTTCATTGGCACAAAAGAATCTATGTCAAAAGAAGTCATAAAATAGACTCAGTGAAGCAGTAGTTCCTTTTTAACTTTCTAGCCTTCTACAGGATCTGAAAGCTTTCTTTTTTTCAGGAGAAATGTACTCAAAATAATCTCAGTGTAATGTTAGCTCCATGTGTCTGCAGAGAATCTCCTGAGATAGTTTCAGTGTCCTGAGCCCCTGCCTAAAGGTCTAGACTACTTTGGGTGGGTGTAGCATCACATCTTACTTGATTAGAGCACCTATTTAAACCCTGGAAACTGTGCCATACAACAGAAATTGACAGAATATCGTAAAGCAACTATAATAAAAAAAATTAATAAATATAAAAAAAATCCTGGAAAAGCAGACCTACCAGATAGATTTTCACTTTCTTTTCATTTTCTTTCTTATGAATAAATATATATTATAAAATCTCTTCCTATAAAGAACTAGGGCTTGCTAATCAAAGTCTTATCCAGGGACTCCCAGCATCCACATTACCTGGGAGCTTGTCACACCTGCACAGCCTCAGGCCACTCTCCAAATCCTACTATATTAGAATCTGCATCTTACCAGATCCTCCGATGATTCTTATGCACATCAAAGTTTGATAAGCCCTTGCCAGAGGCCAGTGGGATAGCATGAAGGGCAGCAGCTATAGCCTGTACTTCCTAAACCCACATCAGTAGCCTGGAAACATGGAGAATGTCCCTCTCCTTTTTGAAACACTCTACATTCTGTCATCTCTGAGCGTCTAAATTCAGTTCAAGTCAGTTTGCTTTGTGGATAAAACACATTTCATAAATTGATAGTAGAGCAGTGTTAAAATAATGATATTCCCTACTTATTAGATAAGCTTACTGCTAATAAATTACATGCGGGGATTAGCATGTGTTCTATAGTTTTTAACTATTTCATTAAAATTACCTAAACCTAGTTCTTATCAGGTTGAGTTTTAACTTTCTTAAAAAGGTGCATAGGTCCCAATTGCATGTAAATATGGTAGTTTCCAAGATTTAGCATAAATTTAAGCAATGCTTTTTCACCATTTAAGAACTCTTCAGACTCTGGCTCCCGAGAAATCTGACATTGGCTTTTATTTTGCCTTCTTTCAGGTGCTTAGAATTGCAGCCCAACAACTTAAAAGCTTTGATGGCCTTGGCTGTGAGTTACACTAACACCGGCCATCAGCAGGATGCCTGTGAAGCTTTAAAGAACTGGATTAAGCAAAATCCCAAGTACAAATACCTTGTAAAGAGCAAGAAGAGTTCTCCCGGCCTCACCCGGAGAATGTCTAAGTCTCCGGTTGATAGGTATCCTTGTCGTTATATTACATCTGTGTACACAGTTAATCACCTTCAGGGCAATCAACAAGCCTCAGGTCCCCACCACCACTCGTTGCAGGATGGTTTGTAGGACAGCATTCTGCTGGAAGAGAAGCACTGATTACAAAGCTTGATGCTGAGACCAGAGCTATACTTTAGACATGTGATCTACATCGTGGACACTCATAGATGTTTATCTGAGTGCCATGTATCCAAGCCAAATGCTTTGGACATATAATTAACCTGAGTTATAGTAAATACCAGTGTGCCAAGTTTTGTAAGCCTAAGACTTAACAGGGGAAAAGAAAAGTCCTTTATTCTGGGAATAAATCGTGACTTTAAAATTCTCTCTCACTGAGGCTCCGGGAAGCTTAGCCCTGGGGTTTTCCACATCAGCACCATAATGTCAGGGGAACACTCCTCGTCAAAACCTTACTTAGCACAGTCTTATCTGTGTACAACAAAATATGTCATGAAAATCAGCAGGTATTTTTTTAACAGTATTCCTAGTCCTCTCATTAAGCTATTCTAAGCGAGATTTTTCCAGTCTAGAATGTTCTTCTGGAACAGAGAACGTAATAGTAAATCGCTTATGTTTAGACTATTTGGATTACAAAGCTGAGTTTTTTCCCTTGTAGCTCCGTTCTGGAAGGAGTGAAGGAATTATATCTGGAAGCTGCTCACCAAAACGGAGATATGATCGACCCAGATCTCCAGACAGGCCTGGGGGTGCTGTTCCACCTGAGCGGAGAATTTAATAGAGCAATAGATGCATTTAATGCTGCCTTAACTGTTCGGCCAGAGGTACGTGTATAGGAAGAAACCATAAGGCTTTCTGTTAAAAATAAATTTTCACAGGCTATACATTGTACATTTCTGCTGCACTTTATTTCCTGCATCTAATGGTTTAAAGTAATGAGTACTAATGATATGCCGTAGCGTCTGTTAATACTCAGGTGCCTAAAATAGAAACACGAATTGCCTGACAACATCAAGTGGTAGTGCTCTTTGACAAATGAAAGCCATTTCAGAGGGTCGTCCATAAAGATCTTTGAGTAACTCACCAGTCCTGGTCCTTGTCCATGAGCACTGGATACATTTTTAGCTGTCATCCATCTTCTACAGGGAATATGGGAATACTCTGTCACTCTGTCTGCTACAAGTTATTAACTCTGATTTTGTCATCAGGACTATTCATTATGGAACCGTCTCGGGGCAACATTGGCAAATGGAGACCGCAGTGAGGAAGCCGTGGAAGCCTACACACGAGCGCTGGAGATTCAGCCTGGCTTCATCCGGTCCAGATACAACCTGGGGATAAGCTGCATCAACCTGGGCGCCTACAGGTGAAGTATGGCAACAGGCTGACAACTCCAGGCTCAGGGCTGGAGTTGAGGGTCTGAAAGATAGTTTCCCAGTAAAAATACCTCTTTTTTGTAGAGTAATCTCTTCCTCTTGTTAAGGGTAAGTTTCAGACCTTTGAATCCTGAGGTATGTTGAAGCAAAAACAGTTTGCTTCCATGCTTCCCAATCTTTGGCGTCCATCTGGGCATCTTGTGAAAGGCAGATTCCTCTTCCCCAGAGATTTTTGTTTGATTTGGGGTTAGGACAAGTTATCTGGGTTTTTAACACCCCCAGGGACAAATCTCTGAGAAAATAAGCAGTCCAAGCCTTCATTTCCCAAGTAAGGAAAAAAAGAACCATGGGGGTAGGACAAGGGGACACAACAAAATGACTCGAGAAGGTCTCCAGATCACTTTTCTGGCAAGGTACAATCAAGAATTGGGGTTTCCTAAATTTACCAGTAAAGTTAGTTTTTTTTTAATGGGAAAATTTTTAAACAGTGGGTTGAGAGTCTGAAATGTCTTCTTCCTTCTCTCATGACTCCTCATTATCATTCAGATCTATATCCTCTGTTAGTTCCCCATCAATACAGACCATAAATGACCTTTATTTCCTTTAAATAAGATAAGTTTGGGTGATTTCTTTCTTTTCCTATTTTTTTTATTTTATAAATAAACAGGAATTACTTTTATAACTAGAAACAAGAAATTAATGTCAGCTCCACAAAAAATGTAAACCCTTTCTCATTCTCAGAAAAAGCCAGGCTTTTAGAATCAGACAGACTTGGGTTCAGATCACAACTATGCCATTTATATGATTCTGGGCACATAATTTTGAACCTCAATTTCTTTACTTGCGTTAAAAAAGTAATATCTACCTGCAGGATTTTTATGCAGGTTAAATGTTATTGGTTAGTACAGAGCAGATGTTTGAACTTAGCAGGTGTTATTATGAGTATTATCATTGCCATTATCAGTATCATCATCATTATCACTATTATTTAGATAAGTCATGAGAGAGCTGCTTAATTGGCTTGCACTCTTTGACATCTGAAGAACTGCTGGTTCTGCACTGCACTAAAGCATTATGCCACGATAAATACTGAAGCTTTAGAAAATAGTTGCTGCATTTATACTAAAAGGATCTTACAAAGAGCATTAGTCACTTGGATTACACTCTATCCCCTAAGAGGATGTTATTCACCTCAAACCAAGAATAGCTGAGTGACTCCTGAGAAACCAGTTTGTTTTATTTTGTGGACTTTGTGAGATGAGCCCCTGTAGAGGCCCTCTTACATCAGCTGCACAAAGGGCCAGAGTCAGATCTGTGCCACCTCTCTGCATCAGCCTGATGACGTCTGTTTTGTACACTGGCTTCATTCCTGGTTCTCTCTGATTTCTCTACCCTGATTTAATCTTTACTCCCTTTATTCATTTACTAGGTTGGTTGTGTATATGTATTTTATGACACTTTAGGTTCTTTTTATGAAACAAGTAGAGATGTAAATAAATATATATGTATGCATGTACACATAGACATATTGAATTCTACTAAAGGAGGCCTTTTTAAAAAAAAATGAAGTATAACTCATTTACAATGTTGTGTTAGTTTCTGGTATACAGCAAAGAAACTGACATATATTTCAGATTCTTGTCCGTGCTAGATTACAAGATTTTAGAGTATAGTTCCCTGTTCTGTACAGCAGGACCTTGTTGATTATCTATTTTATGTATAGCAGTGTATATCCGTTAATCCCAAACTCCTGATTTATCCGTCCTCCCTACCTTTCCCCTTTGTTAGCCATAAATTTGGCTTCTCTGTCAGTAAGTCTGTTTGTTTTGAAAATAAGTTCATTTGTTTCATTTTTTAGATTTCACAGATAAGTGATGTAATATTTGTCTTTGACCAACTTCACTCAGTATGATAATCTCTAGGTCCATCCATGTTGTTGCAAATGGCATTGTTTCGTGCTTTTTTATGGCTGAGTAGCATTCCATTGTGTGTGTGTGTGTGTGTGTGCCACATCTTCTTTAACCATTCATCTGTTGATGGACATTTAGGTTGCTTCCAGGCCTTGGCTATTGTAAATAGCGCTACCGTGAAACTTGGGGTGTATGTATCTTTTCAAATTAGAGTTTTGTCTGGGTATATGCCCAGGAGTGGGATTGCTGTTTTTAGTGTTTTAAGGAGCCTCCAAACTGTTTTCCATGGTGGCTGCACTAATCTACATTCCCACCGACAGTATAGAAGAGTTCCCTTTTCTCCACACCCTCTCCAGCATTTACCATTTGTACACTTTTTTTGATGGCCATTCTGATCTGTGATGGGATACCTTATGTAGTTTTAATTTGCATTTTTCTAACAATTAGCAATGTTGAGCACCTTTTCATGTGCCTGTTGGCCATTAGTATGACTTCTTTGGAGAAATGTCTGTTTCAGTGTTCTGCCTGTTTTTTGATTGAGTTGTTTGGGTTTTTTATATTGAAGTTTATAAGCTATTTGTATATTTTGCAAATTAAGCCCTTTTTGGTCACATCATTTGCAAATATTTCTCCCATTCTGTAGATGTCTTTTCATTTTGTTGATGGTTTCCTTTGCTGTGCAAAAGCTTGTAAGTTTGATTAGGCCCCACTTGATTTTTTTTATTTCTTTTGCTTTGAGAGACTAGTATAATTTATATCAGAGAAAGTCTGGCCTATGTTCTTTTCTAGGAATTTTATGGTGTCATGTCTTATATTTCAGTTTTTAGGCCATTTTGAGTTTATTTTTTGTGTACGGTGTGAGGAAGTGTTGTAATTTCATTGATTTATATGCTAACAGTTGCCTTTCTAAAGCTTCCAGATGAGTTTTAATTGTAACATCTTAGTGTAGAAAAAATACTTGTGGAGCCAATAAAACAATTCCTTGACATTCACAGATGTAAGACTCAGTAGGAGCCACAGGAATAAAAGTCCATGAGAGGTGGAAATGGACAGACTTCGTTGAGGTGTGAATTTTTAATTTCAAGCAGAAGGTTTCCTGTACAAGAGCAAGTCAATTTTAGAGTTGTCAGATAAAATGCAGACTGCTCAGCAAACATATTTTTAAGATAAGTATTTCCCAAATGATGCATGAGACACACTTATACTGAAAATTACTCATTGATTATGTGAAATTCAGATTTAACTATGCCCTGCATAGTCACATTTGCTAAATTTGTTCGTTTTGATCAATTAGATACTTTGGAGTAGCAAAGTGTTTTGGCTAGCTTTTGTGGGTCTTTTATTGTCATGTTGGATATGAAAAATCTTGTGAAGTGATAAACATCTTACATTTTCTCCTGAGAAAAAAAAAGACCACCAAGTGAAACATAAACGTGAAATACATTCTGAAAGTGAAGTTTCATTTGAGATGAGATGTAAGTGGATACTTGGGAAAAAACAACCCCTAATAGAGATGTGGCCCAGAAGAAAGCCAGGAACTAGTCCAGTGCTTCCGTTTCCACCAGTTCTTGGAACCTGTCCCTCAAGAACTGCAGGTGTCTGTGACTGTAGCTATAACATGCTCTGTTTGTCTTCTCACATGTTCTGTGAACAGTCAAAGACAAACCTCCCCCTTGCACTGTGCACAACTGAAATAAGGAAAGGAAATTGTTGGCATGAAACCTGGATGGAGCTTAAAATGCTGCTCTTTTGTCAGTAGGAGTTTTACAGCAGAACTGAGACCAAAGAATCTTAACCTTTTCAAAAACCTTTTTATGAAAATATAAATCTCATCCCTGTTGATAAAATACTATTAATAAAATGAGAGAAAGCTACTAAAAATGAAGACTGCTTTTAAATGTATGTGCTTTTTATTAATCATGACATTTAAAACAATTTAAACTTATTCATACAATATGTACATGTATAATCTTCTGAGTCCTCCAAAAGGACTCTGCATTCCAAAGTTGGGGAACAGGTTTTAGACTATCTTCCTGGGAAAAACCTTGAGTTGCTTGACGAGGCTAACAAATAGACTAGTGTGTTATTCTCCACAACGCTCAGAGACCACTGCCACCCACCAAGGTGGGAACCGTCTGTGCAGGGCATTCCAGTATCTTCCTTCCCCCAAGAGTCCTTACAGGCCTAGGATGATGAGAGGATATCGAGTTATTGTCATTCAAGCTGCCACCCTCTGCTGAGGAAGCCAGAAAAGGCCTCCAAAGTTACTCACTGTGAGCATCTCTTTTAAGTCCCCCTCTCAGAAGAGGGGTGATGTGAACACCCACTCCCTCCCAGGACCCAGGTTGCTTCATACAGCACAACCATTCCCAAACTGCCCTTTACTTCCGGGCAGATCTACAATATAGGTGATCAAATACCTGGATCATGTACATTGGAATCAGAAATCCAGCCTCGCTTTCCGTCAGGTTTCCTACCAGATGCGTAACAGTGACTATCTTATAGGATTAAATGAGGTCAAGTGTGAAAAGCTTTCAAGAAGAGTTAAGAAGACCCAAAGTAAAAATGGCATCATTCTTGGTCAAGACTAGTTTGTCAGATACACAACACAGGCTCCAAGTGACAGGGAAGCTAAAGAGGGCAGTCCCGGCAGGTACCCTGGGCACACGAGCAGCACAGCACAGTCAGGGGCCAGAGGAGCCAGGCCTTCTGCCAGCATGTGACTCAGCAGGTCACAGACTTTGTGTTCTCAGGACCCTTTTATACTTTTAACAATTATGGAGAACCTCAAGGGGCTTTTGTTTATGCAGGTTATACCTATCAATATTTACCATGTTAGAAACTGAACTGAGAAAAGTTCAAAGATTCATTTAAAAATAATAACAAACAAAAATGGAGTTCATGGGTTAAGAACCCGACATAGTGTCCATGAGGATGTGAGTTTGATTCCTGGCCTGACTCAGTGGGTTAAGGATCCAGCATTTCTATGGCTGTGAGATAGGCCGGCAGCTACAGCTCATTTTCAGTCCCTAGCCTGGGAACTTCCACATGCCACAGGTGTGGCTGTAAAAACAAAAAAAAAAATTCCATGTTAACATAAATTATATATTTTACAAATAATAATTATTCTCCAGAACAAACTGTTTAGTCAGAAGGGTGGCAATTTTTTTTTCATTTTTGCAAATTTTACTATCTTGCTTCTGCATTCAACCTATTTGCAATATCACACATTATATAAGTTGCTGGAAAATTCCATTGTATGTTCATGAGAAAATGAGAATGAAAAGGTAAAATAACATCTCAGTATTACTATAAAAATAATTTTGACCTCACTGATCCCTGGAGTTCCCCAGACCACACGTGGAAAATATCAAACTTAATAAGAGCTTTCACATAAATTGATTCGTCTGCACCTCAGAGCAAGGTTTTAAAATGACATTTTTCCAACAATATAATTGGAGAAACTGAGGCTTTGGAGAAGATAAGAAATTTGCCTAAGGCTAAATTCTGGGATTCAAGTCCAGGTGCTTGGATAACAGACCCAACTCAACCCTGGCTGCCTGCTGTATTCTGTCATTAATGAGAAAAGTTAAACTACTTTGTTGCTGAGTAAGACCAGATGCTTCCTCTGGTTATATTACATCTGCAAATGTATCAAGTCTTCCAAGCACTCCTGGAGTAGGGGAAAATCAAACACATCAATGAGTTAGTGATGGTTTTGCTATTACTCTTGTCCAATGTAACATAACTGAAAATAAAATTGGCTTTCTTTCTGATTTCACTGTACTTAAAAATGACTTTTCACAAATGGCTAATGAGAGAATCAGAAAGTTGTTCATTTGATGATCCAAAACATCAGAGAGTGATTTAGGATTTTAGACTAAGACAGTTTTTTTTTTATTTTTAGGTTTGCTAACTCTGAAATCTGTTGCATTTTTAAGTGTCTGTTTTTCTACCCCCTTAGAGAAGCGGTCAGCAATTTTCTCACAGCCCTCAGTTTGCAAAGAAAAAGCAGGAATCAACAGCAAGTTCCTCATCCCGCAATCTCTGGGAATATCTGGGCTGCCCTTAGAATTGCCCTTTCTCTGATGGACCAACCGGAACTCTTCCAGGCAGCTAATCTCGGTGACCTGGATGTCCTCCTAAGAGCTTTCAACTTGGATCCTTGAAGGAAAGAAAAGATAATAAAATAATAATCCCTCATCTGTGTAATTGTACTGAGAAATGCAAAACTATTTCATTATGAATTCCAAAAAGGATTAAATGGATGTTCAAAAGGCCATGGCGATATAACCCAAGGGAATTCCTACAGACAATGCCCAGTCTCTGTTCAGAACCAAAAGCACAAAATGTTGTATATAGAGTCAAGGTCGGGCTCGAAAGAAGAAATGAGAGACACAAGACAAACCAAGATAAAGTAGCTGTGTGTGAAAGCTCTTCCCAGGCTGCAAGCATATTGCAAGTCTGTTCTTTGAGGGGTTTGTTCCCACTAATGACATATCTAAGGAAATTGCTTGTGGGACACCTGGAGAAAGCACTGCCTCGGATCAGGGAATTCTGACCATTTCTGAACTGTCCCCTGAAATTCCTCCTTTTACCAGATTGCACATAATGTGGGCCAAGGTGCATGCACATATATTAACTCTTGACTGAAGAGAGGCGTTGCTTAAACCTGTTCCAATTTTAACTTTTACTGTAGCCCTTTGATTCCAGAGAGGGAGCTTTGCTGGCAAAAGCAGTTTTTGCACTAGAAATTTTTGCTGTTCCCAATCAAAACTTTTCTGGGACTGTATATATGCACTTTAATATCTTACTTATGCCTTGCTGGAGTTTTGTTTTATTGCTCCAATTTTTAACTTGGGTGTGAAAGATTTGAGAACTCTGCTTTGTTAGATCAATGGACCAAATAAAAACTCCTGAAAATAGTTTTTCATAGGTTAGGGTTTTGAAAGAGTGTTTTTCTTAAAGCAGATATGGTATAGGGTGCAAATATGTCGAACACAGATCTTCTTATTCCCATGCTTTTCTGGGACGTATGAACGTAAGCAAGAGATAAGGTCGCATCTCTTCACAAATTCTCTGCAGGGAGAAAGTTTGATGATATTGTGATTTCTATTGAGTTAACATTAGCTTGCTTAAATGTCATATTTTCCCTTGCTTTCTTACCTGCCCTGCATATCAACATTCCTTTTAAACTCTTAATATTTTAAGTAGTATTTCTTAATAATGATAAATACATCTTTTCCTAAAGATTATGTGTTTTCTTAGTTCTATAATCACCTGCTCTGCTCAGCCTTTCGCATTCTAAGCGATAGAATATCAATATTTTCTGGCTAATGTCAGTGGTTTAATATGAAAGATGCATGCCTGCCTCTCACTTTGAACATTTATCAAGTATCAGGAATTTTCTGCTGGCAGTGGTGTCTTATTGGTTACATTCCACTCAGTTCTACAGTGTTTTGTGCCTGTTGGGAGTTTGGTGATTATTTGGAAAGACATCATTTTTTAAAGAATTAGACAAAATTGTTTGCAAATGCTAACCCAAATATAATTTCCCTGATGTCCAATTCCAGTAATTTGTCCTGCTAAGTTGTCCTGTTCTTCTTCATTGTTTCTCTTGCCTTCCTCCAGAATCTTCCCCAAAGCAATTTGATACCAACTTTTCCTTCATGTCCTTTAGTCAGTAAGGGCTGGTTACATTTGTGATTATAGGTACCACCCAAAACAGCATTTGGGTCAAGAGTTTAATTGGGGAGTTGGCTTCTACTGGGGAGCAGAGGGAAATCCACTCTGTATTATGTTGGAAGTCTCTAGGGTAGGAAGGGTACCAAGGACACATGAAATCACAAGTTTCTTGAGGCTTCCATACATCATAACCTATTCTAGTTTAAAAAGACAAAGAGTTGAGGGCACTGTGGTGGTACCAGGCTTTTATCTTCATGTCAGAGCCCACTTTGGGCCAGGTGGTGCTTCCAACCTGGTCAGCAGGAAGCAGGGGCATTAAAAAAGTCACCGTTGGGCAGGAGTCACAACCCAGTCATGGCCTGCTTCCCTGAAGTCCGAGAAGCAAAGTAAGGTTCAACAATACTTTCTAAAGAGTAAGTGGTATTCTTTAGCATTTTAGAATCCTGAAAACACAGTATGGGTTGGGACTCTTGGGGCAGCCTCCAAACCATGACCGCTGCCTGCTTGAGGATCCCTGACAGAATAGCATCCATTCTCTGTTTTCCTCCTTCCAGTCCCTGTGCAGTTCCTGGCTGGTTAGCTGACTTGCATCCAGCATAACCCATTAAAAGCCAACATTACAGGTGTTCTGTTTATGATGTCATTCTACACTTTGTACAGCCACTGAATTTGTGATAATGATAGGCCACTTTCTTAGCCTTGCTCCCTTACTTACATGGGATCAGTAACAATTTAAAGCTTGACTGTAGGGTAAATGTAGGATATTTTGATTTTGTTTGATTATTACTAGGTGGTGGCAGATTTTGCAGCCCAAGTTTTATTTTGCTTTTGGAATACATAATACAATAACTTCAAACTCTCTAAGGAGTTGTGTTAAGAGAGTAGACAATGTTCCATTCCCATCATAGTTTGGAAATTTGCTGGTCATTCAGTAAGATTTTCTCTAATACATCTGTGTCCATCAGAACCAAGATTTTCATAGGCTGTTACTTGTCAAGAAGTACAAAATTATTGCCCTAGAAAATTTTCAGTAATACTTAACAAAATTAAGTAAAAATGGTTACTAAAAATTGAGTGAAAGTTTATAAAAATCAGAGCACCACTGAAAATTGAGTAGCAAGATTTTGGAATTGTCTTTATTGTATACATCAAGTGTGGCATAATTTTTTAAATTTTATTGAAGTATAGTTGATTTATAATATTGCTTTAATTTATTCTGTAAGCAAAGTGACTCAATTATACATATATATTTTTTTCATATTCTCTTACATTATGGTTTATCGTAGGATATTAAATATAGTACCCTGTGCTTTACAGTAGGTCCTTATTGTTTGTCCATCCTATATATAGTAGTTAGTATCTGCTAATCCCAAACTCAATCCTTCCCTCTCCAGCATACCCCATGCTGGCAACTACAAGTCTGTTCCCTATATCCATGAATCTATTTTTGTTTTGTAGATGTGCTGATTTGTTTCTTATCTTAAATTCCGCATGTATTTGTCTTTCTTTGTCAGACTTTATTTAGGATGATAATCTCTAGGTCCACCCATGTTGCTGCAAATGGCATTGTTTCATGCATTTTTCTGGCTGTGTAGTATTCCATTGTATATATGTACCATTTCTTCTTTATCCATTCATCTGTTGATGTACATTTAAGTTATTTACATGCCATGGCTAATTGTAAGTAATGTTGCTATGAACATAGGGGTACATGTATCTTTTCAACTTATAGTTTTGTCTATATATACCCAGGAGTGGGATTGCTGGATCAAATGTTAGTTCTATTTTTAGTTTTTTGAGGAACCTGTATACTGTTTTCGATGGTGGCTGTACCAATTTACATTCCTGCCAACAGTGTAAGAGGGTTCCCTTTTCTCCACACCCTCTCCAGCATTTATTACATGCAGATTGTGATGATGGACATTCTGACCAGTGTGAAGTGATACCTCATTATACTTTTTTTTTTGGCTTAATGAATTTTATTACAATTATAGGAATACAAAAATCATCACAACTCAATTTGATAGCATTAGCGTCCCAAACTCTCAGTGCATCCCCCATCCCCCAGATTGTCTTGTTTGAAAAACAAATGGTTTTCCAAAGTCTCTGAGTCATTTTCTGTTCTGCAAAGATCACTGTGTCTTTTTAGTTTCCACATGTAAGGGGTAGCACTGGGTGCTGCTGTCTAATTGTCTGACTGGTTTCACTTCGCATGATAATTTCTAGGTCCATCCATGTTGCTATAAATGTTGGTATTTCGTTCCTTTTAATGGCTGAGTAATATTCCATTGTGTGTATGTACCATATCTTCCCTATCCACTCCTCTATTGATAGACATTTACGTTGTTTCCATGACCTGGCTATTGCATAGAGTGCTGCAATGAACACTCGAGTACATGTGTCTTTTCGAGTCATGGTTTCCTCTGGATAGATGCCAAGGAGTGGGATTGCTGGATCAAATGGTAATTCTATTTTGAGTTTTCTGAGGAATCTCCATACTGTTTTCCACAGTGGTTGCACCAATTTGCATTCCCACCAGCAGTGTAACAGGGATCCTTCTTCTCTGAACCCTCTCTAGCACTTATTGTTTGTAGACTTTTTGATGATGGCCATTCTGGCTGGTGTAAGGTGGTACCTCATAGTGGTTTTGATTTTGCATTTCTCTAATGAGGAACAATGTTGAATATCTTTTCATGTGTTTATTTGCCATCTGCATGTCTTCCTTGGAGAACTATCTGCCTAGATCCTCTGCCCATTTTTTGATGGGGTTGATTTTTTTTTTTTTTTTGGTATT
>PVHT021183693.1:35551685-35582864 GCA_004024745.2 Catagonus wagneri | reverse complement strand
GGATCTGAGAAGATGTTGCTGTCATTTATGTCAGAGAGTGTCTGGCCTATGTTTTCCTCTAAGAGTTTTATAGTATCTGGTCTTATATCTAGATCTTTAATCCATTTTGAGTTTATTTTTGTGCATGGTGTTAGGAAGTGATCTAGTTTCATTTTTTTACATGTAGCTGTCCAGTTTTCCCAGCACCACTTACTGAAGAGGCTGTCTTTTGTCCAATGTATATTCTTGCCTCCTTTGTCATAGATTAGTTGACTACAGATGCATGGATTTAATTCTGGGCTTCCTATCCTGTTCCACTGATCTATATTTCTGTCTTTGTGCCAGTACCATATGGTTTTAATGACTGAAGCTTTGTAGTAGAGTCTGAAATCAGGGAGCCTGATTCCTCCAGCTCCATTTTTCTCTTTCAGGATGTCTTTGGCTATTCTGGGTCTTTTGTGCTTCCAAACAAACTTCAAAATATTTTGTTCTAGTTCTGTGAAAAATGTCCTTGGTAATTTGATAGGCATTGCATAGAATGTGTAGATTGCCTTGGGTAGTATAGTCATTTTGATAATATTGACTCTTCCAATCCAAGAGCATGGTATGTCTTTCCACCTGTTCATGTCATCCTTGATTTCTTTCATGAGCGTCTTACAGTTTTCAGAGTACAGGTCTTTTGTCTCTTTAGGTAGGTTTATTCCTAAGTATTTGATTCTTTTTGATGTGATGGTAAACAGGATTGCCTCCTTAATTTGTCTTTCTGATCTTTCATTGTTAGTATATAGAAATACAGTTGATTTCTGTGTATTAATTTTGTATCCTGCAATTTTGCCAAATTCGTTGATGAGCTCTAACAGTTTTCTGGCAGAGTCTTTAGGATTCTCTAGGCATAGTATCATGTCATCTGAAAATAGTGATAGTTATCCTTCTTCCTTTCCAATTTGGATTCCTTTTATTTCTTTTTCTTCTCTGATTCCTGTAGCTAGGACTTCCAAAACTATGTTGAATAGTGGTGGTGAGAGTGGAAATCTCTGTCTTTTTCCTGATCTCAGTGGGAATTCTTTCAGCTTTTCACCATTGAGAATGATGTGAGCTCTGGGTTTGTCATAGAAGGCCTTTATTATGTTGAGGTAGGTTCCCCCTATGCCCACTTTCTGAAGGGTTTTTATCAGAAATGGGTGTTGGATTTTCTCAAAGGCTTTTTCTGCATCTATGGAGAGGATCATATGGTTTTTATTCTTCAGTTTGTTAACGTGGCGTATCACACTGATTGATTTGCAGATGTTGAAGAATCCTTGCATCCCTGGGATAAATCCCACTTGATTGTGATATACAATCCTTTTAATGTATTGTTGGATTCGGGTGGCTAGTATTTTGTTGAGGATTTTTGCATCTATGTTCATCAGAGAGATTGGCCTGTAATTTTCTTTTTTTGTGATATCTTTGTCTGGTTTTGGTATCAGGGTGATGGTTGCTTCGTAGAATGAGTTTGGGAGTGTCCCTTCCTCTGCAATTTTTTGGAATAGTTTCAGAAGGATAGGTGTTAGCTCTTCTCTAAATATTTCATAGAATTCACCTGTGAAGCCATCTGGTCCTGGACTTTTGTTTGTTGGAAGTTTTTTAATCACAGTTTCAATTTCAGAACTTGTGATTGGTCTATTCATATTTTCTATTTCATCCTGGTTTAGTCTTGGGAGATTGTACTTTTCTAAGAATGTGTCCATTTCTTCTAGGTTTTCCATTTTATTGCCAAGAGTTGCATATAATAGTCTCTTTTGATCCTTTGTATTTCTGTGATGTCTGTTGTTACTTCTTTTTCATTTCTAATTTTATAGATTTTTGTCCTCTCTCTTTTTTTCTTGATAAGTCTGGATAAGAGTTTATCAATTTTGTTGATCATTTCAAAGAACCATCTTTTAGTTTCATTGATCTTTTCTATGGTTTTCTTCATTTCTATTTCATTGATTTCTGCTCTGATCTTTATGATTTCTTTTCTTCTACTAACTTTAGGTCTTGTTAGTTCTTCCCTCTCTAGCTGCTTTAGCTGTAACATTAGGTTGTTTATTTGAGCTTTTTCTTGTTTCCTGAGGTAGGCTTGTATTGCTGTAAACTTTCCTGTTAGAACTGCTCTTGCTGTATCCCAGAGGTTTTGGAGTGTCTTATCTTTGTTGTCATTTGCTTCTAGGTATTTTTTAATTTCCTCTTTGTTTTCTTCAGTGATCCATTGGTTGTTTAGTAGCATGTTGTTTAGTCTCCACGTGTTTGTATTTTTTGCCATTTTTTTCTTGTTGTTGATTTCCAGTCGTATAGCATTGTGGTCAGAGAAGATGCTTGATATGATTTCAATTTTATTAAAGTTACTGAGGCTTGATTTGTAGCCCAGGATGTGATCAATCTTAGAGAATGTTCCATGCACACTTGAGAAGAATGTGTATTCTGTCGCTTTTGGATGGAATGTCCTATAAACATCTGTTAAGTCCATCCGATCTAATGTTTCATTCAGGGCCTGTGTTACCTTATTGATTTTCTGCCTGGATGATCTATCCATTGCTGTAAGTGGGGTGTTAAAGTCCCTCACTATGATGGTGTTATTGTTGATTTCTCCTTTTAAGGTTGTTAGCAGTTGCCTTATATATTGTGGTGATCCTATGTTGGGTGCATAGATATTTAAAATTGTTCTATCTTCTTCTTGGATTGATCCTTTGATCATTATGTAGTGCCCTTCCTTGTCTCTTAAAAGGTTCTTCATTTTAAAGTCTATTTTGTCTGATAGGAGTATTGCTACTCCAGCTTTCTTTTGATGCCCGTTTGCATGGAATATTTTCTTCCATCCTCTCACTTTCAATTTGTATGTGTCTCTAGAAGTGAAGTGGGTCTCTTCAAGACAGCATATATATGGGTCTTGTTTTTGTATCCATTCGGTTAGTCTATGTCTTTTGGTTGGGGCATTCAGTCCATTAACATTAAGGTAATCATTGATTTGTATGTTCTTATTGCCATTGTATTAACTGTTTGGAGTTTTTATTGCTCTTTTTCCTTTCCTTATTCTCTTCTTGTCTCCTCTCACAAGATGACTATCTTTAACGTTGTATTTGAGTTGATTTTTCTTATTTACTTGTGTATCGTTGTAGATTTTTGGTTTGCAGTTACCCTGAAGTTTTGATATAGGAGTCTATATATAACTGAGATTGTTTTAAGTTGTTGGTTTCTTAATTGCACGTGCGTCTCCAGTGACCTGCATTTGTGCTCTCTTCTCACGATTTCTGATTTTGGTAGCATAATTGTGCTTGGATGACTTAGTATCTTTACTGTATATATGCCTTTATTGGTGGGCCTTGTCATTTGTGGTGTTGTTGGTTCTGGTTGTGGCCTTTTCTTTTCTGCCTAGAGAAGTCCCTTTAGTATTTGTTGTAAAGCTGGTTTGGTGTTGCAGAAATGTCTTAGCTTTTGCTTGTCTGTAAAGGTTTTGATCTCTCCTTTAAATCTGAATGAGAGCCTTGGTGGGTAAAGCAATCTTGGTTGGAAGTTTTTCCCTTTCATCACATTAATTATATCACACCACTCCCTTCTGGCCTGCAGAGTTGCAGCTGAAAAATCTGCTGATAACCTTATTGGGGTTCTCTTGTATGTCATTTGTTTCTTTTCCCTAGCTGCTTTCACTATTTCTCTTTGTCTTTAATTTTGGTCATTTTGATTAATATGTGTCTCGGGGTGTTCCTCCTTGGGTTTATTTTATATGGTACTCTGTTGTGCTTCCTGGATTTGAGCGAGTGGTTTCTTTCCCATATTAGGGAAGTTCTCAGCTATTATCTTTTCGAATATTTTTTCTGTCCCCTTCTTTCTCTCTTCTCCCTCTGGCACCCTTATAACACAGATTTTGGTGCATTTAACATTATCCCAGAGTTCTCTGAGACTCAGCTCATTTCCTTTCAATCTTTTATCTCTTTTCTCTTTTGAATTAGTGATTTCCACTAACCTGTCCTCCACCTCACTGATTCGTTCTTCTGCCTCCTGTATTCTATTGTTGGCTGCTTCTAATGAATTTTTTTTATTTCAGTTATTGTATTTTGCATCTCTTCTTAATTTTTACAGCTTGTATTTCTTTGCTCAGTGTTTCCAGTAAATTATCAATCTTTGCCTCCAGTCTATTTCCAATGCCTTGCATCATCTTCAGCATCAACAGTCTAAAGTCTCTTTCTGGAAGGTTGATAGTCTCATCACTGAGCTCTTTCTCTGGGCTTTTCTCTTTCTCCCTTGTCTGAGTTATAATTTTCTATCTTTTCATTTTTATAGGTTTTTGGTGTGGTGACCTTTTTGTAGACAATAGAGTTGTAGCCTGTCTTAGTTCAGGTGTTTGCCTCCCCTGTGGCTAAACTGGTATGGAGGGGCCTTGCTGTAGGCTTCCTGATGGGAGGGAGTGATGCCTGCTCACTGGTAGGTGGGGTTGATTCCTCTGTCTCTCTCTCTCTCTCTCTGATGGTTGGGGCTTTGTCTCTGGATGAGATTAGAGGCTGGCTGTGTGCCTGAAGGGTCTTTAGGCAGCCTGTTTACTAATGGGTGGGGCTCTGGTCCCACCTGGATTACTGTTTGCTCTGGGGCTTCTCAGCACTGATAGGAGGGACCACATTTTCCTAGAAATGGCCACCTCCAGAGAAATGCGGGCTGATGAATATTCCTGAGAGCTTCACCTCCAATGCCCTTGCCCCACAACAAGTCACAGTCACCCCTGTTTTCCCAGGAGATCCTCCAAGAATTGCAGTCAGGTTCCACCCAGATTCCTATGGAGATTTTGCTTTGCCCTGGGACCCAGTGCATGTGAAAGTCTGTGTGTGCCTTTCAAGAGTGGGGTCTCTCTTTCCCCCAGTCCTGTGGAGCTCCTGCACACAAGCCCCAGTGTCCTTCAATGCCAGATGCTCCGGGGGCCCTTTCTCCCTGTGCCAGATCCCCAGGCGGGATTTGACATGGAGCTCAGAACTCTCAGTCCTGTAGCTGAGTCTCTGTGATACAGATACTTTCCAGTCTGTGGGGCTTCCCACCCTGGAGGTATAGGATTGCTTCTCTTGCATAATCACCCCTCCTACCTCTTGATGTGGTCTCCTCTTGTCTTCTGGAGTAGAATATCTTTTTTGGAAGTTTAGAGTCCATTTGGTTGAAGGCTGCTCGGCATTTGGTTGTAGTTTTGTTATTTTTTGGGAGAGAAGTTGAGCTCCAGTCCTTCTATTTCACCATTTTAATCCCTCATTATAGTTTTGATTTGTGTTTCTCTAATAATTAGTGATGATAAGCATCTTTTCATGTGCCTACTGGCTTATCTGCATGTCTTCACTGGAAAAATGTGCTTCAGCCTTCCACCCATTTTTGATTTTTTGTTTTTTGTTATTGAATTTTATGAGCTGTTTATGTATTTGAGAAATTCAACGTTTGTCAGTCACATCATTTGCAACTATTTTCTCCCAATCCATAGGGGGTCTTTTTATTTTGTTGATGGTTTCCTTTGCTGCTGTGCAAAAGCTTAAGTCTCATTAGGTCCCATTTTATCTTTGCTTTTATTTCTATTGCCTTGAGAAACTCACCTAAGATAACACTGGAGTGATTTATGTCAGAGAATGTTATAGCTATGCTTTCTTCTAGGAATTTTATGATGTCATGTCTTTATTTAAGTCTTTAAGCCATTTTGAGTTTATTTTTGTATATGGTGTGAGGGAGTGTTGTAACTTCATGGATTTACACACGGCTTTAAGTATAACACATTTTTTTAAGGCAGAACTGTTTTTGGCATCTTAGCCTCCTGATGTGAGATCTTTTAAATTACCCTTTCCATTTGAAAGGGTAGGGTGTCTTTGGTTACTTTCTGGGCCACTCTGGGAAGGCTTTGAGTATCTTATTTCCCCTGTATTACTGAGTAAAAGCCTAAGATATCTGAAAGGATGGTACTATTTTCCTAGAATGGACACTCAATTTCATAAATGTGACTTTCAAGGACCAGTTTCACTAGTATATGGGATGAAATGCAGAGGCAGCCAGTGATCAATGCTCAACTTCACAGTATGTTTTAACTATGTCTAGTGGGCTATTTCTATGTGCTCCTGAACCTTCATGGTGAGGTGGAGGTGGAAGGATGGGAAAAAGGAGAAGTAAGGCATCCACCTACTGGGCTAGTCATGTCAGGTCATCATTCCCTCTGCTTTCTCCCCAGCTCACTCCTCATGACTCCTTGAAAAAAGGCATATCTTGTCCACCAGGAGACTTTAATAGAAAACTATGAGCTGTGCTTTCTGTGTCAATCTGTGTTTAAACTAGAATGGCAAACTCATCACATTTAACTGGGTTGGAATGTCTAGGACCCACTCATTTTCAAGAGTTTAATGCCCTTTTCCTTATTCTCTTCTTTAAAGAGAACTATGTGTTATTCTTGGGTCTATGTCTAGATATTAACATTAGATAAATCTTTCTAGCATATTTGTGCTATACATTCAAGACTCGAATACAAGTATAGCTAGTCCCACTTACAACAGGAGCTCCAAACCCTGTACCATAAACTTTATGCACTCCTTGGGAGTAGAGAGAAAGCAAGATGGTCACTTTGTGTCCCTTCCTCATTTGTCCCTCAATCAGTTCCACCAGACTGCGCTGTACTTCTAGTTGTTGTTGTTACTGTTGTTGTTTTATTGCTTGAAATGCTTCTAAAAGTATTCTAGAAACAGGGTATTCTGAAGGCTTAATTTGTGTGCCACTTTTTTGAGGTCTTCTGTTTTAGAAATTATTAATCACACACATGCATGATTTCAACTTTGTAAAATAATTTCAAAATTATTCCCTCTCCAGGTTTTACTGCACAGTTTCCCTATTTCAGTATTTATAGAACTGGTTGAAATTAATCTGTTTTGAACTACAAAGTAGATAGGTCTATATATTTTTAAAGACTGTTTGTAGATGAACTCTGGTATATGGTTTGTAAAAACGCAGTTTTTAAAAAGTAAAACCTATAACCTCAGGTACCAAAATAATGCATGCATTAGTACTTGCAAATCTGCCTACTCAAATATTAACCAAAGCATGCAAAATAACTTTACTGAATGTAAATTTACCCAGTGCATGATTAAGTCTCATAGGTTAGCTGATTTTTCCTTGCTTCTGAACAAGGAAGCATTTTCATGAACTTTGTGTTTCAGTTTTTCTATTTGCTTTTAATATCCCATCCTTGAGATTGTTTTCATGCTCTCACACTGAACTTTACAGAGATTCACACACCTGGTTTATGCAGTGTTGCAGCCAATGCCAAACTAATCCTGAGGGATACAGATACAACAATTTTTAAAACTCAGTTGAGGCACAACAGATGAAAAACAGAAACAAAACCATGTTGATTGCTTCAGCATAATTTTGGGTTCTAAATTCTGAATAGCATATTTCAAGTCTTTTTCTAAATTTGAAATACTGACCTTCTAAACAAGGTGGGGAGGTCAGGGTAATGTCAGGTACATGATATCCATCATAAAACAAATTGGACATGGGGCCTTAATTTCCAAAAATGCCATATAGTATGTGTGGTGTCTGTCACACCATTGTCCTCAACATGGCCCTACTTGAATGGTAAGTGAGCTACTAGGGCCCACAAACCTTGAGAAGCTGGACTTAGTCAAATGTCTACAAACACTAAAATTCAGAGTTGATGATCCAACTCTAAAGTCCTCTGCCTTTTTCTGTGGCCCCTGCTTTATGAAAAATAAGACAAGGAGACCAGAAATGGAGCAAAGCTAAGACAGTGGGAGCATCTTATGTTAGTGACAGCTTTGTCACCAATTCATACCCCCCTTGTACCCTCCCATCACATGAGCTCCAAGACAGAATTCCCCAAACACACAGCCAAGACTGTTGTGTGCAAGCACTGAACAGCTAACAGGAGAAAAACAAAAAAACAAAAACAGAAAACTAAAGTATGAGATTTAACAAACTCTCATGTGGTATTTTGCCTTGAATTAAGTTTCCACTACCTGAACCCTCTGCAGAAATACCAAAATAACACACTCTGGAAACAAGTGCCCCACTCTCAGATCTGTTTTCTCAGGACTTCTCTCCAAGAGAGAACTCTCTTGCTGTGCTATGGAGTGTCACCGCAAAACCCTGACAGGCCACTGGGACACTTTTAGAAACTTGCACTGAAAATAAGAAAAAAGGAATGAGGCAGTTCTTTGTTCACCACTAAGATGTGTGGGGTGTTTTCCTTTGAATTTTCGGAGAGGGCAGCAGTGTGACACACAAAGGACCAAGAGATACCATAAAAAAGAGATACACAAAGGACAAACACTCAATGAGGTAGTTTGTCATTTCCACTGAGATACCATAAAAGACTGTGCCACATGAGACAATGTTCGTGACTGAATGTTACCAGTAGATAAAAAATATAGTGAAACTAATTTTTACCATTTTCAATATCCCCTACATCATCTAACCCAAACCATCTTCAATTTTCATCGTCCAAATTTGTTTACATTTGTTGAAGAAAAAATCCTGATTAATTTAGTAAACTTTTTACTAACTATAACAAGCATTTATTAACTATTTAGAAAAAATATTTATATATTTTGTATATCTATAAATATTGCATATCTAATCTAAAATACCCTTCAAGACAAATTCTTCTGTGATGCTTATTATGCTTAATAATGTTTAAAATCCTGGGATTTTATTTTTAAGCTTAAATAGATAAAAGATTTAACCTTAAATATTTACATTGAGTTTTTAAATTAAAACCAACCCAAATTAAGTGACCTATATAGTAAATTAATGGCAATGGGGGTGGGGGGCTTAAAAGTTACTGGCATACTACATGATATCTGTGTATGTAGTGAAATATTATGTCATAGCACAACTGTTGGGTATTAAGGCTTCATCTTAGTATTTATTTCCCTGCGGTGTTCTTTGAAATAAAATTACTACTATAAAAACAATCTCTTATCATATTGATGTGTTTAATTTACTCCGTTGGCTTATAATTTGCAAAGTACCAAGATTAAGGTAGTATTTTTGTACTATTATTGGAAGCATGCCTTCCCTTTTTCACACTATTCAATTGTATTTATATTTGTGCAATTTTAAACTATGTTTTCAGATAAACTTTGTCTGTGGCTTCAAGGTCTTTTCAAAAATCTTTCAAAGTGGGATATTGTTCAAATTGCTTCAAATCAAATTGGGTTCTTATTTGTACTACTGGTTAAAAGGTCCTTTTATTGAATATCACTACATATGATTTTGCATGTATTATCTGGAAATCAGGAATGCATTTTTAGATATAAAACAAAGCTTTAAAATCTTCCTCCTTTGTTTAAAGACTAAAATACTATTTATCCTGAAACTGGATTTTGTGATTTTTTTAGAATAAAAGGATTAAAATATATTTCAGTTTTAGGGTCTTTTTTTTTTTTTTTTTGCCCAAATATTTGAGCAGTACTAAGTAAGTACAGGTACCGTTCCAGTGCAGGACAGTGGTAAGTAAATTGGTAAGTAAATCAGACCAAGCCCTTGAAGAGCTCAGAGTTCTGTGAGAGATCAACGAATATTTTAACAAATAAGAATGTCATGTGCTGCCAAGTGCTAGAAGAACAAGGCAAATACAGTATTATGACAGTGACAAGGACTCCTTTACTCACAGGTGCTCAGGCAGGGCTTCTCTTACCTCACGTCTGGGCTAACATCTAAACGATGAGAAGCCAGCCAAGCAGAACTGGGGATAAGCTCCCTCTCTTCATGGGCCTCTCTTTCAGAATCTGAGGCAGCACGGGGATTGTGTTTTCTCCTTTATAAAATTAAGCGGCACATCTTTCTTTCCTGCTTTAACTTATTCAATATGAGTAAAGTTCTGTCCACCTCGTGGTGAATTATGACTCCTCCCCCCACCTTTTTATGCCCCCTACCCACCCACCCCCAATTTTTAAACATGAGTATTAATTACCTCAGTAATTGCTTCGCTCCAAGTATGTATACAGAAGCAGCTCAAGCTCTGAAGGGCTCTTTACAGTGCTCCTTAAGGTAATGCTGTACCATCTAGCACTTTTAGGGCTCACAAAGGACTGACATAGTTTTCCCTGCATAATAAATAATGCTGCCTGGTAATCATCTATATGAGTCAGAACTTTAGGAGTCTATAGTTAATTTTAGTATTTTGCCCTGTGAAACTAAATTACTGATTCTCAGTAGGCACCCTGCTTGAGGCTGATCACTGAGTTGAGAAGGGTGGAGACCAGGCAGTACAGCCTTCCCAGCCTGAGTTCTGAAAGGGAAAGAGGAAGCTAATATTTACTGAAACCTCTCAAGTGCCAGATTCCTCGCCAGATGTTTCTCCTCTATCACTTTAACCTCAGTGGGCACCCAGGTCCTAAGCCTACTGATCCTGCCTACTACCATATCCTAAGCTCTACTGATAATTGTATGTAATTAATATTTCTGCAAGTAATTAACATAACAGCAAAAACAGCCAGGTTAAAAAAATGTCAGAGGTTAAAAACAGACTAATTGGGTCACCTTGCTGTACAGAGAAAATTGACAGAACGCTGTAAACCAGCTATAATGGAAAAAATAAAAATTATAAATGAAAAAAAAAACAGACGAAAGATCACATCTAATACTAAAAACCGCAAAAACAGACCTAGGGGGAAAAAAAGGATTGAGAAAAATTACCAAGACAACGTCTAACACTGCTCACAGTAAACTTTGCTATTGATTAAAAATTGATATAAGAACAAAATCTTCTTGACCAAATCTAGATTTGTAAAATTTGACCTGGAAAAGCTGGACCCAGTGGAAATTATGCCTGTAAAGGGGAATCTGCAATGGCAGAATACAGTAGAGAAAAACTGATGAGGACCGAAAACAAACTGATGACTCAGACTGTCCTTGTAAAATTTACAGAACTATTAGCAATTACAGTTCCTTAAAACAGAAAGGAAAATGTACAAGTTTGTGAAGCATTCGACTGGGTAACTCTCACCTTCTCCTCACATCCTCTGTCTTACACTTGCTGTCTTGCTTCCTGCATCCCTGAGAAAATTAAGCAGGCAGAAGAGGACGCCCGGACTCACGGCACTCAGTCTCCTGGTCCCTTCACTGTGGCATCTGCACTCAGGTCTCTGCTTCCTTCTGTCCCCACACAGGTCTTCCCAGGACCTGCCTAAAGTCTGCTCTTTGGCACCAGATTCCATCATATTTGCCTGTTCAAGAAACAGATCAGCACTTCCTTCTCCCTCCTACATTCTCCGTGTTTGTACTTTATGTTTGACCTCTTATTTCTCATATTTAAAAATAAAAACCTTTGGAGTTCCTGCTGTGGTACAGTGGGTTAAGAATTTGACTGCAGTGGCTGAGGTGGCTACATAGGCATGGGTTTGATCCCCAGCCCTATGCGCTGGGCTAAAGGATCTGGTGTAAGTCACAGCTGCAGCTCGGATTCAGCCCCTAGGCTCAGGAACTTCCATATGCCATGGGTGCAACCATTAAAAAAAAAAAAAAAAAAACTCGATCTGAGCCCACTTTCTTTGTTGGCCACCACCCCACTTGTTTGCTTCCCTTTGTAGCAAAACTTCCCAAAGAGTTGTCTGCATTCATCTTCTGCAATTCCTCCCCTCCCAAGCTATTCCCATGGAAACTACCCATGACTCCAAGTAGACCTGTCTCACAATGAACTCATCTTAACCTATCGCAGTTATTTGACAGTTGATCACTCTCACCACTTCAAGATGCTTTCTTCATTTGGCTTCCACTTCCAGGCACCATTCTTTTGGTTTCTGTGCACACTGGCGGTCACTCCTCTCACACCTCCTTTGCTGGCTCATCTTCTCCCTGACTTATTTTGAAGGGCTCAGTCCCTGGATCTCTTCTATTTCCTGTCTCCCTCCACTGATGATCCCACCCAGTTCCATGACTTTAAACACCATCTAGATATGAACCACTCCTGATTTTATATCTACTATCTACAGTCCAGATTTCTCAAAGTCCAGAGTTGTATATCCAGCTTCCTACTCTACATCAACCATGAGGTCTAATAGGCATTTCAAACTCAACACATTCCAAACCGGATTCCTGACTATCTTTCCCCATGACCACCTCCAACCCACCCACCCTCACAACCTTAGCTGACTGCAACTGCATTCTTCAGTTGCTCAGGAACAAAAACTTTAGGGGCAGCTTTGGCTACTCTCATTCCCTCACACCCCACGTCCTATCCATCAGGAATCCTCCTGGCTTGACCGTCAAATGTGTCCAGAATCTGCCCATTCTTACCACCTCCAGCTGAGCCATCATCCTCTCCCTTGCTTACACAGTAGCCCCTAGTTATTTCTTTGCCTTCCTATCACCTAGTCTAAACTAAGAACAATCTTCCTAGAACTTTGGTCAGATCAGGCCATTGCTCTGGCTCTGCTCAAGACCCTGTAATGACTGCCAACTGCAGTCTAGAGTCATATCCTTCTAGTGCCTCCCAGGCTCAGATGACCTGGTCCCCTCTCCCCCTTCCCCCCAACCACCCTAGTCCCCCTGCTGTTTCTCCGATACATCAGATCAGCTCTTACCCTGGAGCCAGTGCTTCAGCTAGTCCCCCTGCCAAGGACTCCTTCAAGTCTTCATTCCAATATCACCTATAAGGCACTCCCTTCCCTGAGTAAGTGATTTGGTACCTCAATCTGCACCTCCACCCCTGCTCCATGCTCTCTTTTTCTCATAGGACCCAAAATCTTTTAACATATCATTAATTTACTTATGTTTACTATCCATCTCTCCCTGGTAGAAATTTAACTGAGCAAGAGCAGAGACCCTTGTCTACTTTGTTTACTGATAAATCTACGAAAAACAATGCCTAACACATAGTAGATGTTTAATATTTATTGAATGATGAATCATGCCATAAAGATTAACAAAATAAATTGGCTTGGAGGTCTCTGGTAGCCTAGTGGGTTAAGGATCTAGCATTGTCATTGCTTTGGCTCAGATTCGATCCCTGGCCTGGGAACTTCCACACACGAGTGTGGCCAAATAAGTAAACAGGCTTAACAGAATTATCTCCAGAAAAAAATACTTTTGAAAAAAAAAGGCTATCAATGTTGGTATAATTCTGATTATTTTTAAAAAATTCTTTAGACTGTAATGAGTCAAAACCTCCACTGAATCAAAATGCTACATGAGCTAAAATGATGAAGACATAAAATAGCACAGTAAAAATATCCTGTGTCCACCGGACTGTCAAATGCTTTACATAACTAACCTCAGTTATTATTATGCCCACTGAACTGATGAAAAGACTGAGTCTCAGGATACCAAGGGCTTACCAAGGTCACAAAGTCAGTCTGTGTTGGGAACAGAATTTGAACTTGTCTGTATGCTTCTACTCTTGCCATTATCCCACCCTGCCTCCCTGCCTCCCTGAAAGACTTCCTTAGATGTTTAAATAATTGGTGGCATGAGGATGAGAATTACTCACCACTTTCCTGTTAAATTTCCTCACTGTGACTGAAGTTTGTCACTGACGATATCTGAAAAGCATGACTAGGAGTTCAAACAGCACATACACACACATAACACACACCGGTAAACTCTCCCACTGGACAACTCAAGGGAACGTAAAGAGCAGCTGCCCTCAAACATTGTCCTAAAACTGCACAATCCTCTGAATTGTAAATAACCGTTTCCTTCTACTCCTGTCCCTTCACCAAGATATACGGCACAACACTTGCCGTGTCATTTTACTTGGATTTTTAGAAATACATAGGTTCATTCTTTTTAAATTTATAAACACTGAATAAACATATTTTAAACAACAATTAGCATATCCTAGATGGTAGGCAAAATAATGCTTCCCAAAGACATCCACATACTACTCCCCCCAAATCTGTGAACGTATGACCTTACATGACAAAAGGAACACTGTGGCTATGATTAAGTTAAGGGTTCTGAGCAGGAAAATCATTCTGGACTGAGTGAACCCAATGAGGTCATAAGGGTCTTTGGAAAAGAAGCGGGAGAGCTCAGAGAGGAGATGGGGCCACGGATGCAGATGGTGGGGTGATGCTGTTGGGAGGTCATGAGCCAAGGAACACGAACAGCTTCCAGGAACTGGAAGAGGAAAGGGACAGCTTCTCTCCTACAGCCTCCCTGCCTGCACCTTGATTTTAGCCCTGTGAGCCCCATTTCCAGACTTCTGACCTAATAAATGTCTTGTCTGAAGCCACTTGGCTGTGGTCATTTGTTACAGCAATAATAGGAAACTCAGCCTAGAAATGCCGTGTCATAAAAATGATGAAATAACCTGATGCAACTAGTGTCCATGCTGCTTATACCAGCATTAAGGAGGCCACCAGCAAACAGAGAGTCAGGAATCACGGAAAGGTCTCAACCAATTCCAACAGTCAACTTGACACCCACAGAGAACGTCTAACAGCAGACTCCCCCTGCGCTACCCCTCCCTCCTTCACAGAGGTAACATCTTGCCCCCACGGACGTCCCACTATTGATGGGGCCCAGGCAGCCTCGGTGCCCAAAGAAACCCTAAAAAGAAATAAAATTAGTCACCGTTTCAAGTTACCTGTTCCACTGATGGTTAAGAACCTGCAAAAGGCTGAATCAGTTTACTTGGCATTCTGCAAAAGGGGAAAAAAAAAAAAGAGCCATAAAGGGACCTCAGATTGTGAGAATAGCTTTTAATTTAAAACAATTGAAGCAATAAATCATCCATCTCTCTTTCCATCACAGGCAAATAGTCTCCCAACACAAATGTGAGATATTTCAAACAACAACTGTGACTAGTGCAAAATAAACACAAACTCGGGAGCCAACATCAAAACCTGCCGGGCAGGTGGGAGTAGGCCACAGGCTCAGCCCCGCCAAGGCCAGGAGAAGCGGTGAGATTTGCACAGTATTTCAACACACCCAGCTCTGAACAGACGAAACAATACCTGGGGAGGGGAGACCACAAGAGAATGTTGCCCAAAGTGAAACAAATCCACCCAACCTTCTCACGTGGCTAACGTCCTCAGCACCTGGAAGATGCTTGAAAAATAAATGCAAAGTTGGCAGCTTCTATGGCAAAGTTGAATGAATGGGGTTTGGGCTCTGTTTTTGGTTTTAATTAGGGTCTTATACATATGGGTCCTTACACAGAAAAATCTGCTTTCTGGAAGACATTCTGCACCTCACAGCGCTTCTGACTCCAATGAAAATACTTGTGTTGCTTCTGTCTGCCTGCATTCTTCACAGAATTACCTTCCATACCTACAGCATCTCGCTGCCTCCCCCACAACACCTGGTCCAGAGAAGCACTGTCCAATAAAAGTACAATGAAGGGCTGATTTCAGTTTTTTTGGTAGCTACATTAAAAAAAAGATAAAAAGGAATAAGTGAAACTTTAGTAACATCTTACTTGATATATCTAAAAGTGTCATTTTAGCACATAATCTATATAAAATATTGACGCAGTATTTTACGTTTCCCCTTTTTGTTTCCATGTCTTCAAGATCTGGTGTGCATTTCCTGTGCATGGCAAAACCTCAGTGTGGACAAGAAGCATTTCGAGAGGTCATTAACCACACGCGGCCAGGGACAGCTCTACTGAATACTGAAGATCTAGAGAACCGTAAAATAAAGCCACGCAGGATGATTTACTGAGCAGGGACACTCCGTGGCACTGCACAGGCAATCTTATGTACCCGCTTAAGGGTACAGAACCTTATTTTATAACCTAGGACTTCTGACCTTAGGTAAAGGATAGGATCACATTTTATCTAATCCTCTCCCCTGTCCTGCTCCCAACAAGGGCCATCTCCCCACAGATGGCTGACATGGATGATCTGACTTAGCAACAATGAAGCCTCCAATATGCAAAGACATCCTTTGTGTAGAAAAACATATTTGAGGATCACAGCTATAACTGAATTAGAATAAGAAACTATTCCATAAAGTTTACAATGTTTGCTGAAGGTAGTTCTGAGGTTTCACAGAGTAGGAGAGGTTTTAAACAGGTTTTTCATTTTTGAGGAGGATGTTAACAAAAATGCCTTGCTAACTGGGAAGTGGAGAGTTTCAAGAGTGGGAGGGGGGAAAATGGGATAATTACCAAAGAAATTAACTACCCAAGAAAGTGGGAATATAAGTTGAGGTGGGGGCCCTATCAACAAGGCAGGTTCTAAAGTGGGGTGCATGAGCTACAACAGACCAGAAACGTCATCTAAGCTCTTTCTGATCCCTAGTATCCTCCATGTCTCACCCTGGTAGTAACCATAGAAAAATGAAAGTAGAATTAAATGTTAGGGCAGAAGGGAACTTCTGAGCTTCTCAGGTCTAACCCACTCGTTATAAAGAAAAAGGCCCAGAAAGGGAAAGTGACACCCCATCACCCTGAGAAGTGGAGTCAGGCTACAAACGCAGGTGCTCTCACAGGTACTCTATCAATCACAGGTAAGGGTCAACCCGGTTCAGGGCAAGGGAATAAACCACGTTGGGAGTAATAGGCTCGAGCTACTCCCTGCAGCCCACTGTGAGCACGGGGAAGACCAGGCACATCCCCTCATAGGTGGGAGAAAACAGCAAGTCAATTCAAAACGGTAAAGCGATGCTGACATAAAATGGCATGAAAACATGAGGCTTCTTAATAGTCCTTTCTGCATACTTTCTCTCCCCGCCACTCCAATCCCAATCCAAACAAAACTGGATTTCTGATTCACTATGTGGGCATTTAGATCAACTGACAAAATGAAAATGTCAATACAGTGTATTTTCCAAGGACACATTCATGGAGATTCTACACAAATGGACATCAAAAGATATTTACAGGAAGAAAGTGCTGTCTTTCACACATATACCCACACAGTGAGAATTTCACAGTTAACACCACCACGCCTCACACAGAAGACTCCTAACAGACTGATGATCAGGTGACAAAATACACACATGATTCCAGTTTTCTGTCATAAATAATCTCATCTACACACTTGTGAAAAATTAAGCAGTATATTCCAGACTTTGATTCCAGGGAAGCCTGCCTTGAATACATTAAGAGATACATATAAATATATTTATAAGCATGAAAGAAAACCAGTATTTGCTCCAGTTTTTCCTGTCTCACAACCTGAAATAAAGAAGACCACAAATACAAAACTTTGCCTTGTAGAAATAGCCCTTTGTTTTGTGAGGCAGGAAGAAAAACAAGGCAGCCATATTCGACTTCTTACGGTTAAGTTTAGGTATCAAAAGGGCTAAAACTTCTTTTTCTACTTAATGAATTAAATAATGTGTAGCCTGTAAGCTTAGATACTGACTTTATGCCGTTCATTTTGCAAAGTTTTTTTATAAAATTTATTTTGTTCAAAATACACACGCTATCTTTGTCCCACATTTCAATCCAAAGCCCCAGTCACCCTCCCATCCCCAAAAAAGGTCTTCCCTTCATAATCGCAGTGAAAAGAAGTCATTTTTGATGTGCGTTGGGCGTCATTACTCTATGATACTCAGCCCTAAGGAGACTGGATTTTGTAAGGCTGCTTAGCGCGGGGTTTCTACAGGAGGCGGGGACACAGAGTGGGACTGCTTTGGGACGTCTGAGACAACGTGAAAAGGTGACACCGGAGGACAGAGCTGAGAGAGTTACTGCACCATAAGCGCCCTTCTTCTGCCCTTCTTCTTTTGCTCCCAAACTGAAGAAAGCCTCAGGAGAGGAGAGAGGATGTGCCCTCCACCAGGATGCACTGGGAGCTCCGTCACCTGCTCTTCACCAGCTCCTCAGAGCACAGGTGGAAAGAGAGGGCGGGGCCATCACACCATCGCGCAGGTAAGTGAGGCCCAGGGAGGGTGGGGTACCTGCCTAGCTCAGGGCAGCACCGAGGTCCCGGGCCACAGCCCTCGGGATTCGCTTCCCTTGCTCACAGCGCATTATCTCCTGTGAGAAGGGCCCCCGTCCTCACCAGAATCTCGACTGGATCATGACATGTGAGTCATGAACGATTTCTGTTATCTCGCAAAATTGTGATATTCTGTGCTATATTTCACCCAAATGGTTCTACTGTATTTTCCGACGGTTTCCAGAAAGACCCATTCTACCAACCTGATGTTAAGCAGGTAGCAGAAATCCTTTTTTATCTGACTGAATAATTTGGAACAGAAACGCTAGAGACCCTAGCATTTGGTACAGAGTGGTAGGAAAATTATAGAGCACTATCATTCTACATCTTCATCACATATGACACGCTCATCTAATCCCAGTTTGCAGCTAAACTACGGAAATACCAAAATGGAGATGATGGTCTTTTCCTAACGATGGCCATGTAAAGTTTCTTTTCATTCGAAACCCTTAAAACTGCCCAAGATCACACTGTTGGTCACAGCACATAAGCAACAAAGGCAAGTCAGAGGGTTATTAGCCATGAAAGGGCAGAGATGAGACTCTGGCTCCAGAAAACGTAGAAATGGAGACGAGCAAGGACCTGGGGGATGAGAAAATTACAGACAAATTTGGGGCACTTAACATGATTCCAGGGAGTTTGTCATGTGTTATGGTGAGAAGAGATCAGTGATTTTTCTAACAACACACAGGACTACGCCTTGGCGGGGAGGGCACAGCAGCTGAGAAACAGAATTCATCTACCTTTGGCAAAGAACGATACTGTGCTGCTATGGGCATCTGCCTTCAAACCACCAAACGTCACTAACCCATGTGCATTCTTAACAGCACTCAAAGGGACCACAGCCCTTTTTACGCCTGAAAAACTAAGTGGGGAACTAATTCTTTAAACTGTTCCTGAGTTATAGTTTCTTTAAAATATTTACTTGCTTTTTCCGGCTATGCTTAATATCAACTATTTTAACCCTTAAAAACCAACCAGTCACAGGTTTTCTCGTTGACTACAAAGGTCTCACATTCTCGGTCTCATTCTCACACACATTCACACAGTCATATTATGAATTTTGATATGATTAAATTAAAAATATCTTTCATCGCAGATGTTCTAACCTACTATTCATGGAGAGGTCAGAAGTTACCGTGTGTAATGAAAAAAATTACGTCACAAATAAAGCCCAGCCCAGTTACTGATGTTCGATAGGAAACAAAAGTTGGCTTTTTGCCTATCCTGGGTGAGGCTACACAACTGGCCCCATTACGTGGTTTCTCTGGAGGCCACTACCACTGACCCCCAAAGCAAAATCGAGGGCTGGTGGCACTTCCTGTTTTGATGTGCCAGTGGCAGATCGCTCACCGGCAATATGAATACTTTTTTTTTTTCGATCACCCTCTTCTTAAACATTTATAAAAAGAAAAACTATCTACAGGAGTGTATCATCACTAATAGAAATTTCCTCCCAGTTCTATTTCAGAAGGCATCAAATGATGTTCTTTAAATAAACTATAAATACTCCATGTATTCCTTCGTGTCTGGCTGTCCCAGCTTCTTACTTTTTTTTTTTTTTTTTGGCAAATTAAAAAGGCGTATGGCTTCTTCTCGCCAATCTGTACGTCCAAGGTTTAGCTTGGTATCCTGCGGTAAAAGTACATGTAGCCCAGGTCTTTAGGGGGCCTTTCTGAGGCACAAACTTTGTGGTCATTGTAGATCACCCACCTAAAAAAAAAAAAAAAAGAAAAAAGAAACATTTGATAGATTTAAGTCAGTTCCAGGAAACAGCAGAGGAAAGTTAGGGCGCCATACTTAAAATAATCAAGATGTTTTAAGATAAACCAAACTCAAGTCTGTTGTAGAAAAAGAAATAATGCTGCTGGAAAATCACAACTGCTTTGTTATTTTCAAGTGCAATCAAAAAGTAGTTCCTAGGGAGTTCCCGTGGTGGCTCAGCAGGTAAAGAACCCAACCTAGTGTCCGTGAGGATGTTAGGTTCAATCCCTGGCCTTGCTCAGTGGTCTATGGATCCGAAGCTGCCACAAGCTGCAGCATAGGCTGCAGATGTGGCTCGGATCCCCAGTTGCTGCGGCTGTGGTATAGGATGGCAGCTGCAGCTCCAATTCAACCCCTAGTCTGGGAACATCCACATGGGCTGCAGGGGCAGCCATAAAACAAAAACAAAAACAAAAAGGTAGTTCCTAAAGAAGCCTCCAAACATTTTAAATCCTTTGAACTCATAATTCCATTTGTAAAAGTCCATAGATGGCCTCAGAAATTGAGTCAGTGAATTATGTGTTTATTTCAACCTTAGGTATAAAACTAGCTAAAAATCAGAAGTAAAGAGACATATAGTGAACTATTATTATATAACTATTAAAATGTCTTCAAAGAATATCTGATAAAGTGAGCATAATCACAATATAATATGAAATGGGAAATAGCAGGTTACAAAGTTGTACATACGACACATGAACTTTAAGCTTTTAGAAAAGTTATAAATACATATGTATATTTGTATATAGTATGTGTGGGTATAGACATACACACCCTTTTGCAATAGAACAAAGTAAAATATAGCAAAATACAGATAACAGTTTTCTCTGGGTTTCCAGAGGACATTTTCTTTGAATGTCTGTATATTTTACAAATGTCCCATAGTGAATTTCACTGCTTTTAAATTGTAATTTAAAAAAATTTTTCTTTAGTATTTTGAAAAGAGCTCTCGTACTTGGTAATAAAAAGAATTCACTCTAAGTTTCCTGTGCTCAAATACTGTATTAATCAAGTGAAGAAGATAAGACTAAAGCAAAAAGGAGCACAGCAGGTCCTGGGTGGGAACTGGTCACCCTTGCAGTAGTAGGTCAGCGTTCTGCCAGGAGAGACTAAGGTTATGTGCTTCTCCAGCATCCCTGTGGCCCAGGCAAGGCCTCAGGCAGGGATGCTGACCCACAGGCCAGGCCACTCAGAGAGATCACAAAGAAGGATCCAGCCCAGGAAAAAGGTTCTGAAAAGAGGAGCAGCCTTACACCTCACAACTATTTCATTCCTGGCTGGCCACACACCTAACAATTCTCTTGAAGAAGCCAAGGCTGCAAGAGGGCAAATCCTGGGTGTCAGGGTTGCCAGAGAGAACACAGGGAACCCAAATTTAAATACCACCTAGGCAACAAATACTTTTTTCATATAAGAATGTTGCATGCAACAGCTGAGACATATTTATACTAAAAAGTTACTCGTTATCTGAAATTCAAACACAACAGGCCATCCTGGTTTTATTGCTTTGTTTCGCTTTGTTGTCTAAATCTGGCAATCCTTTGAAAGTTCCAATCAGGGACACAGGTTCTACTGCAGGATGTGTCTTTACCTTCGGAAGTCCCCTTGCTGTGATGGGAAAGAGAGCCCTGAACACCAGCTTGGACACAGATGCTGAGGTCAAGCTATTCAGCCTCCCTGCCCCTCAGGGTCTTGATGTGTAAAATGGCTTTTCTCTACAAGACCACTGTGAGAACCAAATGAGATGACATATGAAACATCTGGTGGAGTGCCTGGCACATAATAGGTGCTCAGTACAACAGAGCTTGCATTTTACCTTCTCCAAAAGACTCACCTTCCTTCCTTTTTGATGTGGCAAACATAATGGCCACTCATTGTAGATGTTCCCATGTGACTGATGAATGCAAACAATTCATATGCTATGAAAGAGAGAACAACTCAGTTACAAGGCAGAATTTCTAGGAATCAATAGCACTTCCGATCAGAATTTAAAGTCAGTAAGAGTGTAGTCCAGCAACCGTTTAGACTGAAGGATAAAGTCGATTTATTTACTCTGCTGAGTACACCTACCCAAAGTGACGACTTCAACCTGCAAATTCATAACGAAGCAAGACAAACTATCAAAGTACAGCTGACGTGAAGTTCCTATCTGAAAAAGCATTAAAAATTCCACAGCCCAGTCTGCTGGCAAGCTCATGTGTCTAAAAGGGTAGCCCTGGCCCCACCATCTCCAAGCAACACGAGGGTGAAGTTGTTTCATCTCTCTTCACAGAACTGAAAAATCCACCCACTTCACAAGGTTGTATGAGACTTAAATGAGCAATTCAGATGAAAATACCATACAAATGTCAGGAGAGGAGGAAGACAGCAGATAGCTGTTCTCATTTATAGAACAGGATAATGCTCAGAATTTGCATCTTGTGATTTCTGACTTGCTCATGATTATAAACTATATGAGACCAAAAATTTGACCCCATGCTTTCTGAACAAGGAGATATACAGCCTCTGAGAGCATGAGATGGATGTTTATTCTCCAAAAAGTAACCCCTGCCATCCAACACAGAATGCTGTACCAAAGCCATGGTGAATGAATTTCACCTCATGCTCTGCTGGCCAATCCCACAATGACACGACACCTACACAATACAAAGTGGGTTCCACATGGAGTTCGCGGGTGGCCTGGTGGGTTACGGATCCAGCTTTTGTCACTGCTCTGGAACGGGTTCCACCTCTGGCTCAGGAATTTCCGCAAGCGCGCCCAAAAAATTAAAAAATAAAGTGGGTTCCACAGATAAATACCAGTCTAACTTTGCAAAATGGTATAGACTGGAATGAGATGGATTCAGAAGTTGAGTGTGTTGGTTCCGGAAAGAGCTTTTCCCTGGGTCCTCCCTCTCCCGTTCTTTCTCTCTCTTGCTATTCACCAACGCTCGTCTGCTTACTCACTGTGAACACCCAGTCCGCATCTTACCCTTCAGCACATCATACACTGTTAACTACCTTCTGCTTCCTCAAACATCTGCCCCCGGGACGTGCCTCTCTTCGTTGTCCAGATGCCTCACTGGCTCCTCTTCTTCCTGACCTTTAAATGTTTGTGACCTGGGGCTCTGACCTCAGGCCTTTCTTCTCAGTCTTCCCATACACACACACACACACACACAGTCGCCCCCCCACCCACCCCCTCTCTCTCCCTCTCCCCCTCCCCCTCCGTCTCCCCATCTTTCCCTCCTTCCGCCTCTGGGTGATCTCGACTAATCGCATGGTGTTAAGTGGAATTACTTTTTAAATTTCATTTCCAGAATGTTCATTGCTAATGCACAGAACTACAACTGAATTTATATACTGATTTTATTTTCTGCAATCTTGCTGAACCCATTTATTAGTTCTAATGGTTTTTAAAGTAGATTCCTGGAGTTCCCGTCATGGCTCAGTAGAAACAAATCCGACTAGGAACCATGAGGTTGTGGGTTCGATCCCTGACCTCATTCAGTGGGTTAAGAATCCGGCATTGCTGTGAGCTGTGGTGTAGGTCGCAGATGCAGCTCGGATCTGGCATTGCTGTGGCTGTGGCATAGGCTAGTGGCGGTAGCTCCGATTGGACCCCTAGCCTGGGAACCTCCATATGCCGCGTGTGCGGCCCTAAAACGACAAAAGACATACATACACACATAGATTTCTTACAGCTTTCTATACACAAGATTATGACTTCTGCAGAAGTAGTTTTACTTCTTCCTTGCTTATCTGGATGCCTTTTATTTATTTTTCTTACTTAGCTGCCACAGCTAGAACCCCTTACACAATGTTAAACAGAAGTGGCAAGAGTGGATGGACATCCTTGTCTTGTTCCTGCTCTTAGAGGAAACGCACTCAGTCCTTCATCATTATGCATGATGGGAACTGCGGCCTTTTGGGAGATGCCTTTTATCAAGCTGAGTGTTCTCTCCTCAGTCTTATCCATCTCAGTCCTTCTTCCAGTAACTCAGGACAAAATCTTGACTCCTCTCTCCCACTCTTTACACACATCCAATCCATCAGCAAATCCTTCAAAAGGATTAGGATCCTCCTAACCAGTCTCCCTGCTTCCTCCCCTACCCACTAACGACCATCTCGGTATGGCAGCCAGCTCACTCTACGTGGAGGTAAAATCTCACTCTTACAATGACCTATGAGGTCCTCAACCTCCTCTCACTCTCCCCCTCACTCCACTCCAGCTCCTCCAGCCTCCTGGCCACTCTTCAGACACATACCAGCTACTACTCTCATTAACAGAGAGGCCTTCAAACCTCGACACCTACTGTAACTTCTACCTGAAACTCTTCTTTCAGATGCCACGTGACCCACTCCTTGTTTCATCCAGGTCTCATATCAAATGTCATCTCAGAGAGGCCTTCCATATAAATGGCAACTCCTCCCTCCTTCCACCCCCACCTTCACCCCAACCTTGTGAGGTGTGTTGCCCACAGACCTCACAACACCACCATATCACATACTTATTTGTGCAGTTACTTATCGTCTGCCCCCTTTTATCCCAGGCTAGAATATAGCTCCATAAGGACAATAAGTTTGTCTGTTTTTTTAGTTGTTGTTGTTTTTTTAGGTTTTTGGTAAATTTGTGTTTTATTTATTTATTTTTTTCCTCATTATAGTCAGCTGCACAGCGTGGTGACCTGGTTACACATACATATATGGATTCATCACAAGTGACTAGACATAGTTCCCAGCGCTATACAGCAGTTTGTCTGTTTTGTTCACTGGAATATTTCAGGCACAGAAAACACTGCTCTGCACACAGCAGGCAGGGCTCACTTCACTCCATGCCCTCACTTGTTTTTATATCTTTTCATATTGTATACATTTTTATAAACCACCTATCAAAGTATAAAGTAGGGTATAAATTATTGAAATAATTATTTTAAAAGAAATAAATCAGAATAGACTGCCTTTTCCATCAAATTTTTGTTGCTAGCTATCACAACAACTGACAACCCCACCCCCCCCAAAAAAAATCACACATTTGAAACAGAAACCAGGCAAAAACAGCTGTGAATGACAATCATTTTGTCCAGTACTTAGTGACAAGGGACCCAACCCTTGTCTGCCTTCCCTGTGTCCCCCGGTCACCAAGAACCCACCTCCACCCTAGTAAGCAAGAGAGAGTAAAGCCTGATATTTTTTCCTGTTTCTAGACCCTGGATGGGTTTTTTTATTTTGTTTTGTTTTGTTTTATCTTTTAAGGGCCTCACCCACAGCATATGGAAGTTCCCAGGCTAGGGGTCGAATCAGAGCTGCAGCTGCTTACACCACAGCCACAGCAACGCCAGATCTGAGCTGCATCTGCAACCTACACCACAACTCACGGCAACACCAGATCCTTAACCCACTGAGCAGGGCCAGGGATCAAACCTGTCTCCTCATGGATACTAGTCAGGTTTGTTACCACTGACCCACAATGGGAACTCCCCGGGTGGTTTTTAAAAATATTTTGGAATAATTTTACATCAAATTCCAAATACCCGATTTGAAAGACATGGAGCTGGTCTCCTACAAGACAGCCGCCCTCTTAAACTTTCCATGGAATGAAGACAAAATATAACTCTCCAACCAAGGTTTTTCCCCCCAAAGAAAACTGCCCCCCAAAACAATGACTTAAATAATTGAACAGAGTATTTAATGATCACTTCCCAACATAATCCAGGGTCATTTCAATGAAACATTGCTCAGATACCAACACAGCCAACATGTTGACAAAACAGGCAGACAGAGAGAAACAAATCCATACACTGCAATACACCCAAACATGTCATTAAGCCCCCACAGCATTTCCCCCCCTCCTTAGTTAAAAGCACTTAATTCACGTGTATACTCAGAACCATAAAAATAAAGAAAAAAATTGCATAAATCTTAGTCCTATAATTAAAATTAACTGTGTTTATCAATAGAAGCAACCACTCCATGCATTATTCAAGGCCTCCTGCTAGGAGCCAACAGCAAAAGAGAGAATCTCAAATTTGCAAAAATTCAACAGGTAAGAAATCTCAAATTTATATTAGTTTCCAAAGAGAGAGTCAAGGTGAATAAACCAAACAGGGAAGCCACTGCTGGTTCTTCTTCCAGTTCTCAGAGGTCTCCCTCCAAACACAGCATCATCACACCCTCAAATAATATAGTGACCCCTTTTTATGTAGATGGAAAAGGCATTTCAAAGCAAGGTAAATTATTTCAAAAATGTTGACTTTCTACAGAAAACATTTCAAAATAACTGGAAGAATTGGACAAAACTGCCTAAACTGGGAGTTCCCACTGTGGCCCAGAGTGTTAAGGACCTGACACAGTCTCTGTGAGGATGCAGGTCCAATCCCTGGCCTCACTTAGTGGGTTAAGGATCCAGTGTTGCATGAGCTGTGGCATAGGTTGCAGATATGGCTCAGATCCAATGTTGCCATGGCTGTGGTATAGGCCAGCAGCTACAGCTCAAGATCGACCCCCTGGCCCAAGAACTTCCATATGCCATGAATGCAACCATAAAAGGGGGGGCGGGACTTTACAGTTAAAAAATGTTAACCATCAGCTGAGCCTTCAGCAAGTTATAATCTTTTTGCTAGTGGAGGGTTCGAAATACTGCAAGAATTACCAAAATGTGACACAGATACTAAGTGAGAAAATGCTGTTGGAAAAACAGCGCCAATAGTCCTATTGATGCATGGTCCCACAAGCCTTCAATTTGTTAAAAAACACACCATCTGTGAAGCAGAGTGCAATAAAATGAGGTCTGCCTGTGGATGTTGCCTGCTGTTCTGGTTCTGCAACAATCAAGCCATCAGCCACTGCAGCTGCCCCCTCCAAAAGTCTCTTGGAACAGCAATCTGCTTTTGATAGCAGACTGTAATTAAGTAATCCATTGTTAACTTCCTGGATTTGCCTTTAAAATCTTTTATTGTCACTTTGGTTCAATCAATAAGTATTGCTTCACTGACCTATGATCCTATCTGACCAAGTGTTTTAAAACCTCTTGATATCTTTGACAAACGTGCTCAAGTCAAATTCTAAATGAAGGGGGGTTGCGGCAAGATGCTAAGAGGTTGCGCTCACCCTCTCCCACAAACACATCAAAAAAATACATCTAAACGTAAAACAACTTGGACAAAACATCAACTGAATGCTGGCAGAAGGACTTAAACCTCCAAAAAGGGCAAGAAACTCTTGACATAACTGGGCAGAACAACAGAAAAAAAAAGAGAGAGCGGGAGAGAGAGAGAAAAGGAAGCAGGACGGCACCAGCACTCCAGGGAGGGAGCTGTGAAGAGGAAAAGTAACCCACACCCTGGGAAGCCACCTAACCAAAAGCACAGCAGCTGGACTGAGAATGGCAAAGAGGAGTGAGAGCCTCACACACAGACCATCTGAACACTGGCATAGACACCACAGCCTGAGACGCTTGGGCGGGGGCTGGGAGCTGAGACTTGAGCTCTGGAGGTCAGTTCCCGGGAGAGGGCTGGGGTTGGCGATGTGGAGACAGCCTGGCGGGCTAGGGAGCAGTGCGCCACGGGTGGGAGAGTGATACTCTACGGGCTGGGGAGTGGAAAGCCAGGACAGAGGGAACCTGGGAGGTCTAGGCCCACAGGAGAGGCAAGGCTCCACTGCTGGGAAGGAGGAGAGGAGGAGGGGCTGACCATCATAGGAAGCACCTTGAACCAGTGCAGAGGGCAGGCAGAACAAGCACAAACCTCCAGCAGCCAGAGGGGAGCTTGCAAAGGGCCGGGTGACTCAAGAGCAAACCCTGGTAGCTGGGTAGCCTGAGGCCACTTGCTAGACCGCTGTTGCCCCGGAGTCTTCTGGATACAAACCCCGCTTGGGGCCTGCGTCACCAGAAGCCCCTTGCTAGACTGCTGTGGATCAGGCATCTCTGGGCACAGCTCACATGCGACGGGAAGCAGCTTGCTAGACCACAGAGGACCAGGCTTTCTGGGGCACGGACTGCCCACAACATGGAGGTCTTGCTTGTCCGCAGTGGTCCAGCATCTCCAGCGCAGCCATCCATAGACTTTTGCTCCTATAACGGAGATTGGGCACTTCTTATGCAGGCCATCAGTGACCAGGCACCTCTAGCATGGGCTAAGGGCATAAGGGGGCTAAGTGCGACATGGGGCCTACCAAACACCAGAGGCTGTTGCTATCACTCCCCTGGGAACACACCTGCCCTGCAGCTGCCACTGCCAAACCCTCAGGGCAGCACCCAGCACTTGTTTGCTGTCCCCTCCAAAGTCCATACAACTAGGTGCAGCTGGTGCAGCATCTCCTTTATGGTCTAAGTGGGACAGGGTGCTTCCTGGTGGCCTGCAGGGGGTGGGAGCAAAACACCACAGTTATCCCTGACTCCAGAGGAGGGCGTGGCCCACCACCACAGAGGATACCTGAACAAAAATCACTTGCAGCCCCAACCACCTCAGAGAGCACCACAGAGAAGGACATTATGACACAACACCAACTGCTGTTGCTCTGGCTCCCCTTGGAGCACACCTGCCACTGCCAAACATTCTGGGCAGTGCCCAGACGCTTGTCCCTTCCCAGGAACCTGTAACTAAGAGCACCTTGTGCAGCATATCCTGTAGGGGCTAAGCAGGACGAGGTACTTCCTGCATGGCCTACAAGAGGCAGAGGCAAACCACTGCAGTTATCTCTGGCTCCAGAGATGGGAATGACATGTTACCACTAGGGGTCCTTAAATAGGCACCACCTGGAGCCCCAGTCACCTCAAGGGCACTACAGAGGAGGGCATTGGGACTGAACACCACTTGTGCATGCTCTTGCACTCCAGGGAACACACCAACCCTGCTGCTCCCACTGCTAAGGGCTCTGGGCAGTACCCATATGCCTGATCTCTATCACTTCCCAGGACCCTGCAACTAGAAACAACCTGTACAGCACCTCCTATGTGGGCTAAGTGAGACGGGTTGCTTCATGCATGGACTACAGGTGGAGGGGGCAAACCACCACAGTTATCACTGGCTCTAAAGATGATCATGGCCCGCAACCACTAGGAGTCCCTGAACAGGTACCACCTGCAGTTCCAGTCACCTCAGAGGAGAGCTTTGCAATTTAGCACTAGCTGTTGCGGCTCTCACTCCCCTGGGAACTCACATATCCTGCTACTGCTACTGCCAATTGCTCTGGACACCTGGTAGATCTGCCTAGAGCTCATTACCACTTCTCAGGGCCCTGCAACTTGGAGTAGCCAGTGCCACCTTCCTGAAGGTCCTTGCTGCTGTTGAGAGCCCAGAGACCAGACACCAACTGCCGGCCCTACCCATTGCTTCATTCTCCCTGAAAACACACGGAGCACCAGAGAGATAACAGCCTGCTCACACTGCAGAAAGAGACACCAAATATTCAAACTCCCACACCAAAAATAAATAGTAACCCCACCAAAAAAATACAAAGGGGTCCTCTTGCCTAGAAGTAGCCTTACAAGACTACACTGTGGCTTCCCCAAACTCACAGAAAAAGAAAAACATAAGCAAGATGAAGAAGCTCGGAAATCATTCCCAGTTAAAAGAACAGGACAAGTCATCTAAAGCAGCCAACAATGAAACAGACCTCTGCATTCTGACAGAAATGGAGTTCAGAAGGGAGGTAGTGAAAATACTGGAGGAATTAAGGCTGAATATCAAGGAATTAAGAGAAAACGCAAACAGCAATGCAGATTCCCTTAGAAAGGAACTAGAAAATATAAGGAGAAGCCAAGAAAAGCTAGAAAACTCATTTGCAGAGATGCAAACTGAGCTAAAGGCAATAAAAAGCACTTTGAATAATGCAGAGGAACGAATTAGCGACGTGGAAGACAGAATAATGGAAATTATTCAATCAGGACAGCAGCCAGAAAACCAAATGAAAAAACATGAAAGCAATATAAGAGATCTATGGAATAATATAAAGTGGCCCAATTTATGCATAATAGGAATTCCTGAAGGAGAAGAAATAGAAAGGGGATTGAAAATATATTGGAATAAATTATGTCTGAAAACTTTCCAAATCTGAAGGAATCTGACATCAACATACAGGAAGCATAGAGGGCCCCAAACAAGTTGAACCCAAACAGACCCACACCAAGGTGTATTATATTAAAAATGGCAAGAATTAAAGACAAAGAGAGGATCCTAAAGGCAGCAAGAGAAAAGCAAAGCATTAATTAGAAGGGATCCCCCATAAGGCTATCAGATGATTTCTCTACAGAAACACTACAGGCCAGAAGAGAGTGACAAGGTATATTTAAGGTGATGAAAGGAAAAAATTTGCAACCTGGAATACCCAGCAAGAATATCATTTAAAATAGAAGGGGAATAAAGGATTTCTCCAATAAACAAAAGCTAAAAGAGTACAGCAATACTAAACCCTTTCTAAAAGAAATACTGAAAGGGTTCCTATAAAAAAAAGAAAGCAAAACAGTAAGAAATAGAATGGAGGAAACCACAAATGGAAAGCAAGCATTTGAATAAGCCAGCATACACATTTAACATGAAGATGATAAAAAAAAATTTTTTTTAAAGATTACAAAATTATAAATTATGGGGAGGGAAAGTGAGAAAATATAGACTTTTTTTAACTTTAAAAAAATTTTAATGATGTGTTTGAGCCTATATGGCTATCACGCTACAGCAAGCAGATATAAGAAGGTGTTAATATACTTAAAAACAGGGCAACCACAAATCAAAATGGAACATCACGTCCACAAATACTGAAAAGAAAAGCACTCAAGCATAAAATAAATGGAAACCAACCCTCCAAAAAATGAAAAGAGAAACATAGAATCAACTGGAAAACAAGGTCTAAAATGGCAATGAATACATATCTATCAATAATCACCTTAAATGTCAATGGACTGAATGCTCCAATCAAAAGACACAGAGTGGCAGATTGGATAAAAAAGCAAAAACCTACAATCTGCTGCCAACAAGAGATTCACCTTAGGGCAAAGGACACAGATAGATTGAAAGTGAGGCAATGGGAAAAGATATGTCATGCCAACGGACAAGAAAGGAAAGCAGGAATGGCAATACTCTTATTAGACAAAATAGACTTTAAGATGAAGGCCATAAAGAAAGACAATGAAGGACACTATTTAATGGTTAAAGGATCCGCTCAAGAAAAGGATATTACAATCGTCAATATATATGCCTCCAATATAGGAGCACCCAAGTACCTACAACAAGTACTATCAGACATAAAAGGAGAAATAGATGGGAATACAATAATACTAGGAGACTTTAACACTCCACTCACATCAATGGACAAATCCTCTAGGCAGAAAATCAGTAAGGCAACAGAGATCCTAAATGACACAATAGAAAAGTTAGACCTAACTGACGTTTTCAGGACATTACATCCAAAAAAAGTCAGAATATACATTCTTCTCAAGTGCACATGGAACATTCTCAAGGATAGATCACATACTGGGGCACAAAGCTAACCTCAACAAATTTAAGAGTATAGAAATCACTTCAAGTATCTCCTCTGACCACAAAGGCATGAAACTAGAAATCAACCACATTCAGAAAGGAAA
>PVHT021183693.1:35496991-35523325 GCA_004024745.2 Catagonus wagneri | reverse complement strand
GATTTGAAGGAGAGATCAAAACCTTTACAGATAAGCAAAAGCTAAGAGATTTCTGCAACACTAAACCAGCTTTACAACAAATACTAAAGGAACTTCTCTACGCAGAAAAGCCCACAACCAGAAACAAAAACACCACAAATGACAAAACTCACCAGTAAAGACATATACACAGTAAAGATATGAAATCATCCATGCACAATTGTGCTACCAAAATCAGAAATCGTGAGAAGAGAGCACCAATGCAGGACACTGGAGATGCACTTGCAATTGAGAAACCAACAACTTAAAACAATCTCCTTTATATACAGACTCCTATATCAAAACTTGGGGTAACTGCAAACCAAAAACCTACAACTGACACACAAATAAGAAAAATCAACTCAAATACAACATTAAAGATAGTCATCAAACCACAAGAGGAGACAACAAGAGAATAAGGGAAGAAAATAGAGCAACAAAAATCCAAAACAGTTAATGAAATGGCAATAAGAATATATATATCAATAATTACCTTAAATGTTAATGGACTGAATGCCCCAACCAAAAGACATAGACTAGCTGAATGGATACAAAAACAAGACCCATATTATGCTGTCTTCAAGAGACCCACTTCACTTCTAGGGACATACAAATTGAAAGTGAGAGGATGAAAGAAAGTATTCCCTGCAAAACAGGAATCAAAAGAAAGCTGGAGTAGCAATACTCGTATCAGACTAAATGTTGGCAAAATGATGGAATTACAGTAGAGATAAGCCTTGATTAATGATGGCAACACTGGTTAGACAAGTTAAATTATTTTAAACTGAACTCCATGTAGTTCAAATCAGTGGACCATAAAAACATTTCCGTTTTTCCCGGTGTATGATATCACTGGGTGACTTAATGAATTTGTTCAGACGTAGGCAGAATCTCCAATTAAACAGTCAAGCAAGTAAAATAAATAGGGCATAAGCAAGCACCCTGAGTACAACAAAATGGTTGAGAAATTTCAAGCACTTGAAATGGAAACAGGTTGTTCCAGCCACATTGCCCAGAGCCAGGGGACAGCCCTGGTGGCCTCAGCAAGGAACCCAGCAGGCCACCAGTCAGAATAGGCAAGAAGGAATCAGGAGCAGACAGGCACTCAAAAATGGATTATAGCATGAAAAAAAATTACTTTCCCTCAAAAGTAAACAGACATCTGCAAGAGGAAGACTTGCATCTGCCCTTCAGCATCATGCTTCTTCCCTCCTGATGTCAGGATAGTCGTGAACACCTGAAAAACCTTCTCTCTGCAGAGAGAGATTGACACAGAGAATTCCAAGGACACTGCTCTGTAACCACATTTTTTTCCCCTTTTCTTTTTAGGGCCACACCTGCGGCATATAGAAGTTCCCAAACTAGGGTTTGAATAGGAGCTGCAGCTGCCAGCCTACACCACAGCACAGCAACGCCAGTTCCGAGCTGCATCTGTGACCTACACCACAGCTCATGGCAACGCCCGATCCTTAACCCACTGAGCAAGGCCAGGGATTGAACCCACAACCTCATGGATACTAGTCAGGTTAATTACCACTGAGTCACAAGGGGAACTCCTATAAGGACTTTTGAGAGACACTGCTCTGAGGTCTTGGTATCAGAAAAGCATAATTTTTCCTCAAGAACTGTCTTTTTAAACACAGAATCTCAGGCATCCCTCTGCTCTAAGGCCACAAGCAAGCTCCAAGTCAAATCTCTGAAAACACTGATACAGGATTTCTTTCAGTTGGGTCATCTCTCTCTCACTGCATTACTCCCTCCTTTTTTAATCTTTTTCTTAATATCTCTGTATAATTCCCTCAATCACTTATTTTAGCTTTGTGTATACGATACACAAATTTTTGTGGGGTACGCCTACCATCTGAGGTGTTCATGGACAGTCTCTAATGCTTACCGTTGCACGTAGTGCCTGAACAGCCTGATTTCGATGGAACCCCATGGAGGTAATGATAGCTACAATTTCCTCCGGAGGTTGGTTATCCAATCCAGTAGCACCAAAAACAGAGGCTCCAGCAGAAGCTGCTCGTCCATAACCAGGCATGGTCAGCGGTTCGGCAAAATCTGGGGAAAATAATTACACTCAGGCCCTTTTCTTTCTTTGGGTCTTGAAATAAACAACATCTTAGAACTAAGCAGCAAAAATACCTACAGTTACAATAATCAAGACAGTCTGGTACTGGCATAAAGATACAGATCAACTGACCAATTGAACAGAATTGAGAGTTCAGATATAAACCCACCTATCTGCAGTCAGCTGATGTTTTTGTGGCCATGCCTGCAGCACGTGGAAGTTCCCAGGCCACTGACGGAACCTGGGCTTGCAAGCCCCCAACCCCTAATGTAGCAGATTATGAGCTAATACATCATTTTCTAGGACACATCCAGAGGACACACAAGGACCAAGGCTTAGAGTCACTGAGGGTCACATCAGACTCCAAAGCCATTTTCCGACCACCTACCTGGCTCTTCCATGTGAACAATGATCCAGTTGAAGGCCACCTCAGCTCCCATATTTCCAGTAAAATACACAGCCTTCCGACATGCTTCCAGGGGGAAGCCCATCTCAGCCAGCTGCATCACTGATGACTCATCGATTTCTGAGGCTATGAGGACAACAAGAGATTCTGGTATAAAAAGTCAACCCTATTTCTTCTTGTCTTAGTTTCTCCTGACCTTTATTCACATGCTACCCAAAAACGGTGCGACACTGTTTTGTTTAATGCGTAGATGGTGGTAACTGTGTTTTTTTAAGCTCAGCTAACATTAAGCTTTCTGAGCTTAGTGTATATCTTTGACCTAAATAGGAACCAGAGTAATTACCTGAATAATCCAAGCACTGCAAAACAAGTCTCTAATTTCCTACAGGGAGATTCAGTGTATTCCCAGAAATATTCAGCCACTTAGCTCATTCTCAAGACCACTATAGCAGCCTCTCCTATGACTGAAATTTGAAAAGAAGAGCAGTTTCTACAGGGCAAAAAGCCTATTCCTTAAATCTCACAGGAAGTTATAACAGGCCTTTAGAAATATCAGGAATCAAAGGAACTAATTAGCTCTGAGAAATGGAGAGCCCAATGTTAGGACAGAAGGAAAGAATGTGCTTTTTAATTGTATAAAAAAAAGACTGCTTTACAAACCTTGTTTGGCGTAGACACAGGTTTTGTTTTGTTTTCAGAGTAATATATAGATATTGGTAGAGATGTGTATTTATCTATATACAAATAAATATGTTTGTATGTATATGTACATACATGGGTGCGTATGTATGTTTGTGTATACACGTACACACCCACATGGTGCTCTCAAATTATACTCAAGGTGGGGAAGGAACAGGAGCACAGAATGTATCCTTTATGTTTTCCATGGCCTGAGGTCTCTAATGTACTGAAAACTCTACCAAGGATATCAATCAGTAGAATATCTGAAGAACAGAGATCTCTGCTTTACAAAAATTATTTTGAAAATGTATTTACTAAAGTTCTCTCTCACAAGGAAGATGCACAGAATAAACTACCAAGAAAAAATTTTAAGGGGACTTCCTGTTGTGGTTCAGTGGAAACGAACCTGACCAGTACCCATGAGGATGCATGTTCGAGCCCTGGGCTCACTCAGTGGGTTAAGGATCCAGCATTGCCGTGAGCTGTGGTGTAGGTTGCAGGTGTGGCTCGGATCCTGCATTGCTGCGGCTATGGCATAGGCCAGTGGCTACAGCTCCAATTTGACCCCTAGCTGGGAAATTTCCATACATCGAGGGTACGGCCCTAAAAAGACAAAAAAAGAAAAGAAAACATTTTTAAAAGCAGTAAGACAGTGGTGACTCCCAAACTGCATTCTAGAGTATCCCAGTGTTCTAAGAGAGATGTAATTACTGAAGCACAAAACAAGGGGTCTCTATGCATAGTCAAATAAGTTTTTTTAAATCTACTGTCTCCATTCTCCCCTTAGAAGTTCACAATGTGCATTAACATAGTGAAAACTCTGAAGTCCTGTAATAAAGACTCCTGCAGTAAAGAAACTATGAAACTCTTTCTACAGAATGTTTTTCAACATCTTGTCTCTGTTACAAGAGACTAGAATGTAAAGTAATGCAGTTTAATAAGTGTATGTCTGTATATATCAGCATATTAAACTGAAAATGTTTAAGTCCTTTTGGGGGAAAATAAGCTGAGCCAAGAACAGCAAAAGGATAGATGTCACAGGTTAATGGTAGTTATAGGTGGGTGATGAAACAGAAATGACTCCTAGCACTAACCTCTAATCTTGACATTATTTTTTTACTTCTGCAATAAGAAAATAACCAAAGTTATTCCTTTTAAATATCTGAGGAAGGTAGGATATAAAGGTCACTTAACATGGATACTTCTGTTTCCTCCTACTGATACAAGAAATTACTGATAAGGCAGCAGGCTTAGATCAAGAGGAAATCAGTGGCCGAACCAGCAACACTGGAAAATGGCTGAGTGCTGGAGGTCACACAGCCTGCTCTGACACAGTTCCAACCACCAGTCCCCTCCCAAGGGGCAATACCCTGAAGGCTAGCTCTCTGCAGGATCAGGGGCAGTCAGCAAACTTCTCACACTGCAGAAAAAAGTTGAGTGACATCAACAGCATGCTTGACTCCTAGACCCCTGGCTCTAGTCCCACTCGTGGTTCTCTGAACTTTCCTGGGCCTCAGTTTTATCCTCTGTAAAAGGTCACCTGCTCTGCCCTTCTTATTGTGACAATCAGAGAATCTGGGCTTTGTATTAACAGCAGAGTTATACACAGTTGAAAGAATTCATGGAGTAATATTCAACATGACTCACAGTAACTGTTCAAAAGTATTATTGTTACTATTACAATCAGATTATTTAGAGGCAGTGGTTTGGCCATAACCCTTGCTGACCCGAACAGCTTCTTTCAGCAATCAGCAAAATTAAAATTGACCCAAGAAAGGAAATATGGAGGCTGGGCCACATGATCAATCACGGAAAGTATATATATAACATAAAATACTTGAACTTCTCAATTAACAACAGTGTCTCCAGAAAGGCTCTGTAGACAAAAAGACTCAGAGTAGCTTGTGTTACATACTCCTTCTTCCTCCTAATTAATATCTAAATATTCACTATAAACAATTTATTTTTAATGTTCTTTTTAGAAGATCAAGAGTATGAATTCCCGGGGTTCCCGTTGTGGCTCCATGTAAACAAAGCCAACTAGTAACCATGAGGATGGGGGTTCGATCCCTGGCCTCACTCAGTGGATGGGGGATATGGCGTTGTCGTGAGCTGTGGTGCAGGTCACAAACGCAGTTTGGATCCTGCGTTGCTGTGGCTGTGGCGTAGGCCGGCAGCTGTAGCTCTGATTTGACCCCTAGCCTTGGAACCTCCATATGCTGAGGGTGCAGCCCTAAAAAGAAAAAAGAAAAAAAAAAATAAAAGTATCAACTCCCACTGGATTAAAGAATGAAAAGGCTACAAAATTAATGCACAACCCAATAAAACTAACAACCTTAAGAGTATTAATTAATACTACCACATCCTGTCAGTCTTGTGTCTATATCATGTGTGCAGAAGCAGAAATGGAAGAAGTGGCAGAGGCCACTGTGCCATCACTGTGGAAAGAGACTACTCATGCAGCCAAAGAGGGATGAAATGCATCACTATCCCCTGTTCACCACGAGGAAACTGAGGCTCAGGGAAGTTAAGCTGATTATTCTAGGCCACAGTCACCAATGGCAAAGCCAAGACTCCAAACCAGGGCTGACTGGAGCTCACACCAACAGTCACTCTCCTGAACCACAGGGCCACCTAAACACCACGTCACTGGCTTAGGTTTGCTGCTACCTCAAGTTGCAGACCAAGAATTGTTTCCCCCCAGGAAAAGCTGCACATACACAGAGAGCAAGGCTCATTCACTGAACCCCCACAGATAAATGTGTTAGACAGTAGTAACTGGAGGACACAGAAAAAACGTAAAAGATACATACGGTCTATCAACTGGTTCATCAGGCGATCTGGAAAGTAAAGGAGAGGGCAGGAAGTGAGACCAAATCATGGCAAAAAGTTCTAGAGAAAGAACGAGAGTTAACCCAGAGCTCTCACTCACCACCCCCCCCACCCTTGAGATCCCACCTTGCTGTCAGTCTCTCCATCCCCCGTGGGGCCACCCAGCCCACGTGACATAAAGTCACTCCAGGAAGGAGGCGAAATACCAGGTTTCAGGCATTTAGAGCAGGTAAAACATGATTCCTGGCAGGAGACGGTACCTTTTGAGTCATCAGGAATAACTATGGGGGGGCTGATGTCCGGAAGTTCCTCCTCTCCTGGCTGTAACCCCCTGGCTCGGAGATGGTTGATATCAAGTAGGTCTGGCATATCAATAGAAACATCTGCAAAATGAGAGAGATTATATTCACTGGGCTCCACAAATACCTACAATCACCTCCCAAATCTAGCACCACTAAGTCTATGCACATGTGTCTAGGCAGAGCCAAGGGATGCTTTTACAGCTCCCTGGAGTAAATCTCAGGACCAGAAGACTCACAGAGAGTGATTATATTTTAATGCAAAGCCAGAGGAAACACAGAGGGTGGCAGGATTTCACACTGGACAAGAACAAATGAGGTAAGGCAGAGAGAGCAAACTGGAAGCCCAGAGAATACTCATAAATAACTTCCTGTGTGATGTTTTTAAAATGTTGGCAACAAATCCCAATTTCCAAGTCAAAATTTAACTCAAAAATCCAGATTTCCAATTCATTTTGAAAAACAAAAAGCTGCAGCATTAGTCTCATGAAGTAACAACTGCCTGGGGCTGATAAGCTTCCACTGTAGGCAACTTGGGCCCTCTGTGTCGATCTGTCCCAGACCCCCCCCCCACTGCCCCCACAACCCTGAATGTCATATCTGTGCTATTCTGGTTCTTATGGGGGAGAAATGTTCTCCTAGTCCACGTCTTTATCCAAAATGGGAACACCCAAGAAAAGACCAAGACAGCTATAGCTACATGTTTCTTATACGCAGCCCACTTCTTTACATTATCACCCTGTCCTCATCAGGCCTTTGAGTTTGCAACCCTGCTTTATGCCTTTTCTCAGATCATGACAGGCACTGTGATTATTCTCCCCAAGGTAATAAGTAAAGCCTGAAGCTTTAAAGAAATTAATTGAATCTCAAGTGTATTCATCTTGAGGCACATCTTTTAACTTCCCGGCTCAGGTACCATTTTGTTGACTTATTCACACAAAAAATTTATCAGTCTAACAGTCTGTAGAGATTTAGTACCACACACATCCAGACATGGTAATAATGGAAAATGGTTTCAAATGCTGGTGTAGAATATATTTCTTGGGCTAGCAAACAGAACCTAAAAATACTATCCTCAAAACCAGTTATAATGCCAGGCATGTAAACCCTATTTTAAAACAACCAACCAAAGAAAAAGCTTAGTTTAAAAAAAAAAATTTAAATCTCAGCAGACAGCAAAATCAAACACAGTGTCTGACTGACAAAATCGATACAACTGTCCCTCAACAGAAAAATTCAGGTTCATTAAAGAAAGCTTTGGAGTTGCTTTAAACCTAGCAAGACCTTGAAATCTGAGCTGAATTTTTTATCTTTTACTGTAATTCCAAGGACAAAGGAAAATAAGAAAATGGTATCCAATGCAGTTCAAAATCTTTAGAAATCAGTTTTCTCTTAGGTATTTCTCAGGTCTAAGGAGGAACGGCTGAATGGTGGGAATCCTGCCCTCTGCCCACAAAACTATTTAACCAAGAAGAGCAAAATGAGCTGCTGACTTGGTCATAGGTTGCATAATGCAGCGTGGAAACAAGTGCCATGAAAACTGTCAGTGGCAGAGGTTTCTGGGAAATCACTCCCACCAATTTTACATTGTTTTTATCCTTATCCTTCACGTGAACAGATGGGTGCTAAATTAACCAGCCTAAGACTTGATTGTTGTTTTTTAAGTGCTCAAAAAACATGAATTCCTTGAAACTGGCAAACAGTCTGAGATACTTGCTTGAGAACTCAGAGGATAAAACTGTGCATCCTTCCAAGGCCCCGAGGACAGCCCAGTAACACTTTGATATTCACTTGAGATGGTGGAGAAAATGTTCCATGCATGCATTTTCTGTAAAGATAACCTCTAACACCGGTCAAGGGCCTTTAAAATTAGCAAGAAGAAAGCCCAATTAAGCCAAAGTCACATCCCTTTTTTGACTTTTTAAATTCAACTGACTGTACTCAGTTATCATTAATAAAATCTGTGTAAGTTAAGCAAATATCATTAGCCACACCCGCCTGCTTCGGAGCCAGAGGATAAATGCTAAAAAGAAAGCTTATCTTCAATTACTTGCACCTCCAACAGTGGTTTTTGGACCAGCAGCAGCACCACCACCTGGGAACTTGTTAGAGTAAAGAATCCTGGGCCCCAGCCCCAGCCCAGACCTGCTGAATCGGCACCTGCATTTTACCAAGATCATGTTAAAATTCGGGAAGTGTGATTTATTTGATAGTGTGAGGATCCTGTTTCCACTCTCAGAATCCTGTCCTTCCAGAACACAACATTAGAGGGTGGGTTAGCATGTGGCCATTTTTGACTCTCGGTGCTTATCATATGTTCTCTTTCAAAACAGAAAGTTGGAAATCATGGGGAAAGAATGAAATGAAACTGTTTCTGGCAGCCAGCCACGGGGGCTCTTTCACATGCTATGTTTTTTCAATGGCTAATTGGATGTTTTAAGCAAAAGCATGCAAAAGATACCTACCAAATTTTTTGGGAACCCAGTCAAGACCAAAAGTGAACTTCTTTATCTGCACTACCAAGTATTCAGGGAATGAGGCAAAGCGAGATGTTCTGGGAAACACAAGGGGATTAGATCAATGAAACAAGGCATTTAGAATAATGAATACAGTTCATGAAGCATCACAAGCGCTGTCTGAGGCATACCTGGCAGTTCCAACACCTGCCCTGAAGAGGAGGAACAGGCACATGGACACAAGCAGACACGCAGACACACACACACACACACCACCTCAGCATTCAACGGAAGACAGTGCTGTCCCTTGAGAACAATTTTGGGCACATTGCAAAAGTATTAATTTACTGTGGCATTTCATATTTCTGAAAAGTGGTTTTCAAACATAAGCACATTTTCTTCTAAAACTCTTGCTAGGAGTTCCTGCACTGGTGCAGTAGGTTAAAAATCCCACTGCCACAGCTTGGGTAACTATGGAAATACAGATACAATACCCAGCCCAGCACAGCGGGTTAAAGGATCTGGCACTGGAGTTCCCTTAGTGGTGCACTGGAAATGAATCGGCTAGTACCCATGAGGATGCAGGTTCGATCCCTGGCCTTGCTCAGTGGGTTAAGGATATGGCATTGCAGTGAGCTGTGGTGTAGATCACAGACATGGCTTGGGTCCTGCGTTGCTGTAGCTCTGATTCAGTCTCTAGCCTAGGAACTTCTATATGCCTCGAGTGTGACCCTAAAAAAGAAAGAAAAAAAAAGGATCAGGCATTGCTGCAACGGCCATAGCTGCAGCTCGGACTAAAACCCTGGCCAGGGAACTTCCATATGTCATGGGTGCAGCCTTGAACAAACAAACAACAAAAAAGTCTGTTCTCTAAGTCCGTAAGTCTGTTTCTGTTTTGTAGATGAGGAAAAGAATGTATATATATGACTGGGACACTAATGCTGTACAGCAGAAATTGATTCAACGCTTTAAATCAACTAATAAATTAAAAAAAAAACCTTGCTAGAAGTGTATTTGTAGGTATGTGCAGGTACGTGTGCATTACACGTTTGTATGTGAGGTTTGAAAAGCTCCCTGAGCAATGAGTGACACACCCCAACCCACTCCCACCAAGAGTCTATATCTTGTAGCACAGGGCTGGCACGAGGAAGGTTTATTAGAACTTTGGTTGAGGCTAGTGGAAATGCCAGGGCCTCATTAAAATACCATTGCACCCGAAACCCATGGCCACACAAGGTATCTAAAATATCTAAATCTGGGGCTGAAATTTAAAAATTAATACATGTGGTCGAGGAGTTCCTGTCATGGCTCAGTGTAAATAACGCTGACTAGCATCCATGAGGATACAGGTTCAATGTCTGGCCTTGCTCAGTGACTTAAAGGATCTGGCATTGCCATGAGCAGTGTTGTAGGCTGCAGACAAGACTTGGATCTGGTGTTGCTACGACTGTGGCATAGGCCAGTGGCTACAGTTCTGACTTGACCCCTAGCCTGGGAATCTCCATATGCCACAGGTGCAGCCGTAAAAAGATTTTTTTTTAATTAAAAAAAAAAATTTTAATTAAAAAAATACATATGGTCAATGTTTTGAGTTCCCCTTCAAACTTTCAGGAGTGCTGAACTATCTAAACTTGAGTTTGACTATTTTATACACAAATTATTCAACTTACACACCAAATTCACATCCCAGTTCCAGCTCATTCTCTCCATGTTTATTATCTTGTTTATAACTACTTCTATTTGAATGTCAATGTAGGTATAGTAGGTATATGGAAAAAAGAAAATATAGCTATACACAGATACTATGGGTACTTTTTAAAATAAACAATTCCAGAACACGCTCCCTACCACGTTTCAAATCTCGTCGTTGCCTTATATTTGGAATGTATCTTCCCAGAATTCAGAAAGCAAATGCAAATGCATTGCTGCCCCCTAGCGTAGAAGAGAAGCCACAGTATAGGGGGCAGAGGACTACCCAAAAACTGGGAGTTTGGGGTTAGTAGATGCGAACTATTACATTTGGAGTGGATAAGCAATGAGATCCTGCTGTATAACACAGGAAACTATATCTAGTCACTTGTGATGGAACATGATGGAGGATAATGTGAGAAAATATATATATTATATATATACTTATATATATTATATATATACATATATATATGAATGACTATGTCATTTTGCTATACAGCAGAAATTGACAGAACACTGTATATCAACTCTAATTGAGAAAATTAAAATCTTACCAAAAAAAAGTGTCAGAAGACTTACATGCTTCTTAATTCACTCCAGATCTGATCCTCTTTGAGGTCCCATCTTCACAGTTACAAAATGTATTTAGCAAAAACATCTACTTGCCAGGACTGTGCAATGATCGTGAAATGATATGACACCACCTGGCACATCAGAACATGCTAAGAAATAAGTATGATTATTTTGTCATGAAAGAGAACCCATGAGGCCCTGGACACTGACTTGGTCTGTCATTGATTTGTATTTTTGCCCAGGCAAGTCATTTAACCTCTCTGGATTTCAAATTCTCCATCACAAGGAGGGCAGAAGGATATAGGCAATAATATAAAGGAGTTCTTCAAAAAATAGGAACTTAACTAGCCTAAGGAAATGATCTGTTATTACCCTGGTTCACTCTCCAGAAATTATATATTATCTCCAGGCTTTCCTATGTCCTGAGAAGCAGTAACACACATCATTCTAAAATATAACCAAGTCCTCAATTTCCCCAAAAAAAACCAATGAACCCCATCTGATATTTTCAACTACTATAAAAATGTCACCTCTCTGACCCTTTCCTCTTACTACAGTAACTTAAAATCTGGAAAATATGTAACATTTGGAAATCAACCAAAAGTCATCAGTAAATCAATGATTTCCAAAATGTGGTTCAGGAACCCCAAGACTCTTACAATTGCTCTGTGGTTAGTTATCTGGGTGAGGAATCAGCTGGAAATACCATGGAGTGGAGGGCAGTGGAGGGAACTCGAGGCTGCAGGGGGGAGGGGGGTGAATAATTTAACACATCACTTTGTTATGAGTAACTACCAACCTAAGAGTACCAGAAAGCAGGTTGGATGATGGCCACCTTATATGTGTCCTGTTGGATAAACATTCCTTATTCATCTTGCTAACCTCTAGAGGGTCTCAAGTTGAATCACACATGTAGTAACTAATTTGCACAAGTTTATGTTGAGCAATTTCAAAATTAATACTTGGCATTCATTCATTGCAGGTTTGGGACATCAAGTATGTTACTTAAATCCAGCAGTGTTATAAAATATGCATCACTTATACCCTTTTATTCCTAAAATTAATTCCTGGAATTAAAATTTTTCTTGAAAAGTTATGTATTAATAAAGACCATTGAAATATAAATCATTCAGGAGTTCCCGTCGTGGCTCAGTGGTTCACGAACCCAACTAGTAACCATGAGGTTGCGGGTTTGATCCCTGGCCTCACTCAGTGGGTTAAGGATCTGGCATTGCCATGAGCTGCAATGTAGGTTGAAAACGTGGCTCGGACCCCGCATTGCTGTGGCCGTGGTGTAAGCCGACAGTTATAGCTCCGATTTGACTGCTAGCCTGGGAACCTCCATATGCCGTGGGTGTCGCCCTAAAAAGACAAAAAAAAATGTGTGTGTGTGTGTGTGTATCATTCAAAAGGGTCTAGACAGACACAGAGCAAATTTACCTCAAAGATTTGTTATGGGAACTGAGGACATAAAGTGCTTAGAATAGTGCCTGACAACACTACTATCTTGTCTCTGACAACCTGGTATCATTATTTAAAATATATCAACTCTTAAATGTACATCGGCAGATGAATGGATTAAGATGTGGTATATATACACAATGGAATAAGAAAGAACAAAATAGTTCCCCTCATGGCTCAGCGGAAATGAATCCGACTAGGAACCATGAGGTTGCAGGTTCAGTCCCTGGCCTTGCTCAGTGGTTTGAGGATCCGGCGTTGCCACAGGTTGTGGTGTGGGTTGCAGACACAGCTCGGATCCAGCGTTGCTGTGGCTGTGGCGTAGGCCAGCAGCTGTAGCTCTGATTAGACCCCTAGCCTGGGAACCTCCACATGCCGTGGATGCGGCCCTAAAAAAAAAACGACAAAAGGCAAAAAAAAAAAAAAAAAAAAAAAAAAAAAAAAAAAAAAAGGAAGAACAAAATGCCATTTGCAGCAACATGGATGGAATTAGTGAAATAAGTCAGAAAGAGAAAGACAAATACCATACGATATCACTTATATCTAGAATCTAATATACGGCACAAATGAATCTTTCCGCAGAAAAGAAACTCATGGACTTGAAGAACAGACTTGTGGTTGTCAAGGGAGGCGGGAGGAAGTGGGATCGACTGGGAGTCTGTCGTTTATAGATGCAAACTATTGCGTTTGGAATGGACGAGCAATGAGATCCTACTGTATAGCACTGGAAACTATATCTAGTCACTTTGATGGAGCATGATGGAGGATAATGTGAGAAAAAGGATGTACATTTATACATATGTGTGTGTGTGACTGGTTCACTTTGCTGTACAGTAGAAAACTGACAGAACATTGTAAGTCAACTATAATAGAAAAATTTTAAAACTTAAAAATAAAAATCATTAAAACATATCAATTCTTCACTAATTACAATTCAGGTAAAAACACTATGAAAGCCTTATTAAGAAAAAAATATATAAATTGTCCCTCTCCCTAAAATTATTATCATTTTATTGAAAACCTGGCCACTAAAAATACAATTCTATCCTTTCCATTAAATATGTTGAAAATGTGATAATCAACCAAATTGTACCATCCAAGGCTAAAAAGAAAAGATGACAATAATATAATAATTACAGTATATATTTACTCTGCCAGGCACTTTGCAAAGCATTTCATGTAGCTTACCTCGCCTTAACCTTCACCTCAACCCTATAAAGAAAATACTATTTTTATCCCCAACTTACATATAAGGAAACTGAGTCTTATGGAAGTGAGGTCACTGAGCCAAGGTCAGACACCAGTAGTTTCTAGCTACACTGAGGATTCAAACGTTGTTAGTCCACTAAAGTTTACACTTTGGAACCGCATATCATGCTTTTCTCTTCCTAAACAATAAAGGTCAGAACAAAATCTCTCCCTATTGACCCTTAACCTGTGAATCAATTAAGGAGAGGAACTAGGTCTTGTTCAACTCATTGTCGACAATACACTAGGTGAGCAATAATATTCGCTGGGTGAGATTTCCAGACACTAATGTTCTTCCTGGTCACAGTCTGATCAGGACCTACTAAGGGAAGGGCCTTTATGTCTGGGCCCTACTGACCCAAAATCTACCAAGAGGACATCTCTTGCCTCTTCCTGCCTTTCAGGATCTGGGTCTAACACTTAAAAACTCAAGGCCCCAAATTAACATAGTAAGGAGATCATGTCTGTATTGTTGGAAATAAGAAAGGAAAGAGATCTTTCAGAAATCCACTGAACTGGTTTCCCCAGAACTAATATTTGAAACATGATATGTCATAATAAGGAATAAACAAAGCTCTATAAAGATTATAAAGATGGGGAGGTCCTGATGTGGCACAGTGGAAACAAATCCAACTAGTATCCATGAGGACACAGGTTCAATCCCTGGCCTCACTCAGTGGGTTGGGGATCCAGTGCTGCCGTTAGCTGTGGTGTAGGTTGCAGATGCAGCTCAGATCTGGCATTGCTGTGGCTGTGGTATAGGTCGGCAGCTATAGCTCCAATTCGACCCCTGGCCTGGGAACTTCCATATACCTCAGGTACGGCCCCACTTACTGGCCAATTAGTTCTCTTTTATTTCCTCCTCTGTACAATGGGAAGAATAATGCACCAACCTCATAGCACATGACCTGGAATAAAAAATGTGCCCTAAATGGTAGTTGCGCTATTACCCTAAAACATTGTGTTGTCCTTCCCCACAATGACCAGTTTTTATTAACACTGTGACGCATCTAGTACAAATTTTATTTCATATACATAAACTGTAAGAGTATGTATGTATGTAAAAGACAGAGGAAAAGAAAAAACACATTTAAATCTACTGTTAAGGGTTAGAGAAAGCAGAAACCCCTCCTCAAGGATTCTAAATATTATGCTAGCACTTCCTACAACTACATATATTTTACAGAATCTGAGGAGACAATCAGGTCAGTGAGCATCATTCCTCCATTCAGAGGTCGGAAGTTCCTTGGGTGGTCTTTGCCCCAGAATAGAATCCAGATCTCCTGAGCACTGGCACAGGGGTCAGAGACTGTCTCTGTGGAAAGCTTATGCCCCCCAGCTCCACCTTAGAGATGGGCCTTTTCCTAAGGATGAGAAGGCTCCTTCCCAAAGGTCCAGAGAGCATGTCACGCCCTGCATGGCTAAGACATGGGGCCACTTTTCTGAAGAGCAGAAAAGGGTAACCAAGTGGAGAGGCCAATGAAGACCACTCTGCAGCTCACACCGGATGCTGGGGGCTTCCATACAGATCAAAACTAAAGCCCAGAGAGAAAAGGATAAATGTTTGGGGAATCTTCAGCCTACTGTCAATAGATAAGTAAAAAATAAAATAAAATCAACACGATGTACACCTTAGACTCACACAACCTTATGTCAATTATGTCAGTAAAGCCAAGAGAAAAAAAAACACAGTTTCCACGACTAATATTGTGTGTAGGTTTCTAGCTTCCCAAAAGATGTGTCCAAGTTGGAATGAAGTGAATCTCCAACATTTAACATGCCAACTTGCCAACCGTTATCTGCAAGGACACAGACACACACACACACACACACACACACACACACACACACACACACACACAACTAAGCAAGCCTAGGATGAAAACTTACTACTCAATGGACTACTCAATAGATAATTAATAACTATTACTAATCTCATTTAGATAGGAAGAAACTTTTTTAAAGAAATTATTTTAAGAAAAAAATGGCTTTTTTTTAGCTTTTGAAATAAGTTCTTTCTGTTTTCCCATTTTTAAAAATTGAAGTCGATCATCGAAACAGGACTTCTGAGGGACGGCTGCCACAGGTTTGACTGCTACTCGAGGTAGCGATAAAAAAAAAAAAAAAAGCTGACAGCAGTAGCTCATCCATACTTCCCTCTCCTTCACATCAGCCAGAGCTCAGTCTTAGCCAAGATGAAAAATTGCTGAAGAATATCTAAAAGCAGTGAGAGTCCCAGAACCTAACTTTTAGACCTCCCCTCTTTTTAATCCCATTGTTAAGTCCTCTTTTCCAACTATATGAAATGTGCTGGCAAGCACTCAACTGTATAAAATCAATTAAGATGTCAAGTAGAGAAAAAAAAAAAATGTTTTGCAGGGGGGAGCTTTTTTAGGGCCATACCCTGGGAATACAGAAGTTCCCGGGTTAGCGGTGGAATCAGAGCTACAGCTGCCAGCCTATGTATGCCACAGCCACAGCAACAAGGGATCTGAACCACACCTGTGACCTGCACCATAGCTCATGGCAACACGGGATCCTTAGCCCACTAAGCAAGGCCAGGAATCAAATCCACATCCTCATGGATACTAGTCAGATTGTTTCTGCTGCACCACAACGAGAACATCAGAATTCTTATCTATCTGAGAGCAAGGCTTTTACAACGCCTCCTGACCACACCCTGAGCAGCTCGTTGGAATAATGCTCAGGATCCCTGATGTCCCCTTTGAGACACCCTGAGAGCCCCAGTTGCCAGGCAGGACCACGGCCACCAAGTCCTAAGGCAAAATCTTTTTTTTTTTTTTTTTTTTTTTTTTTTTGGTGCACCCACAGTATATGGAAGTTCCGGGATCGGGGATCGAATCCCAGCCACAGGTGTGACCTATGCCACAGCTGAATCAACACCAGATCCTTAACCCACTCTGCTATAGTGGGAATCCAGCAAACATTTAATTGTCAAATTAAAATCTATCATAGTAGAGTTTAAATATTGAAGACTGTCAGAAGGATTTATAAAGACTTCTGAGAATCTTCAATTAAGGATTTATAAATCCTTCTGACAGTCTTCAATATTTAAACTCTACTATGATAGATTTTAATTTGAGAGATTTTTACTTCTGATTTTGATAGTTTTCAATTTGATATTTTACTTCTGATATCATTCTTGAAGGGGGAAGGATTCTTGACCACATCCTCTTGGCCACCAAAAAAAAAAAAAAACCTAATTCCCTATAGAGGACACTACAGCCTGGCTTTTTTCTAAAGGCATTCACATCCTTCCATATGATATAGATTACAACAAGCCTGTTTTACTGCACAAGTCTCATACAAGTGAGGTCTATGACAACTATTGTTCTGTAAATTATAATCCCACCTCATCTCACTTGAGGCAAGCACGCCCAGACTCATACAGTGCCTGCCAACCCTCCCTACCCCGGTCCCCACCTCTCAAGGTCCCCTCCTTACCCTGCCACCACATAAGTGCATGCACACACACGCACAAACACACACGCACACACTTACTTCACACCCGCAGACTTTGCTTGTAGGGCACTGCTCCAGAAATCATCAACATTTTCCGGTTCAGAAAAGGCCTGAAGGCAGGCACTAAATGGTATCTTGGCACGAACTAACTCGGGAAGGGGTCTTCTGTTTGCTTCTGCTTCCCTTCTCGTTAGCTCATAGGCGATCAATTCATCTAAGTGAAAGAGCAAACAAATGACTTTGCAATCACTTATGTTCTTGAAATAAAAAAGACCCCTTGGGAGTTCCCATCGTGGCACAGCGGAAACGAATCCAACTAGGAACCATGAGTTTGCAGGTTCGATCCCTGGTCTCACTCAGTGGGTTAAGGATTCAGTGTTGCTGTGAGCTGTAGTGTAGGTCACAGACATGCTCAGATCTGTTGTTGCTGTGGTGTAGGCTGGTGGCTGTAGCTCCGATTCGACCCCTAGCCTGGGAACCTCCATATGCTGTGGGTGCTGCCAGGATTGCTTCCTTGCTGCCCTCCACAGAACCAGAGAAGCCTGCTCAAAGCATATTTAGAGTGGCACTGCCAGGCTGCATCAAGCTATTCGTAGTTTTTCACCTATTCCATTTGAGACTGACAAGAGGGAACTGCCAACTCCCACCCAAGTGAGGGGGTCAAGCCACACATGAGCCATAAGTGATGCACGAACCTGGTGTTTCATTTGTCCAGAAGTCAAGGCTGGTTTAACCACAACACTACCCTCAAATCACAAAGTCTTCACACCAGAGAATTTCACACTGAAAGAGACCTGAGGGCTCAGCTCTTCCTGGGCCTGTCACTACGATTAGAAGTCATGGAGGGTGTAGGCCAAGGAGCAGGAAGAACTACAAGGACCGCAGTTATTCGAGGCACCCAGCCCAAGATTCTAACCAACACTGCCAAGACAACTTCATGCTGGGGTTACACGACACTGCAGAGAGCAGAGCAGCCAACCTAGAAGGACTTTCTACACTAACTCTGCTCAAATGGTTAAATACCAAGAGAAAAAGAAGTGAGTGCACCATGAACTTCCAAAGAGTCAACAGTCCTGCTGTTGGAAACTACCTGTAAGTCAAAATTTTACACAGATTTTGAATGGAACTTTCTGGGAATTCCTTTTGTGTTACCAAAAAAAAAAAAAAAACCCACTCCTGATTTATCAGCTTTTTGGCATACTGATATATTGATATACACTTGTGTTTTCTTAAACACATCTGGATATGCTTTTACGGTTCATTTTCCAATCCTCAATCAGTTTACAATGTACTTCTATCTAGGATGCTAGCATTAGGTATTCCCAGCAATTTTTTGAGACTAAATCATAAGTCTCCTTTCTGAAAAAAAAAAAAAAAGTTACCTCTCATAAGTTATAAACATTCAATTAGAGAATATCATAAAACTGAGCAGAATATGTAAGTCAGTATCCCCAAGGCAGACAAGAGAAAGCAATGAAGCCTGGTGCTAAAAAGGAAACAAACCACAGACCCCCACCATCATTTCCTCTGTATAATGAGTAAGAATTTAAAAACTAGGAGTTCCCATTGTGGTGCAGCAAAAACAAATCCGACTAGGATCCATCCCTGCAGGTTCAATCCCTTGCCTTGGTCAGGGGGTCAGGATCCGATGTCACCGTGAGCTATGCTGTAGGTTGCTGACACAGCTCAGATCTGGTGTTGCCGTGGCTGTGGCACAGGCTGGCAGCTGTAGCTCCGATTCAACCCCTAGCCTGGGAACTTCCATATGCTGCAGGTGCCACTCTAAAAGGACAAATTAAAAAAAAAAAAATTTTAAGAATTTAAAAACTAGTCAAAAGCTGCATGAGTTTATAGAAAATGGAAATCATTTCATCTTAAAAATGAAAGAGTTCCTGCTGTGGCACAACAGGATCAGGGGCATCTCTGCGAGCCAGGGCGTAGCTGTGGCTAAGGCGGGTGGCTTGGATCTGATCCCTGGACTGGGAACTCCATATGCTGTGGAGCAGCCAAAAAAAAATCATCATAATCATCACTTTCCAATTAACACAATAAAGTGACCTACCCCCTCCAAAGAAAGAGCAAAAGGTCACCCATGGAGTCACTGAACTTTGCAAAAATGACCAGTTCACAGGAGACAAGTAAGCCAGCAAATATTTCTCCTTTTCCTGCTTCTAAGGTGTTAATTCTCATAATTCATCCATTCTACCTGGGAAGAACCAGGGCAGACTAACTGAAGGAACCTTCCCCTGAGCCTCCACCTGGCTCCAGTCTCTGCCTTCTTCCTTCTTCCAAGGTCCACGGACCCTCCTAAGGGGCCTCACCCCCACAAAGAGCCCTGCCACAGTTTATCTTCTGCAGCAGGCATCTTAGCCGCCAAAGCTGGATTATTTTCAGAGGCCTCTGCCTGAACATCTCACATCAAAAAACGCAGGTCTGATCATTTCCCTCAGACTTCACTTAGGAGTGATAATATTAAATTACTAATAATTCCCTCCACATTAATCTAACTCTAAACCAACCACTGGGTCAAATTTCATAGGCACCACAGTGGGTTCCCTGCATAAACCCTCTACAAAAAAAATCTCAAAATAAAGTCAGACGGGGTCTGAGGAAAAGCTGAAAAGACGTGCAAGCCAAACATGGTGTAGGGTGGGTCCACTCCTGATACAACCATGCATGACTGAACGGCAGTGTCTCTGGTGCAAGGGTTTGTACATGGTGAAGCCCACTGCCCATCCCCCACTCATCCCCATTACCCTTGTTGGTCGCCGCCTCCATGGCCACGGGTAACTGCATCAGGTAATCCACCCTCTCCATGTAGCGGACTTTCCGGGTCTGACAGCACTGAATGCGTTCTTCCACCAAAAACCGAAAAACGTCACTTGGGTTTTCTGAGCCAATGCGGTTCCTCTGAAGGTTGGATTATATCAGGTTAGTAAATTCATGAATATTAAGCCCTGAATAAAAATTAGTATGAAATCACACATAAATCTGGTGTAAAGATCTGGTATTACCAAACGTTCCCTCTGGGCATGCCAGTTCACCAGAGAACTTCAAAGCAAAAGACTGGTATTTACCTAAGGTCCAAACATGGCAGATTGATCAAATAAACTATAGTTTCATCAAGTGAATTAACATTATGCAGCCATTGAAAGTCATGGCAGAGACTTTTCCTGACCTACATAGAACTAGAAGAAAGGAGATGAGGAAACCCAATTAAAGAGAAAGAGGAAAAAAAAAAATCAAGGACTGCCCTGGAAAAATTAATCCATGTATGATATGATTATATAAATGCACTAATGTAAATTATATAAAAATCAAAAAGAAGTCATGCTATATTCAAGTACATAATGACGTGGCAAAACATTCACAAGTGAAAACCAGCATGCAGAGAATTGATTTCACTTGGAAAATGACCGGGCGCACGTTGGGGGGGGGGGTCAGACACCAAAATATTAGCACTGCTCAATTGTGGGGCCAGTAGCATTGGAGGCTTTGGTTTTCTCCTGTGTACCTGTCTATGTTTCCACAAAGAACACATTTTCATCAGGGAAAAAAAAAAGTTTTTTTTTTCAGAGGGGAAAAAAGCCTTGAATCATGAATTCTCAGTAGCCTTCAAAAACCACAGCATTAAATGTGATTCGCCTCTGCTCTGAGCCAAGAATGACTGTCTCGGAATGATGGCAGGAAGACACCAAATACCACACAGGACGCTCAGGAAGCATGTCACAGGGACAAAAAAAAAAAAAAGGCGAATAGAAATAATGGATAAACACTCCCATAACATGTTCAAATTAGGAAGGGCCCAGAAGGGCCCAGGAGGCGGACCCAGAGGGCCCAGGAGGCCGGGTATAAAGGATGATGATATCAAGTGGGCCCCTCGGAGGAAGTCCCAAAGAATCAACTCTGAATTAATTAGATGGGGAGGGGGGCGTTCCAGCCACACCAGCAGGGACTGTATGCAAGGGCTGGGCACACTTCTTACAACTCTTTCCAGCATTTTTAAAGACTGACTCACCTCTACTAGATTCACCAGGTGCAAGAAAAACTCCTGGGCATCCTGCTGTCTGTTGGAAGAGAATTCTGGGTGGCTCTTGCTCACGAAGGCCTTAAACATGCGTGGGGAGATCCCGTTCTGTTGAGGCTGAAAAATGAAAATATAAACAAACTCACAACACTTTCATACACATTAGCAGCACTAAGTGGGAAACAGAGTGGCGATTCATTAGCCCTGACTTGCAGATGAGAAAACTCAAGCCCACAAAAGCTAAATAGTGACAGTGGCCAATATGCACTGGATGTTGATTATGTACCAGGCACTGCACTATGAACCTGACATGACAACAGGACTCTTCCTACTGACTCAGAACTAAAGGCATGATAAACACCCCACTTTCTATGCTTACATGACTTGCTCCTCGGTGGCCAAATGGGTCCCTGACAGTCTGTTACAGAGCAGGCTAGTGATGCGTTGGCAGGGGGTGGGTGGGGAGCGTCCCCTGAAGGAAGTTACAGGAGAGGAGGGCTCTGCAGCCTCTCCAGTGTGGGAAGATGAGAGAAACCCTGATGGAGACTGGGGTACCGGCAAGAAAAGACAATGGCTCTGCGCCCCAGGCAACTGCCGTAGAGCTGCTGGGTTCCGAGTGTTCCTGCGTGGGGCTGTTTCTGAAGCAGAACACAGGAAGCTCCCAGGAGCTCACCCCTCACCTGGAGAAGCAGAGGAGGCTGGCTGCACCTGCCACGATGGGAAGAGCGGGGACAACTGGCTGACAAGGATGTGTGGGCTTCCCCTGGGGCTAAAAGGAGGACTCAGAGAGCAGCTAGGCTCTGCCAGCGAGGACACTGTATAAGATGATGGGACAGCAGCCAAGGAGGCTCAGGCAGGAGCTGGGACAGGGGATACAGAGGCTGTCAGTCTCTAAACCAGAGATGGAACCAAAACCGAGATCCTCTGCCACATTTATGACGAACCTCTCAATCTAAACTTTATTCCCTTTCTTGCTCTATACTGGTTCTTCTTCAAGATTGAGGGGCATCAGAGAAAAGGGTGGACTGAAACTGTGTATAAGTCCTTGAGTCCCTGTGGGGGTTTTTTTTTTTTTTTTTTGCTTTTTTTAGGGCCACACCCGCGGCATATGGAGGTTCCCAGGCTAGGGGTCTAATCGGAGCTGTAGCCGCCGGCCTACATCACAGCCACAGCAACGCACAATCTGAGCTTCATCTGCAACCTACACCACAGCTCATGGCAACACCGGATCCTTAACCCATTGAGCGAGGCCAGGGCTCGAACCTGCATCCTCATGGATGCTAGTCAGATTCATTAACTGTTGAGCCACGACGGGAACTCCAAGTCCTTGTGTTTTGAAGTAAAAGGCTTTTCCTTTAACCTCCGGGGTCTCCCCTCAGTCTCAAAAGACTGACTCAAGGGTTAATGATTAGGAAATGTTGTTACAGCTAAAAACTAGTTAAAACTGTCTCCAACATGTTATGTCCTGCCTTAGCCCACTAACTTACTCTAACTGGCTTTTTACAAATAATTTCTTCTTTGCTTAATTGCTTTCATTTACTAACGGTTATTTTCTAGTTAGAGTTTTATCACAGCTGGCGTTTTCCTTTGAAACATTCCCTAACACCCACATCCTTTTGTGAACAAGCTTCACTGCAGAGAGAAGGTCAAGGTGCAGTAACCCCGAAGACCACCAGAAACCATCACCGAACCACGTGTCTCCGGCCTCAATGACTTTGAAGTGATCTATGGAGGGAGAAGAATGCAGTCACCTTAATCCTTATCAACAGCCCCGTTTTTTCAGCCTATAAAACCTCTTGCTATCCTCTCTCAATGGAGGATGGTATTGACAAAGCAATAAAGTGTTCTTTCTGCTTCACCCAAAACTCTGCCTCCAACACTTAATTGGTACCGGTATACAGAGGCCGGTTTCGGGTACAAGGCATCAAAAGGTCCTTGTGGATGTCCCTGAGCGGAAAAGCAGGAGCGGAGGGTATCTCTAAAGAACCACTAATGTGCCCCCACAAAAAGGCCAGGGAGACTCATGGCTGCCCGGCGGGAGCAAACACATCAGCTCAGTGAAAAGCTTTGGGAGACAAAGAGGTGGAGCAAGGAGGAAAAAACACCAGAGGATGCCGATGTCAACACTTTTGCTCTTCTGGATCCAAGGCTCCTGAGCTTGGTAGTGGGAGAAGCTTTAAACTGGCTGTGACGTGAACTGGCCTTTTCAATGCTGGTAATCTGCAGGCAATCACTGGAAATCTAGGTACTCTGCCTGAGATCCTCTGAAGAGGCAGAGTGGAAGACCCACACCACCTTTAAGAAGTGGGCTCAGGCCAGAGCTGTTTCCCAAGTCCCTAGCAAGTTTAGCCCATCTAATAATGGTGCTACACAGTAACCCTACGGAGAAGGTACTACCATTATCCCCATTTTACAGTTAGGGAAACTGCAACTGCCAGAGAGGTGCCACAGAGGACTGACAACAGAAAGCAGACTTAGGACCACATTATCATTAAGCCACCAAAGAGCAGAACCAGAATGAACTCCAGGTTCCGATTCCAATTCCAGGCTCCCCGCGGCAACAAAAACAGACTGGCAGCTAGAGCACAGAGTAGGTCTCAGCGAGACAAACTTCACCTTGCCAATCCAGCAGAATTAATTCACGTGCTCGCTGCAAAGGTGTGGCCGCTGCCCACCCACTTCTCAAAACCGCCCCGTGCTCAGCTTCCAGGCCCTGTCCCCTCCTGCGAAGTTTAGAGAACTTGCTCTCTGGGCCGTCACGACGCACACGGCACAACGCGCCCCCCCGCCCCGCCCCGCTTCCTTTGACTCTCAGCGGGGTCTGGCCACCCCGTCTGCCCGGCTGCAGCCCTGGGCAGGCGGACGCCTTGCCTCACATGTCTCTGCGATTGGGCGTCAGGGCCACGCCCAGGCTCGCGGGACCGCAGCAGGTGTGCACAATCACAGTCAGATGCAACGGGTGACAGGAAAGCCCCAGCAGCTACGGGGCAGCTCCACATCATGCATCTTCTCCTACACACGTGTTCTAAGCAACGTCTCTAATAAAACTCAGGCGAATTTCCCCGTCTTGCTGAAAATACATCCAATCTAGGCATCTAGTTTGTACTGACCCCCACTTCCGGGCTTCTGACCTCCAAGAGCTGACAGACAACGGGGAGATGAGAGGCAAAGCTATCTCTCTCTATCTGTCTTTCTCTTTTCCTTGTGTCCGAATATTTCTTCGGGCACACACGTGCCTAGTTCTCACCTCGGACGCCCCTGAGTCCCTCCTAGTGGTTGCCAAGAAAAGATGAAAGTGGGTCCTAGACTCTGCTTAAGCCCTCTTGAAACCATGCACCTCTGGGGCCCACATCACAGGCAGGTCAGCAATCCCGTCTGGGCTCTCAGCTGCATGGAGACATCGCTTGGGAACACATCTGTTTGCATTGTGCATTTCGGTGTAGGCATTCACTCAAGCACACCCTCGCTGTCTGCTGCTGCTGGTGTTACTTCTTACAAGCTATGCTTGGAGCTTGAGGCGGCTGCCAGGCCCTGTCACAACAGCTGCTTGGGAAAGTTTACTAACTTGTTGAAAGTTAGCAAATTCTGAAAAGCTGGCTGCTGCTCTGTGCCGCCATGTGTTGTAGAACTAGGAGGAGGCTTTTCAATGGAGATCATGGTGAAAACTCCAGAGTCTCAGCCCCACTTGCACTGTGATCCAGCCTCATTCGTTAACCTCCCACGCCTCTTCACTCTCTGTGCCCATTTTGTTTCTTTGCTTTCCCTCAACTGACCTTGCTTAATCCCTGGTTCAACAGACAAGCTGTAGATTGAGAATTAATGATCACTGACAAGTTATGTGAAAAAATTCCAGACCAGAAAGATGCCGGCTCGGCCTCTCCACCTCCCATTGCAGACCAGCTCCTGGCTGTCACAGCTGGGTGTGATTTTTATCTCAAACTCGACCACTCCACCCTTCACGCCTAGCCATCAGCTGGCCCCTGCCTGCACCCACGCCCACACCCATTCTATCACTGATTTGCAAGGGGAGGTCTCACTAATTACTATATTCATGCCGTGTCTAACATATTAGAAAATCAGGCTGTAAAAGAGTTGAGCCTGAATCTAATTGAGTTTCTGGGTCTAACTTCCAGCCTATAAGAAACACAAGATAAAGAATATCTCAACAAAACAATCCTGAGAGCAATCCTAGGAATAATGAGCCAGTTCCTTCAACAGATCTATCACTTACAAAAAGACAGGGGCTTTGAAAAGATGTCTTTGATACTATAGGGAAAAATATGGATATGGGCTGGGTAGTGGATGACACATTTTGTTGGTGTGCTTCTAACACTTAAAACAACTTTCAACATGATATTAGCATTTTTTTAAAAAAGAAGGTAGTCTAATTACAGGGCCTACTGAGTATCTACAGGTGAAAATTCTGCTTAGATTTTGCATTAAAATACTGCAGGGAAAGGAGAGGAAGGGAAGTAAAAGGGAAGTGAAAAATTGAGTTCAGGGGGATTGATGAAATCAGATTGACAGAATGGTGACTACTGAAGGTATATGGTGGTACATGGAGATTCACTATACTTTGCTCCCTATGTCTGTGTATATTGCTAATTTAAATAATTTTTTTTGTCTTTTTAGGGCCACAACCAAGGCATATGGAAGTTTCCAGGCTAGGGGTCGAATCGGAGCTATAGCTGCTGGCCTACACCACAGCCACAGCAACTCAGGATCCAAGCCGTGTCTGCAACCTACACCACAGCTCATAGCAAGGCCAGGGATCGAATCTGCATCCTCATAGATGCTAGTCAGATTTGTTTCTGCTGAGCCACGACAGGAACTCCGCAAATTTAAATAATTTTTTTATAAAAATCTTGCTCTAGGGGAGTTCCCGTCGTGGCTCAGTGGTTAATGAATCCGACTAGGAACCATGAGGTTGAAGGTTCGATCCCTGGCCTTGCTCAGTGGGTTAAGGATCCAGCGTTGCCGTGAGCGGTGGTGTAGGTTGCAGACGTGGCTCGGATCCCGCGTTGCTGTGGCTGTGGCGAAGACCGGCAGCTACAGCTCCTGTTAGACCCCTAGCCTGGGAACCTCCA
>PVHT021183693.1:35474274-35495991 GCA_004024745.2 Catagonus wagneri | reverse complement strand
TAAAAAAAAAAAAAAGCCCTCGAATAAGGCAGTTACTTAAACCAAAAAGCCAAAATAAGAACTAAATCAGGAAAATAACACACTTCCTGGTTGGTACTGGGTCAGTGATATCACCTGGGTGTCACCTATGGGGCTGTCATGGAATAAGATGAGACAACCAAAACCAAGATTCTGACCTGCCTTCAGGACGCTTGCCCACTTGCCATGAGCTGGCCCTCAGAGACCAAAAGCAATGGCTAGTCCTGACAACTAACTTCATAAGAGGAATTCCCAGAGAGTCTCAAAAATAGCAACCACCTAAGGAACCTGTCATATTTATAGGATACTGTACTTACTTTCTCCATCAGCGATTGCAAAACACATCAGCTAAAATTAGAGCAAGGACTATGGTGTAAAGAATCTTTCCCAAATGCTTACACAGAACTTTCTATTTAACACTGCACCAAACAAGAAGCCAGATACTGTCCACTCATTTTCCTCTGAATCTAATGCTTTAATTAATAAACAAGCAGCAAGACTGAGGCTTTGTATCACATTAGAGCAGTACATGTACAGATATTCACATTGTTAAGACCACAGGAATGAAAAAAAGATACATTTCAGCCTGCCCCCCATACACAGGGGTATGCCATCTATTGATTTAAAATTTTAACCTTAAATCATAAAACTTGGACCAGTTAACTCCTAACTCAGGTCCAAACCCCAGATCTCCTAAGTTAAAGGAACAGAGGGTATTCACAATTTTTTATATTTAAAGAGGTGACTTAGTAATGTTATGTTTGCCCAAGGCAGGAAAATGGAGGTTAGTGAAAACAATGTTCTTGCATTTGGAGCTAAAATTACATCACCTGGAAACAAAACCCTAATTATCTCATGCTGATCAAAAAACTAAGACCAGCAATTCTGTATCAAGGATTAGCTACATGGGACATCAAATGAACTGTTGCTTTAGAAACGCTCTGTTCGGAATACAGAATTGTCAATAATGCACTATCTTTGGATGGAGAAATAAATTACGGAGCACTTAGAATGCATAAAGAAGAAGAATATGTTTTTTTGAGTAAGAAAAAAAATCCTTTTTACAGTGAGGAAGTTTTATCTACTTGAGACAATTTAATTTTAAAAATCAATTCAACAAATTTACATAGAAATGGCAGTGTCCCCCCCAAAAAACACTGCAAATCTTTTCAGCAATGAAATACATATTAAGCATGCATGTATAGTAACTAGATTTCGCTAGTTTATAGCATAGCGATTTAATATCAGGAAGTATATGGTCTAGAAATGACCCAAGAAGTAAGTAGCCCAAGTTACTGGGCTCCCTAGTAACTACAAAATTTAAGCAGCCCCTTTTGTCATCCACACACTGAGACACTGGGAGCCTAAAACAAGTATTGGAACAACTGTTAGGGAAGCAGGGCAGTGCAGTGGTCAAATGCACAGACGCAGGTCCAGACTGCCTCGGGTAAACCCCAGCTCTCCCACCCCCTAGCACTATGACTTAAGGCAAGGAATCTGTGCATTCGTTATGCATCCGTGAACATATATGAAAAGTGTGGCCTTGTACATAATGCTAGTCATCGGTATCACTGGTGGCGGCGGCCCTGTAAAAAGGCATTCCCATCACATGGCTCTGTGTCCTCTCCCCTCCACCACACATTATTCTCGTAATCTATCCTCTTCTCTGCTTCAGCACATCTTTTCTCTCTTGGGGCATTTCAGGTTGCCAAGGGGGAGGAGGAGGGAGTGGGATGGACTGGGAGTCTGGGGTTAATAGATGCAAACTATTGCATTTGGAGTGGATGAGCAATGAGACCATGCTGTATAGCACAGGGAACCATATCCAGCCATTTGTAATGGAGGATAATGTGAGAAAAAGAATATGTATATATGTATGACTGGTCTACTTTTCTGTACAGTAGAAATTGAGAGAACACTGTAAATCAACTATAATGGAAAAAATAAAAATCATACAAAATTTTTAAAAATTAAAAAAAAATTTTTTTTAAACCAAGATACAAACATCAGAGACCTGGGACAAGACCACCTGACCAAAGGGCTCCCATGACCTAGAAGAAGAACAATTCTCACAAATTGGTTTCTCTGAAACCAACTGCCGGTAAAAATCCTGATGCCTCAGAAAGTTAATTCCCTCCACTGTCAAGAGGAGTGGAGATTTTAGCACAAATTACTTGCCCATTCAAGTAGCAGCTTGAAACAGACACCTCCAGGGCCACAGGGAAAATTGTAAGGTCAATTCAAGCTCATTTTGAATGTTAAAGGGACCCTATTGATCCTGGTACCTCAGAGCAGAAAGGACTTTACCAATTATCTAGGTCAAGGGTCACAGACCCAAATACCCAGCATCTCAGCCAAGTCACGAACCACAAAAGGATGGAAGCCAGCCAGGGACTGTATGTCTTACATGGAGGAAGGGCTGCTACACAGCTCCAGCCAACTGCTGCCCTGGGCCTGGGGGCTGCCAGAAGTTCTGAGTGTTTAAAAGAAGCTAGAAATTCAGATATCTGTGTGTGGGGGCCAAGCAAAACATACCCGCAGGACAGATATGGCCCAAGTGCTTCCAGGTTACACGGTGTGGGCCATGCAGGGCAGGGGTTCCCACCAGTAAGCCTCAGACCCCTGGAGATCACATAGCTACCATACAAATCCAACGGCAGGGAGGGGCCTAGGGCCCCCTGACCTTGGTAGACTAAATACATCTTGCTCATATAAGAACCACTTTTTGGGAGTTCCCTTTGTGGCTCAGCAGTAATGAACCTGACTAGTATCCATGAGGATGCAGGTTCAATTCCTGACCCCGTTCAATGGGTTAAGGATCCAGCACTGTCACAAGCTGTGGTGTAGGTCACAGACGAAGCTCAGATCCTGCATAACTGTGGCTGTGGCATAGGCTGGCAGCTCCAGCTCCAACTGGACCCCTAGCCTGGGAACTTCCATATGCCATGGGTATGGTCATAAAAAAGACAAAAAATTAAAAAAAGAGCTACTTTTTTTCTAATGTAAAAGGATATTATGATATTAACAAAACCAAGTTTTCCTTTCAAAGACTGCTAAATTAATGAGTTTTCATTTCACATTTTCTCAAACAAGGAGATTACAAAAGCACAACAGTCCCGCAACGCGCAGAGATTTTATTTACATTAGAGAGGGGACCTTCATGCTTACAATATTCACAACCACCAGCAGGATCAATCTGCCATTGGATGGCTGAGAAGGCAAGGTCACAGGACTCGCCCCGGTCTATAGCTCCCTGCAGACCCTGGAGAGGAAGCCAGGCTCCTGAGTCCCAATCCAGTCTCCTTCTCCACCAGGAAGGGTGGACTCTGCCCCAAGAGTGGCCCAAGAAGTGACAGCCTGGATGAAAATCCAGGATAAATGTGATCAAAAACAACATTTTGGACCAAGTTTTTTCACCGTCACCTGTTCAAAGTTACACAAGAACTCAAAGGTAGATGGAGCCTGGATAACCCCGTACCCCAGCCCTACATCCAAACCATCTCAACTGCATTCCAACTGAGAGTCTTCTCATCTCAGGTGGACAAAGAGCTCATTACCTTGTGATGCTGGGTAGCAACACAACTGGAGGACTTCAGTCTTTCTGTCCCATGACACTCCATCTCCTGGCCCAGCCACTCAAAATGTCTACATCCCTCCCCACCCTCCTCACAACCTACTTCCTTCTTCCCACCCCCAACACTGCCTCTATGTCCCTTCCTAATCTCTCTTCTCCTCTTGGCTCCATTTCACCAACTAATTGGCTTCATTATAAAAAAAGCACATATCCACTTTCGAGTCCTGCTCTCAGTTTGCAGGCATTAATTAAGGATGACTGACTTGAGATGGGAAGACAGAGGTCACACACCTGAGAAAGAGAATTGAAAGAACTTGTCCAGTGCGGCAAGGCGGCAAGATGGTGGAGGAGTAAGAGGTCGCGCTCACCCTCTCCCACAAATACATCAAAAAACTCATCTAAATATAAAACAAGTTGGACAAATCATCATCTGAATGCTGATTAATTTAAACCTCCAAAAACTGCAAGAAACCCATGAAATAACTGGGTAGAACAACTGAAGAAAAAAAAAAAAAGGTGAGAGAGAAAAGCAATTAGGACGGTAACCAGCACTCCAGGGAAGGAGCTGTGAAAACGAAAGAACTTGCCCACTGAGTCAAGATGTGGTACCCTGAAGGCAGGGCAGGTGTTGGGGAAGTGGGGCCTGCCTTCTACCTAGGACATCTGCAGTGAGAGCAAAGGCCGTCAAAATACAGCTGTGTAAGATGCACATGGCAGAATTCCAAGGGCCCACTCGAAGAGGCCAGGCTGTGAGTGGCGCCCTCTGGAGTTGTGTTAACAGAGCTGCCCAGGCAGAGGTCAGTGGCCCATCTTGCAGAAACATGGAAATGTGAGTCTGGTTACTAGGAGAAGAAGTACATCTTTCTGTTAATCAATTAATTCTGACCAAGTGGCCAACTGAGTTTCTTATACTAGAGTATGCTTACCAACCCCCTTTCAAAAATGAGGACTGCCCAGCCTGCCCCAGAAATTCAGAATCCTCAGCTCTGGGGGTATAGGAATGTGTGTTGTTTTTTAACAACCAGCCTCTTGAGAAATCCCAGCAAACAAAGTGGGGCTTAGAAGTGGAAAACACTAGAAGGGCCAAGATTGTGTTACAAGGGGGAAATGTTTACATTCTTTTGTTTATTCCTTCTATTTCCACTCTATTTTATGAAGAATATTATTTCTGAAAATGATTAAGCGATGGCAATCAGATGTAATCCATGAAGCAACTGCCACTGGAAACCCCAACTCTGGCTATTCCTTGGCACGGTTTCTAAAAGCATACAGACATCCCAGACTCTAAAATGAAAGAACTGTTTTGACAGCTTGCTAAATATACAGCCACCATTCGCCAAACCACAGCAAATCCTCACTCTGGCGGGAAGTCCCTCCTTCCTCCATACGCACGTGGCAGACACCCGGTCACATACCTTGTGCTCCTCCTTCATCACCTGTTCAATGAGTTCAGATTTCACTGGAGGTTTTGAATACTGGCCTGAGAGAAGGCCATGTCCTAACTTAGTCCTGGACAGGAGGGAGAAACAGACAAAAAGGTCATTGTTGTTTCCCCTGAGAGATATTAAAACTGTCTATGAATTTCAGTAAGTATAGCTGCTTTTAGGTGGAACACAGTGTCTCAATGACAAATAACTCATTCGATTCTCAAATTTTCTCAGTATTTTATAATTTTACTGATTTCTTTCTTCTTGTCAAAGCAACACATGCTCATCTCAGAATACTGTTAAAATTACAGAAAATAAAGAAGAAAAGAGAATTGCCTTTAATTCTGCAACCCAGAGATAACCACTCTGAACACTTCATCGGATACATTCCTTAAAAACTATACTTGGGCACTTACATCTGTGTGTTGAAATCCTGTGTTGGATCTAAAGGAGAGTAGTCAAATATTCTTGGCAGATTTCCGACATACCTAGAAAACGAGAAGTGACAGTCAAAATGTAGGAACTCAGACATGAACAGAACAAAAATCAGCCATCATCCTAGTTAAGAACTTCCAGGCTTTCTGTCAAAATTAAATCATCCAGGAGTTCCCATTGTAGCTCAGCGGTAACAAACTGGACTAGTATCCATGAGGACATGGGTTTGATCCCTGGCCCTGCTCAGTGGGTTCAGGATCCAGTACTGCCATGAGCTGTGGTGTGGGTCACAGATGTGGTTCGGATGTGCCATTACTGTGGCTGTGGTGTAAGCCAGTAGCTACAGCTCCAATTGGACTCCTAGTCTGGGAACTTCCATATGCCGCAGGTGCAGCCCTAAAAAGACAAAAAGAAAAAAAAACATTATACACCTGAAGAGAAGTTTCTCCTGAGCTCCTACCTTTGCAGCCATATTCATGGGCCTCCCTAAAACATTTATGCTTCTATCAGTGGGTCTCAACCTGGGTGCAGGTTAGAATCCCCTAAAGAGTTTCAAGGAGAAAACATGAAGCCAGCGCCAACCCCAGATGCTCTGATTACACTGCCTGAGGTTGAGGCCTGGGACTCGGAGTCTTTTAGAAGTTACCCAAGCGATTCTAACATGGATCCAGAGTCAAGGACCACTGGCTTAGGCCAATGCAACTACCATCTCAAAAAAGAAAGACAAGGTTAGGAACTGTTCCAATCATGTCAAAATGAATAATGATGGCAATACCATTTCTGGGGGACTTCCTAGGTTGCCTGATTAAGTTTCAACACAACCATATGAGGAAGGGATTATTATCCTTATCCCATCTGAGAGATGAGAACACAGGATGCAAATTCATTAGGTAGCTCCCAGAATCACCCAGGAGGGAGTGTGAAGCCCAGAGTGGACGCAGGCAGCCTGGCTCCCAAACTGTGACCTGAACCGCACTGTCCGCTTTACCTGCGGATCCGCCCACAGTCCCTTGAGCAGCCCACAAGCCCTCCTTCTGACCAGTTCGCCTGACAGGGCAGTGCTAACTGTAACCATCCATCACTCATCTCAATGTACGATCATTCTTTTTATGTCTTAAGTTAATTTCCTATTTCAAACCCCCTGGTTTGTGCTTTTCGCCTTTCCCTCTTGAGGCTTTGACACTCTGAGCCTGAAAGCTCTGGGGAGAAGAATCCAGAAGCAGATCCCTTTCCCTGGCCCTTCCTGCATCCTACTCTGCCCACTTCTCTGACTTCATTCTTACCCCTCGCCCCCAGCCCACAACCCTCCGGCCGCTTCCCCTTCTTGCTGCCCAGGGCACGCCACCCTCACTCCTGCTTCAGGGTCATGCCACCCAGCCATCTCTTTCCTGGAATGCTCTCCCTACAGATCCTTGCTCCTTTTTAGATCTCATTAAAAATCACTTCCCCGCCCTTCCTATTTTCCTCTTCACCTGACGCTGGCTAGTTTTCTTCTTAGCATGCATCACTATTTGCAATTATTCAATTTATGTCTGTTCCTGTTTATTATCTATCTCTCTAGAGATGACATACGAGAATAAAATCTCCATGAAGGCAGAGACTTTATCTAAATTACTACACCTCAGCACTAGAACACCATCTGACATGTGACATGGCACTCAATAAATACCGGTTGAATCAAGACATTGATATCATGTAACCACATAACCAGTTTACATAACTGACTACCTAATAACCCAATAGAACAGCCACTGCTGCAATAAAGCCTTGGCAGAGAACCATGATACACTATAGTTAGTAATGACCTCTGATTAGATCCCTCGGGTCCTAGAAAATTCTAGGCACCTGCTCCCTACAAACTTAGAATGTGTATCCCAGGTTATATACCGACATCAAGATTAACAGAGCACACACTTCTGGAATAGGCCCATTTGAAAGACTTTTGGTTGTGTTACTAGACATACTAATTCCATCTAGAAATTTTCAGTGGACCAAGAGCCAAATAATAGATACACCAAACTTTGGAATCAAACTATATTCAGAGTCAGAGTTTGCAATGAAGAATTCTTAGTAATATACAACATGGTAAACATTAAAAACAGCAGCTGTCTTATGATCCAGTCTTTATCATATCTCAAAACCTGACAAGACAAAAAAAAAAAAATTTCACTGGTAAGGTGAACAGTAGCAAAAGCCTTTCAAGCAAGGCTGGTGGAGAAAAATAAAGTTAAAGGGGATAAATCTTCGATGTTGGAAAAGTCCATTTGCAAGTAATTTGTATTCCTTTTCTAATCAACAATAACCATTATTAAAACAAAATTAAGTTAAAATGCAGCAATAATGCTAGATAATATTTAAAGTACTTATTGTATCTTCAATTTGTAATCTAATATTTTTCAAAGCAAAAAAGCATAGTTTTGCTATCCGACAATCCGTCTTCGCTGTCATTTAATTTGTACACCAGTTTATTTAGATTTGTTCCCCATCAGAATGATTTTGAAATGTAAACTGGGTTCAAGTGGCACACGAGGTATTAAGGAGTCCAGCTGATATTTCCGGATTACACTGTGGGTGTGCATAAGTCATTTAATCTCTCTGTGAGTCACTCTTTCTACTGACAAAATGAAGAGACTGCCCCTGGACAAAACCCCACTGAGTTAGTCCTGCTGTGGAAAAAGGAGTTGGAGGAACAAGTACTTCCACTCAGTGATATTTGGTAAAAGAACGAAAAGACTGAAGACAAGTATGAACAATAACTTGCCCCTGTTCTAATACAGACAGTAAATGTTTAGGAAATAGAATATAAAATACTAGGAACTGTAAAATTCTAAAACTCTTGAAAGGAGACTGGGTCAGAGATTCAAATCTTAAATCCAAAATACAGACAGGAGGTACATTTCTTTCACTGAAGAAAAAAATTCAGAAAGTTAATTGTTCATCAAACTTTGAAGTGAAGAAAATATTTTCAAAACCTATAGACTTGTAAAGCATGAAAAATATTGTTGGGCTTTGCGAAAGACCACAAGTTTCTTCCATTCTAGTTGAAAAGAAATAATAATCATATGACACCTACCATACGGATTTTCTTTCAATATTTAAAAAAATTTATTGCAGCATGAGACAGAAAATGAAGCTACATCATTCCTAAATCAAATGATAATATAAGCACAAGACATGGGTAAGAATTTATAAATACAGTGCACAATGCAAACCTTTTAAAAGGTTTTCCCATCTCAGAGCTTCAAACCTGCTCTTCCTTTTGTCCAAGACCCTGTCTCCACTCCTCCTGCACACCAGTCAAGGCTAGTGTCCCTTTGTGTGTCCTTTCTTCAAAGAGATGCTCCCTGATCACCCACTTCCCTTTTCTTCCACGGAACTTACCATGTTTATGACAACACAGTTGTTCTCATTAGAGATCTTCCTTGCCAAAATATGGGGTTACATCCCGATAAAGCCAATGTCAGTTGAAAATATCTTAAGTCAAAAATGCATTTAGGGAGTTCCCGCTATGGATCAGGAGAAACGAACCCGACTAGTATCCTTGATGATATGGGTTCAGTCCCTGGCCTCGCTCAGTGGGTTAAGGATCCAGCGTTGCCATGAACTGTGGTATAGGTTGCAGACGTTGCTGGGGTCTGGCATTGCTGTGGCTGTGGTGTAGGTCAGCAGCTATAGTTCTGATTCGACCCCGAGCCTCGGACCTTCCATATGCTGCAGGTGCGGACCTTAAAAAAAAAAAAAAAGTCTAACCTACCTAGCCCTGCCTACCTTAAATGTGCTCAGAACACTTACATTAGCCTATGGCTGGAATAAGTCTTCTAACACAAAGCCCGTAATAAAGTGATGACTCTATCTCATGTGGTTTATTGAACACTATACTGAAAGTGAAGAACAGAAAGCCTGTCTGGGCACCGGATGGTTGTAAGTGCCTGACTAGGATCCCAAGGGAGTAGGTACCACCTGTCGCTAATCCAGGAAAAGAACAAAATTAAAAATTAAAAAAAAGGGGAGTTCCCATTATGGCTCAGTGGAAATGAATCCGACCAGGAACCATGAAGTTGCGGGTTTGATTCCCAGCCTTGCTCAGTGGGTTAAGGATCCAGCGTTGCCATGAGCTGTGATGTAGGTCGCAGTTGCAGCTCAGATCTGACGCTGATGTGGCTGTGGTGCAGGCCAGCAGCTACAGCTCCCATTCGACCCCTAGTCTGAGAAATTCCATATGCCGCCAGTGCAGCCCTAAAAAAAGGAAAAAAAAATTTAAAAGCAAGTTTCTACTGAATACATATTTTTGTACTATCGGAAAGTCAAAAAAATCTTAGGTAGAATCATTATAAATCAGGGACCATTAATTTAATGTCTGTTTTCCCAAGTAGAGCCAGGGCACCAAGTCCTTTGGTTTACCCCTTTACCCCCACGTCCAGTGCACTGCTGAGCAGAGCAGAACCCACTCTTTATTGGCCAGATGAAAAAAAGGAAAACCTTACATAGAAACCGACCACAAATTTCCAAAGCTGGCAACAGTAAGAAGAAGAAAGACTTCGAATACCAAGAGAGGAAGGAAAAGAATATTTGATATGCTTTTATTAACTACCAGAAAGTCATTAGCATTCAATTCCATATGGATTAAACATCGCCCTGTGCTGTTCCTAGCATGCTGTCTGCCTGTCAGTTTGTCATAGCGCATGTGTATCCTCTTCCATACCTGAACTGAGTTCGAAACCTACCTGCTCTGGAAAACACTAGAGATCATTTCCTAAACTTAGACAGCAGCTGCCCATGAGCACACCAGCTGCCAGTCTCCACAGCTCCCTACCCTAAGCCCAGCCTAAGGAATAAAATGCCTAGGAGTTCCTGTTGTGGCTCGGCAGGTTAAGGACCTGACGTAGTCTCCTTGAGGGTGCAGGTTCAATTACTGGCCTCACTCAGTGGGTTAAGGATCCAGCAAGGTGCGGTGTAGGTTGCAGATGAAGCTCAGATCCTGAGTTGCTGTGACTGTGGCACTGGCCTGCAGCTGCAGCTCCAAACAGAACCCTATAGCCTGGGAACTTCCATATGCCACAGGTGCAGCTGTAAAATTAAAAAAGAAGAAGAAGAAAAGAAAATGCCCAAAGACACAGCCCCTCTACCCCTTGGTAAGGGAGGAAGAAGGCAGCCTGTGCTCCCGCTGTGAGGAAGCACCCTAAATCAATGCCCCCCCATTACCTGTGGTGAATAGCCAGCTTGTATGCTGATTTCAGCTCATACAGATGCCTTTAAAAATACAATAAAAATAAATTACAGTTGACCCCTGAACAACATGGGAGCTCAGGGTGCCAACCTTCTGAGCAATCAAAATTCCATGCTTAACTTTACAGTCAGCCCTTTGGATTCGCAGTTTCTCCTTACCCATGGTTTCAACCAAACACAGATGGTGTATGTAGTACTGTAGGACGTATTTATTGAAAAAAATCTACACAGAAGTGGACTCATGCAGTTCAAACCTATGTCGTTCAAGGGTCAACTAGAAAAATGAAATGCCACTTACAAAATGAGGCAACATCAAATTACTCCAACAATTTCTGAATGCTCACTCTCATACTTAACTCACTGCAGATCCTCACCCAGCAGTCCAAGGACCAGCACCATCTGTGAACCACACTGTGAGAAGCAAAAAATGAAAAGCCTAAATCCTCTAAGAAACTTCACTCACTCACTGCTGACCAAACAGATCACGGAATCTCTCCTGTCGCCTCTACAGGCAGAGATGTGTCAGGTCTGCTGTCAGTATTATCTCCTCAGCATAGAGGGTGATGGTCTAAAAATGAAAGCCCTTAGTAATACGGCAAATCCCAGCAGAAGGTTTTTCAGTTTACAGAGCTCTCCTTACCTCACCCGAGCCCCAGAACCCTTGACAAGTGTTCTCACCCAGCGTCAGTGCAGGAAGTCACCGCACAGATGGTGCGGTGACATGGGTTGTCAGGCTGCTGAAGAAGGGTTTCCCCAATACACACTGCCTGACCGGACGTGGCCGGCGGGGGAGCGCTCAGGTCTGTATGGGGCACTCACGCTCTCTGGAACTCTGGGATGCTGAAGATGGCCTGCATGACAGAGCTGAGGTAGCAGCTGTTACCCAGGTTCTTGAGGCCTGTGTACCCGGGGCCGTACATGGGCTTCAGCTTCGTCCCAGTCTCCTGGATCACCTCCCACTCGCTGACCCGAGGCTTGATGTCGTTGTCCTGGAGCCCATTCTCCGTCTGGGGCCACGTCATTGAGGAAAAACAACGTTCACGATGACCATCACTCAGGGTATCATCGCATATCCCGTGAATTATCTCTAAGAGCAGTAGATGCTTCTGCCTTCCCCCCACTCTTGCACCCCGCCAATTAAACAGAGAAATACACAACCTCCTTCAAAGAAACTGAGATGATGATGGTTGCACAAGGCAAACGTACTGGATGCCCTAGAACTGGACACTTAAAAATGGCTAAAACAGTATATCTGATGTTGGTGTATCTTTACACAATTTTTTAAAAAGCCCACATTTACAAGATTCAAAAATAAAAGAGACAAAACTGAGAGGAAAGGGATAGGAGGAGGAAGAAGACAAATAGGAATCAATAAAAAAAAAAAAAATCCAAGTAGAATAATTTCAAGGGCAGATACAATGCAACACAGCAGAAAAAAAGTAAGGCAATTGGAGAGGAAAGTGAAATAAAACATGGGGCTCGGGAGAAGCTCAATATAGGAGGGAGGTGTAAAGAAGAGTAGAGAAAATAAGCTTAAAAGGGGGACACGAGTGAGAGAGGAGTTGGAGAGGAGAACATGAGGAAAGGGAGATGGCCTGGAATGGGAGGGAAAGGCTAAAGCGAAACACACACTTTGACCAACTCCTCATAGGGACAAATAATGCATAGTCACGATACCAGCCTGAAGACACAATATGAAATGAGGCAAACTGTTTCCATCAACAATAATCTGTTGGCTTATTCTTTCCACCACCACCCTCCCAGGAGCTCTGCTTCCCTTTCTGAAATTAATTAAAATGATGCTGGCCACAGATCATTTTAAAGGTCATCTCCCTGTACCTTCTCCCTTGACTGAACAAAGAGTGATTCATGCAACACTCCATCAAAGGAGACAGAAATTGTCCAACTGAAAAACAAAATGGTACCTGATGAGGTACCTTTTTTATTACAAAATTTAAATATCTAAGCTGATAACCGGAAGCAAATTCTAATTAAGTTCAAGAAGTAAATGCAAACATTAAAACCTAAAATCTATACAATGAAGATCTGTGTAATGGGAATTACATAAATAAGCCACAGTTTCCCCAAAAGGTGGGAACAGAGACAAAAGAGGACCTTCTTACCCCATGCATATGAAGCATATCAATTCCAAAATGCGCTAAGTGCTTGGCCAAATGAGGATCCAAAACAGGTTCCTCTTCTTGGAAAGAATAAACATCTGGAGGGGGAAGAGAAAATAAGTGCTGAGATCTGTAATCCAGTCATTCAACAGTCAACACATACTTACTGAGCACCAGCTAAGCACTGGGCTTGGGATGTATCAATGAACAATACAAAACTTCTTGTGAGTTTCAACAGGAGGGAAGATGGATGATAAGCAATAAACGATATAAAGAGGTGTTCTTGTAAACAAACCCATAACAGCAATTCTTTTGACTTTTCAGAAAAAAATTCTCAAAGGTTTTCTGAAACAAGAAAAAAGAAGTATCTAAAGTGAAAATCATTTAAAATTTGACAAATATAGGAATTCTCTTGTGGCACAGCGAGTTAAGAATCTACCATTGTCACCGTAGCAGCTTGGGTTGCTGCTATGGCCCAGGTTCGATCCCTGACCCGGGAACATCCATATGCAGCAGGTACACACACAAAAAAACCTGACAAATATAACTGCCTAAATCTGATCTTTCTAACCCAAACCCAGTGGCATAACTATAGGTTCAGAAGGAGGAGAGGGTGAGGGAGGAAAGGGTGACACCATCTGCCCACAGCAGGGAGAACCTGTGAGCAACAGAGAACACACAGGCCCTGGGGCAGCTGAATGGCTGGACAGCGGTGTGAGGTCCAGGACAAAACCAAACTCTGCCCAAGGAACCCTCTCTCAGGTAGGTCTCATACCTACCACCTCACCCCCTTCCACCTCCACCTGCCCCCCGTTCCCTCTTTCCTACTTGAATGCCCATACTTCGCAGAGATGGTAAGGGATCTGGGAAGACCGCAGTGCTTCCCAAACAGGTCCACCGTGAACCATGGCAACTAGGGTGGTCCCCCACCCCCTGCCCCAGGCCCTGCCCTTCCCCCTCCCCAGGGCCTGAGTGTCAGCATGTTGGCCTTATCGGTAACCCCTTTACGGTGCACTGGGGTGGGGAAGCTGTGTGCTGAGCTGGGTGGCTTCTCTCATTAGGACCCTCACATCTCAACTGACAACAGAAGCCTTTAGACCAACCCTGCCTTCCCCAAAGGTGGGGTATGATCGAAAGTAGGAGCATTACCTGAGAGCTTGTCAGAAATGCAGAATCTCGCGCTCCCCCCCCAGCCCCGACTCCAGACCTACTAAAGAGAATCCGCACTTTAACGAGATCCCCACATGCACAGCAAAGTTTGAGAAGCACTGCCTAGAGTTTTCAAAAGCTATGTGAGGAGTTCCCTAGTGGTACAGCAGGTTAAGGGTACGGCATTATCACTGCTGTGGCTCAGATCACTACTGTGGCGTGGGTTCGATCCCTGGCCCAGGAACTTCCAAATGCCATGGCCAAAAGAAAAAAAAAAAAAAGCTATCAGAACTACAGCCTTATCTGTTCTCATAGCAGTGCAATGCAGGAGAGGGAAACCTCTTCAGACCCACTGTGCAGATGAGGAAGTGAGGTTTAGAAAAGTTAAGTCAGGGAGTTCCGGTCGTGGCACAGCGGTTAACGAATCTGACTAGGAACCATGGGGTTGCAGGTTCAATCCCTGGCATCGCTCAGTGGGTTAAGGATCCGGCGTTGCCGTGAGCTGTGGTGTAGTTTGCAGACGCAGCTCGGATCCCGCGTTGCTGTGGCTGTGGCGAAGGCTGGCAGCTACAGCTCCTGTTAGACCCCTAGCCTGGGAACCTCCATATGCCGCGGGTGCGGCCCTGAAAGACAAAAGACAAAAAAAAGGAAAGAAAAGTTGTCATTTGCCTCGAATCCCATATGTGGCCCAGAACCCCAGTGTTCTGCATCTGGTCCAGTCCTTTTCCTGTGCACCAGACTGCTTCCTCAGGTCTCTCAAGAGACCAAGAGACTTGGTGAAGCACCATCCTAGGCCCTTAACGGACTGGAGAGTCAAAAAACACAATTTCTCTGCTCCTATATTTCTTTCCTTTTTTTTTTTTTTTTGGCCACATCTGAGGCATGCAGAAATTCCCAGGCCAAAGACTGCGACCACGTCATAGCAGTGACCTGACCACAGCAATGATAACACCAGATCCTTAACTGCTAGGCCACCAGGGAAACCCCACTCCTAAATTTGAAAAACAAAACCTGAAACTAGATATAAAGATATTACTCATTAGGACAGTCATGGATAGATTGTTAGAGGAGTTTCCTGCTCTTTGGAACAACATCAGGATGAGAAAAAAAGTAACCTAACGCAACTATGGTGACCCTCTGACACAAACCCAGATACATGGAGACTCACTGCCATCCAACAGATGCCAGTCTTTCTATCATTAATAGATTAAACAGTGTGGGAATTCCCATTGTGGCTCGGCGGAAACAAATCCGACTAGTATCCACAAGGATACAGGTTCGATCCCTGGCCTCGCTCAGTGGATTAAGGATCTGGCATTGCCATGAGTCACGGCTTGGATCTGGTGTTGCTGTGGCTGTGGTGTAGGCCAGCAGCTGTAGCTCCAATTCGACCCCTAGCCTGGGAACTTTCATATGCTGAAGGTGAGGCCCTAAAAAACAAACAAACAAACAAAAACTAGATTAAACATCGTATAGATTTCACTTCTCTCCCTCTTCCCCTAGGGGCCCATTTTAACTTGCAGATAGCAGCCTTCATCTATATTCTCTTTTAAATATGATTCAGTATGCTCAAAAACAAAAGACAAAATCCCCAGCCCAATTAAGAAAAAATTTCCAAAAAGTCTAAATCCTAAAAAAAAACAAGATTCTTCAAACTAATCATTTGAAATAATTACATCAACAGTATTTTTAACCTATGATCAGTGACAGGAATATACCACTTAAATATTGACTAGAAGGTGAAAATGACATTCCCTGAGTACTTTAACTTTGGTAATTATTAACTAGTGAGATAGTTTTGAAGACTCAAGACTTTAAGCCTCTAATTATCAGAGCCCCAGTAGAACCTAATAAGATTGCTAGAAATGTACCCCTGGAATTGTACCAGGAGTTTGAAATAAGTGAAAATCACATAGAATTCTAGGGTTCTTATCAGGTTCCTGCCATGGTGAGAAATTAAAACTTCCTATCTCTAGGGAGTAACTGCTTCAAAAATATGACATGATTTTGTTCAGACACAGTAAAATGTTACTTCTTACTCCAATGGCAAAAACAGTTTAGTGAGTAACACACACAAATCTAAAAATGAACTGTGATCCTTAAACTTGGCAATCATGAAGAATTTATAAATGACACACAGTCATAGAAAAGAAATTTGAAGTAGACTCAGGGGCTAAAATTCCTTACACATGTTCCACTGGGAAACATTTTATCTCCAACTTCAACTTAGCAAAGTCAAGTCTTAGTCTGAAACTACTGTAGCAAATAAGCATTGCCTGACAAGCATCCCTCTCCCCAACTCCTACACTGACTTAAAAAAAGATGGAGCTGGAGTTCCCGTCGTGGCTCAGAGAAAATGAATCTGACTAGTAGCCATGAGAACACAGGTTCGATCCCTGGCCTCTGCTCAGTGGGTTAAGAACCCAGCATTGCTATGAGCTGTAGTGTAGGTCGCCGACATGGCTCGGAACTGACATCGCTGCGCCTGTGGCATAGGCCAGCAGCTCCAGCTCCGATTCGACCACTAGCTGGGAACATCCATATGCCGTGGGTGCAGCTCTAAAAAGAAAAAAAAAAAAAGTGGAGCTAAGAAACACAATTAGGAAGTTCACAAAAAGATCCCCCTAGGAATAGCCCAAGCAGAGTTTCATGAGTAACTACACTTACTTTAGAAGAAAACCAGTCATTCTTTCATTTCAAGTTAAATGACAACTTAAGTCAAGGACAGCAAGGAAAAATCCATATAAGGGAAGAGATAAAAGAAAAGGCTTAGAGCATGAATAATTCATTGATGTGATATGCATGTTAGAAAATAGCATACGCAAGAGTTCCCTGGTGGTTCAGTGGGTTAAGGATCCAGCTGTGGCTTGGGTTGCTGCCATGGCTCATGTTCAAATCTCTGTATGCCACAGGCACAGCCAAAAAAAAACAAAAAGAAAATAGTACATGCACTAAGTTCCAAAACTAACTATGGAAAAAGAGAATAGTGATGGAGACTAAAACTGAGACAGACCAAGACTGAGACTCTGGGGAGTTCCCATTGTGGCTCAGCAGAAATGAATCTGACCAGTATTCATGAGGATGTAGGTTTGATCCCTGGCCTCGCTCAGTGGATTAAGGATCCAGCATTCCCGTGAGCGGTGGTGTAGGTCACAGATGCAGCTCTGATCCCAAGTTGCTGTGGCTGTGGTGTAGGCCCACAACTGCAGCTCTGATTTGACCCTCAGCCTGGGAACTTCCATATGCCACAAATGCGGCCCTTTTAAAGAGCAAAAAAAAAACTGAGACTCCATAAGGAATTACATAAAAATGGTAATAATTTCTTATCTCTGAACAGAAGAAATTTCTTTTTAGTCTTTTGCCTTTCTATTTTTTCCAAATTTAATATTAAATAGGACATGCAGGGTCTCTGTCCTCACAAGTTTCAACTTTATTATTTCAAATATTCTTATAAGAACGCTGGTTTGCTATAAAAGATCTCAACAGATGTCTTCCTGGCAATGGTTTACTCATGTGACTTTAGGCTCTCTTCCTAAGCCCCAGAAAATGACAGAAGTCCAAATCCTGCCCTCAGAGGCCCACGTAGGAAAGCAGAAGGACAGAAAGGCAAAGATGTACCTCAACAAGCTCTTGTGCGTGGAAAGACTAACAAAACCAGAGAAGTGGCTTCACTGCTCTGCTATCACAGCCCACGTGGAAAAAAAGAACAGAACTCTTGGTCAAACACCAAGCCATAAGCCAGAGAGGAAAGGATGAAGAAAGTTTCTCTCCAGAATAAGTGTGATCCATTCACCAAACTGCATCTCTTCAGCATGAGCTTACATTTGTGTACCTACAGAGCACCTGCCACAGACAAGAAGAGAACTGAGAGAGCGCTCCAGGAATTAATCTGGAAAACTAAACACAAAATGAATGTAGACAGTGTAACTCTCTGGCCAGACATAACCTAGACCGTCAGAAAAGGAAAACGAGTAAGAGTAAAGAGATGTTAATAAAATAGAAAAAAAAAAAAAAAAAAGGTAAATCAGAGGAGCAAACTTTACTGGTATTTCAGTTTTCCTCCACTGTTTACTCCTACTATGTGTGAGGTGCTAGGCTCGATGCTACAGATGGAACAACAAACATCGGCTCAGGCCCTGCTGTCTGGGAGTGGGGGGCAGGGGGGAACGCAGCTACAAGATCTTGTGAAAAATGCCACAAAGGAGCAGCATGAGGTGCTAGAGAGGCACGCACGGGGGCGGGGGCGGGGCACAAGCCAGATCAAAACTAAAATGAAGGTGGGGGTGGAGTGGGGGGGGTGCCTTGGGGGGTGGAGGACCAAAAGAAACAAAACAGGGAGTTCCCGTTGTGACTCTGGGGTAAGAAACCCAACGAGTATCTGTGAGGATGTGGGTTCGAGTATTTGTCTCATTCAGTGGGTCAAGGATCCAGAGTTGCCGTGAACTGTGGTGTAGGTCACAGATGCAGGTTAGATCCCACATTGCTGGTGGCTGTGGTGTAAGCTGGCAGCTGCAGCTCCAATTGGACCCCTAGCCTAGTAACTTCCACATGCCATAGATGTGGCCCTAAAAAGCAAAACAAAATAAAAAATAAAAAATAAAATAAATGAAGTAGTCAATGCCTAGATTCCAAACCCTTGGGCTGATGCTCAGGTCAGAGGTGAAGAAGAGCAAAGAAGGAAAACTGCCTTGAGATGCTGCTGGGCTGGGGCAGGGGAAGCTGGGTCAGGAGATTTCTCCTGTCATCATTTTCATGATGAAAGAAAACAACACTTTCTTTCTTTTTTTTTTTGTCTTTTTGCCTTATCTAGGGCCGCACCCCGCGGCATATGGAGGTTCCCAGGCTAAGGGTCTAACAGGAGCTGTAGACGCCGGCCTTTGCCACAGCCACAGCAACGCGGGATCTGAGCCGCGTCTGCAACCCACACCACAGCTCAGGGCAACGCCGGATCCTTAACCCACTGAGCAAGGCCAGGGATCAAACGCACAACCTCATCGTTCCTAGTCGGATTCATTAACCACTGAGCCATGACGGGAACTCCAACACTTTCTCCTGCCTCCCACCCTCTTTATTCCCTTTCCACCACAAACCTCACCCTTGCTCTGCCCAACAAAGGTCTCCTCCCACAGAGGAAGGCTTTTTGTTTGTTTGTACGGTGATCTGTTTCTTTGTTTGTTGCTGTACCCATGGGGACTCAGACTGGCATTTGATATGGGGCCCGCTTTTATTACCTGGCCACCACAATGGTCTAGGCTGGGGGGGGATGGAGGCTTCCTGGAAGAACTAAGTCTAGGCTGAGACCTCAAGATGAGAAGGAGGGTCTCACTGAACAGGTATATCCTTACTGGGGAGAAGGACACCAGGGTGATTAGATCACACCACCATTAAATATTTGAGTTCACAACCTGCTTTGGATTCCATCTTCACTAAGCAATATTCTAAATATAATTCAGCTTCCCACAGGGAAGGAATGTACCGGTCAAGTTGACATAAACATCCCACTAACAGGCAGTTGCGGTTCTCCTGATAAACTAAAAAAATCAACTCCCTGACTTTGAGATTTTGTCTCCTGTAAGTTGAATTCGCCTCAGTGAGACTAGTGAGGATGGAGGACGGATCCTCAGCAGTGGTGCCTTCCAGACAGAGGGTCCACCTGCCCCCTGGGCCTCCACATCCGCAAGGCCCATCACCAGACATTTAAGGAAACTTTACGCATGTTTTCATTAACATATTGGCTTTTACATCAACAATAAGCTACAACAAGCAATCTATTAAATTGATTTAAAAGAAACGAAAATAAAATCAATGCCTCCCATACACTAATATGAAATGATAATCAGAGTGAAAATAATTATTTGCCTTAAAACCAACTCTGCACAAGATAAGGAGGAATCAACTACTGACCTATTTTTAAAAGCGTGAAATTTTTTTCAGCTAAGTGAATTCAAGAACCCTCATGGGTTCATGTTCTACATGGCTTCTGCCAATGTTTTATACTTCCTATGGTTGAAAAAAGAATATTTATTCAAATGCTCTCAATTATGTAATAAGGAAAACCTTAAAAGTTCTCCCTTAAAAAAACTTAATTATGGCAGATAACGGGTTAATATTTTTAATAGTCAAAAAGTTTTTAAAAATCAAAAATACCCTTCTCTTTCTCTGTCTCTTTCTCTGCCCCCTGGCTTTCTTCACTCCTATCTTCTCTCTTCTCTTAATAAACACTTTATTTGCCTCACTAAAACAAAACAAGACAAAATAAAAACACCTAACTATATACCTACTAGAAAATCAGCCTATGAAATCGACAAAAAGAACTACAAACAGTCAAAAATACTATGAAAAATGTTCAGCCTCACTCTAAAGAAATTAAAACAAAATAACAAGGTTTTTACAAATTTTGAATACCCAAAATTTCAAAGACTGTTAAAATGGGTACTCTCATACATTTCTGGAGGGAATGTTAATTAAGTACTACGGCTGTTTAAAAGAGAAACTCAGCAACTGAAAATTTTAAAGGTTCAACCCTTTGTTCACAGGTATTGTTCCTAAAAAATCACTGTGGAGCAGTGGGATTGGTGGCATCTTGGGAGCACTGGGATGTGGGTTTGAGCCCCGGCCTGGCACAGTGCGTTAGGGATCCCACGTTGCCACAGCTACAGCTTGAGTTATAACTATGGCTCAGATATGATACCTAGCCCGGGAGCCCCATTTACCCCAAGTCAGCCAAAAATAGAAAAAAAAAATCATTAGACAACACTCAAGGATTTGCATATGTACAAAGATGCTCAGAATAATGAAATGATTTATGGAACTATCGTGGGATACTGAAGACTATTTAATGACAAGGAAAAATATAGTTTAATGTTAAATAGAGAATACAAGGAATAAAACTTTAAGCGCGTGATTCAAGTTTTTGTAAAAATACAAGTTATGGGCATGTGTGTTTGTATAAGAACTAATCAAGGCCTTAGAAGAGAAAAAAGACTGAAAAGAAATACCCAAATTGTTAGAAGTGATTTCTATAATCAAAGGGCAAATATAAAACCTCCCCCCCTCAAGCTGAAAGGAAAGAAACTTTAGAGCAACTCTAAATCACAGTTTGAAAATAAGTTTCATGCTAGAAAAAAAGGCTTCTGGAAAACTAAAGATACACAGAGAACAGAATTAATCCCTGCCTTAATTATTAGAATACATTTAAATAGAATCTAATTATTTAAATACTTATACCAGTTGGTTCATTCAAAAGCATTTGTGTCTACTATATGTAAGATTCTGTATGGAACTCAAAGACAAATAAGACATAACTGAAATTTTAGAACAAAGCCCCATATACAAATAACTGTAGTCTTGAACAGTATGTTCCGAGAGCTGGCCTTAACAATAACTGCTCTTATCAAAGCACTACATAATATTACTCAGCCATAAAAAGGATTGAAATATTGCCATTTGCAGCAACATGGTTAGACCTAGAGATTTTCACACTACGGGATGTCAGTGTGAGAAAGGTAATATCACATGATATCACTTACATGTGGAATCTAAAATATGATACAAATGACCTTATTTACAAAACATAAACAGACTCGCAAACATAGAAAACAAACTTATGGTTACCAAAGGGGAAAGGCAGTGGGAAGGATAAATTGCAAATTTGAGTTTAACAGATACACACTACTATATATAAAACAGATAACAAGGACCTACTACATAGCACAGGGAACTATAGGTTGTGATAATCTATAACAGAAAAGAATCAGAAAGAATGGAT
>PVHT021183693.1:35425015-35473274 GCA_004024745.2 Catagonus wagneri | reverse complement strand
AAACATAAACAGACTCGCAAACATAGAAAACAAACTTATGGTTACCAAAGGGGAAAGGCAGTGGGAAGGATAAATTGCAAATTTGAGTTTAACAGATACACACTACTATATATAAAACAGATAACAAGGACCTACTACATAGCACAGGGAACTATAGGTTGTGATAATCTATAACAGAAAAGAATCAGAAAGAATGGATATATGTACACGTATAACTGATCACTTTGCTGTACACCTGAAACTAACACAGTTTAAACAAACTATACGTCAAGCTTAAAAAAAAAAAAAGGCAACATAAGACAGCACTGACAGCAGAAACATCTGAATTTACAACTGTACCCAGTAGAATACCTACATTACAAACCCTGCTCTCTGTAGGCCCTAAGAGGACAACGATGGTTACTATATATGAGTCATTAGACACAGTAATGACCTATAAGCACTTTGCTGTAACCCTGAATCCAACTGCATGTCCTGAATTTCCTCTTTAGATCCCGGAAGGCTCAGGAGTCAAGGTGGTTTGTGTTTATTTGCTGGAGGGGAAAATGTCTGTCACCAGTGCCTGGGACTCCCGCAGCTACTTTTCTCTAATGAGTTAAAACAAGTCCATCAAACTTTGGAAGTAGGAAAATTCCCCCAAAGGTGAATTAAAAGAAACCTTGACATGACACAACTACCATTCCTCAATTATAAAACAAATGAGACATGAAACTGGTTTAATGGCAAGCACATGGTTGACAAGGTATGATATGAGAACACCACGTATGGCGGAAACAGCTTCACTAATTAACTCTGAGGCAGGCTAATGCAGTCAGAGAAAGATAACAGATAAGAAGACAAAAGACTTTATATTTTTCCTTTAAAAATCATCTTAAAGTAAAGAAGAAATTAAGACTAAATCCTGGACAGATGGAAAAGACTGACCGAGGTATGGGTCCAGGTCTGTGCTTCATAAATGTTTTCAGTGATGCTTAGATGATGGGTTCTATGGCCACTGCTCAGTATTTAAGTTTCTCATTATGGACCCTGATATTATTTCCCTTTTCCCTTACCAAATGGGAAAAGGAATTAACTGTACAAACATGGCCAAAAGCTAACCTTTTAGAGCATGCGATGTGAGAGCATAAAAAGAACCGATTCTGAAGCTGACAGAACAAGCAGGAACAACTCCCAATCCTTCGCTGCACTGGACACCATCACCGCCTGTTGATGTCAGGGACTCTGAGTGCAGAGTATCCTGCAAAACCCGTCTTCTCCATCATGAATCCATCTGCACATAAAATGATACTAATCCCCATAATGAATGCTAGGACTTCCCCCTACTATTCTCATGGTGAATTTGATTATGCATGTTCACTTTGTGAGTCCTGGTTCCTGCTTCTGTGCTCTTAGCCAAGAGAGACACAGAAAGATACTGACAACAGCCGTGAATTTTTATCAAGACCCTACTGTGTGCACTGGGCTAGATGCTTATGCACCTTAATAAACCTTTGAGGTACCATGATTATCCTTAGGATGAGGAACCTGAGGCTTAGCAAGACTTGAAAACTCAACCAAGCCCTGACAGCTAACAAGAGGCAGAATCAGGATTCAAACCTGTGCCTCAGGATGAGGAACCTGAGGCTTAGCAAGACTTGAAAACTCAACCAAGCCCTGACAGCTAACAAGAGGCAGAATCAGGATTCAAACCTGTGCCATCTGAGTCCAGAGCCTATGCCCTCCAACCCCAGAGATTAAGGCACTCATTAAATCTAAGAGAAAACCACTGCAAGGGGCCAAGCTAGTAAAGTCTCACTCACCTGCCCCGTCAGGGGTGATGGTTCCCAGCTTCACAGCTAGAGGGTAGCCCAGGTCTCTGTAATGCTCCAGTGCATGCCCGTTGCCCCCAGAGCTGTCAAAGAACCACTTCCCACACAGCACTGAGCCATCGGTCAGATTCAACCAGAGGTTTTCCCGCAGGTCACACCTGGCACACTTCCAACCACTGCAAAGTCATCAGAGAGCAATTAGCACAGCCAGAGCCCAAGATGTGATTATAAAATTAACACCTAGGAAAATGGAGAGTTGGGGTGGGGGGGGTGACGGTGGTCACAGGACCTGGTCAGTGGAATAACAGAGAGCCTTCCAGAGCTACAGGACCTCTCAGTACCCTGCCGGCTGCCACAATGGGGGCCAGCCCCTCCCAGATTCTTCGAGATGGCTCCTTAACTTTAGAAAACTGACAAAGAACCTGAGGGTAGGAGAGGAGGTCATTCCCTTAAAATTCCTTACGTGAAAGACAGTGGAGCCTGAGGAAGCTTAAAATATAAAGACCCCTTGTGTATAAACATCTCAAGTCCTAAAGCATCAGCCACATGTACATAGTAAGATTAGCTTAAATAAAACTCTACTACACTGACCATCTAAACCAAGTAGAAAGGAAAACGGCTTAACTGAAGGTTAAATGTCAGGTGTATGCCAGGTGCTTCACAGAAGTTTTATCACAATTCAAATGCAATTCTTCAGCACCACCATTATCTCTGGGAGAAACAGACCCAGAGGTACCATGTCTTCCCTAAGACCACATAGAACAGGAATGCAGTACAGTCAGGGTTCAACCAGACGACACATTTCTAACCCTCCTGCTAGCATCTGCCCTAGGAAACATAATGGCATCTAGTTGCAGGAGGCACTAATATAGCCGACACAGCACTCCAACCCAATGTGACAACCAAAGACCTTTGTAAGTTTTCTTGTTGTTGTTTTTTGTTTTGTTTTATTTTGCTTTGCTTTTTAGGGCCGGACCCGTGGCATATCAAAATTTCCAGGCTAGGGGTCAAATTATAGCTGTAGCTGCCAGCCTACAACCACAGCAATAGGAACTCAGGATCTGAGCCATGTCTGCAATCTACACCACAGCTCATGGCAACGCCAGATCCTTAACCCACTGAACGAGGCCAGGGATCAAACCCACATCCTCATGGATACTAGTCAGGCTTGTCACCACCGAGCCACAATGGGAACTCCCATTGTAAGTTCTTTAAGTTGGTTCCCCTAGAAGCAGACTCTGAGATGAAGAATTGAATGCAAATAGTTTGTTTGTAGGTGATCCCAGGGCGAGTGGTGTGGGGGCGGAGAGACTGCAAGGGCACGATGCCAGTGCAGGGACTGTCAACAAGCAGATGATCCCATTAGTTCTGGGACTCTGATCCACTTGGAACTCCAAGACAGTTACCCCACCTGAGGGTAGAGGTCTAGGGCGTTCCTCCCTCCTCTCCACAGTCACAGGTTGAGGGCTGTTCCAGGAGGACAGGAAGGAGCATAACTCTGTTTCTAGCTGTCCCAAGCATTGGCCTACCTGGCTTCAGCAGGCAGAGAAAGACCTCAAACAAAGAGCTGCAAGTGGCCTGAAACTGGAGGCCTTAGGGTAGGGATTGGCTCAGCCGTGTGGGCTGGCCACAGTCAGCATCTACTCCAAATGTCTAGATAACTCTAGAGAGAATTTTTGAACTTATTTTTAATAAAAGGCATCTGAAAATATACAATCACTAATTCAGTGAAGACATAGAAAAATAAATATTCCTTTGGCCAGTTTTAGGGGGTAAAGTTCCATTCTGCTGTCTGACCCTCACCTTGGAGGAATCCTTACTCCATTGTCCAACTGGGTGAGGTTATTGGCATATTTGGATACTGGCAATTCATTTTCCCACGTGTCTGGGTCCTGCTTTCTGTATGGAGATTTTGAACTGAGAACTGCATCACAGGCAATTGTTACCTGTAAGACAAATGCAGTCATAATATATTAAAACAGCTTGAGAGAGGAGCAACTTCTATAAATAAGTTTATTAATAAATATAACTAAATTCAAGAAAATTCAAACATCTCAGTTACCATGAGAACAAGATGCCAGTTTCCCAACTCCAGCACTTTCTCCCTGGGTCTAGCTAGATTTTGTACTGGCCTGGAGTTTGCAGCATTAACAATGACACAAGATAGCAGAGAACCAAATCCAGTTTGCAAACTGAAGCTTATGAGTCAGATTTAACAATTCCTACCTCTTAGCAAGCAGAGTGAAAAGCATTAAGGCAAACAATTTACACGGGTGAAAGTAGCAACAGGAATGCCTAGGATTTACCCAAGTGGTGTGTTGTACTCCTAACAAATATACACCCAGATATCCAATATCCTCAACTCATCACACAATGACATGTGGTCAAGGGCACTCGAATGGAATGCAAGCAGCATGGCTCCATTTCCTAATCTGGTGCGAATGTGACCCTTGATGGGGACATGCCTAGATGTCTCTGTGCCAGATTAGTCCACATCATGAGCAAATCTGTGATGTCCAGCTTGGCACCAACTGACTATAGGGGAGGACAAAACTCTGCTTTCTCCCAAACCCCACTGATCCTGGACATAAACCTCTCACCCCATGTGCTATTTTCTTAATGCTATAAGATATTTCTAGCTTTCTTTAAAAACATACTCTGATGAAATGTAAAATGGTGAGGCCACTTTAGAAAATAGTTTGGCAGGTCCTCAAATGGTTAAACAGACTTACCATATGACCCAGCAATTCCACTCCTGGGTGCACACCCGTAATAAATAAAAATACATGTCCACACAAAAACGTATACACAAATGTTCATAGAAGCATTATTTATAAGAGCCAAAAAAATAGAAACAACCCAAATGCTCATTAATGACAAATGGATAAAGTGTTGTATTTTGATACAATGAATTGTTGTTATTCAGCAATAAAAAGGAATGAAGCAGATACATGGATAAATCTTAAAAACATATGTTAAGATTTAAAAAAAAAAAAAACGAGCCACAAAGAACCATTTATTGTATGATTCCTTTTATATGGAATGTCTAGAATAGGTAAATTCTAAAAATCTGAAAAAAGTTTACTTTTACAGAAAGTAAACTAGTGACTGCCTGAGGCTGGGGGGATGAGAGGTTGAGAGGTGATGGCTATGGGTAATTAAAACATTCTAGAATGAAACTGTCATGATAGAAGCCATTGAATCGCTTTTTAGTTAAGGCTCTGGAGTTGCCATGAGCTGAGGTATAGGTCACAGCGCGGCTTGGATCCCGCATTGCTGTAGCTACAACTTGACCCTTAGCCTAGGAACCTCCATATGCCACAAGTGCAGCCCTAAAAAGAAAAAAAGAAAAAGGAAAAAAAGACAAATATGGAGTTCCTGTCGTGGCTCAGTGGTTAACAAACCCAACTAGTAAGCATGAGGTTGCGGGGTTCAATCCCTGACCTCTCTCAGTGGGTTAAGGATCCAGCATTGCCATGAGCTGTGGTGTAGGTCACAGACGAGGCTCAGATCCTGCCTTGCAGTGGCTGTGGCTGTGGCTGGCAACTACAGCTCCAATTCAACCCCTAGCTTCCATATGCCCTGGGTGCAGCCCTAAAAAGACAAAAGACAAAAAAAAAAAAAAGCCACTGAACTGCTTTTTAAAAAAAAATTCTAGGGAGTTCCCCGGTAGCATAGCAGGTTAAGGATGTGGTGTCACTGAAGCAGCTCAGGTCACTGCTATGACATGGCCCAGGAACTTCTGCATGCCACAGTTGCAGCAAAAAAAATAATTTCTTTTAACAGAAAGCTGTATCCTATATCACCAGCATCCTGCACTATTAGCTGAACTTCATGCCAAATATTTTCCTCTGGGTAGCACTGACAACTGACCCCAAAACTGATTCAAAGACAATGGAGGAAGTTCCCTCAGCTACCATCCCACCCTCACCAGGCCACGAACAAGTCCTATCAGCCCTACATCCAAAATCTAATTAGAATCTACCTCTTGTCAATTTCTGCCACACCCATCCTAGTTCCAGCCACTGTCCCAGATCACCCGATGGCCACCCAGCAGCCTCCTTAGAGTCACCTTTCTCCCACTCCTGCTCCCTCTTCTCTGCCCAGCAGCCAGTGTGATCTTCTAAGAACCTTAGATCCCATCCTTCTCCAGCTTAAAACCTTTCAAGGTTACACTGAACACCATCAACTGACAACCCTGGGCTAGGCAAGGTCAGGAAAAGGAAAGCATCCCTGCCTTCAAAAAGCTTATACTCCATTACAGGTCAGGCAATCAGGCACTCATGAAGACATTTAAACCTCTGGAGGGGGGTTATTTATGTGACAGAAGTTTTTATCAAAGTATAGTTGACTTACAATGTTATATTAGCTTCAGAGGTACAACATAGTGATTTGATGTTTTTATAGCTTATGTTCCATTGAAAGTTATTATAAAATATTGGTTATATTCCCTGTACTGTACATTATATCCTTTTTTGGGTTTTTTGTTTGTTTGTTTATCTGCTTTTTAGGGCCGCACCTGCAGCATATGGAAGTTCCCAGGCCAGGGGTCAAATGGGAGCTGCGGCGGCCAGCCTTCATAAACCACAGCCACAGCAAAGCCAGATCTGAGCTGCATCTGCAACCAACACCACAGCTCACAGCAATGCTGGATCCTTAACCCACTGAGCGAGGTCAGAGGGGATCAAACCGTATCTTCATGGATACTAGTGGGTTCGTTACCACTAAACCACAGTAGGAACTCCCTATATCCTTGTATCTTACTTATTTTATACCTAGTAGTTTGTACCTCTTAATCCCCTATCTTGCCCCTTCTAAACCTTTTAAAAAATATTCCCCCACAAGCAATGTTTTATAATTAGACTCTCCTTTCAGTAATCAGAGTTTATCTCCCATTCTCTTCCAGTAATGCCCTTAGAAAATGGTTGGGTTCACCATTACTGCCTTCCTGATTTTATGGGTTTGAGCCATTGCTGCCTTAGCATTTCTGGATGCACATCCTAATCTTTCCGTCTGGCCTGTTATAACCTGCTTGTTTCACTGACTACCTGGATCCCTTCCCTGTCTTCCTCTGAATCTTCTCCACCCCATTAGATCGTTCTTAAATATTCTGGTTTGGGAGTTCCCGTCGTGGCTCAGTGGTTAATGAATTCGACTAGGAACCATGAGGTTGTGGGTTCGATCCCTAGCCTCACTCAGCGGGTTAAGGATCCGGCGTTGCCATGAGCTGTGGTGTAGGTTGCAGATGCAGCTCGGATCCTGCGTTGCTGTGGCTGTGGCGTAGGCCAGCGGCTACAGCTCCGATTAGACCCCTAGCCTGGGAACCTCCATATGCCACGGGTGTGGCCCTAGAAAAGACAAAAAAGAAAAAAGGAAAAAAGAAAAAAAAAGAAAGAAATTAAATATTCTGGTTTGCAATGAATTAAATATTCTGGTTTGCAATGCACAATGATCTTGACCATTATTTGGATATAATAGTCTCTCTTTTCTTTGAATATCCTTCCTGATGACACTCAACAAAATTTCCTTAATCACCTGGGACACCATAAAACACTGACCTAGTGTTTTCATACTATCATCTAAAATCACTTAGAAGCCCTTTTTATGGATCATAGCTGAAGGTGAGCATCCATCATCCTCTAATTACATTGTGAATTATCTCAAGTTCAAGGGTGTTCTGGACTTAGCTCAAACTGGCTCACAGACTAGATTGTTAAATTTTAAGAAATTCTGCTAGAGGACTGTTAAACAGAACCATTATTAAAAATTAAATTATACAATCTCACAGTTAAATATATTTTTAAAAGGTAACAAATACTGAAAACTCTTCACTCCCTAGTTGTGTTGTCTTATTTTACTATTATCTGCGTGCTCTTGAGGTCATTTAGGTCAATTACGTGAATGGCGGAAACTCTATGTGATGGTGTCCTACAGCACATCTCTTCCCAACTCTGTATTTAGTGACATTAGCCTGGAATTGGTCATGCAGGAGGGATTTACACCATGAAAATCAGCAAATACCACAATGCAAGGCTTTTCCCCAGGGAAGCTAGTTGCTAAATGTGTTCAAGCACACAACTGCTTGAGGTCTAAAATGAGGCACTGGGAGTTCCCATCATGGCTCAGCGGAAACTAATCTGACTAGTATCCATGAGGGTTTGGGTTCCATACCTGGCCTCATTCAGTGGGTTAAGGATTCGGCATTGACACGAACTGTGGTGTAGGTTGCATACGCGGCTCGGATTTGCTGTTGCTGTTGCTGGGGTGCAGGCCAGCGGCTACAGCCCTAATTCAACCCCTAGCCTTCCATATGCTGTGGGTACAGCCCTAAAAAGTAAGTAAGTAAATAAGTAAGTAGGTAAGTAAGTAAATAAATAAATAAATAAAGATAAGGCATTAGATTTCAGGCTCTAAGATTCCCACCAAGTCCCAAACACTATGACTCTGTGACCCCTGAATCGCAGAGCCTGTGGTTTAACTTTCTGGGAGACTTATAGAGTACCGCTCTGAAACTGAATTTTTTTTGTGCGGAGAAACTCAAGAAACAATGCAAGAGTCACTGGTTGGGTAATTTGGTGCTCAATAATTTTGTTATTTAAAAGCTTAAAAAGAGAATTATCAAACACCAAAAATGTAGCAAAAGCAGGAAAGGAAATTTTAGAAACTAGCATCTGTTATATAGATAAATCTTATCAGTTACCAACAGATAAACCCAGGCTTTTCTTTCTCTCTCCTCACCTCACCTCCCAAAAAATATTTTCCCTCTCTTTTTTTTTTTTTAAGATTTTTAAAGTATTTCTTAGTTCTGGAGTTCCTGTTGTGGCTTAGCAGTAACGAATCCAGCTAGTATCCATGAGGACTCAGGTTCAATCTCTGGTCTTGCTCAGTACGCTAAAGGATCTGGCATTGCCATGAGCTGTGGTGTATACTAGCAGCTGCAGCTCCAGTTTGACCCCTAGCCCAGGAACTTCCATATGCTGCAGGTGTGGCCCTTAAAAAAATAAAATAAAAATAAAAAATTATAATACATATTTGCTGGATTCAAATTCTTTTTTTTTTTTGTCTTTTTTTTTGCCTTTTCTAGGGCCACACTCATGGCATATGGAGGTTTCCAGGCTAGGGGTCCAATTGGAGCTGTAGCCGCCGGCTTATACCACAGCCAGAGCAACGCGGGTCCAAGCCGCGTCTGCAACCTACACCACAGCTCACGGCAATGCCAGATACTTAACCCACTGAGCGATGCCAGGGATCGAACCCACAACCTCATGGTTCCTAGCTGGATTCGTTAACCACTGAGCCACCACGGGAACTCCTGGATTCAGATTTCTATGACAGTTCACTTTTCTTCTTTTTTTTTTTTTTTTTTTTTTTTTTTGCCTACAGCTACAGCACATGGAAGTTCCCAAGCCAGGGATCAAATCTGAGCCACAGTTGTGGCAACACCATGCCACAGCAGGAACTCCAACACTTCACTTTCTGTGTTCACACTTCAAATTATGTTCTGAATATAAGACTAATTAAAAATACTTAACTGCTCTTTTATTAACTTTTTCACAAAGACTTATTCTTCATAAGTGAGAAAAAACCCATTTCTCATGACATTCATTCACAATGTGCTTTTTTTTTTTGACAGCATACTTAAGAGTTATATTAAGGGCAGTAAGAACTCTCAGTTTTATATAGATATAAGCTTTAGTATATAATATCAGGTAATGGGATGAGGTAAGACCATTTTGTCCACTCATATATTTTATCCTCAGTAACAGTAGGAGTTGACACAGGGAACTGGAGAAAGGAGAGGTTAGTTCTGTACGCATTGCTAAAAGCTGCACACTTGGTACTAAAAAGGATACGTTATATCAAATATTAGAGGAAAGAGCTACAATATCTAAGTACACAAAATTTTCAATACTATGGTCTTATGGTTAGGTATACAGTAGGTCAGAGGCAAAAGACGTTGAATGGTGGAAGCCTGGTCCCTAATGACATGGGAATTTCAAGCACAAATGTACCCTCTTGGCAGGGGCCAGTGAGCAGAGGGCTATAGATACAGAGTCATACAACATCCGGAGGATCTGGGACCCGAAAGACCCGGCTTTGCAACTCAAATGTCCATCGATACAGGAATGGATAAAGAAAATGTGGTGCCTATATACAATGGAATGTTAGCCATAAAAAAGAATGAAATAATGCCATTTTGCAGCAACATGGATGGACCTAGAGATTATCATACTAGATGTAATAAATTAGACAAAGACAAATATTATATGATATCACATAGGCAGAATCTAATAAAAAAATTACACAAAAAAAACTTATTCACAAAAGACTCACAGATTCTGAAAACAAACTTAGAGTTACCAAAGGGGAAATGTGGGGGGAGGGATAAATTAGTAGGCTGGGATTAACATACACACACTACTATATATAAAAACAGATAATTAACACAGACCTACTGTATAGCACAGGGAAATCGATTCAAGATTCTGTAATAACCTCCACGGGAAAAAAGAATGGATATATATATAACTGATTCCTTTGCTGTACACCTGAAACTAATCTAATACAACATCATAAGTCAACTACACTCCAATGAAATTAGAAAGAAAAAAAAAAAGACCTGGCTTTGGTTCTGGCAAAGACTGAGGTGGGAAAAAAATGAACTGGCATGTCTAACTATCAACGCTGACTCCTGACCACACTGCTATACATGATCAGGCTCTGAAAAGTCAGGGGGAATGGAGTAGAAAAGGGAAAAAGAGGAAAAGAAAGGGAAGAGAACACAGGAAAGAAGGATGGAGCATTGGGGACAATACAGGAAAAGAGGGAAGAACAAGAAAATGGCCTGGGTCCCCACAGGATTCAAGAATCAAAGTAAAACAGAACCTGGCTTCCTTACACCACCACTGCCTCCCCAGCTCTAAGTTGTTCAGGAGATGAAAATCACCCTACAAAAAAGAAAAGACAGGAAGGGAAGAAAAAAAAAAAAAAACTCACCGCTAAACCTAAATTCTAAAACCTGGAAAGCAGTCTTTGTCCTCAAAGGAACAAAACTAACAAGTAGATTCTCATTACTGTGGGACTCCTGAAGATCCATGATTGGTAACGTGGTTATTTTTATAATCGTGCTGCTGTTGCTTCTCAGAGAAGCTCTTCCATGTTTCCCAAACAAAATTTTACTCGGGAGGCCAACATGCAGAAGAGAGAAAACTTTTAGATGCTCCTCTGCTTGGAGGCAGCCCCTCTCCAGCAGTGCCTGCAGACCTGGGGGCACAATTTGAAGATCTAAGCAACCAACTGTCATTAACAGGCGACGAGAAGCCAGCCCACCTGGAGGAGGCCAGCCCGTGAGCCCAAACGGGCAGGAAGTGACAGGCAGTGAGGGCACGTGCCCAGCGCTACCGAATGGCACCCTACAAGACCCCCTTCACAGAGAAGCACTCTGCTGCAGTTCCTGCTCACTCCTCTCCTCGCTCATTCCCCCGCCTCCCCTATGGCCAGCACACACACACACACCTGACACAGAGAGTCACGCGCATCTAGCTAGCAGCCGAGCACACTCACTGACCAGGGCTGGTAACTCCTCAATATTTGGTAGTGCTATTTCATAGTGGTCTGGGAATATAACAAGTTTGGCTTCATCTTCATATTCATAATCGTCGCTATTTAAATCGTCATCAGTATCTAGATCTGAGGAGAAAACAAAAACAAAGAACAAGAAGTGAAGAAAGAACATTCCACACCATGGCAGCACTCACTGGGAAAGCCAGAAATCCACAGGGCTGACATTTACAATTCCCTCCTCTGACGTGGCCATCCATCTGCCTTAATGAATAAGAGGCCTTTCTATCTTTCCTAAGCTATACACACTTATCTACCAGGGACAGAGGTATAAAGAAGACTGAGTCATATCATAAAGCTTTGCAATTCAAATAGACATTTGTGCTAAATGTTCAATTCTTAGAGATGTTTAAAGGAACAGGCTGGTCATTATGATTTGTCAGGTACCTGGATCATGATTTTACAGCAATAGGGTAGAAAGTTTTTCACAGTACATGGGTTTTAGAGTAGAAAAACCTAGGTTCAACTCTCGACCCCAAATTTAATGTTTCTTCAAGCAAGTCACAGACTTGCTAAGCCTTAGTCTCCTCATTCATAGAATGGGGATAACACTTATCTCACAGTTTATATGGAGAACAAATAAGAAATTATAGACTAGAAATCTGGCACCTAATAGTCAATAAATGGTAACTGCTATTTTAAAATAACATCTCAATTTCCCTCCCTCTGTCTCTTTTCCTCTCTACTCAGAGTTGTTGAAATATTGCATATAAGCTAGAGGGGGAAACACCATAATATCAGTATTCCTGCTGTCCTCAGGCTGTGGAGAATTCTTGGTAAGAAAGTCTAGCCTATTATCTATCAGGGCATTGCCTCTGCTTGTCTAATCTCTGGGAAAGGTCAGGCAAAGGCTCAAGGAAATGTCTTGTCACAATATTTACATGACAGCCTTGTGTTCACATGGATGCCAGCACCCCAGATCATGTTTGTATATTTAGATATCGGGAACTATGGTGACAAAAAGCTATTGAGTCATATTATACACACACACACACACACACATACACACAGATACACAAACATAGGCTTTGTAAACAGGAAAACAGGAGAGAGTTACTTTCCTAGACGAAGCAGTCGGCTGAGAACCAAAGGATCCAGATTCTGTCACTGCCTTGTTGCATGCCTCTGACAGAAAACCTGGTATCTCTTTATGTAGAGCTCCCTCTTAAATTCTCAGAGGAAGAGCGGTTTTACATGGAAAATGAGATACAGCTAAAACACAGCCTGTACATTCTAATAAAAGATTCTAAAGAATAAGAAATAAAAATGCCAAAAGAAACAAACAACATTGTTAGAAAACCTTAAGAGGTCTGACAAAAAGCAATGTTAAAGAAGAGTCTAAGCCTAAAAAGTAACTAAAGGCATTTATTTCAAAGAAATGATTCAAAGACGTTCTATGTGTTATAAAAATATGAATGCCTCAATATCTATAATTTTTTTTAAATTAGAACCTAAATGAGAATGGTGTTCAACCCAACAGAATATCATTTAAATGATATTTACTATGTAGAAACATGAAAATGTTTATGCTATATTAATGCTAAAAATACAAAATTCATCTTCACTGAAAAGACAACTTTGTAGAAATTATGTTCACAGACAAAATTTGGAAGGCAACCTGAACAAATGAAAATAGTGACTCGATGAATTTCATTCTTAAATTTTTCTTTATTATATTGTGTGTTATAATTTTAAGTAACCAGAGGACAAAATTTTTGGTTTTGTGTACAGATTCAGCTTATATAACACATTACCTAAGAGCCTTTTTTCCTAGAGAACACATACTTTATGCTAATTCAGATCTTACTTGTCCAAAAACAATGGCAAACTAAAGTCAAAAAAAAAAAAAATCCAGAGTTCCCACTGTGGTGCAATGGGTTAAGAACCCAACTGCACCAGTTCTAGTGGCTGCAGAGGAGCAGGTTCAATCCCCAGCACAGTGTGTTAAAGGATCCAGCATTGCTGTAGCTGTGACGTAGGTCACAGCTGTGGCTCAGATTCAGTCCCTGGCCTGGGAACTTCCATATGCCGCAGGTATGGCCGTAAAGTAAGAAAAAGATAAAAAAATTAAAAAAGATCTAGCCCTGACCTTGACTAGCTACATAAGCCTCGGTAAGTTCTTTCCATTTTTCTCATGAGGAGGCTTAGGACAATACTATCTACCCCCTGAGATTGTTGAAAGGTTTAACAAGACAACGTTTAAGGTGCCTAGTTTCTGGCAGGTATCAGGGGCTCCAGAGAGGAGCCGTCACCTTCTCCACCACCATCTCCTCGCTACACTCCTGACAACTACTTATGACCACAAGTGCCTTCCCTCCCCTTTGGCTGCCCAGCTTCAAAGCAATCCTGAAGTAAGTTTCAAGAGGACCAGAATAGCATGGGGATCTTCTCTGTGATCTGAGTGTGGAGCAGATATGAACTCAGATGCTTCCAGGCTGTAAGCTCAAAGAGCAGGAAATGGTCTCACTCACCTTCCATATCCCCAGCCCTTGCTCAGTGCCCAGCACACACCACGCACTCAGTCAATGTCTGTGAAAGGAGACTCTAGGAAGTTAACAACACCATCATACAAAGGACAACAGCAAAGCAAGAGCATCCAAAGGGTTGTTAACAGTCTGGGGTTTTTTTAATTGGTAACTGATCTGTGTTTTAAAAAGCAAGACAGGGGATGAGTACAGCCCCAGAAAAGACAAAAAATAATAATAAAAAAATTAAAAAATAAAATAAAATAAAGCAAGACCAGGGAGTTCCCATCATGGTGCAACAGAAACGAATCTGACTAGGAACCATGAGGTTGCGGGTTCGATCCCTGGCCTTGCTTGGTGGGTTAAGGATCCGGCATTGCCATGAACTGTGGTGTAGGTCGCAGACGCGGCTCGGATCTGGCGTTGCTGTGGCTGTGGTGTAGGCCAGCAGCAACAGCTCCAATTAGACCCCTAGCCTTTGAACCTCCATATGTCACAGGTGCAGACCTAAAAAATGGCCAAAAAAAGTAAAAAAAAAGCCAAAAAAAACACCAGAAAAGAAAAAGCAAGACTGCTATCATGCCAAAAAGCAGAACTTTGCTGAGCTTCTTTAAACTTAATTTACAGTTTACTTTTATTTTTACTTTTAATTCCATTGGATGGAAGGCGACCATGATCTTTTCCAAACAACTTAATTTAATTTAGGGAAAAGTCAGCAGAGGTAACCTACACTCTGAATCTAGGGGATGAATCTAAGGTTTTTCCTGAATATATGTGACCCCACAATCCTAAATAAAAATCTGTAAATCTAAATTCCTCTAAGAAGAGTCTCCCATACCAAAATATCTAGTTGAGGAACCTACAGAGGAACCTGGGAACCGGCAGAACGAGGACCCCCAACCAACCTCTTCCAGCAGCTCCTTTCGCCTGGCACTATTATTAACTGGCAATACCTGGGTGGGCTCTTTTTCTAAGTCAAAAGGAAAAAAGGTTTTTTAATACCTCTACTTCATGATCTGCTCAGATCCCTGGGAGAAGTGGCTGAAACCACAGCCATCTTCAAGAAGTAACTATCAGGAGTTCCCTTCGTGGCTCAGTGGTTAACGAATCCGACTAGGAACCATGAGGTTGCGGGTTCGATCCCTGGCCTCACTCAGTGGGTTAAGGATCCGGCGTTGCCGTGAGCTGTGGTGTAGATTGCAGACGCGGCTCGGATCCCGCGTTGCTGTGGCTGTGGTGTAGGCTGGTAACTATAGCTCCTGTTAGACCCCTAACCTGGGAACCTCCATATGCCGCGGGTGCGGCTCTACATAAAGGCAAAAAGACAAAAAAAAAAAAGAAAGAAAGAAAAAGAAGTAACTATCAGGCAGGACCGCAGAGGAAAGGATGCCTAAGTCAAACCAGGGCTCTGAAGCCAGCTCAGAGTTCTCTGCCAGACCATACTGACTTTAACTTGCAAGCCGGAGGCGAGCAGTCTGCTGCACCAGTGCTGCAAAACCGCTCACCCTCCCAAGAAGCTCCTTGAGCGCAGACCCTGCTCTGGGTCCTACTCCAGAAGGAAACATGGCATTTACTTGAAACTTTTGGTCATTAGAGGCAGGGCTGAGTTTTCTGGCCCATTCCTGGAATCTTCCACAGATGTTCTATTTTCAATCTGTTCCTCATCAGGTATGAATTCTGGAGTTAAGCCAAAAAAAGTGGAATTTAAGCTCTCTGAGGTTTAGCAGTAGCTCTTCCACATCCCAGTAGTTTATTCCTATTTATGAAAGTCTGGGGAGTAATAAAAATATGAACATTTAACAACGTCTTACGACATACCAAAGATATGGCATTTTTAAGTCAATTTATTGGCAGTTACTTACACATTTTATACCCTTGAAGCTTTAACATAAAGAATACATCAAGAGACCAGGGGTCTTTCTTTGAAGATATCAGACTCCCTCATATCTCCTTTCTCTCCTTCCAGCTCACGAAACAGTAAGTTTTGTATCAGCTTACCCCCAACATTCACAGACTTTCATACTGTTATAAATTATCTTTGTCAAAGACAGACTAATAGGTTCCCTTTCAACATTACCGCAGAGCTAACCACACTTTCTCAGTTCACAGTGCCCTTAAACATCCCAGCAATTTTTGCACGGCAGCCCCAAACCAAAAGAAATACCCAATGGTTCTTTTTATTTCCCAGTTAGGTACAAACAACTTAATAAGTATTTATGTTCTAACAAGTTAGTAGCCGTTTAAAAAAATAATACATATAAACTACAAGGAAATAAATGTTTTACCTCACTCTTAAAGAACCACAGTTTTTGGAGTTCCTGTCATGGCTCAGTGGTCAACGAATCCGACTAGAAACCATGAGGTTGCGGGTTCGATCCCTGGCCTTGCTCAGCGGGTTAAGAATCCGGCGTTGGCGTGAGCTGTGGTGTAGGTTGCAGACGTGGCTCAGATCCCACATTGCTGTGGCTGTGGCAAAGGCCGGCAGCTACAGCTCCTGTTAGACCCCTAGCCTGGGAACCTCCACATGCTGCGGTTGCAGCCTAAATAAGGCAAAAAGACAAAAAAAAAAGAACCACAGTTCTTTACTAAGGGGATGCATGTATCTGCTGCCAGGCACTGCAGAATTTCTCTTTGAATCAGACTGAAAACTGCCTCCCTTATTTCCCATTCCACCTTTACTTTCACGTGATACTTGCCTTTTACCATAGAAACCACCACAAAAAAAAAAAAAAGGCTTCACAAAGAGACCAAGTCACTGAAAGGAATACAGGATATTCTAACAGCAAGACTCTATTAGGCTAATGTTCAAGCATCACTGTGCTCCCTTAAGAGATAAAATACCCTGTGATTTACCTGTGAGTTCTTTGCAACAACCCAGAGTGCCTCAGAACACACTCTGAGCGTGGGAACCGAAGTATTAATGACTCCCCACTGTTTACAGGAAAAGTCTAAAAGCTTGGTATATGTCTACACTATTGCTGGAAGAATAACCAAGTAGCTGGGAAACAAGGAGAGAAAAAAACTTCCTTTTCATTATGGAGGCTCTTATAACTTTTCAATTTTAAGCTCTGCCCATGTGTTATATATTCAAAGAATACCTTTAAAATCCTAAACACTGAAAGAAGCATAAATTTCTACGATTCAAAAATTACCAATAACTGCCATTGTTGATTTTTTTTTAATTACCAGCAAAAGCTAGCACCGAGGGAAGGATTCTTAACTGGGGTTTCACTTAGATGACTACCAAGGTAATCAGGAGGAAGAATGACTTGAATGTTGAGGGGCGGAATGGGCCTCGAGAGACTTGGGTAAGCCATTCAGCAAAAGTTAATGGCCTCAGTTTCCCTTATAAAATCAATAGAGCTGGAGGTCATACCTGAATGATCCAACAGTTTCAATGTCACTGTCAAGCCAGTGGAAAAGGAATTAGTCACAAAAACCATTAAGTGAATGGGGAGGAAAAAGCCCTGTGCGGGAGAAAGCATTAGTCACCTGCATGTGTTTTGTGAAGGAGAAGAGTTATCATAACTGCATTTCAATAGCAATGAAAAAGTGCCTTTTAGTCAAAGAAAGAGAGACTGCAAGAGAGTTCAGAGTTCTCTTAATGAAGAGACAATCCAGTGTCCCTTTTAGGGAAGGAGACGGTGGCAGAGGCTGCCTCCTAGTATTCGTTCTCCCTTTCTTCCTTAGCAACAGGCTTTATTCTGTGAAACCAGTTAGTAGGCTTTACTTTCCAGCCTCTCGTGCAGGAACAAAGCGTAACAAAAACATGTAACCAAGCTCTGATCAGAGACATGTAAACTAATGTGTGGCATGGAGATCTGTGAGAAGGCTGACAAAAGGAAACGGAATCCACTGGGAGACTAGGTTTTTCCTGTCCTTCCCGCTTTTGTCTTCCCTGCCTTCCAGGATGGGAACACGATGGCTGGAGGTCCAACAGCCATTCTGGACCATGAAACGACCATGAAGTTTAGAAATCACAAGCTAGCATAGAGGATGAAGCAGAAATACGGGAAGAACCTAGATCGTGATGGACATGAGGCCCTCACATCAGCATGGACTTGCTGCTTCCCAATATCCTCTAAATGAAATGAGAGAAATAAACACTTACTTTAAAAAATTCAACAATATTTTAAGCTTCCTATTACATAAACCAGAAGTATGCCTAATACAGTCCTTCAGTGAAATTAATTTATAGGCCACACCAACTTGAAAACAGAACTATGATCAGTGTGGCAAGAGAAAAGTACTCACGACTGGGAGATATGAAGCACCAGTTGAGAGGGCTGTAAATCAGAGCTTACAAAACTTAATGCTCACAAAACATCTAAAATAGAGAGAAAAGCGGTCTGGGCAAGCCCCAGAATGCCAATGGCATTCAAATTTCAATTTCTTAAAAACTGGTACAGTCAAATAAAACATTCTGGCTAGGCTCTGAGTTTTAGATGCATCCTGTGACTTTCTAAGACAAGGAATGCTAAGAGAGCACCGAAAGCAGCCCGTAGAAAAAGTCCCACTGAAATGAAAGGGTGAGCTAGTGCTCCCAGGAAGCAATGGAAGGGTCCACAAAGGATGAAGCACAAAACCTTTGGATTAATTCTTAAAACAGTCCCTTGATAACATCCTCTACCACCAACTATGATCACTAGAGAAATCAAACTACAAGGTCTTTTGAATAAAAGACATAAAGGCTAAAGGCCAAGATGCTGGCTAACTTCTTCAGTCGGTCAAAGAAAATAATGAAAAATAACAACAGTAGGTCAAAATGTTTAATTATTTCCACGTTCAAGAATGCCATGCTGGGGAGTTCCGGTCATGGCGCAACGGTAATGAATCCGACTAGGAACCATGAGGGTATGGGTTCAATCCCTGGCCTCGCTCAGTGGGTTAAGGATCCAGCGTTACTGTGAGCCGTGGTGTAGGTGGCAGACGCGGCTCAGATACCGAGCTGCTGTGGCTGTGGCATAGGCTGGCAGCTATAGCTCCGATTAGACCCCTAGCCTGGGAATCTCCATATGCCATGGGTAAGGCCCTAAAAAAGACCAAAAAAAATTATCAAACCACTTTTTCTCCTGGGAAAACCATACCAGAAGTTTAGTATGGGACGCAGGTTTGATCCCTGGCTTCGCTCAGTGGGTTAAGGCTCCGGCATGCCATGAGCTGTGGTGTAGGTCTCAGATGAGGCTCAGATCCCTCGTTGCTATGGCTATAGTGTAGGACAGCAGCTACAGCTCTGATTCAACTCCTAGCCTGGGAACCTCCATATGCTGTGGGTGCTGCCCTAAAAAGACAAAATAAAAAAAGAAGTTCAATATGAAATATGATCATGATTATATGATATAGAAGCCAGTATGCATTTGCATGAGCAAAACTACCTCTTCAGAATAGGGAGAGAGAAAAATCACTGTTAGGCAAAGACCACAGTAATCACTGTTACATGCAAAATCCACTAATGGATGAGAAAATTAGTGGGCAAAACTTTAAGGAGAAATAATTACTAGCATAGTCTCGAAATATCACTCCCCTAATAATTGATTAAGTATACTGTAACCTCACAGTGGAGAAACCCACCTTAACAAGTGATCAAAGTCAACATTGCCAGTGTGAAGACACCTCAGCTTCATGTGCCCCTGACATCATGCCCTGAGGCAGGCCCATCACCTCTACGATATTCTTGCCAAAAATGCATGACCACAGGCTTAGTGTGAGGTAACATAATAAACCCAAAGTGAGGTACATTCTTCAAAAGTGTCACAGTTATTAAAAACCTAAAAAGTCTGAGAAACTATCACAGATGAGACAGGATTAAGGAAGCACAACTACCGAATGCAACATGGGACCCTGGATTTAGGAAAAAAAAAAAAAGGACATGAGAAAAAAACTGGTGAGATACAAATAAAGCCCGTAGCTTGGCTAATATTCTTCAAAAAGAAAAACCATCTTCTTAAAAGGCAGTGAGAAGAGAGACCAGAAGCAGAATCACAGTTACTCTTCAGTCACTATCAGTATAATTGCCTTAAACACTAACCCAACAAGAGTGCTAAAAGCATCCTTCACCACCAGGTAAACCCAAAGTGGAACAGAGCATCTCCAGCTAAATCGGTTCCTCTCATCCACAAATTGCAGAGCAATAAACAACCTATTATTCCAAATCCAATGCATACATGCACACACATACCCACACCCAGACAATCTAGGTACATTATTGACAATTATTTACATTACCTAAAAAAATCTTCGAATTCCTCCTTTTGGGCAAAGCTCCACCAGATGCCCCTCTTACCTTCTGAAAAGAAAACAAGAGATTATTAAAACGCAGTCCAGGCAACAGATGATGGGGGGTGGGGTGGGGGTAACATCTCAGAGGCTCCTAGTTTTCATGAAAGGCCAAGAGCAAATACTCAAGCTGGACTAGAGAGCCCAGGGTAAACAAGAACTTGACCCAGGTCCATAAAGGTAGGTGAAGAGCGAAGCTACAGTTGCACCAGATTATGTTTTCACCAAATTATCAAGAAAGCACTCCCAGGAAGGGAAGTGAAACTAAGGGTCCAGGTGAAGTAGTCACTTCAATTCAGATGGGCACATGCTCCTAAGAGGCATTTTTTTTTTTAAATCTTAAGTAGAGGGATTAATCCTACTGGCTTTTCTGTCACATTTGTTATTCAAAGGAAACACGTGAGCGAGGAGAACTGGAGACAGACTAGCACTCCCGGGGGCTCCCAAGAGGCCACACACCAGCAGGTCCATGCCCGAGGCTGGAGCTACTCTGGAGAGATGGTGGTGGCTCCAGGTGGGAGGGTCCTGTTCCCCTGCTACCCATTGGACCCCCAGGGCTCGGTCCTAGGCATGCTCAACAATTACCGTTTAAAGAGTTCATAAACATTAATAGAGTCGATGATACTCTGGTCATAAAAGCCTCAGTCTAACATCCCTAATCATTTTTGGAGTGCCAACTGACTGGCTCTTTGCCATCCTACACTCCAAGTATTTTCTCCCCCTGGTGGAAATCCCCCGTAGCAACGAAATAAATGCCCATCAAGTGGTTATGCAAAAGAAGTCATTCATTACCCTTCTGATACTCACACATGCAAAAATTTTACTCTCAAACAGAATTAGAAAAAGGTTTGTTTCAAATGACCAAAACCGTATTTCCACACTGCATGTTCTTCCCGTGACTAGAAAAGAGCACATTTCCAAACACACTGTGGTGTGTGGGTTGAAGCTCAGCATTTTCCCAAGCAGTTTCGGCCATGGCAGCATCAAGCCCTGCTGCTTCTTTCGTTTGTCCTCCTATCAGTCTTAAGTCTCACTTCCCACATTTTACTATTAGGCATTGAAGGCTGGCTCATCTTTGTGAGTCTCACAATAATTTTTTACAGCTTCTACTGTAAGTTCATAGTTCACGTTTTAGGAATGTAAAGTTATTGAAACAAAAAACTGTCTCTCCAAATTCTAATGCCACATTCATATCACTGTCCTTGGAATCCATCTCCTCCAAGGTCTCAGAGCCTCTGTTCCTGATCTTCCCACTTACTTGCCTCAAATAAGGATGAGACACCAAAAGACATATTTAATGACCCTGCACCAAAGACATATTTAATGACCCATATTTACCAATTCTGGAGGCCGCTTGTAATCTCTCTATAGAAGTTTATGGCCTCCTTTTACTTGTTTCAACCTCACTGACCCCTCCACTCCTGAGTGACAGTGCGGGGGAGAAAGAAGAAAAGGAGCAGCAGGGGAACCTGCTGGAACGCAGGGCTCTCCCCAGTTGTAAAAGGCACACCTCAGACCGGGACAGGATCTACATCCTTTCAAAAAGAAAACGCAACAACTACGAGGCCTTCCTTCCGAAGACCATCACTCTATGCCTGCATCAGTCACCTCCAGGAATCAACAGGGTCTGAGAAAGGGGAACTCCCTCGGTCAGCAGACGTGACTGTCAGGCCCTGTGCTGAAGCTCAGGCTGCAGAGTAAAGACACGCTCCGTCCCCTAAGGAGCTCACCAGCATGTGCATGCAGACAAAGAGCACAACAGATTTTGGTGAGTGTTAAGAGAGGTGAGGAAAGGAGAGAGTGAAGAGCATACCTTAAGTAAACAATGATAGTTCTTCTGGGGAGGCAGGGTATGGGCAGGGTTGGTGAGGCAAGAGGAGCAGCAGGCCTGGAATATAGCAACTACTCAGCAAATATGTGTTCCTTGGCTCGATGGTTGGTTGGATGGATCGTGGACGGATGATGGATGGGTGGTGGATGGATGGTAGACAGATGGATGGATAGATAATGAATGTCTGGGTAGGTGATGAGTAGGGGATAGAAGCAGGGCATCCCCAAAAAAGAAAACAGTACATATAAAGGCCGGAAATCATAGTGTGTTCTGGAAAGGAGAAGTGGTTTGCTATGTCTAGAGCACAGAGCTGGGGGCGTCAGAGGGAAAGTTAGAAACATTATAGGGGTCAAATCATGAGGGGGCCTTGTAATCACATGCAAAAGAGTTTGGACTTCATTTAGCAACAAAGAGAAAGACATCCAAGATTGAAGCTTCAGTGTGCCACAGATGCACAAGTATGTACATTTGAAAAAAATCACCCTGGGTGCAACACGCAGACTGGGTGGGATTGAAGGAAGCGAGTCTGAAGGAAGAAAGATTAATCAGGTAGCCAAAGCACTAGCCCTTTTAAGGAATGATGAGCACTCAGACAAGAACAGCAGGGATGAAGTTGACAGTGGGACGTCTGAGCTATCTGGGAGGCCCAGGTAACTAGCCTTGGTCACCAACCTGTCATGGAATGAAAGAAGAATCCAAAGATGTCTAGGTCTCCAGAATTCAAGATGAAGAACAATTTGGGGAAAGACGATAACTCCTTCTATCTGAGCACAGTGAACCCGAAGTACCTATGAAGTGTTCGAGTAAAAAAGGCCAGGTCAGAGTCAGAGGGTCAGATCTTCAGCTCTAGAAGGATTCTGACTCGAAGTCATCAGCTCAGAGACAGTGGTTAAACAACTGTATAGATGACACTGATGGAGAAGAGCAGCTTTCAGAGACTGAAGACAGGATGGCCAAAAGGCATCCTAGCCAATGCCAATATTTAAGGGGTAAAGAAATGAAACCATGCTAGTGAAAGTGAGAAAGGGGATCCTGAGAGGTAAGAGAAGTCAGCAGAGAATGGTGGCAAAGAGAACAGGGGAGGAGTAGTTCCAAAAGGAAAAGACGTTTAAAGACTCAAAAACTCAGGTAAAATCAGGGCTAACAAGTATCTACCAAGAGTGGCAAGAAAGAGGTCAGTGAACACCTTGGCAGTTTTAGCAGATTTGCAGGAAGATCAGTTGGATGGTAGTGTTGAACTTCAAGGGGACTGTAGTAAAGACAGTGAAATCAGAAAAGCTTTAAAGCTTTAATAAGAGTTCCCATTTTGGCTCAGTGAGTTAAGGACCTGACGTTATCTCTGTGAGGACCCACGTTCAAGTCCTGGCCTTGCTCAGTGGGTTAAGGGTCTGGCGTTGCCACAAGTGGTGGCGTAGGTCACAGAAGCTGCTTGGATCCAAAAAAACCTCTAATGGGGAGTTCCACTGTGGCTCAGCGGTTTACAAACCCAACTAGTATCCATGGGGGTGCAGGTTCTATCCCTGGCCTTGCTCAGTGGGTTAAGGATTCAATGTTGCCATGAGCTGTGGTATAGGTTGCAAACACAGCTCGGACTTGGAGTTTCCATGGCTGTGGCTATGGTATAGGCCAGCTGCTGTAGCTCTAATTTGACCTGTAGCCTGGGAACTTCCATATGCCACAGATGCAGCCCTAAAAAAGACAGAAGAAGAAGAAGGAGAAGGAGAGGGAGGTGGAGAGGGAGAGGAAGAAGAGGAGGAGGAGGAAGGAGAAGAGGAAGAAGAAGAACAGGAAGAAGAGGAAGAAGTAAAAGAAGAAGAAGTGGAAGAAGGAGGAGGAGAAGAAGAGGAGGAGGAAGGAGAAGATGAAGAGGAGGAGGAGGAGGAAGAAGGAGGAGGAGGAGGAAAAGGAGGAGAAGGAGAAGGAGAAGCAGCAGCAGCAGCAGCAGCAGCTCTAATGAAGGATGGGATGACTGAAGGAGGACTCAAGAGGTACAGTTCTATGGTGTGGTCTTTTATAAGGTAAGAGAAAAAAGCCAGAAGAGAGAGAGGCTGGACATACAAAAGCGAGTGGAGTCAATGATGGAGCAAGCTTCCCAGGCAGGAGGAAACGGGATCAGGAGGACACAGAAAACAGCTTTCTGCTGAGATGGGAGGAAACAAAAGTAGAAGCACTGCAGATGAGTTCCCAAGAGCAAGCAAGGAGCTCAGAGAGTTACTGCCCAGGGTCCTGTTCTTTCTGGGAAGTACAAGTCTGATTATTTTCTGAGAATGATGAGGGAGGCACAGGTAAAGGATTGTGGAGAGCATCCAGAGTTTGGCATGGAAGAGGGAACAGACGAGGTCTGCTGGGCAGTGAGAGGGCCAGCTGAATGGGGAAAGCCAGGAATTTGACATGGTCCCAACCGCATGGCGGTGAGGGATCCCTGGCGGTGCACCCATGGAAGCAAAGGATGATACTGATGGATGGACTGGCCAGGGTTCTGGAAAGGAGGCAAGACAAGGGGTGAGGGTCAGCTGAAGGTATTAGTGACAAGAGAATGTTTAAAGTCATGGATCCTGAAGGAATGAGTAAAGAGCTAAAATGAGAGAGGGTTGTAGTTAAGTGAAGTATTTAACGTAAAATTGTAGAGGCAGAGCTCTCTGAATTCTACAATTTGGCCGCTAGGTTTGTGACCCTGGGCAAATTATTTCAAGTCTCAGGGCCTCAGCTATGTTTTTTTCCTTCAGTTTCCTAGGAATTTCAAGTTACACTAAGACAGATGATACAAACTGACCTTTATCATAATTGCTATGTCCCAGCTAAAAGGAGTAGTGAATGTAAATCATATTCTATTAAACCAACATCAGATTATTTTAAAGTTAATCACTCAGTTTGTGACCTATCTGACCTGCTGGCCTCTCTTGCTCCTTTTCCTCCCGTTCTCCCCACTGTGCAATTTGGAAAACACTCCTTTGCCTAGAACTTAAACAGAGAATACGTTAGGTAGGACAAGGTGAGAGATTCAATGAACTTCAAATCAACACTGAGTATACCAAAGATCCAAGATAGTCTACAAACTACTAGGAGTAAAGTGAAAGTTAAACAATACTGCTAAACATAAAATCAATATCTAGGAGTTCCCGTTGTGGCGCAGGGTAAATGAATCCGACTAGGAACTACGAGGTTGTGGGTTCAATCCCTGGCCTCACTCAGTGGGCTAAGGATCCGGCATTGCCATGAGCTAGGGTGTAGGTCACAGATGCGGCTTGGATCTGGTGTCGCTATGGGTGTGGTGTAGGCTGGCAGCTGTAGCTCCAATTAGACCCCTAGCCTGGAAACCTCCATTTGTCATGGATGCAGCCCTAAAAAGCAAAAAAAAAATTTGAAGATTAATAACATCTCCAAACAACATCAATAACCAATTAATATAATTAAAAGATAGGAGTTCCCATCGTGGCTCAGTGGTTAACGAATCCAACTAGGAACCATGAGGTTGCGGGTTCGATCCCTGGCCTTGCTCAGTGGGTTAAGGATCCGGCGTTGCCGTGAGCTGTGGTGTAGATTGCAGACACGGCTCGGATCCCACGTTGCTGTGGCAAAGGCCAGCAGCTACAGCTCCTGTTAGACCCCTAGCCTAGGAACCTCCATATGCCGCGGGTGCGGCCCTAGATAAGGCAAAAAGACAAAAGAATAAAATAAAATAAACAAAATAAAATAATAAAATAAAATACATTAAAAGATAAAGGATAGCAGTAACAAATAGCTACAAAAACTACAAAGTACCTTAAAAAAAATCCAACAAAATAAAAGCTGTTTTACTGAAACTTGCAAAACATTAAGGGACATAAAAGAGACCTGAATCAATAAAGAGTTGTGCCATGCTGAATAGTCATTCAATCAATATTTATGAAGCACTCCTACATGCTGGGCACTGTTAAGTGCTGAAGACACACAGGTAAACAAAACAGACAAGAGTCTCTGCCCTCGTGGAACTTACACAATGATACAGACTATAGTTCAACCTACAAATCAGACTATAGTTCAACCTACAAATCAAGGTGATAGTGACCAAAATCTCAGCAGGATTTTTAGAACTGGATGAACTAATTCCAAAATCCACAGAGAAAAATAAAACTCTAAATCCATGAAATTTCTGGGAAGAAATGACCATGGAAAAAGTGCTTATACTCCTAGAGATCAAGACTCGCAGCATCAACAGGGAGACAGACAAAAAGAGCAACAGAACAGAACTGACAGTTCTAAGTGTGACCGGTAAGTTAAAATATTTAGGATGTGGCTCTAAAAAGCAAAAAAAATTCAAAACTTCTGTTCTACAAAATAATTCATAAATGAAGTAGGAAGACAAGCCATAGACCATAAGAAATTTCTGTATTTAACAGACAAATGTTTTGGTATTCAGAATGTAATAAGAACCAAACTTTTTTAAAAAGGATAAATCCATAGAGAAATAGGCCGAAAATATAAATAGGCAAGTCAGAGAAGAGAAATAAAGAATGGCCAAGCAACAGATGAAAAGATGTTCCACCTTCACAGGACAAAATACCAAATACTTAGACGCCACTTCACAATCATGCACTTTGTAAAAATCAAAAGTCTGACTAAGCATCATTGAGGGTATAGGGAGACAGACATTCATAATCACAGCAGATCTGAGTGTACACAAGCGCAACCATTCTGGGGAGGGATTTAGTAGTATCTAGTGAAGATGAAGATAAGCATACCCATGAGCCAGCATTGCCAGTGGGAGATATGTTTCTAAAAGAAGCTTTGCACATGTTCCCCAAGAAAAATGTATAAAAATGTTAACTGATACATTGTTTGTAGAAGCAAAGAAAAGTGGCAATAATCTAAATGTTTTCATCAAGGTAGAAAAAAATAATAAATAACAAGGTACTCATAAGCCAGAACCCCAAACAACTACTGAATGAATTAAAAGTAAGTGCATCCAGATGCATCCCAACATGGACAGATTCTCTCAAAGGAAAAAGCTCCAGGCAGAATTATAGGTAACAGTATGATAGTATTTATCTACAACTTTAAAGCACATAAAGTCATACCATATATTGCTCATGAATACCTGTACCTAAATACAATATAATGATGACATGAATGGGAATGAGAAACAGCAAATTCACAACAGTGGTTACCTCTGTGGAAGGAGGGGACCAAAATGGACTTGACCTTTTAGGAAAGCTCTTTCTATCACTATCAAAAAAAAAAAAATCCAAATATTTTTTAATTCTGAGTTTTGTACCCATGAGTGTTTCTGGAATTGTTTTTTGTATTTTTAGACTTGACCTTTTTTTTTTTTTTTCAATCAGCCTCCCCACGTCTTTCTTAACAACTCTGATCAGAGGTGTAGAGGAAGAGAGACAAAAAAACTGGCTAAGCAAAGGTTTAGGAAGTCCATGAATATCTGCTAACAGTGATAGTCTTGTCTCCCACCCTGCAAGAGAAGGAGAAGCTATGTGGGCACAGTGAAATCTCCACAGGATGAACCCCACTAAGTTCCCCCAAAGTGTGTACCTCACCTCTCGCACGTGTCTCTTCAGGTGCATGTAGACACTCTGTCCGGTTTTTCGAAAATGTCTTTCCACATGTTCCCTTCCAAAGGCCAAAAATGTATTCATGCATACATACAGCCCACCTTCAGAATTCTAGAAGAAAGAGGTTACAACATTAGTCAAGTAGTCAAGATACAATAAAAGGGAAAGAGAAAAAGGAAGTCAAATGATGGACAAACGATGAAGTCAATCTGGCCAACCTCCCAGGGCTCACAGCCACCCAGGGGCAGCTCCCACCCCAACCTTGAGTTCCAGGTGCTCCAGGCCAGCTGAGCACGGACTCACAGGCAAGGAGCTCCTCAGAGGTCCTAAGAATTAGACACAGCTGTCTAAGTCTCCAGACTGGGATAAGAGAGGACCACGGACAGACGTTGGCAAGTGATCCAATGACCATCACTGCAATGGTTCAGCATCGTTCTCCCTCACTGGTCAGTGCAAGTCTTCAGAAACATAAGGTTTTTATACACTTTTAGTAGAACAGGATGTTTCAAAAGCATTGCTCCCTTCCTTTGGTGATGCATGATATTTGATGGTGCCCATTAATAAACTGTAACAATTCAATAAATAATAACATAAGTAAATAATAAAGGATAGAGTCCTCACATTACTGCATGCCTGATACGTGCCAGGTGCTTTGCATAGATTATTTCTAAACCCAGCTGCTTAGTATTATTTCCACTTTATAGTTTAAGAGAAAAAAAAACTAAGCATGAGTCACTTGCCCAAGTTCACACAGCTTGGAAGTAGCAAAGTTAAATTTGAATCTAATCCTCTTTTATCCCTCTAGGCCACATTTCAAATATTACTTAATTAAACAGTCAGGGATATTGCTCACATTTAAGATACCTGATTTTCTAACGCAATTTCATTTCTCCTTTTCTCTCACTGTGTTTAATGTGCTTCTCTGTAAACTTAGCCTATAAAATTAGTCACCTTTTCCTCAATGGAAATGGATTTTTATTAATCCATTAATCTCACCCCTGCAAATAATCTTTTTTTTTTTTTTTGTCTTTTTAGGGCCACACGCACAGCATACATATGGAGGTTCCCAGGCTAGCGGTTAAATCAGGGCTATAGCCGCTGGCCTATGCCAGAGCCACAGCAACGCAGGATCTGAGCCGCGTCGCAACCTACACCACAGCTCACGGCAATGCCGGATCCTTCACTCACTGAGCGAAGTCAGGGCTCGAACCTGCATCCTCATGGATGCTAGTAGGGTTCGTTAACCGCTAATCCACAACGGGAACTCCTAAATAATCTCTTAAAAAATAAAAAATACAAATACTTGTCAGAATTTCCAACAAACACCTACCAAAATTCCTTACACTGAATTTTAGTAGAGCATGATTTACAATATCAAGACAGACATTAATGTTCATTACAAATGCATGAAAAATAATTTTTCAAGTTCCATTAACTCAAGATTGTTTTTTTTTAATTTAAAATAAAATTCTCCAACACTGTATCTGTGGTTTATAATAAGCCAGGGATCAAGGAGTCTTATCACAACAAGAATATTATAAGAGCATTAGTTCACATATGTGGCTATTATCGTAACATTTACATTGCATAAAGCAAGAAAAAGAAAAAGGCATAAGGATCACAAGGAAAAAAGTAAAATGCTGTCATTTGCTGATGGCATTATAGTCTTCCTGGAAAATCCTAGGAATCTATAAACTACTAAAAATAAAATAACAACTAATAAAACTAATAAGTGAATTTAATTTAGCCAGGTCATGTGATACAGGTTAGTAGGCAAAATTAATTTCAGTTTTATACTCTGGCAACAAACATTTACAAATGAAATTTTTAAAACTTGACTATAAAATACCATACAAAAACTCAGAATGATATAGCTCATGTTTCTGGTTTTTTTCCCTTTAAATGAGATCCTTGGTGAGAGTTCCTGCTGTGGTGTGATGGGTTAAGAATCTGACTGGAGTGGCTCAGGTTACTGTGGAGGTGAGTTCAATCCCTGGCCCAGTGCAATGAGTGAGTTTACCATAAAAATGACTTTATAAGAACCACCAAGTTGAAAAGACATATGCACCCTTATGTTTCTTGAACCATTATTTACAATAGCCAAGATATAGAAGCACCGTGTCGACTGATACACAGATGAGTAAGTAAAGAAGATGTGGTATGTGTGTACACAAACACACACACACACACACACACACACACACACACAAAATGGAATACTACTCAGCCACAAAAAATATTGAAATCTTGCCATTTGTAACAACATTGTTGGATCTAGAGGATACTAAGCTAAGTGAAATAAGTCAGATGTTTAAGACACTTTCCATATGATTTTACTTATATATGCTATCTGAAAAAAAAAAAAAAGGGAAACAGAATCATAGACACAGAGCTCAAACTGGTGGTTACCAGAAGGAAGGAGAATGGGAGAGTTGGGCAAAATAGATGAACGAAAGTAAGAAGTACAAACTTTCAGTTACAAAATAAGTAAGTCATGGGGATGTAATATACAGCACAAAGAATATTGTCAATAATATGGCAATAAGTTTGCATGAGGACAGATTGTTACTAGACTTATTTCAGGGATCAAATCATAAAGTATTTAAATGTTGAATCACTGTGTTGTATACATGAAATTAACATAATATTGTATGTAAACTACACTTCAATAAAAACAGAAACAAAAAGAACATATCCATTTTCTTCCAATAAAAGATAACTCAATCAAAAAAATTCATATCAGAAGATATACTGGGGGGAATATGAGATTTGTAACCAAAGGTCCTGAACTGCCACTAAAAAGTTCTCTGTCCTAAACAGGTTGTCACATAGTCTCTGAGCTTCACAGTTTTCCTGGAGAAACATGGCTACAGCAATAATTTCTGCCTCACAGGGTTTCCTGACGTTCTAAGGAAACAAAACACCCCCTGTATTATAAAGCATTACATATATATCAATAATTATTTATTATGAGTTAAAAGTTCTGTCTACCGCACATATCTCCTATTATCTCAATTATTTTATAATTAGGAGAAAAAGGAGAAGAAAAAAAAGTGAGTCTGACAGCCATATAGGCTGGGGGATAACAATCTAAACTGTCAGGAAAAAAATATGTATTAGGTAACTAGTGGGAGAACCAAGAAATAAGTAAGCAGAAGAAGAAAATCATTCAAGTACAGCGTTTTTCTGAAGAAAAATATGAACTAGGTATAAAATGCAAGAGTATATAATCTCTAAAGTAATCAAAAAGGCTTTGGTAATTTCATTGCCAAGAGTTTTTGACTTAATAGGGAATTTGATAAAAATTTAATTATACCAAACATTCAATCTCAAATTTCTGGAGTCACTTGATATTATTGTCACAAAGCCCATAATCAAAGAGAAAAATGCTTTGGCACTCACAGACAACCTCCCATAGAGAAGGATTCTATTATAAACATCCACAGGCATCTTCCATCCAACACTCGTGCTGGCCTCTGAAGCAGTATATGCCCCTCACTAGAGGCTCTGAGATGGAAGCACTATCTGGGGGGACCTCCCAGTAGTTCTAAACATGATACACTGAAACAGAAAACCCTTTTTTTTTTTTTGTCTTTTAGGTCCGTACCTGCGCCATATGGAGGTTTCCAGGTTAGGGGTCAAATTGGAGCTACTGCTGCTAGTCTATGCCACAGTCACAGCAATGCAGGATCCAAGCCATGTCTGCGACCTACACCACAGCTCTTGGCAACACCAGATCCTTAACCCACTGAGCAAGGCCAGGGATCGAACCTGCCTCCTCATAGATACTAGCCAGATTCACTTCCGCTGAACCAGGACGAAAACTCTGAGACAGAAAACCCTTTAAAAGCCACCCCATGTACAACTAACATCCCAGTCTAATGATGTACACTTTGCTCCCTATTGCTTCATTAACGTCTAAAGGCTGGTCCTATAAGACACTTTCTTTCACATACAAGATCAATACTCCATGCCCTGTGCACTGAACACCTTCTCTCACTATTGATGACAAGTCAGTGCTGACAAACCTCCCCCAAATTCCTTCGTGACAGAACAGAGAATGGTTTATAGAGTCAGAGCTAAGCTAACTGACTCTTAATTAAAAGAGTTTTCGAACCCTCAACCTCATCCTCTCACTGCCCACACCCCCCCACTAAGATCACTATCCCACACAGTGCTCTCAAACACTTGCCTTCGTGTGGTCAATAGTGCAGCCAAGAAATGAGGCTGGACTCTCTTGTATAAGCACCATGCTAAGATTGCAGAAACACATCTGTAAAGACTAGGGTGGACCACCTCATTCTTAATGTCCAGTGTCCTTTGTCTTAAGATTTGGTGTGATATGTCTTTAGAAAAAATTAAAATTAAAAAAAAAATTTTCTAAGGGAGTTCCTGGTGTGATTTGGGCCTAGATTTGGTGTGATATGTCTAGCAGTTAAGGATCTGACATTGTCACTGCTATGGCTCAGGTTCGATCCCTGGCCCAGGAACTTCCACATGCCACAGGAGTGGCCAAAATAAACCACATAAATTTTTAAATAAAAATCAAATCATTCCATCTTCACTACCTCCTGTAGTAAGCACATTAAAACAATCTCAAGGCAATAATATGCTTACGAAACTAAAAAAAAAAAAAGTCTTAAAATTACTCAATCTGAAGCAACAGAAATAAACATATGTCTGCTCTATGAATTGGTTGCCTCCTTCTAGATAGTAATAAAACTGTGACCTTTGATACAGTATTTCTTCTTTGGGTATGACTTCAGGAACCCAACAGTAAGAAAGAAAAAAAATCCTAATTTGTACAAAAACAATCACAGATGAACTATTAATAATAGGAAAAAGCAGCAATGGCTCCAAGTAGAAGAACTAAGAATGTGTGATACGTACACATAGCAAAATACTGTAACATAATTTAAAATGACAAAGTTGGCAGCACAAACAGCAGCCTGGGCCCTTTCCTCCTGGAGCGCATTTCTTCGGCAGTGGCCATGGCCTGGGCCTTCAAAATTTAAAATGCCAACCGTGGACCGTGAATCTTTGAGGATCCTGGCCTATTTACCTTTTTTTTTCTAACGCCAACCAGGACATACATTTTCACCACAGCGGAAAAGGCGTCCACAAAAGGGACAGATGAGTGAATATGGTAATGCAGTATAACTCCCCCTTTTATTTAAGGGTAATATTTAAAATAATTATGTTGGGAGTTCCTGCTGTGGCGCAACAGGATCGATCAGTGGCGTCTCTGCAGCACCAGGACGCAGGTCTGATTCCCAGCCTAGCACAGTGGGTTAAAAGGATCCAACATTACCACAGCTGCGACTCGGATCTGATCCCTGGCTCTGGAACTCTATATGCCCCAGGGCTGGCCAAGGTATAATTACATCCCTACCTAAATACATAATTAATTGATTAAAAAAGCAACGTTGTCACCGCCGGTGTGGACAAAATAAAATAATATACATCAAAAAATAAAATAAAATGACAAAGGTATGAACTGCGTGTAATGTGTATAGAATATATGCATAGAATTGTGTACAATGTGCACAAAAAAATATTCAAGGAAAGAGAACACAGGCTGATGAGAAGGAAGAAAAAGAGGGGAAAGGAAGTTGTACCCAGACAAAAACCCAAACTGAAACTGGAACAGATCAATGGTTTTCTATTTATTTAAGTTCTTCATTTGGGGGCCCTCAGCCTTACTTCTCATTACCTGCATGCTTGGGCTAAGGTAGTGTTTCTCAGACTACTATCCTGAAGGCCAGCTTGGTTTTTGTTTTGTGGGGTTTCTGATTTTTTGTCTTTTTAGGGACATGCCCTCAGCATATGGAGGTTCCCAGAGTAGGGGTCGAATCTGAGCTGAAGCCACTGGTCTACACCACAGCCACAGTAACCCCAGATCCAAGCCCCATCTACAATCTACACCACAGCTCACACAATACCAGATCCTTAACCCACTGAACGAGGCCAGGGATCGAACCTACTTCCTCATGGATATTAGATTTGTTTCCAATGAGCCATGGCAGGAACTTCCTGTTTTGTTGGCAGGTTTTTTAGGCTTCTCTTTATTAAGGGAAGATACGTGGCCTGGTGGTCCCACTGCATGTGGCTACTCATGGCTCCAGCCAGGTGTGAACTTACCCACATAAGCACCACAGAGCCTGATGGGTCAATATCCTGTTCAGACAAACTGACTCACTGCTCATGCACTTGGATGGGGCGGCAATGTCAAGCTGCTAAGGGAATTTCTAAACACTTAACTCTCCATGTTTGTACTTACCTCTTGGCACAAGTCAGCTGATCACACTGCATGTAGCCCTGTTCTAGAGAGCTGTCTGAACTGCCCAGTTCTGAGCATCTCACTATCAGGAAAGCATCTCTTCAAGGACCTTCGGGGACACCAGGCTAGTCCTCAAGGCATCAGAGCAGCCCACGTCAAAACCAGCTACATGTGTTTCCACCTGCACCTCTGCAGACATTCCCCAGGCCCCAAGCCCCACACCAACCCGCCCATCCACCCTGGCCGTGACCAATTCCCACATCCCCGTGCTCATCCCCCGTGATGATAGTCCTTAACCACAAATCCACTTTCATTTCACAATTGTGAGCATCTTACTCATCAAAATCTGTAGCTATGAGAAATCCACGCCTCCTTCACTTGGGACTACCAAATTTAGAAGCATTCATTTGCTCTCTGAGGGCAGGAAAGCTTTATCACATTCATTACTGAATTGCAAAAACAGTACGTGAACAGTCCAGAGCAGGACTGAACAAACATTTACAGAAAGAATGGCAAGTTTTGTGCTAGTTATTTGTCATTCGGTTACTTAGTTTAGTCTTTCACTCAAACAGGTCCTCAGGGCCCTTCCAATTTGGACTTGAAATATTTCACAGCACAGGCTCCATCTCAAGTCTTTGGGGAAAACAAACAATGTGGATCATCAAAAGAAAAACCAATGGCAAGGCACAGAAAAACAACCTGAGGCATCATCAGAAATACTGGCTTTTCAGGTTTGTTTGGGTAAAGTCATGTTCTTAGCAGTATGGACAGACCCGCACTGTCCCAGCTCTCCTGCCTTCTGGAGAAGCCAGCCTCACATGGTTCTTCAGGACAGCGGGGCCCTCTCCACTACCTCACCTCAATTGCTCCGTGGACCCTCTCTAGCTCCAGACGCCACCCAGCCCTGAATGGCCAATGTGTGCTTCTCTTCATGCTCGTAGCTAAATAAGATTCTAATTAGCATTTACATGAACATTGAACAGAAACTTGACCAAGACGCGAGACTAGATTCAGAAACCTGAAATTACAAAGAAGTCAAGAAATACCACCAGGGCTTTTCCAAGGCTCTAAAACAATGCCCTTTGACACTTTCTTCCACCCTATGATCAAACCCAAGAGAGAGGAGCATTCTGCATTGCTTAAACCCACTCTTTAGGATTTCTCTTGTGGCACAGCAGATCAGCGACCCAGTGTTGGCACTGCAGCAGCTCGGGTGGCAAAGGGTCGATCCCTGGCCCAGGAACTTCCATACATCTCTGGAGCAGCTAAAAAAAAATAAATAAATAAGCCCACTCTTCAATACATTTCAACACAGATAAGAGAGATACAGAGCCATCCACTTATTACTTTATGTTGTAGGGAGGACCCTTCATACTCTTAAGAAGTGATACCAAGGACAAGGTCACCTGGTTTCACAATGCCTGCCATTTAAACAAATATTAAAACAGTAGCAAGTATAAAGGTCAAGGTTACAACATGTTTCAGAGGAGCAAGTGAACAGTCATTTTAAATAAAAATACACCACACTGTCAAGCAGTAGGTGTTCAGAGAACTTTGTTTACGACGGTGTGTTCTTGGAGACCAACCTCCGCTGGAAGACAGGAAGGGAGAGGGAGCATGTGTGAGCCACGCACTCAGGAAACAGCATCCTGAGTAACCCTTGCTTTTATAACTACAGAACAGTGTGGAAAACAAGCGGTCATTGCCTCAAAGAGAAACATGATGTAGGTAGATGGAGTCACAACAAATCCAAGTTCAGGACAAATTACATACCAACACCAGGGAAGACTGTGACTCACACACTTGTGCACAAGGGAGACAAAATGGACAAGAACACAGTATTTTCTAGGATGTTAATTAAAAAAAAAAGGAGAGAAAAGAAATGAACTAAATTAACTGCTTATAATAGTGAAAAGAAATAACGTGCACACTCAAGAACAGATTTATGCAGGAATTTATGGTATATCCATAAATGGTTAACACTCTTTAGCCATTTAAAATTGACCTGGGATGAGCATTTACTGATAAGAAAACCTGTCCATGTTTGTTGGTTGGTTGGTTTTTTATGGCCACACCTGCGACATACGGATGTTCCTGGGCCAGAGGTCGTATCTGAGCCACAGCTGAGACTACACCACAGCAACACTGTATCCTTTAACTCACTGCCCCAGGTCGAGGATCGAACCTGCCTCACTACAGAGAAACACCAGATTCTTAACCTGCTGTGCCATAGCAGGACCTCCTGTACATGGTATTTTTGAGTGAAGAAAGCAAGTACCAAAAAGTGGATTATGATGTAATATACACAACATGTACATACACAGGGTGTCATATCAGCATGGGGAGATAATCTGGGTTTTTTTTTTCTTCACATAGTTTTTGTATTTTCTGTTTCTTCAGGAACATGGATTCACCTTTTTTTTTTTCAAGAAACCTGATTATTTGAAGAAAGCATTTTTTAATTCTGAGTAGTTCATTAGGAATCGGAAGTTTGGCGTGTTTTGTTTTCTTGTGCTATTTGTCTATAATATGCCTTCATATGGAAGTTCTCAGGCTAGGGGTTGAACTGGAGCCGCAGCTGCCAGCCTACGCTGCAGCCAAAACAATGCATGATCTGGCCTCATCTGCAACCTACAGAGCAGGGCCAGGGATCAAACCCCCGTCCTCATGGATACTCGTCGGGTTCATACCACTGAGCCACAACAGGAGGAACTCCATAGATTCACTTTTTAATAATAAAAATAATAGTTGTTTTTTTTTTTCTTTTTCAGCCACACTCTCAGCGTATGGAAGTTCCCGGGCCAGGGACGGAATCCAAGCCACAGTTGCAACCTGTGCCACAGCTGCAGCAACACTGGATCCTTAACCCACTGAGCTGGGCCAGGGATTGAATCTACACAGCCGCAGAGACAGTGCCAGCTCCTTAACCCTCTGCACCACGGCGGGAACTCCAATAACAGTTTTCTTAACTGTATATATTTTAGCATCAAAAAATGTAAGTGGAATAGAACAGGCAGTTCAAACCGTTTCCTTTTCTTTAACCCAGCTTTGCTTAGGCTTTTGTATCTTCTTAGCTTTAAGGGGGCTGGATATTCTTACGACTCAAAGTAAGAATGTGGTCTGAAACAACTAAGAGATTATCTTGAAATGAGTAGCTAAGGAAATACGAGAACACACAAGTAAGAGAGAGGTGATTAGGGAGGCAGACAAGAATGTGACTACGACAAGAAAAATGAAACTAATCAAGGACACCGTACCCCAGTTGGATGTTGTCCAAGTTAACAGAAGGGGATGGTCTGGAAAAGAAGCTATGAGCGAGGATGAGGCTGTGAGGTCTTCTCCCTCTACAGGAGAAGTGGGGGCAGGAGTGCAGGATGTGGGGCAGGAGGAGTTTATTCGGCAGAGAGAGACACAAGCAAGCTCAGAGTCCTGATAACATTTACATCCCAGCACGGAGGGATGGAAAATAAACAGAGACATAAAAGATCATTTCCAGCAGAGATAAGAGTAATAGTGAAGCCTGAGGGTGGGGACAAGGGAGTCTGAGGGTGGGGACAAGGGAGCCTGAGGGTGGGGACAAGCATGCTGGGGTGCGGCTGGGAGGCTCTCTAGAAGGACGAGACATCAGGATGAGAGACCAGGAAAGCAAGTGGGAAGAGCAAGCAGTCTGGATGAAAAAGGCTACCCCTCCAGGAAAAGCTTGGCTGTGTCCTCAAAGAACAGAAACTCAGGGAGCTGGAGGGGAGAGAGAAGGAGGAGAGGACTGCAGAGGCCAGAGAAGAGCAGGATGCAAAACCACTGGGCGTTCCCAGTCTCATCTACATTTTTAAAGATCACTCTGGCTACGGAGAGAGAATTATGGGGACAGGAGCCACAGAATACACAGTTACACAGTTATTGTATGGTCTAGACCCGTGCTGTGCATTACAGTAGCCACAAGCCACATGTGAATATATCAATCTAAATTAATTTTAATTAGGTTAAATTAAAAATTCAGTTTTTCTATTGCACTGGTCACATTTCAAGTGCTGGGTCAGTCAATAGTCACATGTAGCTAATGGGTTACCATACAGGACAGCGCAGATACAAACAATCCATCACCCCAGAAAGTTCTTTTGGACAATCTGGTCTAAACAAGCCAAGATGGTGGCTTAGCCTGGGAGATGCAGAGGAGGAAGGGGTTGGGGGTGGCTCATAGCAGAGATTGGGAAACTTGGGTGGATTCAGGATATAACTTTAGGATAGAGTCCAGAAGCACAGAAGACAGAAGAGATGTGAAAGCATGTGGAAAAAGTCAGAATCGAGGTCAACTCCCTCCCAACTGTTTTGACTCTTTACTTCCTAAGACTACCCACCTCTCTCTGCTCAACTCTTCTTTCATCAAGCAACCATCTGCCTATTAATTCAGCCTCTCCGGTACTTCCATAGCTGAATGTTACATATTATTCCAATGACTGGAGTACACATTCCCCAGCACCAAATCTGGCTTCTAGAGCAAAACAGACAAGAGTTTTAAAATGCAAAAATTAAGTACATGCAGATAGGACACAAATGTGCATTAAGAAAGCACAACAAGGAGTTCCCTAGTGGCCTGGTGGTTAAAGACTTGGCGTTGTCACTGTTGTGGATGGGGTTCAGTCCCTGGCCTGGGAACTTCTGCATGCCACGGGTACAGCCAAAAAAAAAAACAGAAAAAGAAAGTAAACAAAGTTCTAGATGAAGCCTGGCAAGCACACAACTCAAGAAAGGAGAACCATGATAAGACAAAAAGCACTATCAAAAAAGTAGGCTGGATAGCAAGGAAAGACTCAAACAGTTCAGCAGGAGAACAGAACTACCAGAACACAAAATCTGCAAAATCCAAAACCTTGGTTTCAACAGCAAATCCACAGAAATAAAATTGCCTGTATCAGCTAGAGAAAAAAAAAAAAGCATATCATCCCAAAAGAGTATAGGTCTCTCTGCTAAACATTGATAAATCATGCTTGTGGCTGTGAAGTGTAAAGAAAAAATAGAAAGTTAATGCAGTAATAATTCTTCCAGTTTGCTCCAACTTTGACATTCTCTCTGCAAAGGACTCCTACACCTTAGAGCTGCACAGCCTGGCCCCAGAAGGCTAAAAGCATGGTCTGAGCAGCTAGACTGTGACAAACTATAAATTTCCTGTTCCACTGAGGCATCATTTATTAACTTTTGTTCTAAGTATAAAACTAAATCCTTGCTCTGGGTATTCAGAGCAATGAGGATGCTGTCACCTGAACAGCTGGGAAGGGTTTGGGCAGGACCTTAGGAGGAGCAGCTGCTACAATGCTCACAGGACAAAAGGACACAATAAAAATAGTCAGAGGATGAAGACACTGAGGTGAGCATCTTCAGCCATGCTAAAATGAAGCTATAAATCCATCTAACTAATTCTCCGCTTACAACTAAAAAAACAATGTGACACCATCCTGCCAAAGATAAAAACCTTTTATAATCATTTCTTACTATTTTTAAAAGGAGGTGGTTTGAAGGATGCACTTCCCCTGATAAACTACATTAAACACAAAAATTAGGTTTCCAGGCTAATCCATGAAGGCCCATGGGTATGAGCTGATTTTGAATATGAATAAGAGCCCCAAACAGAACATTCTATCACCCACCCACTGCACCAGGCAGCAAACACTCCTGTCCGAGGCTTTCACTAAAGGCAGAAGCTCTCAATGACCCAGTATAGGATGTTCCCCTAAGACAACCCCAAGACCCTATAAATCCCATTTTGCCTTCTTCTCAGAGGGGTCCCTCCACTACGTCCCACTAAAGAGATGGACAGCAGTAAGTACATTCACCGGGCAGCTGTGGTTACAACAACCCTGCAAGGCACGTAGTACAGAAGGGAAAACCAAGGCTCCGAGAAATTCAGTGAAATCAGGGCACTTGCTGAAGTCCTGCTGCTATTAAGTAGTAAGAAGTGGGGCAGTCTGGCCCCCACATGCTACCAGGTGCAACTGAGAAGCCCATGTCATTTTGGTGGCAGGAGCTAGGTGGACGGCTGTTGGCAAGCACACACCATCATGGGGGTTTGGGGAAAAGCATGGCTTCTTCTTTTTCCCAAGACTGTTGCATTCTAAGAAAGCAGAAGGAGTAGGCAAAGGAGAGCCACCCAACTCGAGTTAGAAGCCTGGGCTGGGTGCTCTGCCAGGATTTCCTGCAAGGGAAGGGAGAATCTGGAACAGGGCCTATCAGCTCCACTCCCAAACTCAAAAGGACAGCTGGAGGCCTTGGAGGTGGCCGTTCCAGGCTGATGGCAGTGGCAAGGACCACCATGAGGGACTGTTGCCACTGCTACAGTGTTTGATGGCTTCTACAGTCCATGCACCCTTCATCGACTTCAGCCATTAAACTGGATTGATCAGCGGCCCTGCTCTGCTGATTGGGGGTCTACAGACACAGCCCACACTGACTGAAGCGGCTTCCAAAGCCTCAGTATGTAAATGCTGCTCCAGGCTCCTGTCTGAGTTTCTCCAGAACTTGAGCCAATCAGTGGGAAGGCAAGAGGCCTGTGTTGATGGCTTCTTCCTCCAGAGCCTGGAGGGCAAAGAAGGCAAAGAAGAGGGGCCCTGAGGCCCTTCAATAGGAAAGGCTACTCACAAATCCAGAGTCTCTAAACCCTGAGACTACCAGAATCTATAAGCGAACCCTGACCTCTGAGCACCATGCCAGTCCCCAACTTTCCCTATGGGCACACAGTACTTGCCCATTCACACTTGACCATACCAGCTTCCTCATCTAAGTCCTTGATTCACTCCATCTCCCAGGGTACCAGCCGTGAAGTCACCTTTAACTCCTCCCATGCCTTCACCCACTGCATATTCTGTCACTAAGCTGGGCCGTATCTTTTACCGAGTTCAGTCCCACGCCCCTACTGTCTCTGTCCCCACTGCCCCACACCCTCATGCAAGCAGCCCCCTCTGACATCACAGCGACTCCTGGCTGAATTCCTACTCAGGGTCTCCCCACCTCCCAACCTACTCCTCATTCCACTTCCAGATCAGCCACACCAAATAACCACTGCCTCACACTGCTCCCTTGATCTTAACTGGCCAGTCCAACCGGTCTAACCTCATCAAGACAATCTCCTTCATAACCCACCGAGGTCTCAGCCTTGCTTCTGAGTCTCCCCAGTAATCCTCTCTTCCATAAGCCAGTAGGGCTCTCACACATAAGCCAAGCTTGGTCCCACCTCCACGCCCTTGTCCACCCTCCTCCACAAGGCCACCTCTTCAGATGCCACCTGGTTATCCAGGCCAGTAACTTTTCCAGATTTTACTGCCTGCTCTTGTGCCTAAAATCTCCATTCACACATTACAAGTGCCACACTGTTCAAAACTTAATACCCTATAAGTGCTTCAAGGTCTAACTTCATGACAGATCAGGGCTTACGTCCCATCTCTGTCACATACGAGTCTTTGAACAAGCTACCTAACCTCCCCGACTCTCAGTTTCCTCTTCTGTAAAACAGGACAACAATTAGTGATTATAATTTGTAAGCCAGTTATTATTGTAATTAAATGGAATGATGTACACAGAAGTGCCTGGTACAGTATCTGAATCACTGTAGACACTCAGAACTGGTGCTCACACTCCACTACGACACAAAGAGGCACATCATACTCTTCCTCCCTGTGGTCCTCTGTTTCTCTCCTAAAACTCACACCTCCCTACTCTCTGTAGCACCCAGCACAGTCCTGGGGGCATAGTAGGCTCTAAGTGAGTATTAGTACTTGCTAATTAACACAAAACAAAATGTTTTATTTTTAATCTTATCACAGGAAGTGCATACTCTTCTGCACCTCGAGCAATAATCTCTAGCCTTGGAGGCAAGTTCAGATTCATTAAATTCTTGTCGTGCTGCTGTTCCAGCTCTAAAAATAGGTGCTCTCGTTCACACCTTCCCTGCATATGGGGACAAGGAGAGTCCTGGGCTGGTCACCTGAGTGGCGGCACCAAGGCCTGGGCAACATCCACAGAGACCAGCTCTCTTGCCATGTCCCTGAGCGCACCATGTGTGATCACTTCTACCGAGATCCTGGGGCATCTAGAATCACACACAGTACGTGAAACACTCAGCAAGTACTCAAGACACCTCTCCCTGGCCCTTCGAGGGGCATGCTTACAACTTCCCAGACAATGTGATAAAATAACAATATGGCTTTGTTGTGTTTAATAACATTTTTTTTTCTTTTTAGGGCCGCACCCATGGCATATGTAAGTTCCAGGCTAGGGGTTGAATCAGAGCTGCAGCTGCCGGCCTGCACCACAGCCACAAAAACGCCAGATCTGAGCCACATCTTCAGCCTACACCACAGCTCATGGAACACCAGATCCTTAACCCACTGACCGAGGCCAGGAATTGAACCCACATTCTCATGGATACTAGTCAGGCTCGTTACCACTGAACCGCAACAGGAACTTCTAATAACATTTTTTAATCCAAAACATATGTTCGTGACTTTTTAAAAAATAGAAAAACAGAAAAGATATAGCCTTGCTAGCACAGGGTTCACAAAACTAGCACAGTTTTCAGTTCTGTACTCTTCTCCCTTTAATTCTCTAAGACCTCAGCTATGCTGTGTGTCTTCAACAGGCAATATCCCAACCATGATAGAGATGTACAAAGTGCTTTGAAAGCACAGGAAAATAAATCTCTAACCCTTGGGGAGGTGTGGGGAAGACCCCAAAAGAATACCTGCCTGAGCTGGTTTTGAAGGATTGGTGGGGTTTTCCCAGGGGGTGAGGGGTCAAGGGAAGGCACTCCCGGTCAGGGTAAGAGCACAAGCCAACACAGGATAAACGCATGGGGCATCTGAAGAACACAAAGTCCTTAGGGCCAAAGGGAATGTGGGCGGCGGGCAGGTGCTAAGGGACAACACTGGCAAGGAAACTTGGAACAACATGATACATTGACTTGCCTATGTTAGAAAAGTCTAAATGGTGTCATTGAAAATTTCTAGGCATGGAAATGATGTGTTAAGACCCTTGTTTTATAGAGAACACTGACAGTACAACATGACAGATGGAAGGTGGTCAGTTAAGAGGCTTCTGCAGGAGTCCAAGCAAGAGGCAATGAGGGCCTGAGTCCAGGCAGGGGAGGAGAGAGGAGGCCAAGTCGGAACGTGGTCATTCATGGGAAGGATGTAAGAGAGAAGGGGACACACCCATGTTCACAGCAGCATTACTCAAAGAGCTAAAAGGTGGGAGCCACCCAGGTGTGCACTGACAAATGAATGGTAGTGTACACATACTGTGTAATATTACTCAGCTTTCAAAGGAAAGGAAATTCTGACACATGCTACAACATGGATGGACTTTGCAAACATGGTAAGTGAGGAGTTCCGGCCGTAGTGCAGTGGGTTAAGAATCTGGTGTTGGGAGTTCCTGTCCTGTCAATGGTTAATGACCCCAACTAGGACCATGAGGACGCAGGTTTGATACCTGGCCTCGCTCAGTGGGTTAAGGATCTGGCGTTACCATGAGCTGTGGTGTAGGTCGCAGACAGGGCTTGGATCCCAAGTTGCTGCGGCTGTTACATAGGCCAGTGGCTATAGATCCAATTCGACCCGTAGCCTGGGAAGTTCCATATGCCACAAGTGCAGCCCTAAAAAAACAGAAGACAAAAAAAAAAACCACACGTATTAAAGAATCTTGTATTGCTGCAGCTGTGGCATAGGTCGCAGCTGCAGCTCAGATTCAATCTCTGGCCCAGAAACTTCCATATGTCGAAAATGAGACTTAAAAAAAAAAAAAATGGTAAGTGAAATAAGGTAGTCACAAAAGGAAAAATACTATATGCTCTCATTTACATAAGGTACCTAGAACACTCAAATTCATAGAGACAGAAGGTAGAATGGTGGTTGCCAGGGACTGGGAAGAAGGAGGAATGGGGAATTATTGTCTAATTGGGTCAGAGTTTCAGTTTTGCAAGATGACAAGAATTCTGGAGATGGATAGCAGTGATGGCTACATAACAATGAGAATGTACATAATACCACTGAAGGGTATATTTAACAGGTTTAAGATGGTAAATTTTACGTTGTGTGTACTTACACAACTGTTTAAAAAGAGGGAACCAGTGTTGCAGCACAGCAGGTTAAGGATCCACTTCACTGCTGTGGTGAAGGTTCAGTCCCTAGCCCAGCAACTTCTAGATACCATGGACATGGCCAAAAATTAAAATAAATCAGTAAATAAGTGAACAGAGAGAGTAGGAGAAGAAGGTAGAGTGGATGACACTGTATACCTCCCAGCCTGGGCACTAAATGAAAGGCAGCATCTTGAACTGAGCTCTAGTCCACAGGAAGGAGGGTACAGGAAAATGAAGAGAGAATTCAGAGTTGCACAGATGTCAACGTTCCACATGACCTGAGAACATGAACTTCCCCAAAAAGGCTCCCTGGCAGAATCGGCATCATCTCTTACATTCCAAGACTTTAAAAATGCCTCAGCTTTAAAGGTAATTAACTGCTGCCAAAGAGAGACAGCAAATGACTTTTTGATTATTAGACTGGAAAAGCAGGACTCCAGGGTACCTAGGGCTGATTACACACATACATCAACTTCACTCCTTTTCGAAACCCAAAGAAAAGAATACTGAAGAGAGTTTTTAAAAACGAGAACCACAAAATTTGAACGGTGAACTACAGGTGGATTAGTGCTAAAAAAAGACTAAGAAGAACTGACAAAGCCAAATCCTAGGCCTGCAAGAGGGAAAGTCAAGATCCAAACTGATTTACACCCTAGAATTTCCAAAAGACTCCAGAACCTGCAGCTCCAGGTAACTCTGAAATTGAGGTGAAAAAGGAACTAAAATAAGGAGGAAAGGTTGAAAAATTTGTGTAAGTAGCACTCAGAGCCCCAGATCCCTCCTTCACTCCAAGTGGTCCCTCCCACACCAGCAAACTACCGATTTATTCTCTAAAGCACATAAAAACAAAAAACCCAGGTCTGTGGGAGAATGGGCTCAGTTAAGGACAGGGGCACCATCACACACAGAGACATAAGACACGTATACGTAACATATTTGTATCAGTCCAGAATTGGTCAGAAAATACAAACTATTCTAGGCATTGCAGGCAGGAAGGGATTTATTACAGGGAATTAGAGGCTTCTAAAATCCTGGGAAGAGCTGTGAGAGCCACGGGCAGAGAAACCACTCAAGTTCAGGGAATCAGGATGCACAAGCATCACAAGAAACTGCACAAAGGATCCCAGCTTCCCCATGACTGAGGTGGCTCTGAATCCCAGAAGGACACTGAGAAGCTGATAAGATCTCACATCTGCCATGTGACATGTACCATAGCAACAGTGGCTTCCCTCTTTGCCTTTCAAACTGCTCTGCCAGAATCAAAACCAGAAACCCTCCATCCAAGGATTCTGGGAAGTACAGTGTCCAGATTCCAAGCTCCTGCAACCTGGGAGAAGGAGGTTTACAAAACAGGGCTGGGGTTCAGAACTGAGAACAGGAGTTCCTGCTGTGTCGCAATGGGATTGGCAGTGTCTGCAGCACCAGGAGGCAGGTTAGATCCCTGGGGCCTGGCACAGTGGGTTAAAGGATTCGGCGTTGCTGCAGGCTAGGTTGCAACGGTGGCTGGGATCTGATCCCTGGCCTAGGAACTCCATAGGCCAAGGGGTGGCCAAAAAAAGACAATATCCAGCTGGAATTCAGTATCCAAAGACCACCCTCATCCTCTTCTGCTCAGCTCCCTGAGTCCTGGCAGACAGGTCTTCAGTTTCCAGCCCAGAGATGGCAGAATTTTCCTAACCAGTGGTCAAAGGAAAAAAAATCAGGATGCTAAAACCGTGCGGTTCCCCAAAGAAATACTCCAGCCAGATCACCCTACAGGAGAGCTTACAGTCAACAGAATGAATTCTCATCTCTGAAAGAGCCAGTAATTCCCAGCCCAAGCAGATGCAATTTTTTTCAAAAGAAGTCAAATTCTCTAAACTTTAATTTGCTTTAAAAAGAATGTACATGTCAACGGAGTTCCCCTCGTGGCTCAGTGGAAATGAATCTGACTAGTATCTATGAGGACGAAGGTTCAATCCCTGGCCTCGCTCAATGGATTAAGGATCCAGTGTTGCCATGAGCTGTGGTATAGGTTGCAGACGTGGCTCAGATCTGGCATTGCTATGGCTGTGGCATAGGCTAGCAACTACATCTCCAATTTGACCCCTAGCCTGGGAACCTCCATATGCCACAGGTGCAGCCCTCAAAAGACAAAAAAAAAAAAAAAATACATGTCAAATATGACATTATGGTTGAGGAAAGATTACCCTCAAATTATTCAATCACCACAAATGTGAAAATGCGAACCCACAAGAACCACAGTGCCTATGGGGTATGTCACTTGAGTAAACCAGGCGTACTTTTCTCACCTAAACTCTAGAACTTTGGTTTTTGAAGTATGGCCTGGGAACCCTGTGATGCCCCAAGTCCCTTCACATGATCTGGGAAGTCAAAACTATTTTCACAGTGAACTGATTTGCCTTTATCACTCATTCTGTCATGAGCATACAGTGGCATTTTTCAGAGTCTACATAACATCAGATGACATCACCACTCTAACAGTTAACGGAATGGAAGTTGTTTTAAGTTTTTCTGTCTTAACTTCTAATATGGTAAATATCAATAAATATAGAAACCACACAAAAGCTCTTTGGGGTCCTCAAAAATATTTACGAGTGCGAAGGAGTCAAAAAGCATGAGAATTGTTGCTGTAAAACAACTTTTTAGTTAGTTGATTTTAGAAGGGAACTTTTGATGTGTGAAGCCAATTAAGACTTAGAGTTCACAACCTCAAAGACAAAAAAAAAAAAAAGAAAAAGGAGTGGTGCAGAAATGAATCTGACTAGGAACCATGAGGTTGCGGGTTCGATCCCTGGCCTTGCTCAGTGGGTTAAGGATCTGGCGTTGCCATGAGCTGTGGTGGCTCGGATCCCGCATTGCTGTGGCTGTGGCGAAGACTGGCAGCTACAGCTCCTGTTAGAGCCCTAGCCTAGGAACCTCCAGATGCCACGGGTGCAGCCCTAGATAAGGCAAAAATACAAAAAAAAAGAGGAAAAAAAATCTGTAAGTTCCTAAATTTTGCTTTACTATCATATATGTGTTTATCCATTAGGAGGAGGATTTTTCCACAAAGATCTTAAATTACTTTTCCCCAGAGAAACAAGAAAGCACCGTGATGGCAAGTTTCATTGCCTAGAAGGCTTCATTCACAGCACAACAGTAAAAAGCACAGATTCTACAGGGACTCAAGCAGATACGTGTCCACCACTGACCACAGCAGCTTTACTTCATGACGGCCAAAAGGTGAAAACAACCCAAAGGTCCATCGCCAGATGAAAAAAATGGATAAACAAAATGTGGTCTATACAAACCACAGAATATTATTTGACCTTAAAAAAAGGAAATTTTGATACATGCTACAACATGGATGAACCCTGAAGACATACTAAGTGAAATAAACCAGACCACAAAATACTCTTGTGATCCCTCTCATATAAGGTACCTAGAACAGGCAAATTCATAGAGACAAAACAGAACAGTAGTCACCAGAGGTGGGCGGGGGTGTGGAATGGGAAGTTATTGCTTCATGGGTATAGAGTTTCAGTTTGGGATGATATAAAAGTTCTGGAGATGGATGCTTGTGATGGTTGCATAACAATGTGAATGTATTTATGGCACTGAACTGTATAATTAACATGGTTAAAGCGGTATAAAGAACAAAAAGCAGAGATTCTAGAGCCAGATAGCCTGGATTCAAATCTCAGCTCCACCACTTATTATTTGTGTGACTTTTGTGCTTCAGTTTCCTTATCTGTAAAATGATAATAATATAAAACATAAGGTTGTCAAGAGGATTACATGAGTTAATATATGAATACCTATGTTTAGAATGATTCCTGGTACCTCGTAAGTGCCCTATCACTGGATCCCAAACTTTGGCAGGTGTCAGAATCACCAGGAAAGCTTATTCATATATAGGTTGCTTGACCCCATCCCCAGAGTACCTGTCAATGGGTCTGGGATGGGACCCAAGAATTTGCATTACTAACAGGTTCCCAGGACATGCTGGTGCTGCTGGTCCAGGAAGCACACTTTGAGAAGCACTGTTCTGTTCAAATATTAGCTGTCATGGGAGTTCCCATCATGGCTCAGCGGAAAAAAATCTAACTAGTATCTATGAGGATACAGGTTCAATCCCTGGCCTCACTCAGTGGGTTAAGGATCCGGCGTTGCCATGAGCTGTGGTGTAGGTTGCAGATGCGACTCGGGTCCTGCGTTGCTGTGGCTGTCGCACAGGCTGACAGCTGCAGCTCCAATTTAACTCTTAGCCTGGGAACCTCCATATGCCACAGGTGCAGCCCTAAAAAAAAAAAAAAAAAAAAAAAAA
>PVHT021183693.1:35408422-35424915 GCA_004024745.2 Catagonus wagneri | reverse complement strand
AGCTTAGGTTGCAAATGATCCCTGGCCTGGGAGCTCCATATGCCACCGGGTGGCCAAAAATGGAAGAAAAAAAAAGGGAAGAAAGAAAGAAAAACCTTGTAGAAGGAAGGATGGGAAGACAGAAATGCACTTCTATGTTTCTCATGTTTCTCTTCTACTTCACTTCTGGTCACCAAACGTGGAGGGGAGGGGTTCCCACGGAAGCAATTCTCCAAGTCCCTGCAGACATCGAGTATCCAACATTTTAACTCAATTCTGACACTATCTACCTGGAGTTACCATCAGATTCCACAGGTTAAGGGCTCAGTCCCACAAGACTGGCTCCCCCACCCCGCTACTTTAGACACCAATCCTAAGTCCAGGTTGCCACCTGTGCTTCTGAAGGCCTGACTATAAATCATAGGTCCCCAGGCCCCCTCCTCAGGTTCAATTAATTGGAAAGAGTGGCCTACAGAACTGAGAATAATTTACTTACTAGATTATCAGTTTGATAACAAGAATGTTAAAAGATACCAATGGGAGTTCTCTTGTGGCACAGTGGGTTAAGGATCTGGCATTGTCACTGCAGCAGTTCAGGCCACTGCTGTGGCACAAATTTGATCCATGGCTGGGGAACTTTCACATGCCGTGGACACAGCCAAAAATATATATATATTAATTAATTAAAAGGATTACCATTGAACCACCAGAAGAAGAGATATGCGAAGCAAGGTATGGGGAAAGGGATGCGGAGTTCCCATGCCCTTTGAGCACCCTCCAAGCCCTATAGTTCAGGGATTTTTTTGTTGTCTTCATTAGATAGGCAAGAACAACTAAATCATTGGCCACTATTGATTATGTCAAACAACAGTTCCTCTTCCCTCCCAGGAGGCGAGGGCAGGCCGAAAGTTCCTACCTTCTAATCACATGGTTCGTTCCCCTGGCAACCAGCCCATCCTTAGGAGCTTTCCAAAATCCCCTAACATAAAACTCAGGTGTGGTGGGAAGGAGATTGTTAAGAATAGCAAAAGACACCTTCAGGGCTCTTATCACTTAGGAAATTCCAAGAGTTTTAGAAGCTCTGTACTAGGAATAGGGACAAAGACCAAATACATATTCCTGATTATAAATCATAATGTCACAGAAGAGTTTACTGGGTCTACTATGAAATTTTCCTACAAGGAGAGGATCGCAAAGCCTTTGCCGATGGGTATCCAAACCAGCAACTACCAAACTCTGTCCACCAGACTTTTGCAAAGACTCCCAGGAAGGTGGAGAACCAATATCATGAAGCAATATCTCAACATCACTAAGAGGTCTCGGTGCTTTAGAGGAGAATAGGAGAAGAGCTCCTTTTTACAAAACTGTGCAGCTGCTGGAAGGGAAGAAAACATGTAGGGGGCACTGTTTATGCTGGTCTCACATCCTCTCAGGCCTTTTTAGGTGGGTGCAGTTGCCTGCCATAGCAGGTGTGGCTGCCGTCAAGCCCGCTCAAGCTCCCCCACACAAATACAAACCTGCAAAGAGTCAGAGTGTATCAGCCTTGAAGCACCCTTGAAGAGCTGGCCACAGAAGCCAGTGTCCCAGGTGGATGGTGCTGACATGCACCGACTTCCTGGCCAGTTGAGCACCGGCAGCAGAGCATGGCATCGGCTCAATAATTCACCTCTGGATGGGCTTCCCTTCCTTCCCTCTGTCACAATTCCCTTGGATGATCTCCCACTTCTGTCCCCTCGGATACCTTTCCAAAATAAACAGCCTGTGCCAAAGCCCTTGTCTCGGTCTTTGGGTGACCCCAGCTAAGATAGGGCATAAGATATGCTCCCCACCCTCAGAAGGTGGGGAGGAGGCACCAGAGCAGCCCAGATCCTCTCCTACCTAACGCTTGGTACAGCTTTGCATCTAGTAGATGTTTTAAAAGTACCAATTAAATAGATAAAAGAGGGCATTCCCATTGTGGCTCAGCCAGTTACTAACCCAACTAGTATTCATGAGGATGCGTATTTGATCCCTGGCCTTTTTCAGTAGGTTAAGGATCCAGCATTGCTATGAGCCATGGTTGAAAAAAAAAAAAAGTATCAATTCAGTCTTGTTCTAGCACCACTTTATTTTATTTTTTGCTTTTTAGGGCTGCACTCAAGGCATATGGAGGTTCCCAGGCTAGTGGTCGAATTGGAGCTATAGCTGCCAGCCTACACCACAGCCACAGCAACTCGGGATCCAAGCTATGTCTGCGACCTACACCACAGCTCATGGCAACACCAGATCCTTAACCCACTGAGCGAGGCTAGGGATCAAACCCACATCTTCATGGATCCTAGTTGGGTTCATTAACCGAGCCATGAAGTGAACTCCTCTAGCACCACTTCAAATCACACTACTCACAGCGGCTTTCCATAACTGACTGTATGAAATCAAGATCCTGTACGTAGGTATTCAAGACCCCCGTCTTCTCCTCTCTACTTGGTTCTGACCTCACTGCTTGTGAAATCAGTCTTTTTCTTCCGAATACATCACAAGCAAATAAAAAGAAAATATTCACACTTTATGTGTTGGTGCATGTGATTTACCTGGCATAAAATGCTGGTCTTCTATTTGTTTCTATTCGTCTTCATCTGTGACCACTTTCAAAAGTATCCGATACAAGGATGACTATTTTCTCCACTCAGAAGGCTTTGCCCTTTTCTCTACCACAGTCCTATGGCACTTGTGGATTAAAGTCTCTGCTGAGTTTGTCACCAATGGATTCTGTTCTTACAGCCATGCATGTATGAGCTGGCACACAGTACGTGCTCAAGAACCCTTACAGGATTCACGATGAAGTGTTAGGTAAGTACCACAGGGAAAGGTCTCAAATTATCATGCACTGTGCTTTAATATAACTGTTATAAAACCTTTCTCTTCCTCCCTTGAAACACAGATAAAGAAATATACTGATTCATCAGCCTTGTAAATAAGCCCAGTCTTCCCCCAAGGAACTACTCTGGCATGAATGAAATCATCAGTTTACACTGGACAAGATGCTTCTAGAACAGTATTTGGCACACAGTAAGCTTCCAATATTTGTGGAAGTGAATTAAAATAATCAGCTTTTTTCCCTACACCTGCCATACACTATATACCACGATAAAGACTTCCAATAATAAAGTTTGTAAGAAGCATTTGAAGAGTAACCCAGATCAAACATAGAAACAGCAGTCTTATCCACTTCACATGCTGTGCTATCCTAATGTATCTTATCCACTTTCTTTCTGGAGTTCACAATCTACCGAAGGCTTAAGTTAATTAGGGTCCTCCCTCTCCACCTTCAGAAGCTATTAGTAGGAACCTGCCCAACACTGGACATAAAATCTGAAAATGGCATTTTCAAATACTTTGTGGATAACAGGACTGAATGACTCTGCTGACAGTCACATTAAGCAGTGTGATCACAATACGTGAAACATTTATTTTTATTAAATGAAATTAATCATTTCATTCCACTCTACAGACTTTTTTGGAAAAAAATAAGTAATGAACAAATAAGTGAGATTTTTTTATCACCAAAATGATCTGGAATCAGTATTACAAAAATTAAATATCACAAAGAGGATACTAACTCTGGGACTCCAATGTGTACAAAACAAAAAAGCTGTGAAATCAGTCAAAATCGATTCACAAAATAATAAAGGATACTTTGGAACATTTGCCACTATTGTTTTTTTTTTCATCCAACAATACAAAATATGAGCAAAACGTGTTAGACTATTGTTGTGAAACCTGGCTCAGTCCTTCCAATCCATGCACCTCCTGTTTGCATTTAGATCTGCCTGGTGACACATAAGCTCTAAAGTGGGTGGATAAAAATAACCTGGTCCTCAAAAAGACATGATAAACGCCAGACAGCTGAGTCACTTTGATGCCCATTTTGACTCCTGAAAGGGACATTCACTCTCCTTTTCCTTCTCACACATACAACCTAGTGAAAAACACCACCAGCTGCCCTGAGTGGAAGGCGGTGATGCGTCTTCACTCCCCACTCCAGTCTCTGAGGTCATGACTCGCGATTGAACTTTTAATAATTTATACTAGTGCATTTCAGTGAAACTGATTCGCTTAGAGGAGGAAGGAGACAGGCTTAAGGAAACCGTAATAATGCAGCAGACCCCTATTTTGCTGCCCAAGTGGAAGCAATGGAAGGTGTCTTCTGACATTCTGACGGAAAGAAAAGGTGTGAGGACAAATTTCAAGTGGAGGGAGAAACGCTCAGAGAGGGAATCAGAATTGTCCAGGAGTGGGCAAAGCAAACGGTCCCAGAAAGAGAAGGGCTGTGTTCATTCCTAGGGAATCAATCTGGTCCGCCTATCTGCCCTTCGCTCGCGCACCAAGAGAACGCAAACCATCTGCAACGTGCACTTAAGATCAAGGACTCTTCGATCTACGTTTCAAACAGCGGCGGGGCTCGGGGCAGGCTGGTAGGAATCGGGCCCTGTCAGCCTAAGGCTTTGGAGGAGCAAACCACCCCGGCCGTCCAGTCTTCGGCTGCAGGAACCTTGGGAATACAGCGCCCGACACCTAGTAGACATTAAGTGTTTGCAGAACCGCCGCCGCCCGGAGGAGGAGGTCCCCGGCTACCACTGCGCATCTTCTCCCCCCCCCCCCCACCCCGCTTCACGTGCAGCCGAGTTCGGCCGCTTGCGGTCGCCCCAGGCCGCCTACACCGCCACCATCCCGCTAGGCGCCGCCGAGCCTCACTTACCGGAGAGTCGTAGGAGAAGGCGCACTCGTTCTTGTAGACCCGGTCCCCGGACCTGGGCACGCGGATCGTGGGCATGTGGGGCACCAGCAGCTCGCCGATGTCTCCTGCAGCCATCTTCCTGCTGCCGCTGCCGCTGCCGCCCGGCATGCCGAACAGGGCGCCCCGGCGCTGCATGGCCGCGGCGCGCACCAGAGCCGAGCTGAGCCGAGCTGGAGAGTTGGGCCTGCCCGCGGCTGCGGCGGGCTGCGCGGGCGACGGGAGCCGAGCCGGGGCGAGCAAGGAGAGCGGGACGCGGGGCGGGAGCGGGCCCCCGGGGCCTGGGGCGGGCTAGCCTAGGGGACGCTGCTATTTTTAATCCAATGGCAAATCGCCCGCCCAGCTGCAGCGTCAGGCGGGGCGCTCGGGAGCGCCAGCCGCAGCGCGCGGGGAGGGGGCGCGGGAGAGGGGCCTTGCGCCCTGGCCGAGCTAGGCGGCGGGGGCGGAGGATGAGCCCCCGCCGGCAGGCTCAGGAGTCGTGAGCCGGCTGCCGTGATGCACCTTCGCAGTGTTTTCTATTCTAAATCGCTAGGTTGCAAAGGGACAACTCCGAGGCGGACAACACAAAGAGCAGGATTTGAGGTTTTAAGAGCCGCTTGCTTTTAAAAGCAGCCGAGGATAATAGCGGGGACTTCCCCCTGATTGCACTCGAGGTGCAGATCAGGAACCTAACGTTGGGCCCAAATCTAACTTTGTGTTTTGCCCTTCAATGTTAATTTCATCAAGGCTTGTTCCACACTTTCTTAACCTCTAAAGCTCACTAAAAGATAACAGAATAGCATCCAGTAAGGATGGATGGATGTTTTATCAGTAATACTGATTTTTCTTAAGGTATCGGGCAGGAAGTATCAAGAGTATTTTCAGGGGCACAGAGACTTTACATTTTTCTCTTTCAAACGTCTTCTGCTATATTTGGTGTCAGTCATTCAACTGACTGATTTGGGATCTGTGTGCAGACATACATCTTCCCTGCCTTGCAAGTCCAGTTCCTCAAAATAAAAAATACATGGGGTTGGGGTTGGGGTTGGGGGGGTGAAAAATCTGCAAACCGAGCGTGTTCTCATTTTCTCCAAAAAATTCTTAAAACAGGGCTCAATTCCATCGAGGTTCCCTAACTACACCCAAATTAAAGGGCAGAGAACCAGTGATAAGCGTCAGTTAACAGAGAAATAGTGAATCAAAATTCTGATTTCTGAGAGTTTCCTCGTGGCTCAGAGGGTTAAGGATCTAGAGTTGTCACTGCCGTGGCTCTGATTACAGCTGTGGCTGCAGGTTCGATCAGGAAAGGATGACACCTGGAATTTGATGAGAGATAGATGGATGAGCCCTTTCTTGCCCTGCTCTTTTAAATTTCCATACCTCAAGCAAGGCTCAAGCATATCATCCATCTATGTAACTCACAACTTCCTAATGCTGTCTGATGGAAATAGAGAAGCAGAGACACAATAGCAAAAAATTCAACACTATTGCTACCCTCATCCTTGGGCAGATGCTCTCAGGGGAGTTTGTGCTTTTTATTATCCTCACCAGTTTATCACCTTCTAATGATATCTGTGCCTGTTTCAATTTCACGGATGAAGTTCGTTCACCTAATAACAAAGAAAAACCTGATTGGGAAGCATTCAAAACGTAAAATTTTGTATATTGTTTAGATTAAATGCAAATTAAATCGACACCATTTTTCATTCTTTAGACTGACACAGATATATTGAGTTGGACCAGGTTTGGGAAATAGGCCCTCATATACATTGCTGATGGGAATAAAAACAGTAAACCTCATTAGAAGGAAATTTAACAATACCAACCATAATTTTATATGCATATACTGTTTTCCCCAGCAATTCTTCATCTAGACATTTATGCTAGAGATAAATTTACACTGTATAAGGACATTTGTTGGAACATTGTTTATAGTAACAAAAGACTGGGAACAGCCTAAAAATCCCTCTATAGGAAGCGGTTAAAAATACAGTACCACTGAAAGAATGAAGCTTTCTGGGAGTTCCCGTTGTGGCTCAGCGGTAACGAACCCAACAATTATTCATGAGGATGCAGGTTTGAATCCTGGCATCGCTCAGTGGGCTAAGGATCCGGTGTTGCCACAAGCTGTGATGTAGGTCACAGATGTGGCTCAAATCTGGCATGGTTGTGGCTGTGGTGCAGGCCAGCAGCTGTAGCTCCAACTGGACCCCTAGCCTGGGAACTTTCATATGCTAAAGGTGCGGGCCTAAAAAGAAAAAAGGCGGGGGGGAACAATCTCCAAATCATATTCCTAGATGAAAAAAGCCAAGCACAAATCAGTGTGTAAAAACAAGGCACACATGCAAGGCTAAGAATGCACAAGGTGCTCTGGCACATCCTGTATACCATGGGCTTTCCTTCCAGGTGGTTTTACCTGTGCTAAATTTTTTTTCTCTTTCTTTTTAGGGCTACACCTTCGACATATGGAGGTTCCCAGGCTAGGGGTCAGATCAGAGCTGCAGCTGCTGGCCTACAGCAAAGCCACATCAACGCAGGATACGAGCTGTGTCTGCTACCTATACTACAGCTCTCAGCTACACCAGATACTTAACCGACTGAGTGAGGCCAGGGATAGAACCCACATCCTCATGGACACTAGTGGGGTTCGTTACCACTGATTCACAATGGGAAATCCCTGTGCTAAATATTTTTAATGTTGCCCCTAGATACCTATAGATATCATTATCAGTATCTGTAGATGCATATGCAACATGAGAGCTAGATAGGTGCTTGTTTGGCCTTAAGCCTCTGCGAGAATACACAAGAAATTACTGACGGTTCGGCTCTATCGAAAAAAACAATGCCTAAGGTTAAATAAAAACTTCTACTACTCTACTTTTCTATACCATTTACATCTTTATTATGTGTAAATACTGCTTTTAAAAAGTAATTAAAACTCTGGCGTTCCATCGTAGCTCAGCAGTAATGAACCCAACTAGGATCCATGAGGATGCGGGTTCCATCCCTGGCCTTGCTCAGTGGGTTAAGGATCCAGTGTTGCTGTGAGCAATGGTGTAGGTTGCAGATGTGGTTCAGATCTGACATTACTGTGGCTGTGGTGTAGGCCTGCAGCTGCTGCTCTGATTAGACCCCTAGCCTGGGAACTTCTATATGCTGCCAGTGCGGCCCTAAAAAAAAATAAAAAAGGAATTAAAACTCAATTGTAAAAACAATCTAAGTTCAATAACCAGTAATAGTAATAGAAGTTGAAGACAATTACTGCATTACTATAAAAACACTTTCCAACTTTTTTCATGCAATAGCACACCTGGGAAATGATAATATTTGTACAGTCCACTGAAATAATCTGTCAAGGATGCCTCATACAGCCTAAGGCCACTAATCCGGGGGGCCCAGTCACTGCAAGCCCCACCCTCAGCCTTCCAGGGACCAAAGAAATCTCATCACACCTGAATGCCATCTCTGCACACCAGAATGTCAATGGCATACCAGATAGAACGTTCTAATCAAAACAAGGAAAAATGGAAGTTCCCTCACAGCTGGTAAGAATCCCGATTTTTCACTGCAATAGCTTGGATTGCTGCTGTGGCAGGGGTTCGATCCCTGATCCAGGAACTTCCACATGCTTCAGGTGCAGCCAAAAAAAAAAAAAAATGAATGTTATAACACAGTTGTAGCATATTAACTGAACATATTTACAATACTTATACAATATTATTGTGACTGGGTAAAAATAAACATCCATTTTGACAAAGCTGGAAAAATATGTAAAATTTAAGTAGTTATGTTTAGAATTTGGTTATAGGATTTTGTTTCTGTTTTCAAAATGTCTTCTATGATGTTATGCTTGTTTTATAATATAAAAATTTATTAAGACCAAAAAGCTAATAAAACTTCACTGAATTAAGACAATATCTTAATCATGCCATTTTAGGAAAAAATTCTAGTTCAATTACTAGAACTTTTTAACTTGATTTTGCAATATACAAATTTATAACTGGACTGTTTTACTACTGGGCCAGTTTCTGCATGTGGCTTTTGATCGAAGAGCAGGAATAAAGTGATGATGGGTAAACAATTTTAACTTCCAACAGAAATTCAAAGTCCTATGGAAGAAATTTCAAAGAACTGACTTGGTCTGGTTTATTCCTAGGTATTTTATTTTTTTGGGTGTGATTTTTTTTTCCTATTTTGTTTTTTGTGTGGGTTTTTTTTTTTTTTAGGGCCACACTCGCAGCTATGGAAGTTCCCAGGTTAAGGGTCCAATCGGAGCTACGGCTGGCTGCCAACCACAGCTACAGCCACAGCAATTTGGGATCCAAGCCCTGTCTGCGACCTACACCACAGCTCATGGTAACGCCAGATCCTTAACCCACTGAGTGAGGCCAGGGATCAAACCCAACTCCTCATGGATACTAGTCATATCCATTTCCACTGTGCCACAATGGGAACATCTGTCACGTCAAGGTGGTTAGGCCACCAAGTCACTCTATTGCTCAAAAGCCTCCTCCAGTGGCGTTTAGGGTGGAGCCCAGATGTCCATGGCATGGAATTCAGGAGTCTGTCCTTTCTAGCATTCCTTTTCAGACTTTACTCTCACTCCTACACTTCTGGTAAGCTCCATTTACTGTCCCTCAAGGATAGATGTGCTTGTCTCCTAGCTTTATTTGAAAGCGTTCCCCTCTCCTTTCTATCTTCCCGATAATTTCAAGACTTTTTCCATGAAGCCTTTTCTGACTGCTACAACCCTCAGGGATCAATATTAAAAAAAGTCATTAAAAAAAAAATACAGCCCCTATTGCCTATACACATTTTTAGATACTGCCAAATAACATCTTTTGTACTGTTATTTTAATGTCTTCTTTCCATAGCTTGTCCCCTAGAATGCAAACCCTTTGAAAGAAATTATGTTTCTTAGTATCCTTGCAAATTGTGGAAGCCCAGACTCTTGTCCAGCCAGAATGGAGTGTTCTGTTGAATTTAGGCATTCAGTAAGTACTACCAAATGAATGACTCACATCTGTGACAATGTAATAGATGTCTTGCAGTCAGCTTTGTGCCTTTTAGGTAAAATTCATTGCTGCATAAATGTTCCCAGAACTGACAGAGGTTACATTAAAACAGGACATGAATATTAGTTACTGTAACTAATGCCAAAAAAGGGGAATTGGGGAAATCTACAGAGAAAAAAGATATCTTAATTATTTCAATTAATGGAATAGCTCTTGACCTCAGATGTCCTCTAATTATGTGCAGTGATCTGGTAAAGCTATATATGGTGACAGCTTGTTATGGAGGCATATCCATAAAATTTTTTTTCCTGGCAGAGAGCCTCTACAAGAAGAACTAGTTTTATAAATTAAAACAAGAGGTTACTGGTTAAGAAGTTTAAGTCATTTTCTTTTTCCATTTTTTTTTTCTTTTTTCTTTTTGGCTGCAGCCACAGCATGTGGAGGTTCCTAGGCCAGGAACTGAATCTGTACCACAGCCAAGACCCCAGCCACTGCAGTGACAATGCCAGATACTTAACCCACTGTGCTACAGAGGAACTCCTTAAGGCACTTTCTGTTTGAGGAAATTCTGTGTAACCATCAAAAGTCATGTGGTATAAGAATATTCATTGACATGGAAAAATGATCACTGTAATGCAAATTTCAAGAACATACAAACTATCATTCTGTCTAAATACATACACACATATACACATAACCATAGCATAGATAAAAGATAAGGTTGGAATAAATTGTATGTTAGTGGTGGTTATCTCTGACTGAAAAATTATTTTTCCGTTGTGCTCTTCTGTTTGTTTTTCTTTCTTTTTTTTCTTTTTTGGCTTTTTGGCTTTTTTTTTTTTTTTTAGGGCTGCACCTGCGGCATATGGAGGTTTCAGGCTAGGGGTCGAATTGGAGCTACAGCTGCCAGCCACAGCCACAGCCACACCAGATCCAAGCCATATCTGCAACCTACACCACAGCTCACGGCAACGCCGGATCGTTAATCCACTGAGCAAGGCCAGGGATCAAACCTGCAGCCTCATAGTTCCTAGTCAGATTCGTTTCCGCTGTGCCATGATGAGAACTCCTCTTCTGTGTTATTTAAATGCTTTGCCTTAAGTATCTGTTTCTTTTTGTAAATAAGGGAAATGTTAACTTTTGACATTACCATAATTATGTCAATTTTCTCTTCCACCTGCCCTTTTTCTTACCTGCTTGTCCCCTCTACCCTCCATATAAAACTCAGCACATTTCTGCTGTTAAGTTTATAGACAATCTGCCTAACTAGAAGGTAGGTTCACTCTGGAATGAGAAAATTCCTTGAACAGCTCTTAACATCAAGATGAAGTAGCTGTTGGGAGTTCGCTTGCAGCTCAGCAGGTTAAGGATCCAGCACTGTCACTGCAGTGGCGTAGGTTCAATCCCTGGCCCAGGAATTTCTACATATCTGAGAGAGAGGGAGGGACAGAGAGGGACAGAGAGGGAGAGATGAAGTAGTTGTTACTCTGCTTAAGAGGAAATCTGGGATCCCTATTCACTTTCTTGAGTTTTATGGTGTGTAATACTCACCACAGTCCTTCCAGGAGCCTGACTCACAAAAGGAAGTAGGCAGGTTGCCTCTCTGGGCAATCTGACACCATCCCTGCTCATGCCTACCACCGTTTCCATGCTCACACAGGAAGACATGTCCTCAACTCAGGTGTAGCAAACCTGAACACAGTAAAAAACAAAACAAAAAAAACAGGAGTTCCCACTGCGGCTTGGCGGAAATGAATTTAACTAGCATCTGTGAGGACGCAGGTTCAATCCCTGGCGTCACTCAGAGGGGTAAGGATCTGGCATTGCCGTGAGCTATGGTGTAGGTTGCAGATGCAGCTTGGATCTGACGTTGCTGTGGCTGTGGTGTAGGCCGGCGGCTACAACTCCAATTTGACTCCTAGCCTGGGAACATCCATATGCCACAGGGACAGCCCTAAAAAGCAAAAACAGAACAAAACAAACCCAAAACCCAACATTAACCATGGAGCCATAGGCTGCCTTTATGGTTTCCCAGTAAATGGGCAAAGCAAGTTACCTAAACATGATCCAGATTAGCTCCAGAATCCAAAGAAATTCACCAGACACAGTGTCTCATTCTCAGTGTTAAGGAAGGAATTTGAGGTAAAGAACTTGACCTTCACTTTATTATTAAACTCCCCTCTGTAATTTCACTGGAATGGCAAATACCTGTAATTCCCAGACTATCTCTCGCCCTCTGTCATAGGGCACCTGCCGCTTCCAGCTCTCCAGATGCTATCTGCACGTTGTTATCACATAGGACTAACATGAGGTCCTATAGATGTTGATGGTCAAGGTCAGGAGTCAGCAAACTGCAGCCCATGGATTAAATCCAGCTTGCAGTTTGCTTTTGTAAATAAAGCTTTGCTGGAACCCAGCCACGCTCATCCACTGACATTTTGTGTATGGCTGCTTTAGTGCGCCAGCAGACAAGTGGAGTGGATGCAACCAAAGCCACATGGACTAATGCCCGAGGTGTTTACTGTCTGGTCCTTTATAAAAAACCTTTGCCAACCTCTGGTCAAGATCCCTACAGGCCATGTGTTATGATCCAGAATCTGAGAATTGATATGACCCTAATCGAGAGAGTTAATTTGTACTACTTATCCTTCAGGAGATGGCAAACCTGTTTATCTGTATGGATAAAATGCTTTCAACCAGATCAGTACCTACAAACTGAATGCCATGAAAAGTATTAATTTGCTTCATAAGATCATCTCTGGAACCTTAACCAAATTGAAATCACCACCTTTTGTTTGTTTGTTTGGTTGGTTGGTTGTTGGTTTCTTTAGGGCCGCACCCTCAGAATATTTGCTTCATAAGGACAATCCCAAGCTAGGGGTCAAAACTGAGCTGCAGTTGCCGGCTTACGTCACAGCCACAGCAACATGGGATCCGAGCTGTGTCTGCAACCTACACCACAGCTCACGGCAACGCTGGATCCTTAACCCACTGAGTAAAGCCAGGGATTGAACCTGCATCTTTATGGATACTAGTTGGGTTCATTACCACTAGGCCACGACAGGAACTCCGAAATCACCACCTTGTTAACTTTATCTCAGTCCACTCTCATTCTCTATTCTAATGGGTGAAATGATGGGAAAGGAATGGGAGTGTGACGGAAATCACCGAGTCCTTGTCTTCATGGTCTTTGCTCTGGCACAAATTCCTGCAGCTCCACTCAAAGTGCAGCTTTGATTTACATTTACAGTTTTGTTAGGAAAGGAGAACACCGGTGGGGGCATCCTCCTAGTCCTTCCTCTTGGGGAATTCTCACTCACTCCACAGGTCGGATATCTGATGTGGAGACTCTACAGCTTGCTGAGGTAATGTATTCCAATAACACTTTCAGGAACTAGAGGACCAGCCACAGGATAAACTTGGGGTCCCACTGAGCCTACCGTGAGGTGAACTTGATCAGAAGTTCATATATCATCTGCTCGCCGCAAGCCTCCACTCTAGCAGATGCAAGTGGCATTCCAACAAGCTACAGTTTCAGTCAGAGCCAGTTTCTAATAGTCTTTGAAAAGCTTGGATATTTCCCATTCTCCAGAGCACTGTTACTCAGTATTACTAGGGAAGTGCCTGCAGGGAAGGCCAGGAAGAAGGTTCAGAATGTCCATATTTAATAATACAACAGTGTCTTTCCTAAGGAACCCAGTCTCCTCTCCAATCAAGGGGCTCTGAGGGTACCAACTAACTCCTCCTGACTATCCGGTGAGATGGCCTGATGGAGGTCTCTGCTTGCTAAACTTGACATTGGGGAGGATGGGATATGCTATCTTAGCAGAATGTCCACTGCTTACACTCCTGGGAACCCAGTGATAAAATGTAGCCAGAGTTGTCTGTGAATTAGCCATTCTCCAAGATCTGTTCATCATGTTTGGATGGCTGCCTCATAGCAAAACCCTGCTGGCTTTACTCCTGCCAGTGAATTACTACCACCCTGGACTCCTCTGGCACCACAGGTATCAGAAAGCCCACTTCATAGGCACCTCCTGTAAGCAGCAGTCAGAGCCGCTGGAACAATTAGTAAATTGCCTTTGAGAAACTCTGGGCCCCATTGGAGGCATGTTTGATAGATCAAACTCAACATTTCTTTCTTTCTTTTTTTTTAAGGCTACACCTGCAGCATATGGATGTTCCCAGGCCAGGAACTGAATCCAAGCCACAGCTGCCAACTACACCACAGCTGCGGCAACACTGTACTGGGCTGGGGATCAAACCCACGCCTCCTCAGCAACCCAAGCTTTTGCAGTAGTATCCTTAACCTACTGTGTCACAGCAGAAACTCCCAAATTCAGCATTTCTATCTCTTGGGTCCCTTCCTCTAAGCTATGCCAAGGTATTTGTAGCCCTTATCATTTAACAGGAGCCAGAATGTGGTCTACGTCTGGGCCGGACAACCAAAGTTTGCATTAGGATCATGCCCACATTAATGCATTCTGTAGAGAATGTCTGCTAAGTAAAGCCATGTCAACTCATTTGGTTTGATCCAAACACGTGTTTTGCCCTCTTTACTGCAACATCCTCAAAATCTATTCCCACAGACATTGCCCCATTTTCTAGAATTTTCTGATTCATGTGACAGCTTTGAGTATAACTGCTGAACTCTTTGACTTCAATACTGCAGTTTACTCTTGGAAATCACATCAAGTTATCAGGTAAAATTGTTATCAACAGAAAATACTGAAGGGTTGGACAGTGATAAAAACTCTAATTTTCTACTGAAAGGAATTATGGCTTCCTTATTAATTTTTTGACCATGCCCACAGCATTCATAAGTTCTTGGGCCAGGGACTGAACTCGTGGCACAACAGTGACAACGCCGGATGCTTAACTTGCTGCCCCACCAGGGAACTCCAGGTTTCCTTAGAAGGAAGGGAAAAAGAAGGAAGGAATGTGGGGAGGAGTTCAGAAGGGTTTCAGAATTCAGGATTCCCCAGATTCCCTACATATGCCTAGATTTCTCTATTTCAGTTACGGAAACCCTACTCTTTCCTTATCTGTGCCATCACTTGGACATTAAAGTAAGGAAGACAGCTTTTTTAGCTGTAGGATTTGATTTTCAGGGATCTCATTCTACAGCTACAAGCAGGAAGTAATCATTTTATCATGGTCACATAAATATTTTGAGATTCATCCTGTTTCTTGAAGACTAAAGTTGTGAGCATGTCTATTCCTTGCATCAAATTATCCAATGTCTTTTTAAACAAAGCCCAGACATTTCCAACTGCCCAGGGTCTAGGACAACAACTTGTCCCTGAACTTTATGCCTCTGGGCACACAGTCCCAGACAACACAAGTGCTCACCTGATTAACCTATTTCACCGAGTACTATGATCTGTTATTTTTCCATCTTGAAATCTGAGTGGAAATCTAACTGCCTTCTATCCAATTTTGAACTGATAATCAATTCCAAAAACCCACCTCATATCTTTCAGCATCTGTTCCTGCAACACATTCTCTGAGACTAGAAAAAGTTGGAGTTCTGCTGTAGGCACTAGAAACTAGCTCTGACCAACATAGAACAATAAGAAAGGGTGTTTTGGAAAAGTATTGGTTGACTCCTGGTACTGAAAAAGAAAAAAAAGACATGAACTAACAGAAACCATAACTCCAAGGTTACAATTGTGGCTACTCACACACCTTTTTTTCCAAATTCCATCATCAGTCAATGCAACAATAATTTCATTCCACGCCATATATGTCTCTACTCAAGAGCCATATTTCTGGGAGAAAGACAGCTTGGCTGAGGCTCTGAATATGTCCACACCTGTAATTGGAAAGAGCCATTCTGCAAATTAAGGATGCTCATCAGATTAAAATTCAATAAATAATACTGTACTGACCTTGAAGAATTGTTACAAGCATGTGAAATGTTTGTAAAGCATTTAACAGAGTTCCTAGAACACGTTAACTATGCTTATTATTTCTCCTATTATCCACTAGGCCACCAGGGGACTTTTTCTATTTCTCTTCTAATGAAGAACTATATGCTATTTCACAAACCACCTGTTATCTCAACTCTTACCTCCCAACGTCCCATGCCTGACACATTATAGATGCACAAAATAGATTTGGTAAATGTGTAAGTTTACACATTTTCCCTTTGCACACCTGAGATGCAATATCCCACAATATATACATGACACAGATAAAAACTAGTGTACTGGGGGAGTGCACAAAATAAATTTAAAGGATAGACTGGTTTTGCAAGAATCAAGTGTCCAGAAAGTTTACCATTGAAAAGAATGTGAAGCTGCAGGCAGTTTGGAGTGGGTTGAGGACTTTGGGCTTCCTGCTTACAGGCAATGGAGAGTCACTGAAGACTGTTGAGCAGGAAAGAGACACACATGGAAGTGACCTTTGAGGAAGATAAGGCTGGTGGCCCAGTGTGACATAGGTGGTTGGAGGGTGGCTGCTGGCAAAAAGAGCCTACCGGGGATATTGCAAAAATACATGCAGCAAGAAATGAGCAAGCCAGGGAGAAGCAGTGGAAATCATGTTTCATGAGGGAATTTGTAATGTAAAAATGGATAGGACAATAATTTGGGAGATAGAAGCCCAATGTTCTACTCTTAGCTGTAGATATCCAGCTCTACTTCCCAGTTATATCACCTGAGAGAACTAATTAACTGCTCCACACTTTGGTCTCTTCATTGGTAAAATGTTAGGAAGATTTAAAAAAATACTTTCTGGAGTTC
>PVHT021183693.1:35395562-35407422 GCA_004024745.2 Catagonus wagneri | reverse complement strand
AAAAAAACCCTCAGGTATCTCCTAAACTCTCCTGAAATCGATGACATGACAAGAGACCATGTGAAGAGAAAACTCCAACGTATACAAGGAAGTCAAGATCTTTTTTTTATTTTATTTTCCAGCTTCACCTGCAGCATATGGAAATTCCTAGGCCAGGGATAGAATCTGAGCCAGAGCTGCAACCTACACCACAGGTGTGGGATCCTTAACCTACTGCACCAGCACCTCCACAGAGACAAGCCAGATAATTAACCCAATGCACCACAGCAGGAATTCCAAGATGCTATATATATATATATATATATATATATATATATATATATATATATGATGTCATTCATCTAAATTGTGTTATTTCCAATGTCATTTTGATAGCCCTGTTAAGCAATTTGCAAGAACAGTTTAAGTACGTGAATATTTCTCAAGAAAATTATCTTATGAAATTAACAAGAGAAGAAGGTAAGGAAGAATAAAAGGAAAAGGTGGAGGAAAAAAGAAAGAAAAAAAAGAGGAAAAGAAATAGAAGAGTGATAACTTATTGAGCTTCCACTAGACCAGGGGCTGCCTGTGTTTGATCTTAATCCTCTCAACAACACTAAAGGTAGGGGTCTATTATTATCCTTTTTACAGATGAGGATATCAAGTCTACACGAAGTCAAATAACTTACCCAAGGTACCACAGCTAGGAAATAAAAGAACTGGAATCCAAAGTTCTAATGCCCATGCTCAGGAAGCAGATAGTTTTATAGAAGGGCAAAGTTATGTGACACACATGAACAAGACTAGACAGTATGGAATCAAGGCCCATGTGATATGTTATTTGTTCAAACATACTCATACCTGTCCTGCCCCTCCCATGCTCACCTGTGGAAAGAATGTTGCTATCAAAAGTTGCTCTTTCAGGAGTTCCCCGTCGTGGCTCAGCGGAAACCAATCTGACTAGAATCCATGAGGACACCGGTTCGATTCTTGGACTCACTCAGTGGGTTAATAATCCAGCATTGCAGTGAGCTGTGGTTCAGTATCTTCAAACGACATAAATTTAGCACCTTACCGTTCTATTGCACAGAAGTCCAACCGGCGTCGCAATGGGGTGAAATACTTTCCGGAGCTGCTGGAGGAGAACGCGTTTTTTCAGTCCTTTCCGGCTTCTAGAAGCTCCCGCATTCCCGGGTGCGCGGCCTCTCCCTCCATCTCCAGAGCCAGCATCGCGCTACCTCCCCGGCCTTCCTCCACAGCTCGGTGACGGCCGGGCAGGGCCTGCCCTCTTTCCCTTTTAAAGGCGCCGGCCGGGCAGGGCCCGCCCTCTTTCCCTTTTAAAGACCCCAGGAGCGTACATGAGGCCCAGCTGGGTATTCCGGGCTCGATGGCTTGAGCCTTAGCCCTGGCAAGCAGCACGCACAGGTTCCCGGGATGAGGGCGTGGACGCCTTGCCCAGGGGCAGCTGTTCCGGCTACCATCACGTTTTCAAAATCGGCCTGTCCCTTTTCATCCCTCTTCCTTGCCTTTCCTCCCTCCTTTCTCGGCGAAGAGCGTCACCATCTTGCTTTTCCTTTTGAGTCACCTCAGCCAGACATTTGGAAATATCCTCGGTTCAAAGCATTTACATTAAGAAATCAACATATGCACAAAGAGTAAACATTACTAAAAAACTAAGAATTTCTTTTGGACAATTCACATATTCAAAATTTAAGAATGATTTGAACTGCCCAAGTACAAACGGCTTTCCTACCTGATAAACAGGTTGCACTATCCCACACGACTGAACTGCGGCTCAGATCTGGCATTGCTGTAGGCCAGTGGCTAAAGCTCCAATTCGACCCCTAGCCTGGGAACCTCCATAGGGTGTGGCCCTAAAAAGACAAAAGAAAAAAAGAAAAAGTTTCTCCTTCAGTCCGGATTCTTGGAAGGAGAAAACGTGGTACCGGAAGAGCCCAGTAGGCCCAAAGCTAACACTCAGCCCTTAAGACCAAGAATAGTTGTTCATTATTATAAGCCCCTGAGAAGTTGGGTTGCTTGTTACCACAGCACAACCTGAGCCAAATGTGCAATACTCTCACTGGCAGCCAGGTGGCCTGCTAAATCATATTCCTTTTTCTGTTACTGCCCAGACAAAAAGCAATATTCCCTTCTTTCTTATTTTTGAGGAGTACAGACAAAAATGTATCTGTGAACTGAACATTAGTTCACTCATGTAGAAATGATTAAATTTTTCCACCATAGTACTCCTAACAATAGAAACAATATGAGAACATTGAGTTAAAACAGAGTCACAAGGAACAATGCATATAAATCATCCAAAATTATTTCACTCAGAACTACCATTGTTAATAATAGGTGAACTTCACTCAAAGTATCTATTACTTGATTACAGATTAAAAGGTGGATGGATGGATGAATGGCCAGTCAGAAATAATTTTACAAAAACAGGAACACATGATACCTGAAGCAAGTTAGATTTTTCTACCTTATAAGTGAGCTGATTTTTCTGCCTACAAATTGTCTCTGCCTCCATTTTAATTTAAAAGAAATTACACATTGCAGTGTTATCAACTGTAGTCACCGTGGTATATACATTTGATCCTCAGACCTTATTCATCTTACAGCTGAGAGCGTTTTACCAACCTATCCGTATTGTCCCATGTGTAAGCCCTAAAAGCTATCATTTAGACAGGATTTGTCTTACTAGCATTTGTCCCATTATTTCCTAGCATATAGTACTGTATGCCGTTTCTATCTTCAGCTTAGGTTCTTTATTTCTTGAAAATTTCTCTTCTTAAATCTCTGCTTTGGGGATTTCAATGCTTATTCCTACTTCGCATTTGACAAATGTGCATCCTGGGCTTCCCAAGAAGCTCACTGCCTTCTCCAGAGAAGAGGGCAGCTAGTGCCGGTGTCCTTGGGTTCTTTAATACCTACCTGTGTATTTCCACTAAAGCATGCTCCCCATCACTCTCTCGTCCTTCCTTCCCTCAAAACATTTTCTCTCCAGTGGGTAGATATAAAAAGATCCTGGTGTCTGGCTCCTTCCTCCCTTCCTTCCTTCCTTCCTTTTTTCCCACCACCCTTCCTCCCTTCCTCCTCTCGCCTTCCCTTCTCTCTCTCTCTCTTCCTTTTCCTTTCTCCTTCCTTCTCTTCATCCATCCCTCCATGAATATGAGGTCTTTCCTTTTCGTTCTCATTTGGTCCAGACTTCCCTTACCTTCAAATTAGCATTAACCCTCCCCTTTCTCTGTAGTCATAACGGTGATATGGTTCTAGGAGCGCAAAATTTGTAATGAAGATTTCTAAGATTCCACTTTCTTTCCCCAGCCATTCGTATGAGCATGACATCATCTGAGACCTCCCATGTCAATGTTAGTTTATTGACATTATGTCCAGAGAAAACAGTGCAGCCTGGAAATCTATCTTCTCCTTAAAAATCCAACTTTCAGAAAATTGTCTAAATTATTTTACCATGGGAGCTAAAAATGTGGTCTCCAAATAAGTGCAGTGGAATCATGCTTCCCTCTGTAGGGGAAGGCTTTGTGCTGATAAGCAAGAACACCATGATTGCAAAACAATGGAAAAACATCTGGAAAACAACCCAGCTCTGGAGAAACTGTGGCTTCTTATCTAAGACAAGGTGCACTTCATGTTTTCCAAGGACTCACTGAGACTAAAGACCACTGCTGGCCAGACAGGCAGCAGGCAGCACAGGCAGGTGCTACTGCTTGTGTTAATGTGATAGATCCATGCAAAGTCATGCAGTCAGCCCAGAACACAAAGATTGCCTTCTTTCAGCCTTGGGCATCATGACCAAGATCTCAGGGACACCACTGAAAGCTTGAGGGGTGTGCCCCGATTAAAACTGGAGATAAAGCAGGAGTTACCATCATGGCTCAGGGGAAATGAATCTGACTAGCATCCATGAGGATGCAGGTTCGATCCCTGGCCTCGCTCAGTGGGTTAAGGATCCGGCATTCCTGGAGGTCTCACACGCAGCTCGGATCTCACGTTGCTATGTCTGTGGCATAGGACAGTGGCTACAGCTCCAGTTTGACCTCTGGCCTGGAAACCTTCACATGCCCAGGTGGGGTCCTAAAAGACAAACAACAACAACAACAACAACAAAAAAGCAAAACAAAAAGTAAACCTGGAGAAAAAGCAAAACCACAATGCTGAACATACTGAATATTCCCTTCAGGTCAATCACCAGCAGATTTTTAACAAAGTTGGTATCAACAAACCCCAAATGCCTGACATTCTTACTTGCTATAGGAAATCCACAATGATGTCAGTATTTGTCTGTGAACTGATTACCCCAAATGTTGCATCAATACTCCACTCTGTCATCAGTGGGTACTGGTGGAACCTGACTAAATCTGTAGAAATCAATTTTTTTTTCTTTTTTCTTTTTAGAGCTACACCTAAATATGGAAGTTCCTGGGCAAAGGGCCAAATCGGAGCTGCAGCTGTTGGCTTGCCATATCTGAGTCACATCTGCAACCTACATACACCACAGCTCACAGCAACACTGGATCCTTAACCCACTGAGCAAGGCCAGAGATCGAACCCACTTCCTCATGGATACTAGTTGAGTTCTTAATCCACTGGGCAATGACGGAAAAGCTATAAAGACCACTTTCATCTTTAAAATGCTTTGGACTAGTAATGGTTGGCAGAAGCAAAGGCAAAGGAAATCCAAAGCTCATAGTGAAAAAAATAACTAAGCATAGAAAAGGCATGATGAGTGAGAACAGCTGAAGCAACCAATACACAAGAAATTTGTGTAAAATTTCTTATATTAGAATTCTCAAAGAGAATAAAAATAACAATGATTACCTGCTGTATAACACAGGGCACTATATCTTGTCACTTGTAATGGAACATGGTGGAGAATAATGTGAGAAAAAGAATATGTATTATATATATATAACTGGGTCAGTTTGCTGTACAGCAGAAACTGACAGAACATTGCAAATCAACTATAACAGAAAAAAAATCTTAAAAATTTTGATTAAAAAACTATGATTATCCCAGTCAAAGAAATGAAAGACAATTTTTTAAAATACATACAGGGAACAGAAGACTATCTTCTAAAGAAATGTTTGTTGGCATTAGTCACCTTTTATTGCAATTCAATGAGTACATCAAGCAGTTTAGTAAACAGAGTCAAATTGTCAAGATCTGGAATGCTGAGCAAAGGTATAAGTTCTGTGGCGAGTGGGAAATAATATGTTGAGCATTACAGCATTGAAAGAAACCATTACAAAATCCTATCATCAGAGACGTAAAAGACTTTACAGCTTTAGGGCTTAAGAAAATTGATGCCCTCTTGTGTTAGAATGGGAATGTGAACTGGTACAACATTACAGGAGGACAACTTTGAAACATGTATCAAGTCTAAAAAATATCATGTGACCCAGCAATATCACACCTGGGTATATAACTGGAGAAAAACCATAATTTGAAAAGATACATGCACCCCCGTGTTCACTATGGCATTATTTACAATAGCCAAGACGTGGAAGCAACCTAAATGTCCATTGACAGAGGAATATATAAAGAAGATGTGGTACATATACACAATGGACTATTACTCAACCATGAAAAAGAATGAAATAATGCCATTTGCACCAACATGGATGGACCTAGATATTATCATCTCTATTTCACTTATATGTGGAATATAATTTAAAAATGGTACAAAAGAAATTTGTTTAAAAAAAAGAAACAGACTCACAGGTTTTGAAATTAAATTTATGGTACCAAACGGGAAGTGTGGGAGGGGAGCAATAAATTAGGAATTTGGAATTAACATATACACACGACTATATATAAAGTAGATAACCAACAAGTATTACTATATAGCACAGGGAACTCTACTCAATATTCTGTAATAACCTATAAAGGGAAAGAATCTAAAAATGGATACATGTATGTGTATAACTGAATCACTTTGCTGTATTCCTGAAACTAGTGCAACATTATAAATCAACTATACTCTAGTAAAATAAAAAAAAATTGTTTGAAAAACAAAAACATATTCTTTGGCCAAAATCTCCCTTCCAAGAGTTTGTTAAAAAGAACAAATTAAGAATGCATGGAAACATTTCTGATATTAGAGACAATATAAATGTCCCCAAATAGGGGATTGTTAAATAAATTATTCACATCCAGAGGAGGAGTTTCTATGTGACTCAGTGGATGAAAAAGCCAAAGTTGTCACTGCAGTGGCTCAGGATTGATCCCTGGCCCAGGAACAGGTGTGGCAAAAAAAAAAAAAAAAAAAAAAAACAAAAAAGAAAAGGGAGGGAGATGAAGAGGGTACCGCACACTTAGGGATGTACCAAATGAAAGTCAGTTTACAATGTACCAAATATTAGTACTGTCATTCCCTCCCTAAGACTGATGTATTTTTTTCATTACTTAATGAATTTTATTACAATTATAGGTATACAAAAATCATCACAACTCAATTTGATAGCATTTCCATCCCAAACCCTCAGTGCATCCCCCCACCCCCCAGATTGTCTCATTTGGAAGACTGGTGTATTTTTATTTATAATTCCTTTTGAAAATCTAGAATAACTTTTGTTAGATATAACTTTAGGATATTTAACTTTATTTAACCTTTCTGAGTCTCAGTTTTCTTGTTTAACTGAGGATAGTAAAATCTATCTTGAGGCATTATTGTCAGAAATATACAATATTCTTTACAAATGTGAAATATACAAAGTAATTAGTGTTTGCTACATAGTGGACTCGATAAGTAGTAGCTACTTTTAATTTATTAAAAAAAGCAGTAAAATATCACAAGAAACTGGAATTTAAGAGAAAAATATTTCTTCACCTTAAAGTCAATCATTTTATTTTTTGTTTCACATTAGGTTTGGTCCACATTTGCAATTACGGTGTACATGTACTACATAAATAAAATTATATAAAATAATATATAATTGAAAATGATATATATCATTTATTTTTAGTTTTAAATTTAAAATAACAAAATTTCAAAATAAAAATAGAATAAGGGATAACCCACATATTACTTTGTCTAGATTACCTTTTTTTTATTTTTGTCTTTTCTAGGGCCACACTTGCGGCATATGGAGTTTCCCAGACTAGGGGTCTAATCAGAGCTGTTGCCGCTGGCCTACACCTCAGCTCATGGCAACACGGGATCCTTAACCCACTGAGCAAGGCCAGGGATCGAACCCGCAACCTCATGGTTCCTAGTCGGATCCGTTAACCACTGAGCCACGACGGGAACTCCTGTCTAGATTATCTATAAACCTTTTACTTCATTGCTCGAATTTGCACTCACTCCTGTGTGTATGTATGTATATGTGTGTGTGTGTGTGTGTATTACCCCTGAAACTCACACACACTATATATATGTGTGTGTGTATACACACACACAGATATGTCGATATATACATATGCTATGTTAGTCTACTAGGGCTGCCATAACAAAGTACGTAGACTAGGGTGACTGAAACAACAAAAATTTATTTTCTCACAACTCTGGGGGTCAGAAGGCCAAGATAGGGGTGTTTGAAAGGCTCCTTTTTTCTGAAACCTCTTTCCTTGTCTTGTAGATGGCCATTTTCCACCCTGTGTTTTCTTATGATCTTTCCTCTATAAATATATTTTTTTCTAATCTATTTATTTATTTAGGTCGCACCTCTGGCATATGTAAGTTCCCAGGCTAGGAGTCAAATCGGAGCTGCAGCTGCCAGCCTATGCCACAGCCACAGCAACAAGGGATCCCAGCTGCACCTGCGACCTACACTACGGCTCATGGCAATGCCAGATCCTTAACCCACTGAGTGAGGCCACAGACAGAACCTACATCCTCATGGATACTAGATGGGTTCTTAACCCACTGAACCACAGTGGGAACCCCTTAATCTGTCTTTTGGTCTCATCTTAAAAGATGATTCATGTTGGATCAGGGCCCACCTAATAAGCTTATTTTATCTTAACTACCTCTTTAAAGACCCTAACTTCAAATATAGTCATAGTTTGAGGTGCTGGGGGTTAGGATTTCAACATATGAATTTTTTATGGGGGACACAACTCAGCTTATATGTATACACACACACACACACACACACACATATATGTATACACAGACATACAGACACACAGATCTGAACTTGATTACTATGTATGTAAAGAAACATATACACACATACATACATGTACATATCTATTCATACACACATACATGTGTATACATATACATATTTTTTTCTAAACAATTTGAGTCACAAACATCATTTCACATACCTCACCTTTACCCCTAAATATTTCTATTTTCTACACTTAAGTATGTCCATTTCCTAAGAATAGGGGTAGTCTTTTGTATAACCACAGAGCATTATCAACTTCTTACATTCACTCTGAAATAATAATTTTATCTAATCCACCTTCCATACTCTAACTTGATTAGTTGATCTAACATGGTCCTTTGTAACACCACTGCCCCATCCCATCCTGTACAGTATAGTGTCAGGCGTTGCATTTAGTTGCATTTCTCATTCTCTTCTTTTTATATGGAAGACTTCCACAGCCTTTGTCTTTTATGACATTCACATTTTTAATAAACACAGTCCAGCTTTTTTTTTTTAAAGGAATATTTATCTTGTTTTTTGTCTGATGTTTCCTTGTAATTGTATTGAGTCAGACCGAGGTTATATATTCTTGGTTGGCATACTGCAAAGGTTGTGTTCTTCTCAGGATATATTCATGCATCACTCACATATGATGCTAGTTAGTGTGTATGTGTGATGTTAGTTTTTATCACCAGGTCAAAGTGTCACTTCACTATACATACTGTTTAGTGTATAGTTCCTTTTGCATCCTGCTCTTTTCGCTTAACACTAGAGAAGATTGGCAGAGGCTATCAGTTTTTCTTCAATACCCATTCTCCAAAACTTTTTGCTGGAAATATGTCTTGAAGCTGGGTGTGGTCTTATGACTGTTTTATCTACTGATATAGGAACACAAATGACATATAATTTCTGGTCTTATGTTTTAGATGGATACAGCATGGCTCCCCCTTCTATGTCCCTCTTTCCATTAGCTGGGATTTAGTCATGATAGCAGAAGGAATATTAGTCATCTTGAGTTATACAACGGCAGCAGCATGCTCAGAATAGCAGAACAGCAAGACAGAAGGAGGCTCAGATCTTGAGAATTCAGAGAACCATGCCAGCAGAGGATTTTACAAAGAGAAAGACAACTTCCATCTCATTTGTGATATATTTCAGGTTTCTATAATAGCATCTCTATCTCTGTCTTAACTAACATATATATTTCCCCTTGTTACTACATAGTTTTCATAATTATTTTTCTTCTTTTTCTTTTCAATGGCTGCACTTGTGGCATATGGAAGTTCCTGGGCCAGGGGTCAAACTGGAGCTTCAGCTGCAGGCCTACGCTACAGCCATGGCAATGAAGGATCCAAGCCACATCTATGACCTACGCCGTCGCTTGCAGCCACAACAGATCTTTAACCCACTGAGCAAGGACAGGGATAAAACCCGCATTCTTATGGACAATTGTCGGATTCTTAACCTGCTGAGCCACAATGGGAACTCCCATAATTATTTTTAATGTCTACACAATATTCCATCAAGTGATGTACTAATAATTAACAAACTATTTGCCTATTAAGTACATATTGTTTATGTTTTTTCATTATCATATATGACATTATGACTGAGTTTATATGTTTTTTTCATTTTTGTGGATTATTTCCTTAAGATAAATACCTAGGTATGTGATTATTAGGTTAAAAATAGAAGGGGTCAGAGTTCCCTTGTGGCCTAGCAGTTAAGGATCCAGTGTTGTTGCTTGGGTCACTGCTTTGGCATGGGTTCGACCCCTGCCCTGGAAACTTCCATGTGCCACGGACACAGCCAAATAAATAAATAATAAAAATAGAAGAGATCACAGTTCTATGTAGGTTTGTTCAAATGATTTCCAAAAAGAAGCTCTGTCATTGAATTCTGATATGCAATGCAAAATGACTTATGCTTTTAGATAAGTGTCATGATAAGCGATTTGAAAAACAAGTAAAATGTGAATTAAGGTTAATTGTAATCAGTACATTGCAGGATGTTCATTCCCATGTTTTCCAATGTCAATGGTATTGCCATCTTAATGCAATATACAAAAAATGTCCAAAAATGTGGGCATATACCTAGAGGATATTATATATCATGAGCAAGTTATTGCCTTTTCACTTTCCTATTTGCATTTCATAAAAGAAAGTCTCCATTTGGCACTAATATGCTTAGACACAATTAATCTCCCTTTTAAATTCTCTTTTTCTCCCACTACACCCACACCATGTGGATCTCCTAGGCCAGGAATCAAAGCCACTGCAGTGACCACTGGGATCCTTAACCGGCTATGCCACAAGGGAACTCCCTAAATTCTCCTTTTTAAAGAAGAGAGAGTCAGACCTTAGGCAACAAAATTTAGGTCGAATATAATCCATTCATATCTGTGACTGTATTTTAATTATAACAAAAGACTAATTTTCTATTTATAGTCATAATTAACTTTTTCTAGGTTTAAAAAGGTCAAATTAAAGAAAATATTAGGTATATATCATATGTAGAAGTAAAAACAGAGGCAGTTGAAATTTAGAAGGACTGAAATTTGGAAATAGTTACATAAGGAAAGAGACTGAGCCCAAGGAATACACTAACTCCTTGTGATCTCCAGGAGAGTGTATTTCTTTCTAATGAGAATGGTATGGTTAATTTATATTGCATAATTTGGCACATTTGACTTTTCCATCATCTGGGAGTAGTTTTAAAAACATTGCCCACTGGCCATATTTTTTAAGTCAATAGGCCCAAAGAAGAGACAGTATAAGATATTTAGCAATTTTCCTGAAAAAGGACTGCACCATTACAACTAAAGATAGTTGACAGAGAGAAGTCTGTATTTATCGCCTGTTACTTACAAGCGCGGTAGGCACTTTACATACATCATCCTAGTTATCTTCACAACAGTACCATGGGACAAAAAGCATAATCCCCATTTTAGAGATAGGGCTTAGAGCACTAAAGGTATTCTCTCAATATGAGCTAGGAAGAAGATTAAATATAAAATTCCTAGTGTAATGTCTGGCATGTGCAGATACCGAATAGACAGTATTCAATATTACTGTCACAGTGACTGGTAAATTCAGGATTTAATCTGATGTCTACTCAATTCAAGTCCCTGTCTTTACAACGCCATGCTAGGCCCTCTAGTACTACAGAAAATGAAGATAATTTAAAGATAACTCAAAGCAGTGTTAAATCCATGAATCATTCACTCAATGAATCTTTACTCAGTGCCTACTATGTTCCAGATGCTATGGAATGAGTTTACAATCATTCCATGTACTCTTAGACTAACTTGGGATGCCACAGTGCTCTGTTCTTCCCCTAACACATGTAACTTCTGATTTAATGTCTACAGCCTGTGCTAAAGAGTAAACTCTTCGCAGGAAACGTGTATACTATGATGACCAGTGTTTGTCTGAGTGACCAATATATAATTAGCTTAAATACTTGAATTGGAAAAGCTGGTATTTAAAATACATATTATACATATTTAGTTTTATATATAGTTTATATATAGTTTAGTTTAGTTTTATATATAGTTTATATATAGTTTTATTAACATTTCCTTCCAAGAAACACTTTCAGACTCTTTAAAAACCTCTCCAAGGTTAAGCAATCCTGAGAAAGAAAAGAGCTGGAGGAATCAGGTTCCCTGACTTCAGACTATACTACAAAGCCACAGTAATCAAAACATTATATGCCTCAAGTACGGCCCTAAAAAGCAAAAAAGCATTAAAAAAAAA
>PVHT021183693.1:35279133-35394562 GCA_004024745.2 Catagonus wagneri | reverse complement strand
ATATAGTTTTATTAACATTTCCTTCCAAGAAACACTTTCAGACTCTTTAAAAACCTCTCCAAGGTTAAGCAATCCTGAGAAAGAAAAGAGCTGGAGGAATCAGGTTCCCTGACTTCAGACTATACTACAAAGCCACAGTAATCAAAACATTATATGCCTCAAGTACGGCCCTAAAAAGCAAAAAAGCATTAAAAAAAAAGTATGGTACTGGCATAAAAACAGAAATATATATCAATAGAACAGGACAGCCCAGAAATAAACCCATGCATCTATGGTCAATTAATCTATGACAAAGGAAGCAAGAATACACAATGGAGAAAAAGTCTCTTCAATAAGTGGTGCTGGGAAAACTGAACAGCTATATATAAAAGAATGAGATTAGAACTTTCTCTTACACCATACACAAAAATAAAATGGATTAAAGACCAGATACTATAAAACTGTTAGAGGAAAACATGGGGAGAACACTCTGACAAAAATCATAGCAATATCTTTTTGAATCCAACTCCTATAGTAATGAAAAAAAAACAGGAGTTCCCGTTGTGGCTCAGCAGGTTAAGAACCTGACTAGTATCCATGAGTATGTGGGTTTGATCCCTGGCCTTCCTCAATGGGTTAAAGATCTGGCATTGCTGTGAGGTGTGGTGTAGGTTGCAGACACGGATTGGATTTGGCACTGCTGTGTGGCCATGGCATAAGCCAGCAGCTGCAGTTCTGGTTCAACTCCTGGCCTGAAAACTTTCATATACCGAAGGTGTGGTCCTAAAAAAATAAAATAAAAATAAACAAATGGATCTAATTAAACTTAAAATCTTTTGCACAGCAAAGGAAACTATAAACAAAATGAAACGACAACTCACAGGATGGGAGAAAATATTTGCAAACAAAGTGACCGACAAGGGATTAATCTCCAAAATACACAAACAGATCATGTAGCTCGATATCAAAAAAATCCAACCCAATCAAAAATGAGCAGACCTAAATAAAAATTTCTCCAAAGAAGGCAGATGGCCAAAAAGCACATGAAAAGATGCTCAACATCACTAATTATTTGAGAAATGCAAATCAAAATTGAGGTATCACCTCACACCGGTCAGAATGGTTATCATTAAAAGGTCTAAACACAATAAATGCTGGAGGCACTACAGAGAAAAAGGAACCTTCTTACATTATTGGTGGGAATGTAAATTGGTACATCCACTATGAAGAATAATATGAAGATTCCTTAAAAAAACCTAAAGATAGAAGTACTATATGATCCAGCAATCCCACTTCTGGGCACATACCTGGAGAAAACCATAATCTGAAAAGATACGTGCATCTCAGTTTTTACCGCAGCGCTATTTACAATAGCCAGGACAGGAGTTCCCATTCTAGCTCAGTGGTAACGAACCCAACTAGTATCCGTGAGGACGTGGGTTTGATCCTTGACCTTGCTCAGAGGGTTAAGGATCCAGCATTGCCATGAGCTGTGGTGTAGGTTACAGATGTGGTGTAGATCCCGCAGCTGTGGCTGTGGTGTAGGCCAGCAGCAACAGCTCCATTTCAACCCCTAGACTGGGAACTTACATATGCAATGGGTGCAGCCCTAAAAAAAAAAAAAAAAATCAAGACATGGATGTCCATCAAGAGAAGAATGCATAAAGATATGGGACAATGGAATATTACTCAGCCATAGAAAAGAGCAAAATGCCATTTGCAGAAACATGGATGGACCTAGAGATTATCATACTGACTGAAGTAAGCCAGATAGAGAAAGACAAATATGATTATTACTTATACAGTGGAGTCTTAAAAGAAATGATATAAAAGAACCAATTTACAAAACATAAACAGACTTACAGATTTTGAAAGCAAACTTATGGTTACCAAAGGACAGGTGGGGGCAGGGATAAATTAAGAGTTTGAGATTAATATATACACACTATTATATATAAAATAGATAATCACCAAAGACCTACTGGGAACTCTACTCAGTATTCTGTAATAACCTATATGGGAAAAGAATCTGAAAAAGAATAGATATATGTATATGCATCACAGAATCACTTTGCTGTACACCTGAAACTAACACGACATTGTAAGTCAAAAATACTTCAATAAAAAAACAATGGCTCAATGGTTAACGAATCCGACTAAGAACCATGAGGTTGCATGTTCGATCCCTGGCCTTGCTCAGTGGGTTAAGGATCCGGCGTTGCCATGAGCTGTGGTGTAGTTTGCAGACGCAGCTCGGATCCTGCGTTGCTGTGGCTGTGGCGAAGGCCGGCAGCTACAGCTCCTGTTAGACCCCTAGCCTGGGAACCTACATGTGCCGCGAGTGCGGCTCTAGATAAAGGCAAAAAGACAAAAAAACAAACAAACAAAAACAAACAGGAGTTCCCATCGTGGCACAGCAGAAAGGAATCCAACTAGGAACCATGAGGTTGTGGGTTCGATCCCTAGCCTCGCTCAGTGGGTTAAGGATCCAGTGTTGCTGTGAGCTGTGGTGTAGGTCGCAGACACGGCTCGTATCTGGAATTGCTGTGGTGTAGGCTGGCAGCTGTAGCTCAGATTCGAGCCCTAGTCTGGGAACCTCCATTTGCTGTGTTTGTGGCCCTAAAAAGCAAAAATAATAATAATAATAATAATATTAATAATAAACCACATCTCCTTTATATATATATATATATATATATATATATATATATATGATTCCAGCTATGCTAAAAAAAAAGATATAAGGAAAATCTTCACATTTCTTTATGCGTGGTGATCAGTATTTCTTGTAACACTTTCATATTTTCTATGTTAAGTTTTTCTATATAGTAAGAAAAGAGAAAATAAAGTAAACCTTACCAGTGTCCAAAAAATGAGTGAATTCTAAAAATACTGGATGTTAGAATTCCTGCAGTGGCACAACCCGATGAGCAGCATCCCTGCTGCACCAGGATGTAGGCTGGACCCCAGCCGCACAGTAGGTTAAAGGATATGGATGTTGCTGCAGTTGCCACGGAGGTATCTGATCCCTTCCCTGGCCCCAGGAACTCCATATGCCATGAGGTGGCCAAACAAACAAACCCAAGGCCTGGATATAAACGTATATAGATGTAGCATCATTTACAATTTACCACTGACAAGAACCATCTGCTTCCATTTTCCTTACTCTCTCCTACAAAACTGAATGGTTTCTGCAAGCAGGGACTCAGGGACAGCATGACTTTATTGCAAATACTTTGTCAGAATTATGAGGTGGTAATTAGATTACACAGGGAATCTTCCGAACAAAATCTGGAAGTAGCTGGGCGAGGTAGCCCTCTTCTGGGGAAATAAGAAAATGCAACCACCCCAAAGGATGTTGGCGGAATTGTAAAGGGCATAAGAGCATTCAAAAGGTATTTACTGAAAATAATGAGATTTTGTAGCTAAAAGGTCATGTTGGAAGTTGAAGTGTAAATGCTTATTTTTGTAAAATACTCAGCTTCAATTTCTGAGCCTCTGAGCCTCAATTTCTCATCTGTAAAATGGAGAAAGTGATAGTACCTCATAAGGTCATTTTCAAAATAATGTGAAAAAATGCAGTTAATCACCACAGTGCTCAGCAGACAGTAAATGCTTAATAAATGACCGCCATTACTTTAGCTTTTACTAATTTCATGTTTGCAATAATCATTTTACCTTGTGGAACTTCTCCAGCATTTACAAAAAAGATTCTAAGGAGTCTTAGGTATTAAACCTAAGAAAAACACATGTATATACACATTTTAAAAAGAATGACTTATAGCTAAAAAATACAAAAACATGAAACTTTCAGATTCATTCACTGAAAAATTGTTTATTACAGTATTAAAGTTTTATATAGTTGGTTCAGTAATTGTGTAATTCAAAATTCTGAGTTGCCCTTGAATAATCTAGATGTCTACAACACTCACATGTATGTAAATTACCATATTTCCTGATATTTAACATTAGACTTCTCTAACTTCCATTTACCAAATAAAACAAACTTTCAAAGCTATGTCTTTATGAATTCACAAATTCCTATTTCTCCAAATTTTTTTCCTATATATTTTTCAATTATTTATTTATTTACGCGTGCTGCATCTGCAGCATGCAATAGTTCTGGGCCCAGGGGTTGAACCTATGCTACACCAGCTACCCAAGCCACAGCTGTGACAACCCCAGATCCTTAACCAGTTTGAGCCAACAGGGATTCCCCCCCTTAACTATATTTTAAACTTTCTTAAAAGAGAAAGTTCAAACCACCAAATCAAAAGGCTCTGCCTTTCACAATGTATACATATATCAAATCATCATAAAGTACAATTTAATATCTTACAATTTTGCCAATTACACCTCAATAAAGCTAGGGAAAAAAACCCTGAAATCACACACAAAGAAGCCTCAATCTAAACCAAAATTGAGAAGCAATGAAGAGGATCTTTTATTCTTCACACAGAAAAAATTACAGAATACATTTAGTAATTTATTTTTCCCGAAAGAGAATATATTTTATACTTAGAGAAATAAAAGATTAGTTGTCAGGAGTTGCTTTTGGAGAATGATCAATAAGTGCCTTATCAATGGTTGGATACTGAAACCATGGACCATCGCCTCTTGCACGCATTAATCTTCGAACTTCCAGCTCCTTTAACCTGTAACAAGTGGAATAGTGACACTGTGATTACAGCATTTCCAACTATAAATTTAATGAATTATATCCATAAAGAAGAACCACTTGAGAATCTTGCTTTTACATAAAACACAATGTCCCTCCACAGATCCATGTGTATGCATATATAAGATATATACCTATAAGCAAAATTTAGGACTTATTTTGACTTTCATTATCTTGCTTATGTAGTTGGCCAACGAATATTGTTTCTAATCACCTGAGCGTCACTTGAATTGATAATCAATTTTCTCCTCCGTCTCTGTTCTTTGTTTGGATAGATCAGTTTCACTTGAATAGTGGTAATGCATTTTCTGTCTTCTTGCTTTTTCAATGTTAGCACAGACATTTATAGAAGGGCTACTATTATGACTACATGCTGTGTCAAGTCCAAGGAATCAAGAGATGAACAAGCCTTCCCGGAGGAGCTCACATCCCTTGTCTATACTGGCTGTCCACCACCATTAGGACAGAAAACCTCTTGAGAGCAGGGGTGGTATCTTACTCATCAGCCACCAGCACTGAGCCTGGTCAACATCAGACAGTCAATTTTTGTAAAGAAAAGAACAAAAACCAGGATTAGGAAAAACGTTCTGGAGTTCCCGCTGTGGTGCAGTGGAAATAAATCTTACTAGTAACCACAAGGATGCTTGTTCCATCCCTGGTCTCGCTCAGTGGGTTAAGTATCTGGTGCAGTTTGCAGACATGGCTCGGATCATGCATTGCTGTGGCTGTGGCACAGGCTGACAGCTGTAGGTCCAATTCAACCCCTAGCCCAGGAACTTCCATATGCCGCAGGTATGGCTCTAAAAAGTGACAAAAAAGAAGAGAAAAACGTTCTCTAATTCTATGATGTACTTATTCATCCTCGTCCTTCTTCACAAACTGAGTAATTTCTATTCTAGAAAGATACTTTGCTTCTTCCACAGCCAAGCCTTTGTACAAGCTACCATACATTTCTAAAATAGTCCCTCTCCATCAAGACTTTTACTTTCCATTTTTATAGACTACATACTAACTTTTTTTTTTTTTGCTTTTCAGGACCACACCCCCAGCATATGGAAGTTCCCGGGCTAGAGGTGGAATTGGAATTGCAGCTGCCAGCCTACACCACAATCACAGCAATACAGAATCCAAGCCGCATCTGCAACCTACACCACAGCTCACGGCAACGCTGGGCACTTAACCCACTGAGCATCCTCATGGATATTAGGTTCGTTTCCACTGCACCACAAAGAGAACTCCCATACTAACTTTTTGCATGATTGGAAATACATCACAATGAAATTACTCACTTTATTAACCCTAACCAGCTTATCAACCCTATCTGTGACAATGTATATAAGATAATATACTTATCTTTTGGAGTTCCCATCGTGGCACAGCAGTTAACAAATCTGACTAGGTTGCAGGTTCGATCCCTGGCCTTGCTCAGCGGGTTAACGATCCAGCGTTGCCGTAAGCTGTGGCGTAGGTGGCAGACGCGGCTCAGATCTGGCATTGCTGTGGCTGTGGCCTAGGCCGGTAGCTGTGGCTCCAATTTGACACCTAGCATGGGAACCTCCATATGCCACAGAGGCGGCCCTAAAAAGAAAAAGAAAAAAAAAAGCTATGATTCATTAGTAAAGTAAAAAGAAAATAAAGTCCACTAATAAACAGAAATAAACAAAAAATAGTTATCTTTTTTAGGATTAAATATCATCTTTTTTCTTTTCTACTCTTTAAAAAGTAATTATCCAAAATGCAAGTAATGAAAATATTCATCAAAGTGCACTGGTTAAGTAAATTATGCTTCATCCATATAACAGATACCCTATGCACTTGTTAAAAAGAATGAGGGAGGAGTTCCCATTGTGGTTCAGTGGATTAAGAACCTGACACAGTATCCATGAGGATGCAGGTTCAATCCCTGGCCTCACTCAGTGGGTCAAGGATCCGGTGTTGCCATAAGCTGCAGCATTGGTTGCAAATGCAGCTCAAATCCCGCATTGCTGTGGCATAGGCCAGCAGCTGCAGGTCCAATTCAATCCCTAGCCAGGGAATTTCTATATACCATGAAACTTCCATATGCTGCAGGTGAGGCTGTAAAAAGAAAAAAAAAAAAAGAGGGAAACCTCTATAGTAAAGTGGAAGGAGAGGATAGATATACTGTTAAGTTAAAAGAGCAAGATATAAAATGAGTATTTGTAGCATCTTCCCATTTCATTAAAAAACAGAAAAAAATCATTTGTGTATATATATATATATATATACATACACACACGCGCAAAGTATTAAAAATTTTAGAAGACCAGGAGTTCCTGTTGCAGCTCAGCGGAAACAAATCTGACTAGCATCCACGAGGACATAGGTTCGCTCCCTGGCCCTACTCAGAAGGTTAAGAATCCAGCGTTGCTATGAGCTGTGGTATAGGTTGAAGATGTGACTCAGATCCCACGTTGCTGTGGCTGTGGCGTAGACCAGCAGCTGTAGCTCCTATTGACCCCTAGCCTGGGAACCTCCATATGCCTCAGGTGTGGCCCTAAAAAGACCAAAAAAAAAAAAAAATTCTGGAAGACCAAAACAATGGTTATCTCTGGCATAATCAATTATGGAAGATAGTCCCTTTTAATTTTATATTTTTCTTTTATACCTCAGTTTTCCAAATCCCAAACATAAATTTTTTTAAATCTGCAGATATTCCCATTCCATGCTCACACTGGCATCTCTTAGGGGTAAGAGTCAGGGTCTGGTTTTTTTGTTTTTATTTTCACTTTGTTTTGAAACTGTTTAGGATCTCTAAATGTCTTGGAAATTCTGGGATCTGGTTTTTTATTTGGAACTCAAAGGTATATGCCTTAGTTAACTAAGTATGAGGCCTAATGCTATTCCATGCTTAATGAGAGTTCTAGATGGTAACTACATATACATGTAATTACATATGTAGAAAACAAGCCAATCATACGTTCATTTAATCATTTAAATATCTTTCAGCATCACAGCAAATTTTGTAAACATAAAAATTTAAAACAGTATGAACTGAAAGATCAATGGTAGCCTGAGGCCAAGAGAAGGAGATGGGGACCAACTGGAAGGGACAGGGAAGAGACTAAGTAATCAAAATGACCTTGATTATAGTGGTTAGTTAACAATTCTGTCAAAACTCACTGAACTTAATGGGTACATTTGATTGTATGTCAACCTCACTCCACCAACACCAAAATAAATTTCAGATAAGACCATATTTAAATGTAGCAAAAGGAAATATGAGGAACAATAAAAAAAAAGTAATTTTGGATTTGTATACTTACTTATTTTATTACTACCAGAGACCTATGCATGACACAAAATTCCAAAAGCTAAAGAAAAAAACTGACAAACTTGACAATAATTCAATGAGTAAATACATAAAATTTTTTTTTTTTTCCTTTTTAGGGCCACACCTGTGGCGTATGGAGATTCCCAGGCTAAAGGTCTAATTGGAGCTGTTGCTGCCGGGCTACGCCAGAGCCACAGCAACGCCAGATCCGAGAAGGGTCTGCAACCTACATTACAGCTTACAGCAACGCCGGATCGTTAACCCACTGAGCAAGGCCAGAGATCGAACTCGCAACCTCATCGTTCCTAGTCGGATTCGTTAACTGCTGTGCCACAACAGGAACTCCCATATAAAGTAATTAAACCATCAGTACACAGTAAGTGTTCAAAAACATATCAGCTACTACTGCACTTTTGTTATCTGAAACATACAAACGATATGTTGCAAAAAATTCTACACTGTCAGAAGACAAATTGACAAGCTAGGAAACATTTTAATTAATGCACAAACTAGTAGAAAAAAGTACAATTAATGAAAAAGAAATATATACAACCAATGCATATGTGAAAAAATACTTGTTTACCAAAAAATACAAAACTGAAATGATGAGATAACATTTTTCTACTATCTTATCAGCAAAAATGTTTAGGTTTAATAAATTCCATTACTGGGAAAGGCATGGAGAAACAGAATTATCACATATCAGTGACAGAAAAGACTAGTGAAACTTTTTAAAGAAGAGTTAGACAATAGCTTCCTAGAATTTAAAACAGAATATTTAGTTTATTAGTGTCACTGCTAGGAATTATGTTCCAGTTACACTGAATATACAAAAATATATGTATAATAGCAAAATATCTTGGAAAGAGCCTAAGTACCAACAAAAACAATAAAAAAATTAAGGCACATCCATCCAAAGCAGCCATTAAAAAAAAGAAACATATACTATTACAGAGAGATAAGCAAGACACAGTTGGCCCTCCTTATCCTTGGATATAGAACCCATGGACATATAAGGCCAACTGTACTGTGCCATTTAATTAATTAATTAATTATTTGGGGGGCATATCCACAACATGTGGACGTTCCTGGGCCAGGGACCAAACCCGAGCCACAACAATGACCTGAACCACTGCACGGACAATGCTGGATCCTTAACCTACTGCATCACATGGGAACTCCTATACTGTGTCATTCTATATAATATATCCTTGGATTTGGCTATCTGCTGGAGGTCCTGGAACCATTCCTCCTCAGATACCAAGACAAACCTGTATATTTAAGTGAAATGAGGACAAGGTACAGAACAGTGTTCATAACAGGACTCCATTTGTGTTAATATATCTCTTAATGCATAAAATTTTTTTATAGGAACATATATAAGAAATTATTAAATAGTGGTCACATCTAAGGATGAAACTGGGTGTAGGAAAAAAGGAAATTGTGGGGGGAAAGAGAGGAGAGGGCTCTCTTACACTTAAAGAGTCAGACCATTTTAAAATAGCTTTTTTTTTTTTTTTTGGCTTTCTAGGGCCACACCTGAGCCACATGAGGCATATGGTAGAATTGGAGCTGTAACTGCTGGCCTACGCCACAGCCACAGCAACATGGGCCTCATCAAGCGAGGCCAGGGATCAAACCTGAGTTCTCATGGATACTAGTCAGGCCTGTTACCACTGAGCCACAATGGGAACTTCCTAAAAAATAATTCTTTTTAATCTGACAGATATTATTTCCTAATAGTTTCCAATTCATTCTCTACTCTAAACAGGCTAATTCTCCCCTAGTCTTCACCCTTTGACACAGAGCATCCTACAGTGTTGAAACTGTTTTATTTAATCTCTTCTTGTGGGAGTTCCCGTCATGGCTCAGTGGTTAACAAATCCAACTAGGAACCATGAGGTTGCGGGTTCGATCCCTGGCCTCACTCAGTGGGTTAAGGATCCGGCGTTGCCGTGAGCTGTGGTGTAGATTGCAGACGTGGCTTGGATCCCGCGTTGCAGTGGCCATGGCGAAGGGCGGCAGCTACAGCTCCTGTTAGACCCCTAGCCTGGGAACCTGCATATGCTGTGCGTGCAGCCCTTGATAAGGCAAAAAGACAAAAAAAAAATTTCTTCTTGTAGTCTGCAACTAAAGGAAAGGACTTTCTTCCCTGCACCCCACTCCCTCTCTCTCCTTTTTTTACCGTAATTCAGCCTTTTCAGCTTCAATCTGAAGGACAGCCATCGTTTTTTCATAATTCTTTTCAGGACCGTCATAGAAAGTTCGGGCAATCCATCTTGATATAGGATGCTACAGGAGAAAATTTGTTTAAAATGAGTGTTTATAAAGTACTTTGCTTTCCCAGTTTACTATTCTCCTAAAATGACCACCTCAGGTAAATCAATAATACTTCCTATGTGTCAACATTTTAAATAATTTAAATATACATTTTAAATAATTTTAATTCATTAGGTGGATACTTCCTTGGTTCTCATTTATAGATTAGCTAATTCCACAAGGTTATACAGTTACTAGGTTGCAGCATCTGAATTCAGGCCAGGTCTGTCTGATTCTAAAACCTGTGCTCTTTCCTATTATACTATGCCCTGAGTATCTTTAACTACAATTCCAGAGTTTGGTGATCCAAAAATGGAGCTCTTTCCATCAGTCAGCAAAGATAAACTAATTGTGTGGTTTACCTTAATATTTAATAAAATGGTATTTCTTTTCTTAAATATAATTCATTCAGATAAAACATGATTAAGATATACTGTAATTAAGGTCATCTCACTACAACACTTATAAAGACAAATAACAGAATTAATTTGGGGTTTTAGTGGACAGTGTGATAAAATGACTAATTAATACTACAGGTTCTACACTGGTTCTGGAGTCAAGACTGCCTGGTTTCAAACACTGGTCCTATCCCCTGAACAGGTTGCTGAACCTCTTTTAAGCCTCAGCTTCCTCATTTCCAAAGTTGGAATAGTAATAGTACCCTTAATGGAATGAAATAATATTTGCAAAACACTTATCACAGTGCCTGCTACAGAATGGGCGCTCAATAAATGAAAGTTTGCATTAGAATGATACAATCTTTCCTCTGTCATTGAATGTAGGATAAATTCTACTGGTTAACTCTGCTAGGTTGAGCATATAGTGCAGAGTCAATCTTTAAAAAAAAAAAAACAAAAACCATAAAGCTTAAGGCAATAAAACAAAGCAGAATGTTACCAAAAGAAGTTTCCTGTGAAAAGCAAGCAAAAATGTATCTCATTTATATCATGTCAAAAACTGAACACAGAACTTTATCACAATTGCTGAATTAAGACATTGACCAGTACACTGAAATAAAATTTAGTGATCTACACCAACCTTGAAATATTCCCAGTGTTCCGGGACATAGCCTTCTGGAATTTCTGCTAACTCAGCTTCACCTAATAAGAGAAAACAGTGATGTTCAACTTTAGTATCAGGAGTTTATAACCTTAATTCTTCACTATTTAAGTAAGCAACCAACCTTCTCTGATTTTAAAGAATCTTTTGTACCAATGAAGATATCTAATATTTTAAAAGCATTTAAATCTGGTGGAAAATTAATTCATTAGATATTTTTTAGGTGTCTTCCATGTGTAAGGCATTATATATAGGCATTATACAAGAGTTCCCATTTTGTTTTTATAGAGTTTAACAGTAAACAATAAAAGACATGTTATTCCTTCTGAGTTTCCCTAAAGCTCCTAGAAAATACATTAGGATTCAGGATGCTAGAAGTATAGAACTTTCCCAGGAAAATCTAATATTTACTGTCATTCACAAATCCATTCTTTTTTGGAGTATTATAATTTTGTATGTTCCAGGATGAATAAAAAAATTCTTCCATCCTTCACCTTCTCCTCTACTTCTCTTTCTATTTTCCTTATTCAGACTTGTTTTGGGAAATAAGAATGAGGAAGATGACAAGGTCCTTTATGTGGCCTAGAGGGTCAGTGACCTTAAAGGGCTTTTTTGGGGAAAAAGGTTAAAATAAAAAGCCCCTGAACACAACATTGGAAGTTTACTTAAAAAAAAAAAAAAAAAGACAACAAAAACCACTGTACACAACTGCAGATTAAGATCTGATTATTTTAGGAGTTCCCGTCGTGGCGCAGTGGTTAACGAATCCGACTAGGAACCATGAGGTTGTGGGTTCGATCCCTGCCCTTGCTCAGTGGGTTAACGATCCGGCGTTGCCGTGAGCTGTAGTGTACGTTGCAGACGCGGCTCGGATCCTGCGTTGCTGTGGCTGCAGCGCAGGCCAGTGGCCACAGCTCCGATTAAACCCCTAGCCTGGGAACCTCCACATGCCGCGGGTGCGGCCATAAAATGACAAAAGGCAAAAAATAAATAAATAAATAAATAAATAAAGATCTGATTATTTTAAGGAGGAGTTCTCATTGTGGCTCAGTGGTTAACGAACCCGACTAGTATCCATGAAGATGTGGGTTTGATCCCTGGCCTTGCTCAGTGGGTTAAGGATTCAGCGTTGCTGTGAGCTTTGGCATAGGTTGCAGATGTGGCTCAGTTCTGGCATGGCTGTGGTTGTGCTATAGGCCAGCGGTTATAGTTCCAATTTGACCCCTATCCTGGGAACCTCCAGATGCTGCGGTTATGGCCCTAAAAAGATTAAAAAAAAAATGGTCATTTTTAAGATAAATTCCCATGCTTATGTTTCTTAAAGAACTTTTGCTTATAATATCCATACTTTCTTTTTTATATTAATGTATACAGGTTTTAAAAATTTATCAATTTAGTTGGTGGGGGAGATACTTACCAATGAATACATTCACCAGAGTTATGCCAATTGCTACTGGAATCCCAGTCAACAAAATATAGAATCTCTGTTAAGATTGAAAAAAAAAAGTTTTCACATAACCATTTCCTAACTCTCTTCCCCCACTCTCCAACTGTCCTCATTAAGTGATTTCCTTATAGTTCTTTTAAAATAAACTTGCCAAACTGGAGATGTGGTATTAAATTATTTATTTCTGTGATCTTTTGCTCCAGCTTTTAGATGTTTATAGTTAGCATCAATAATGGAAAAAAAGACAAGACTAATTTTACAAGTGTAATACAATGTATATTTAAATGATTTTTCATTTTTTGGTTAAAACAATGTAATGAGAGAAATTTCTATATTACAAATAAAAGCATAATAACATGAGGCTGATTTCTAAAGTTTGAGCTGGTCATCAAAGGAAAAGTGGGGGGCTCAACCATGAGGAGGAAGAAGGGCATAAAGCACAATGGGCAGGCAAGAGGTCTAGAGGGGAGCCAGTGCTTAGATGCTGGGCAACAGCCTGAGGACCAGCAGCACAGAGTCCAGACAATCTTCCACTGTCTAAGTCTCTACTTTTCCTTAGAGTCCTGAGACACAAACATACGGTCAATACCCTGCTTCATTCTCTGAAATCAAGGTTCTTAAACAACAGAGAAATAATTAATCATGTCCCCAAATAATGGAGTGAGTTGTTTAAAGAACTCCTTCAAGTTCTTTGGTAATTTAAAGAATACTTTAGTAATACAACCAATTATCCCCTAATGAATACTTTTTTTTTTGCAGTGGAACACAGATGATATTTAAAAACCCCATAATCTTGAGAAGAAAGGAATGGTTCAATTTTTACCTCTAATAGGTATGAATTTTTTTTTTTGAAAGAGAAAAGGTTCACTAATTTAAAAATAAGTTCAGGTTTGATCCCTGGCCTTGCTCAGTGGGTTAAGGATCCGGCTTTGCCGTGAGCTGTGGTGTAGGTTGCAGACTTGGCTCGGATCCCACGTTGCTATGGCTGTGGTGCAGGCCAGCGGCTACAGCTCTGATTAGACCCCTAGCCTGGGAACTTCCATATGCTGCGGGTGTGGCCATAAAAAGACAAAAAGACAAAAAATAAAAATAAATAAATTCAGCAACAAATCAGACCTTGCTATACAATCACAGTTTTTTTTTGAGAAAAGGAATATGAATTCACAAAATAAAATCTGTTAGGAAATGAAAAATGTTTTCTAAATAGGAAAAAAATCCCTATTGGTAGGTATGTAGAGTTTAATTCAACAAAAACTTCAACTCACAAGTGGGTGGGAGGGATGGACTAGGGGTTTGAGACTGACATATGCACACTGAGGTATATGAAATGATTGGCCAATGGGGACCTGCTGTATAGCACAGAGAACTCTACCCAGTATTTTGTGATAATCTATAGGCAAAAACATCTCAAAGAAAATGGATGTATATATTTGTATAACTGAATCACTGTGTTGTATAGCAGAAATTATAAAAACCTTGTAAATCAATTATGTCAATAAAAACTTGAAAAAACGTGCACAAAAAAATGAAAAACTCAAAAAAAATTTCAACTCACCATTAATTTCAAAAAACGCCTGTCATAAAATCCAGAGGGCTTGATGATAAACAGCCTTTTCCCATGGTCTCCACTGTGTCGCACAGGAGCTAGAAATATTAAATTACCTTGTTATATATAATGTTTATATGGATATAATTCAATTTTGAGATAAAAGTCAGATTATAAGAAAATGTACATGCAAAAATGTTTACGATGAATTAAGATAAAGGATCCCTTCTCTGCCAAAAAAGATACACATGATAAATATTTTTTAAAAATGCATGCTTCTTTATTAGAGTACTAGTGGCAGGGCAGACAGGATATCTTCAAAAAGAGAATGAGGTACTGTTCTAAACTATAGCTCTCCTTATTTTTATTCAGTGTTGAAGAAGTATCTAAATAATTGTTTGAATTTATTCCAGTAGCCCTCCCCTCTCCTGAAATTTATTCTTTAGGCCTAGATGACATCTTGTCCTCCAGACACCAACGTACTTCCCAACCAGATGAGAGCTTCTCTACCTTTGAAAGGCAATAAATTGTACTGATGTGCACACTTGCTTTCACTGCTCCCACTGAAACATAAAGGTCTTAAAGGCAGGAACAGTCTTTTTAATTTTGATAATACCTGCAAGAGCTTCCAATGAATTTAGGAGGTTAATTCACAAAAGGATAGAGGCTGGTATGAATTTACTAAGTATAAATCATACTACTAAGGCTTCTAAAATAACAAGAAAATTTTTCAAGGTAAATAAATATTCCAGCAAGTCATTTGAAAGATATAATAAAAATTTTTCTGGACTAGATTTTTTTTAAAAAAATGGGCAGGGGAGTTCCCGTCGTGGCGCAGTGGTTAACGAATCCGACCAGGAACCATGAGGTTGCGGGTTCGATCCCTGGCCTTGCTCAGTGGGTTAACGATCCGGCGTTGCCGTGAGCTGTGGTGTAGGTCGCAGACGCGGCTCGGATCCTGCGTTGCTGTGGCTGCGGCGTAGGCCAGTGGCTACAGCTTCGATTGGACCCCTGGCCTGGGAACCTCCACATGCCGCGAGTGCGGCCCTAAAATGACAAAAAAAAAAAAAAAAGAAAGAAAAAAAATGGTCAGGATAACAGTACAAACCATTCCTTAATTCAATAAATATTTAAGTGTCTATTACATACAGGTCTTATGCTAGGCCTATAATACATGAGGCATACAGGTCATGCTGGGAGAAAAAAATAGATAAGATAACTACAAATCTATAAGAACAAGAAAGAAAGAAACAGGACACTGTGTCAGAAATGCACAGGCTCAGAAGTAAAGTTCTTCTTTAGACAGGATGGTGGAGTTAGGGATATGAGGAAGCACATTATAAGCCGACAGAAGTAACCAGTTAGATGAAATCTGTAATATGTATTTGGTTGTTTGATTATACTCAAAAGATGCCAGTTACTTAATGCGGTAACCTGCCAAAGCATTCTCTCAAGATTTCTATGAATAGCCTGGATGAGGTGGAGATGGCATTCTGGAAGATACAGAGCTACCGCTATCAACAGTGACTACTTACTGATAAACTGGATCCCCCCCTCAAAGTCTTCCTACATATTTACAAAAAGCTGAATCTGAAAGGATTAAGTATAATAAGTGGAAAGGCCCTCCAGAAGTTTAGTTGCTCACAAGCTTAAGAAAAGTCATTGAAAAAAAAAAAAGTCATTGGTGTCACATGGTTACCAAAAAACCCGAAGATAATCCAGTCTTAATCTGATGTACCAGAAATACTGGGTCAAAGCAGGAGCCCCTACCTCCACCTCTTAATACGACCTGCAGAAGTGTGTCCATCCCACAGCACACTGATTTAGAGGGACAAACTGGAGCACACCCCAAGTTAAGCCACCAGGGTGGCAAACGACCTGGAAATTGACCTACTGAAACTGAAAGAACTGAGGCTGACTGGCTGACAAACAACAAGTCAGGATAGAGTCCAGGTAAGTGTCTTTAAATAGCTGAAAGCTGTCCAATGACAAGGGCTTACACTATTCTGTGTTGACCTGAAAGGAAGAACCAGGATCAATGTGGTGGAAGAGAATTTTTAGCTTAATACAGGAAGAAATTTCTAACAGTTTTAGTGGTTGAAAATAAAATTTGACTGCCTCCTCAATTCCCGTTTAAGGAGTTAGTTATCAGTATCAGTAAGGGCTGTAACAGGATTAGCATACTATAAGGGGTGGCCTAGAAGATTTCTAGGGTCCTTTCCCTCAAAGAATCCAAACAAATGGCCTCTCTTAGAATAAAAAGACATCCCTTTTCTACTCATCCATCTCAAAGATTTCCCTCCAACGCCAAGAACTTTTTCCTGCTTTCAGGTTTTTGCACTTACTTTCTCCTTTGCCTGGAAGCTTTTCCTCAGGCTCTTTTGAACTGCTTCCTGCTCACCCCATCCTTTAGGGCTAAGATCAAATGTCACCTCCTCAAAGAAGTCTTCTCTGACTACCTTCCCAAAGCTGGTCTCCCATCTATTCTCCTTAATATCATTTGGTTATTTCCTTTAGAACAATAAGCACTAAGCCAAATTATTTTGTTAAAGTCATCAGGCCAGGGTGACATTTTTTTTTACTCAGCATTGTACCTCTAGTGCCTTCAGTGTCTGCTATATGGTAGGAGTTCCATAAATATTGTTGAATTAATTATTTTTTAAAAATTTTATGCTCACCCTTACAGCATATGTAAGCTCCCAGGCCAGGGACTGAATCCAAGCCACAGAAGCAACCTGAGCCATAGCTGCAGCAACAGCAGATCCTTTAACCTACTGCAGCGACCCCAGCCACTACAGTCTATAATCCCAACTTCCCTTTCAATCAGATAGAGGCGCACGTGCGCGCGCGCACACACACACACACACACACACACACACACACAGAGGAACATGTAAGAATTAAACTCTACGTAGGGTTTAAGGACAGTTGATTACAAATGACACTATTAACAGACATGGAAACTGTAACAAACAAATTATGGAAGAAAATTTGGGCTGGTAGCAGTCTAGCAATATTAAACAGTAATGTAAACTTTCTTTACATATAATTATTCTATTGTTAAACAACAATTACTCATGTAATTAAATGTGCTAGATAACTGTTATAACCGTTCTAAAGCTTATTTCATAACACTAACTCTTTTCAAATACTCTGAGCCTTCAGGATTTATTGTTGGAGTAGGGCCATCTGCATACAATCCAGAAATAGGGTGAACATTGCTTACAAATGGGTGACTGCCAGGATTTCTGGAACTTAGATCTTTTTGCCACAGAAACAGACATTTTTCACGACTCTCTAAAGCCTGGAATTTCTCAATTAGGCATTCAGTAATTATGTGGAACTAAGATATTTCAATGACCAATTTTTTTTTTAACGCAAATAACCTCAGGAAAGTTATGTTTTGGAAACTGTGGCATGTGTGAGGATCAAATAGAACAATACAAGATTTATTGCATATCTCCAAGACAACACCAAAAGTTGGTCATTTTCTTTCCCTCATTCTCAGATTACTCCCAGTTAATGGCACTGCCAACTCAATTATCCAGGCTAAAAATCTCAGTCACTTTCCTATGTCTCATTTGTCAGTTGTCAGGGCCTTCTGATTCTAAAACTCAAACTTTCTATTTCTTTCCTTGCCCTCTGCACCTCACCATCTCTGATAAGCAATTCAATATTCACAAGCATACTACTGATGTTGCTTTTCTGCTGAAACACTCTTGGCTGCCTACAAAATTGTTAAGATACTTTAGCTTGGTATTTAGTCCCTTCCCTAATTTGGTCCTAACTTTCCTTTTTTAGCCTTCTTTCTCAATACCTACCTATCCCAAGAGCCCCATATTCAGATATATCAGAAAACATACCTATTTTTTTTTCTTTTTATGGCCACACCTACAGCATTCTGAAGTTCCCAGGCTACGGGTCTAATTGGAGCTGCAGCTGAGGTCTATGCCACAGTAAGAGCCACACCAGATCCGAGCTGAATCTGCAAACTACACTGCAGCTTGTGGCTATGCTGAATCCTTAACCCACTGAGCAAGGTCAGGGACTGAACCTGCATCCTCACCAAGACAATGTCGGGCCCTTAACTCAGCTACCCAGGAGCTCTAGAAAACACACCCTTTACTTTTCTGCCAAGTGCACCTTTTAAAACTATCCCCAGAAACCAGTTAACATGCCCCATTACCCATTTCTGAATTAAGTCCACACTACTTTGTTTATAAAATCATTTTAATACTCTTCAATTCTTAAGCCGTAATATGTGCATGTCAGTCTTCACCATAAGTTCTCTGCAGCTGAGAGAATTTAAGCTCACTTCTAGAATTCCTGGATGTTTGACATTTAATAAACAATTCACTTGTATCTGCTGATTTTCTAAGAAAGTATTTCACTGAGACTAACTGATGATATCATGATAATACCAGATGCTTATGAAAGGTGTGGCCACAGGGCTCTGTAGAAGGTGCTATAGATTTTTTGCACTCACTTTTTACCACAACCATTGAGGTAAGTTAAAATGACCACCCTTTTTAAAAACAACAAAAAAAGAAACAGTTCTTATAGTAAGAAACAAGTTCACATCAAAATAACATTTCTAGAAAGATGCAAAATTATGCAGAAACACATTTTAGGATTATAAGTATTTGTCAAAACAAAGGAGATTAGTTTTATTTCCCCATCCAGGCAACAGAATACAAGCATGCTTGTAATAAAATCTTGTTTTTTACACATAAAGATATGCGAGTTTGGAGCAATTAAGTGCCTTCCACTAGTTTCCAAGTTGTGATGACCAAACTCACACAGCTACTAAACTTCAGAGCCAGAATTTGAACCTAGGCAGTCTAGCTCCAGAGGAAACAAAACCAGACAAGGTTTTCCACTCTGATAGATCTTACACTCTCATAGGGGCAGACATAAACGATAATATAAAGCAGATTACAACCTTTCATTCCACAGTGGCAGATTAGGCTTCACATGTAAAATACCTCTGAAAGCAGGTACACAGCTGAAACACAGTAACATTCAGTATAATGATCAAATCCTTTCCTGATCCTGCTCCCAGAGGAAAGGGTGTAAATTACCTGCAAGGATCCTTCCAAAACTCCAAGAAAGGGGAGTAGTGTATATATAAAGAAGATCTAGGTGAGAAATTTTACCTCAGTTTATCTTCAATTAGGCATGATAAGAATTTTTTGGCTTTAAATTTCATTTCCTCTATAATTACACATTACATGCTTACAATATATTTTTGATCAAGAGGAATTAAATGAACATCTTTAATATCTTAGAGTGGTGTCCAGCACATAAGTGCTCAATAAATTTAGCTGATTATTCAATTTAATACAGGACTGCACTATTTTTATAAAAATCGAGTCACAGTTTCCTCATCTGTGTGTGTGGGGGGGTAATATTATACTCCCTTTACAGAATCCAAGAGTAAATAAAATATACTGAATACAAAGTATTTGATGTTTTGCCATTATGATTATTTATTCTCCTAGAATTCAACTCACAGTGTCCAAGAGGATCCAAATAACCCTCACATGAAGGCAATGATTTTTCTAAGACCTAGGAACGTTTTCCTTATGGGTCCCTTCCTCTCTAAGATATTAAAAATAATTATTTTATGATTTTATAAAACCAATACAATCCAGGCTGGATTCACCATCACATAATGCATTAACATTCTAGTCCTTTTCTTTCTTATTTTGAAAGAAATTTAAATGAAAACACTTTCGTGGACACGTACAAGTATCATCATGAAGGCACTGTGCCTACCTGATGAGTAAGCCCAGAGCCTCGCCACCTGTCTATATACTATTACTTAGCATCGGTGGGCTCCTCAGCAACATGATTTCCCACCTTGTGGGACTGAAACCTAGCCCAGGTTGAGCATATAAAGAATCTGGTTGCCTGCGAAACATGGGTCTCTGCCCTGTGCCTTTCTAACCGCAGTTTCATCCTCAAATTAGCACCAACAGATCAGGTGAATGACAAAGTGTCTCACAAATTCTAATTAACAACTTAAACATGATCGATCTAATTACTTCAGGAAATTCTCAGTCTCCTAACACAGTCCATGCTCCTTCTCTCAATCTGCAAGTGCTCAATTTCCCCCGGCTTCCCGCGGCTTCCACCAAGGTGACCCGGGAAAAGTCCTCTGTCTCTCCTGCTGCATTACCTGACCGCGCTTTCTCCCAAAGCCAGCACTCACCGACAGTTTTAGGAAAGCCACGGGTGAGGAAACCCCCGAATCCAAGTCGTGTGCCAAAGCGGCTGCGGGACAGAGCGGCCAAAGCAGTGACCGAAGCCCGCTGCAATAAACTCATTGCCGCCATGGCTACTATGGGCAAGAGAAGAGCGGGGAGGAGTAACGGGAGCCGAGAGGGTCAATTTCCTAACGAGGGCGAAGCCGGAAAATGGCCACTGTGACTGAGGGCAAAGCTCATTGGCAGTTGTCGTCTTCGGTCCGCGCGCGACACAGGAAGTGGCGCCGTTGCTGGCGGAAGTGCGGTTTGCTTACTTACGCGAAAATAATGGCTGCAGCCAGTTTGACTGTTTTCTGCAGAAGAGTCTCGGCTGCCCTGAAGACGTATAGGTCCTTAATAAGTCCTCAGGCCCCTCCTAGCACAAGGTAAGCGATGTGAGTAGTCTTTCCGCTTCTCCAACTTTGGATCATGTTCGGTTGCTGAGATGCTGAAAATGCTCAGGGATGGAAAGGCCGTTGGGATGGCCGGGCCCAAACCCACCCCAGTGAGTGAGTGACCTTGGAGACGTCTCCCACCTTCGACATTTCCGTCTTTCTCACACATTTTGTTGCTACTTACTGTGGACCAGGAGATAGGTGGGGCCTGTAGAAACCCAGTATCTATTTGAATTAAGGCTAGCGGTATAGAGCATCCTGTTTGGCTGGGAGAGTTGGGAAAAACTTCACTGAAGAGCTTTTGGCTATGGAACTGAAAGCTCTGTCACGTTCGGATGGATTAAAAAAAAAAAAAAGGCGGGTTGGGAGAGTGAGGAGTTTGTACTCCCAAAGTCTGTCATAAACAGATAATTCAGTAAATGTTGAGTGAATACATAAAAGTAGCTAAATGAGTGGAAAGTCACCCTGCAGATGTGAGAAAAGAATATCCTACACGTGGCGCTTATTTCTAGAAAGACCGCTGTTCTCTGGACAGATCATTTTTAAGCGTTAAGGTATATGGTTTCCTCCCTTTTATTAAGTTGTTTTTTTTTTTTTTTGCCTCAACCTCCCTATGTAGAATATCCCGGAGTGGGGATGGTACTCGAGCTGCAGTTGTGATCTGTTCCCCTGTGATCTGTAACCCCCTGAGCCAAAAGGGAACTTACAACTTTTGTTTTTAGTGAATTGAATTTTATAAATAGTTGGGCATTTTATATATATATATACATATATTTAAAGGAAGTAATGTATGTGGTTTTAAATCTAGCGCAATTATCGAGTATATATTACCTACAGTGTTATTACTTTAACTTCAGAGATAAGCAGTGCCTTTTTTTTTTTTAATTTTGCAGAAGTTCAGGGGTTGTAACTTGCCCGAGATGGCAAACTTGAATCAGTTATCTCTTCTATCTCACTATCCTTTTTCCTTAAAAAATAATTTTAGATTTTTATCATTACTGTTAAGTGAGTATCTGTTCATTTACAGACACTTTGGAAAATAGTTGTAAAATATTTTGAAGAAGAAAAAGTCGACTATAATTCTATCATTCAAGATAAAGATTTCTTTCTATTCTTTGTAACTTTGCATATGTACACATACATGTAATTTTAAAATCAGTATTATGTTTACATATCTGCATTTTTGTGTTCTACCAATGTTCCCTCAACTTTCTATTAAAAAAAAATTTAAACCAACAGAAGAGTTGTAAGAGTCAATGGATAAACATATACTCTTCACCTATATAAAGCAACCATCAACATTCTTTCACTTTTTTTTTTAATACTTTTCATATCCATGCCTTTTTTTTTCTGAACTATTTGAGGCATGCCAAAATTGCAAACATCATGACACTTCAGCATATATCTCCTAAGAAGGAGAAAAATGTTTTCTCCCAGACCAGGGATTGAACCCAGGGTGCATCAGGTGAAAAGTGAGGAGTCCTAACACTAGACCACCAGGATGCTCCCAAGAACACTGTCTTAATAACCGCAATACTGCAATGATCACGCTGGAGTTTTTTTTCTTTCTTAATTTTTTTATTCGGGATCCAGTCAGTGATGATTTATTGCATGAATTGTCATGTCTTTTTAGTTGCCTTTAATACAGAGTGTTTTTTTTCCCTTTTTGATGATGTTGACATTATTTATTATTATAAGTTCAGCCTTTTTAGATTATCCCTTCATTTGGATTTGTCTGATTGTTTTATCATGATTAGATTCTGGTTAAATTTTTTGGTAGGAGTACAAAACTTTGTAATACACTTCATTGTTGTGTTTTAAATTTTTTTCCCAGGTCACTAAATATTCTTTATAAACATGACTTTCAGATTACTGCATAATAGATCATACGGATGCTTGATATAGTTAATTTTTTAAACTATTCCCTGACTGCATATTTACATTATCATAATAGACTTTTTTAGAAAGTATAATTGACTTACAATATTATATTACTTTCAGGTGTACAGCATAGTGATTCAGTATTTTCATACATTGCAGAATGGTCACAATAGACATTTTAATTTATCAGTTTCCCATCTATGATAATTTATTTGATTGAAATTTCTAGATGTGGAATTACTGGGTTAAAGGAGGAAGCGTTTGGGCCTCTGATACATGTTACAAAATTAACCTTCAGAGTGTTTTTAATCTGCTTATATACCAGCTGACAGCATATGAAGGACCTAAAAATGTTACCTTAAAATACAGTTTTGTCAGTATATTACCTCTGAAATTATGTGAATAAATTAAGCTCTCAAATTAAGGGATAGCAGATCTATAATGGAATGTTAAAAAATAATTTCTTAGAATTCTTTGGTGGCTTAGTAGTTTAAGGATCCAGCATTGTCACTGCTGTGGCTCTGGCTACTTCTGTGGCAAGAGTTTGATCCCTGGCATGGGAACTTCTGCATGCTGTGGATGTAGCCAAAAAAAAAATTTTTTTTTTCTAAAGATTAATCACCTGTTTTATCTATGTTCAGTTGTAGGTTTTCTCCTGATTTGTTGCCTAAGAATACACCAAATGTCACATCTTTTCACCAGTGTAGGATATTTCATACCACATTGTCAAGGAGAGGCCTGGAAGAATTTTTTGATGACCCAAAGAATTGGGGTGAAGAAAAAGTGAAATCTGGTGAGATATTTGAGTTAATCAATATTAAATATATTTATTGAACCCTCTGTCATTTTGGTTTTACTTACCCAGTTTGGGAATTATGTAGGTGTTTCCTTTTTTATTTCCTTTGGAAATGTCTATTAGAGAGAATCAGAAGGACGATATAATATAGTTAACTGTTCCTTGGCAGATTGGCAAAAGGTTTAGAAGAGTAGTAGGTTGAAATTATTAACTAAAGTGAGGTTTGGGCTTGTTTTAGATATTTTTTTTAAGAGAAAATCGAAAATTAACTTATAATGATATTAAGTATTTTGACATTAGATTATGAGAATACATTCTATACTAACATTCTTTGAATGCTGTTGCCAGTCACTTTGCCAATACTTTCATGTCACCTAATTTAATCACAATTTAATCCTAATTATATATTACAATAAAGCTATTATTACTTTTTGTAGATAAGGAAACAGATTTAGAGAGGTTAGGTAATTTGCCAGAGGGCACGTAGCTAGAAAGTAATTTCATGTTATGAATTTGTCATTTTAATTTAAAAGGAGCTTCATGGACCTGTCAGCAATTGAGGAACAAAAGTAATGAAGATTTACATAAACTTTGGTAAGTATATTGAGCATATTAACATCTGAGTGTTTGAAGCAGCTATAGTATAATAATAAGGTAAGAAGAAATTAAGTGATTTATAGTACGTTGGGTGATATATAAGATCATTAAAGTTTATATATATATATATGACAGGTTAAATTACATTAAGATAGATTTATCAGAATTCTCAAACAGTTGGGAGTTTAGAAATTTTACTGTAACTGCTACCAGTCATACTGCCACCTTTATAGCTAACAGTTTCAGGAAACTAATAAAACAGAATGAGGGTGAGTTAGTCACATTTATGCCTTCTTCCTTTTTACTTCTCTTTTCATGATCTGGAAGCTTTAGCTTATTGCTCTGGGGAAGTGTGTTGGAGGGTACACTTAATTAGAGATTTAGCTAGGTTTTTCTGACAGCTTCTTCTGATGAATGAGAGATGGTCGAGAGGATTTAAGATAGGGTTTCACTTTTAATTGACTATATATATAAATTGAGGTATAACTGACATAATTATATTAGTTTCGGGTATACAACATAATGACAAATAATGACTCAGTATGTGTATATGTTGCAAAATGATCACAGTAAGTCCAATTAGTTTTCATCACACATAATTACAAAAAGATTTTTTCCTTGTGATGATAATTTTCAAGATCCATTCTCTGAGAAACTTTCAAGTATGCATTATAGTCTTATTAACTGTAGGCACCATGGTGTACATTGTATCTCCCTGACTTTCTCCTCTTGTAACTGGGAATTTGTACATTTTGACCCTCACCCCCTGCATTGACTGTATTTAGCTTAAAGATATGTTTGTTTGGACTGTACTGTTTTTTAAAGATTGGGTAATTTCACACAAAAATAAGGATTTCTGGCTCCTCTTAAATAATCAGACCTGTGATGTGATAACACTGGACCTGCATTCCTACGTGATAACAGTTGGCTAGTCTAAATGGAGCAGTGCACACCACTTCTTACCCATCTTGGTCTTTCACCAAGCCCACTTCACTTATAATTGTTATTTTTCTAGGCACTGTAGTAGGCATTTAGAGTTTTATCCCCTGATCTAAAGGGTTGTTTATCTTTCATGACAGATTAAAGAATTGTAAGATGGTTATAAAACCACAAACATTACAGGCTTATTGATGTGATACAGTACAAAAATACATATTTTGTCTTTGTCTCTGATTGCTTAATACACAGCTCCTAAATCCCTTGTAATTGCCTGAGTAGTAAGAGTGTCTTTTGTTCTGATTATCTGAGTGATAAGAGTGTCTTTTGTTCCAACTCTTGGAAGGGGGTTGTTGGTGCATAGTTTCAGGATAAAGGCTGGTCGTCCAGAAGACCAAAAGTGAATGGAGGGTGGAGTGTTCAGCCTCATCACTACTGCCACCTCTGGAGAGGGAGAGGGACTGGAGATTGAGTGCGGCCACCTGTGACCATTGATTTAAGTCAATCATTCCTGCATAATGAGACCTCCATAATAAACTCCAAACAACCGAATTTGAAGAGCTTCCAAGTTGGTGAATACGTGGCGGTGGTGGAAGGGTGGTGTGCCCTTAGCAGGCATGGAAGCTCTGCACCTCCTCCCCATACCTAGTCCTATGCATCTCTTCAATGTATCTGTTCCTGAGTTGTATTTTTTATGATGAACCAGGGATAATAAGTGCTTCCTGAATTCTGTGAGCTATTCTATTCAGTACCCTAACCCAAGGAGAGCATTATTGGCACCCCTGATTTATAGTTTGTCAGTCAGGTATATGGGAGGCCTATAAGATGCGGTTGGCTTCTAAAGTGGGGAACAGTCTTATGGGACTGAACCCTTAAATCTGTGGAATCTGGCACTAACTCCAGGTGGTTAGAGTCAGAAAGTTAGAAAAGTTGTATTGGAAAAGACAATGCGTATTTGGTGTCAGGAGGGAAAAAAATCTCTCATTTGTTGTCAGAAGTGTTATGTGTAAAACAGCACAGATTCTTTATAGAAAAATTAGTTGTGTTAAAAGCCCTATTACTGTGGATTATGGGTAGTAATCCTAAAGGGATAGTTAAGACAATTTCAAAATTCACACTGGCTAAAACCAAATAATTTATCTTCTGCCACTCCTTTCTCCCCAAGTTATCCTCCTCCATCTCCAAAAGTACCCCAGTCCCTTTGTTTCATTTTCAGTGCCCTCCGTATTTATTTTCTTTGCTGTCTTCCAGCTCTAATTCTCAATAAGACGTATTTATTCACAGAACCCATTCCCACTTGAGCTTTGCCACTTCAGTGTTTTTATTTCAATGATTTGATTATGTTTGCTTTGGTTTATTTTCTAGCCTAGTAAATCGCATCTCTGTGAAGCTTTTCTTGATCCTGTTAACTAGAAGAGATGTCTCATCTCTCTCACTTAATTTTCCTGGTACTTGTTGTCTATACCACTCATGCACACCACATTACAGTTTTGGAGGGAGCAAGTAGACTGAAAATAGAATGAGTTTTACACACAGGCAATCCAGGATTTGACTCTTGAATTATCCACGTGCCTCAAATACCTTATTTTTTTTCAGCCTTAGTTGCTTCATTTAGAAAGTGGCAAAGAGAATTGTTGTGAGAATTCAATGTATATAATATGGCATATTTTGTTGCATATAACAGGAACTGAATAAATGTAATTTTTATCTTCCATATTCTCTCTTCACTTGGTATGTAGGGGCTGTTTTATGCTTTTTTTGTAACTCTTTGGTACTTAATACAGTATGTGGCACCTGGGAAATTTATTGAACAAATGAATAGGAGTAGATATAGCTCTGTTTAAAGTATTATTCTTTGTCATGACATTCTGTATGGTTGAGATTTCTAAAGGACCAGAGTACAGACCATTAATTTTGATGTCAAAAATCACAACTTTATTAATATCACAGAATAGCATTACAAGTTTTGTGTTTTTTGATATAGGTATGTTCTACTGAAAGAAAGAAACATGCTCCTAACTCTAGAGCAGGAGGCTAAGCGACAGAGGTTGCCAATGCCAAGTCCAGAGCGGTTAGAAAAGGTGAGATTTGTGGGAGGCTGGAGACTGCTGAATGAGAGAAAAGCTGGAAGGTGTAAATGTATGGTTCCTATAATTCTTGGCAAGTAGATCCATTTCTTTCTATTTCTGCTTGATTTTTACGAAATTTATAGAGTTGTGCAACAATCACTACTATCTAATTTACAGCATTTCCATCACCTCAGAAAGATATCTCATACCCATCTCCAGTCACTCCCATTCGTACCTATAAATCCCAGCATGTGCCTGGGCATATGTTTTTATTTATCTTGGGTAGATACCTAGGTGTAAAATTGTTGTGTGGTAAATCTGTGTTTAACATTTTAGGAAGCAGCCTAACCATTTTCTAAGGTACCTGCACCATTTTACATTTCTAGTTCTGGTTTAGCTACTTCTGCATCAGATAGGTCAAAAAAAAATTTTAATGCTTTTTTTTGAGGTAAAAAAACTATAACAGAAAATTTATCATAGTAACCAGTATTTAACTGTAGTTACTGTTTTTTGTCTTTTGTTTTTGTCATTTTAGGGCTGTACCTGTGGCATATGAAGGTTCCCAGGCTAGGGGTCCAATTGGAGCTGTAGCCACTGGCCTACCCCACGGCCTCAGCCATAGCAACACCGGATCTAAGCCACATCTTTAACCTACACCGCAGCTCACAGCAACGCTGGATCCTTAACCCACTGAGCGAGGCCAGGGGTCAAATCTGCATGCTCATGGATACTAGTCAGATTCGTTTCTGCTGAGCCACGACAGAAACTCTTTTTTTTTTTTTTTCATTTTCAAAATTGAATAATAGTTTAATTGCAGTATGTTAATTTTTGCTGTACAGCAAAGTGATTCATATATATATAGATAGATAGATAGACACTCTTTTTTAAAAATTCTTTTCCATTATGATTTATCATAGACCACTGAATATAGTTCTCTGTGCTATACAGTTATCTTCTCTCCTCCGTGTATAATAGCTTACATCTCATTCCAACCTCCTACCCATCCCGCTGCCAACCCTCTCCTGCTTGGCAACCATAAGTTTCTCTTTGTCCATGAGTCTTTTTCTGTTTATAGATAGGTTCATTTTTGTCTTATTTTAGATTCCACTTATAAATGATATCATATGGTATTTGTCTTTCTCTTTCTGACTTATTTTGCTTGTATAGGTCTCTCGTTGCATCCATGTTGCTGAGAATGGTATTATTTTGTTCTTTTTTTATGGTTGAGTTGTGTTCCATTATATATATGTACCACATCTTTATCCATTCATCTGTTGATGGACATTTAGATTGTTTCCATGTCTTGGCTATTGTGAATAGTTCTGCTATGAACATAGGGGTGCATATATCCTTTTGAGTTATAGTTTTGTCTGGATATATGCTCAGAAGTGGGATTTATGGATCATTTGGTAGTTCTGTGTTTAGTTTTCTGAGGAACCTCCATACTGTTTTCCATAGTGGCTACGCCAATTCACATTCCCACCAAAAGTGTATGAGGGTTCCCTTTTCCCCACACCCTCTCCAGCATTTATTATTTGTAGCCTTTATGATGATGGCCATTCTGACCAGTGTGAGGTGGTATCTCACTGTGGTTTTGATTTGCATTTCTCCAATAATTAGTGACGTTGAGCATGTTTCATGTGGCTGTTGGCCATCTGCATTTCTTCTTTGTAGAAATACCTATTTAGGTCTTATGCCCGTTTTTCAGTTGGGTTTTTTTTGCTGTTGATGAGTTGTAGAGCTGTATGAGCTGTTTATATATTTTGAAAATTAAGCCCTTGTTGGTTGCACCATTGGCAAATATTTTCTCCCATTCTGTAGGATGTCTTTTCATTTTGTTGATGGTTTCCTTAGCTGTTCAAAAGCTTTTATATTTGATTAGGTTCCATTTGTTTAATTTTGCTTTTATTTCCTTTGTCTAGAGAGACTGATCTAAGAAAATATTGCTATGACTTATGTCTGAGAATATTTTGCATATGTTCTTGTCTAAAAGTTTTTTGATGTTACGTATTGTATTTAGGTCTTGAAACCATGTTGAGTTTATTTTTGTATTTTAAGGGAGTTTTCTAATTTAATTTGTTTACATGTAACTGTCCAGCTTTCCCCATACCACTTGCTGAAGAGACTGTCTTTTCACCACTGTATATTCTTGCTTCCTTTGTTGTACATTAATTGGCCATAGGTGTGTGGGTTTATTTCTGGGCTTTGTGTTCCGTGCCATTGATCTGTCTGTTTCTGTGCCTGTACCACACTGTTTTGATTATTGTAGCTTTGTAGTATAGTCTAAAGTCTGGAAGGGTTATGCCTCCAGCTTTGTTCTTTTTTTTCCCCCTGATTGCTTTGGTGGTTCTGGGTTTTTGTGTTTCCATATAAATTTTAGGATTATTTGCTCTACTTCTAATCATCTTCAGTTTCCTTTATTAGTGTTTTATAGTTTTCACATATAAATCTTTCACCTTGGTTAAGGTTGTTCCTAGGTTTGATGGTTTTTTGACAAAATTTTAAACAGGATTTTTTTTCTACTTTCTGATATTTAACTGTTAAAGAAATGGCAACAGATTTCTGTATATTAATCTTGTATCCTGCTATTTTGCTGAGTTCATTTAGTCTAATAGTTTTTTTTGTGTGGAGACTTGAAGGTTCTCTATATAAAATATCATGTCATCTGCAAATAATGACAGTTTTACTTCCTCCTTTCCAGTTTGGATAGGTTTCATTTCTTTTTCTTGTCTGATTGCCGACACTGGATCTTCCAATAACTGTGTTGAACAGAAATGGTGAGAGTGGGCATCCTTGTCCTGAATTTAGCAGGAATTCTTTCAGCTTTTCACCATTGAGTATTATTTAGCTGTGGGTTTGTTGTAAATGGCTTTTATTATGTTGAGATAGGTTCCCTCTCTACCCACTTTGGTGAGAGTTTTTAACATGAATGAATGCTGATTTTGTCAAATGCTTTTTCTGCATCTATTGAGATCCTCCTGTGGTTTCTGTCTTTCCTTTTGTTAATGTGATGTATCACATTGATTGATTTGTGTGTGTTGAACCGTCCTTATTACCCTGAAATAAATCCAACTTGGCCATAGTGTATGATCCTTTTTATATAGTCGTTGGATTCTGTTTGATAGTATTTTATTGAGGATTTTTGCATCTATATTCATTAAAAATATTGACTTATCAAAAAAAAAATATTGACCTGTCATTTTCTTTTTTTTGTAACGTCATTGTCTGGTTTTTGGTATCCAGATGATGGTAGCTTCATATGAGTTTGGATAGTTTGAGAAGGATTGGTGTAAGTACATAAATTCTTTGTATGTTTGGTAGAATTCCACAGTGGAACAGTCCAGTTCCAAACTCTTATTTACAGGGAATTTTTAAATTACATGATCTGTTTCACTTCTGAGGATCAGCCTGTTCAAATAATATATTTCTTCTTGACTCAGTTTTGGCAGGCTGTATATTTCTAGAAAATTGTCCGTTTCTTCTGTGTTTTCCAATTTTTTGGCATATAGCTATTCATTGTATTCTCATGATTTTTAAAAAAAATTCTGTGATATTGGTTGTTACTGATCTTTCATTTCTTATTCTGTTTATTTTTCTATTTTTTTTTCTTTTAGGTGATAGTTGAGGTTGTTTATTTGTGATTTTTTTTTGTTTGTTTGTTTCATGAGGAACTCCTGTATCACTTGTGAACTTTCCTCTTAGAACTGCTTTTGTTGTATCCCATAGATTTCCTTTTTTGTTTTTTTGGTCTTTTTGCCTTATTTGGGGCTGCACCTGCAGCATATGAAGGTTCCCAGGCATGTGGACGTTCCCAGGTCTAACAGGAGCTGTAGCTGCCGGTCTTCCCCACAGCCACAGCAACGCGGAATCTGAGCCGCGTCTGCAACCTACACCACAGCTCATAGCAACGCTGGATCCTTAACCCACTGAGCAAGGCCAGGATCGAACCTGCAACCTCATGGTTCCTAGTCGGATTCATTAACCACTGAGCCACCATGGGAACTCCTATCCCATAGATTTCTAAGGTTGGTTTTCATTGTCATTTGTCTCAAGGTATTTTCTGATTTCTTTGATTTTATTGTTGACCCACTGGGGATTTTTTGTAGCATATTGTTTAGTTTCCAGGTGTTTGTTCTTTTCCTGTTTTTCTCTCTGTGGTTAATTTCTAGTTTCATGCCATTGTGGTAAAAAAAAATGCTTGAAATATTTAGGTGCTCCTATATTGAATGCATATATGTTAATGAATATAATATCCTCTTGTATTGATCCCTTTATCATTTTCTTTTTCTTTATGGCTTTTGTTTTAAAGTCTATTTTGTCTGATAGGAGTATTGCTAACCCCACTTTCCTGTTTCCATTTGCATGAAATATTTTTTCCATCCCTTCATTTTCGATCTATGTGTGTCTTTCACCCTGAAGTGAATCTCTTGTAGGCAGCATACTGTAGGTTTTTGTTTTGTTTTTCTTTATCCAATCTGCTACTCTTTATCTTTTGATTAGATCATATTGTCAGTTAACCTCCCCTCCCCTTCACTTCCTTCTTGATTCGTCCATTCCAGTTTTATTCAGTAAATTATAATCCTTTAATATCATCCCAGATTTGCCCAGTATGGGTTCCTTCAAGCTGGGCCCTGTGTCCTAATCATTCTTTGCTGGTTTTATCTCGTTCTGGTTTTATCTTGTACTTTTTCTTCCCAACCCTGGAATCAGCCATTTTACAGAGGAACTCTCGTTCCTTTGAATGGAGTATGCTATATTTAGAAACTAAGATCTGGATGGTATGTGTTTTCATTACTACAAACATTTGTAAAATGATGTGATTTAATTTTTGGGTATGCTTGCCTACTCTGCTGTTAAGGAAAGTTATGCTTTAGAGACTCTTTTAAGTGGATTAGCTGTTTATAAATAGCACATTGTTTATTTGATGAAAAAGCTTTTGCTTGAATGGTGCTATTCTAAATTCTAAGACTTTCAAACTTCAATAACAGATTATTCTTTCTCCCTGCTTTAAAAAATATATTTTAGAGGTGAACTTTAGCCCAATTAGAATCCAGAATAAGAGTTTTTTCCAGATAAACTAACCATAACTTTTTTTAATCTCAAATATATATAGGTTTCTCAGTGCGTTGTGATATACTACTAACAAAAATGTATCAAGAAAAAATTTTTAAAGAATTATTCTGAATTTAAGATATAAATGGAAGCTTTGGAACTCAATAAGGACACTCTTGGCTCTATCTTTGTAAGATAACGTTAGATTTTAGTTTAGGAGGTTCAGCCCAGAGAAAACAAATGTAGTCAGTCAACAGCCAGGTGTACTGATTCCTAAGGGTCAGAGGGCTTTGGATTGGGCCCTGAACAGTGTGTTCCGTTCACTCTTCTAAGTTTGTCTTCAAAATAGGATTTGTCATTCTTAGCCACCTTTTATTTCTCATGGATTTTGTAGAAATTCATGGAGTTGAGAGGAAGTAAGGTGAATTTAACTACTTACTCAGTGTGGCCTTGAGTTCAGGTAGGGGATAGAAGTGCTAAGTGTGAGCTGCATATTCAGGTTATGATATAGTTAGAAGTGTGTGGCTTTCACCTCTCTTTCAGGTTCCACAGCTACCTGGGGGATTATCTTTATAGTTGAATCTGTGCTCGCCACTGCCACTTTAAGGGTTCTAATAAGGAAAAGTGTGTATATGCAGTATTTCCTGACTGTTACGTTGCTTAGGATGATAGACATAATCACCAAAAAAAAAGCTATTAGTATTTAGAACTATGAAAATATTTAGTTCATTTGTCATTAAATCCCCAATGTATGAATATTTATGAATAAATGTACACTGCTCAGCCAGTACATTATTATGTACATTGTAAAACACAACAGAAATTTTTTTTTTTTTTTTTGTCTTTCTGCCTTTATCTAGAGCTGCACCCGCGGCATATGGAGATTTCCAGGCTAGGGGTCTAACAGGAGCTGTAGCTGCAGGCCTTCGCCAGAGCCACAGCAACCCAGGATCCTGGCCGCAGGATCCTAGCCACGTCTGCAACCTACACCACAGCTCATGGCAACGCTGGATCCTTAACCCACTGAGCAAGGCCAGGGATCGAACTCGCAATCTCATGGTTCCTAGTCGGATTCATTAACCAGTGAGCCATGACAGGAACTCCAACAGAAATATGTATCATAGGTTTTCTGTAACATAGTCATTATATGTTCTCTTTCTTTGGAATTCTGTCATAGGCAATTGTTGAAATTATATCTTTCTATTTTCTTCTCAGGTAGTAGATTCCATGGATGCATTAGATAAAGTTGTCCAAGAAAGGGAAGATGCCCTTAGACTTCTTCAGACTGGTCAAGAAAAAGCTAGACCTGGTGCTTGGAGAAGAGATATCTTCGGAAGAATCATCTGGTACGTGGCTCTTCTAAGATAAGAATGGAAATCCCACGCCTCATTCCCCTGTCCACTATCTTTTAAGAATATGAGATATGTTAGAGATGGTGTCTAATATAAACAGAGGTCCCCAAACCTTTGAAACTCCAGGATGTGAATGAAGGTGGCTTCATCTGTTGGCCCAGGCATCCCATTCCTGTAATTCAATTATTTATAGGTTCTTTATAACAGTGGTTCTTCATCTTATGTGCATCATACGACCTTTTGAGTTTGATGAAAGTTATGGACCCGTTCCCTAGAGCAATGTGCATGTGCACATGTAATTTCTGAGGGCTATAAATCCCACAAAGTTAATTTTAGGACACGCCAATCTTTGCACATTAAGAACCTGGAACTATTAAAAAAAAGAAGTTCTTGAAGAAGAGGGCCACAAGAACCAGTCTCAGCTTGCTAACATTGCCATTAGAATAAGCCCTAGTCCAACTTTTGAAATAATTTCATTATGTTTTTCTACTTTTTGTGACATCATGACCACCTGTCAAGTTCCAAGGTCCTGTCAGGTGTTGGGAAAGGATCTGATAATAAACACACTCAATTACTTATTCTGAGGTATAAGTAACTGAGAAGACCCAATATATTCTCTCTTCCAGGGGCATTTGGGTTAAGCTGCCAAAAGGAAGTATCATTAGAATTTTAAACATTGGTCAACAAGATGAAGAAGGCACTTTGGGTGGCTGGAGACCCTGCCTGTGCCCTTGAAATTATACCACATAATGGTGCTTACCCATTTGGTAGATTCTTTTCATGAAGTTTTGTGGTAATGGGGCTGCTTGGAGCCAAATTTAGGGGAGTAGTTATGTTGTCTATAACCATGTAATCCAATACAGAGAAGAGAGGAATTGCGGAAACATCTGCCTAAGAACTTTGATCTATTTTATTTTCCACTAAAATGTATTAGGATTAATCCAATTGAGGTCAATCTCTGTCAATTTTAGAATCCATTAGAGTGCTGTTCTCATTAAGGGTTTTTTTTTCCTTTTTGGCTTATCTAGGACCGCATCCCCGGCATATGGAGGTTCCCAGGCTAGGGGTCTAACAGGAGCTGTAGCCGCCGGCCTTCACCACAGCCACAGCAACGCGGCATCTTAGCCGCGTCTGCAGCCTACACCACAGCTCATGGCAACGCTGGATCCTTAACCCACTGAGTGAGGCCAGGGATCGAACCCACAACCTCATGGTTCCCAGTCAGATTCGTTAACCACTGAGCCACAACGGGAACTCCCTCATTAAGGGTTTTAAATGTTTTTTTTTCCCACCTCTAGCTTTGGCATGCAGCAGCCTGATAAGGGAATCTTAGTTTCCAGACCAGGGACTGAACCCAGGCCGCGGCAGTGAAATCACCAAATCCTAACCACTAGGCCACTAGGGAGCTCCCTAAAATTTTACGTTTTAACTTTCCTAGAGTTAAAGTAGTGAACAAAACAGTTATATCATCTTTCAGTGCCTTTTCCCTAATTTTCTATTGCATGTTAAGATATTTAAAGTGGCCTTTTAAATACAGAGCTCTTTCTTAAAAACATTACATCTGCTTTTTTTTTTTCCTGACCAAAAAATCATGTGGCAGTAATGTCAGAAGTTACTTTTTGGGTATCCTTGGCTGTTGAGAAATAATGATAGACTATTATCCTGATGAACTGATGGAATTCAATATCATTATCTGTTCTGCTTAAAGCAGTATGGTCCAATGCTGCAGTGGTACTGCCTGTCAAATTGTATACTAAGTGCCAAAATTGCAAAAAGATTAGAACTTAAACTTCTAATATTATAGATTAATTCTGGATTTTTAGAAGATTGGCTAAAAATCCTGAAATTAATCCTGTTACTTTTTATATTGAAATACTTTAAAGTAAAATCTGTGAATAATATGAATTCACAGTTTCATTTTTGTCACTGAACATTATGATTTTTTAGTTTTTGTTATATTGAGGTGTAGATATAGATAGATACCAGTTAGTGCAGCTTATTTACACTTTTTTTTTTGTCTTTTTGCCTTATCTAGGGCCACACCCGTGGCATATGGAGGTTCCTAGGCTAGGGGTCTAACAGGAGCTGTAGCTGCCAGCCTTCACCACAGCCACAGCAACGTGGGATCCGAGCCGTGTGTGCAACCTACACCACAGCTCACGGCAACGCCGGATCCTTAACCCACTGGGCAAGGCCAGGGATCGAACCCGCAACCTCATGGTTCCTAGTCAGATTCGTTAACCACTGAGCCACGACGAGAACTCCTATTTATACTTTAAAAACATAAAACATATGTATGTAAGTATCAATGTTTCAAATGACACATGTGTATGTATACATATATAAAATTAGTTCGTACATATATGTGTATATAGTAAAAGTCCAAAATATATTTGGTAATGATGTAATGTAGGTGATGGCTCAGAGCTCTTGCCAAAGTAAAGAACTTAAGCTGTACCTTTAAAATTTTATATATATATGTATGTATATATATATTTTTTTGGCTTTTCTAGGCTTGCACCTGCAGCATATGGAGGTTCCCAGGCTAGGGGTTGAATCGGAGCTATAGCCACCGGCCTACACCACAGACACAGCAATGTGGGATCTGAGCTATGTCTGCGACCTACACCACAGCTGACAGCAACCCCGGATCCTTAACCCACTGAGCGAGGCCAGGGATTGAACCCACAAGCTCATGGTTCCTAGTTGGATTCGTTAACCACTGAGCCATGACGGGAACTCCAAACTATGGAATTTTTAAATGTTTATAAGTCAATTACATCTCATTTTATTGAAAACATTCAAAAGAAGGCTAAAACTCTGTAAAGTGAAAATGTATATTGAATGTTTTCCTTTTAAAATTTAATTGTATTGGAGTATAATTAACTTACAATGTTGTATTAGTTTCAGATGTACAGCAAAGTGAATCAGTCTAAATATATCCATTCTTTTTTCCCCATATAAGTTATTACAAACTATTGAGTAGATTTTCCAAAATAGAGGATCTACTGTATTAAATGTTTTCTGCAAGGTGATACCTTTTTGTTTTCTTGGCAGGCACAAGTTCAAGCAGTGGCCTATACCTTGGTACCTAAATAAAAGGTACAACAGGAAACGATTCTTTGCAATGCCCTACGTGGAACGTTTTGTCAGGTGAGCGTAAGTGCCCCTAATAATAAAATATCTTTACATCAGTTGACATATACTAAACTTTGCATAACTATTACATGTTCACTGTGGAAAAACTAGAAAAATCAGGTTAAAAAAGAAATTAAAGTCTTATATAATCTCACCATCCAGAAATAGTTACTGTTAACATTTTAGTGTATATCCTTTCAAAACTTTCCTTGCCTCTCTATTCATCAACCTATATGTAAGTAGATGGCCAGATTTTTCTGTGATGTTTAAAGACTCAGGTTCTTCAGCTGCATAGGATGTGAGCTTGAGCTTGTATCATTGCAGGACCGATGAAATGAAAAGGGGGATAGCGTGAGGAGAGGAGTCTGTTGCAATATATCTAAATTCATGTTATCCTGTGGCATGGTGGTTTCCAGATATTTTCTGTAGCAACTTTTTTTTGTGCACTGTTTGTACTGAATAGGGAGAACACAGGGATTCTGTTATAGTAAGGTAGTCACATGAACCACCAAGCTAATAATTTTAAGAATAAAAAAAGGTTTTTAGAAACAGCTATTTTAAAAACACTGAATTCACATCCAAAGGCAGACAGAAGCCCAATGAGAGTTTAGTCCCCCAAACTACAATTGAAATGGAAAAAAAATTGCGAGTTTGTGGCAGGAATGATGCTCAGTTCCCAGGACTGGCTGCAGAAATGAGGTGAGGGAACTGTCTGGTTACTGACTAAAGATGCTACAGATCAGAATTCAAGGCGGGAAAGCATGCTGGAAATTTAAAGGGGACATCCTGGCAGCAGAAGAACCACAGCTTTTAACAACTACTTTAGATAATATGACCACCTTTCAGCAAGCGTTCCTTAAAACTGATTTTCTCCCATAAAAGCTTATTTCCATATCAATAAACCAAAACCTTTTTCTTTTTAGGGCAGCACTCACAGCATATGAAAGTTCCCAGGTTAGGGGTCAAATCAGAGCTACAGCTGCTGGCCTATGCCACAGCCAGCAACTCCTGTCTGAGCCCAATTTGAGCCTCGTCTCTGACCTATACACCACAGCTCACAGCAACACCAGATCCTTAACCCACTGAGCGAGGCCAGGGATCTAACCCTCATCCACATCTTCTTAATCCATTTATCTATCGTTGGACATTTAGGTTGTTCCCATGTCTTGGCTATTGTGAATAGTGTTGCAAGGTGCATGTACATAGGGGTGAACATATCTTTTTCAGTGAAAGTTTTGTCCAGATATACGCCCAGGAGTGGGATTGCTGGGTCATAGTTTTCTAAGATACCTCCATACAGTTTTCCATAGTGGTTGTACCAATGTACATTGCCACCAACAGTGTAGGAGAGTTCCCTTTTCTCTAAACCCTCTCCAGCATTTATTATAGACTAATGATGGCCATTCTGACCAATGTGAAGTGGTACTTCACTGTAATTTTGATTTGCATTTCTTTAATAACTAGTGGTATTGAGCATTTTTTCATGTGCCTGTTGGTCATCTGTATATCTTCTTTGGAAAAATGTCTTCTTTGGAAAAATGGGTTTTTGCTCGTTTTTCCATTGGGTTGTTGGGTTTTTTTGTTTGTTTTTTGTTTTTTGCTGTTGAATTGTATGAGTTGTTTGTATATTTTGGAGATTAAGCCCTTGTTGATTGCATCATTTGAAACTATTTTCTCCCATTCCATGGGTTGTCTTTTTGTTTTTTTATAGTTTCCTTTGCCATGCAAAAGTTTGTGAGTTTGATTAGGTCCTATTGGTTTATTTTATTTTCCTCGAAGCACTTTATTTTCCATTTAAACAGCTTGGTCACAGTACATTATTTTACATAAATGGCAGTAATTTTTAAAAATCTCCATTTAAAAGGCCTTGTGTCTGAGTCAGGGGTGATAAGAGAACAATAATAAAAATAGTGCAACATGTTTAGCCTGCAGCTTCCAGAGTTGGCTTCAGAAATACCCTTTAACATTGTAGAGTCTGTTACGTTAAAGATGAAATTTAATATTAAATGAATTTTCCTGGGTTTCCTTTAGTGTAACATCAGACCCAGAAATGTAATCAAATGAAAAGCCTCAGAAACCCTAACAACTCCCACCATCTAATCACCCAGACCGTAGGATCACAAGTTGGGCTTGGGAGTTCTGCAATGCAACAGCTTGCCAGGGCGCCATCTGAAGGAATAGAGGACTTTAGTTCCATCGATAACTAGAATAGACTAGCTCTGGTTTTAAAACTTTGCTTTTAAAGTATGACTTTTCTAGAAGGAAAAGGCGCCATTGGAAAGGCTAAAGCAGTAACAAATTACAAGCCCAACTCAGAAGCAGTTGCAACCTCTAAGGAATTTGTCTCCGTTAACCAGTCTTTGGCCTGCTGCTGCTGCTGATAGTGCAGGGAAACACTTAGTGCCAACTGAAGTGGGGATAACTGTCCATGAGAAACTGGATTAAATGTGGCCAGTTTGCAAAAAGTTTACATTAATCACAACAAACATCCCCAAGAACATACTGAATTTCATTCAGAATTAGGTTAACATAACTGTCACTCTTCTCGCCCATATCACCTTTGCAGTGCTTAGTAAATGACACATTTGTCCAGCTCCTTGTTTTTATTTCTATTGCTTTGGGAGACTGACCTAAGAAAACATTTGTATGGTTGATGTCAGAGAATGTTTTATCTATGTTCTCTTCCAGGAGTTTTATGGTATCTTGTCTTATTTAAGTCTTTAAGCCATTTTGACTTTATTTTTGTGCATGGTATGAGGGTGTGTTCCAGTTTCATTAATTTACATGTAGCTGTCCAGTTTTCCCAGCACCACTTGCTGAAGAGACTGTCTTTTTCCCATTTTACATTCTTGCCTCCTTTGTCGAAGATTAATTGACCATAGGTATCTGGGTTTATTTCTGGGTTCTCTCTTTTGCTCCATTGGTCTGTATGTCTGTTTCAGTTCCAGTACTCTCTTGATTACTGTAGCTTTGTAATATTGTCTGGCTCTTGTTTGGTTTTTGTTCCTCAGGATTGCTTTGGCAATTCTGGGTCTTTTATGGTTCCATATAAATTTTGGGGTTGTTGTAGTTCTGTGAAAAATGTCATGGGTAATTTGATAGGGATCACATTGAATCTGTAGATTACTTTGGGTAGTATGGCTATTTTAACATTAATTCTTCCAATCTAGGAGCTTGGAATATCTTTCCATTTCTTTGAATCCTCTTTAATTTCCTTGATTAATATTTTATAATTCTTAGTATATAAGTCTTTCACCTCCTTGGTCAGGTTTATTCCTAGGTATTTAATTTGTGGGGGTGTGATTTTAAAAGGTATTATATTTTTATATTCCTTTTCTAATATTTCACTGTCAGTATACAGAAATGCAATCGATTTCTTAATATTAATCTTGTATCCTGCTACTTTGCTGAATTCATTGATAAGTTTGAGTAGTTTTTGTGTGGAGTCCTTAGGGTTTTCTATATATTGTATCATGGCATAAAGTAACAATTTTACCTCTTCTATTCCAATTTGGATACCTCTTTATTTCTTTTGTCTGTCTGCTGTGGCTAGGACTTTCAATTCTATGTTGATTAAAAGTGGTGAGAGTAGGCATCCTTGTCTTGTTCTAGATTTTACCAGGAAAGCTTTCAGCTTCTCTCCGTTGAGTATTATATTGGCTGTGGGTTTGGGAACTAACTTTGAATGGCCTTTTGGAACTTTTAGCTCCATCCCTTGATTTCTGGGGAGAGGAAAGGAACTGGGGTTTGGATCAGTTGCCACTGGCCAGTGATTCAATTAGTTGTGTCTCTGTAACAAAGCCTCCATAAAAACCCTAAGAAGGGGTTTGGAAAGTTCATGAACATACGGAGATTTGGGGAGATCGATGAGTTTTGAGAGAGCATGGAAGCTTCTTGTCCTTTCCCCATGCCTTTCCCTAACCAACCATCTCTTTCCTCTGGCTGTTCCTGAGTTATATCCTTTTATAAATAAATGGTGAACTAGTTAGTAAACAGGTTTCCTGAGTTCTGTGAGCTGCTCTAGCCAAGTAAACCCAAGGAAGGGTTCAGGGGAACTTGCGATTTGTGCCCAGCTCTTCAGAAGTACAGTTAATAACCTGGACTTGTGATTACCATCTCAAGTCCAAGGAGGGGTTGTGGGAATCTCCAGTCAGTAGCAGTTCAGTCAAAAATACACGTGACAAGCTCTCACACTGTAGACCATGTCAAAAATTTAGTTGAATTTTTGGACACCATTTTGGTGTCTTGAGAATTAACTGCTTGGTGGTCATGTAGGAACACCCCACCCCCAATGGAATTGGGTCTAGAACCCCTTTCTCTAAGTGGGCACCAGAATGCTGGTCTTTTTCATCATTAGTGCTGCGTATTAAGTCAGTCCTTGATTTAATTCTTCCTGCAAAATGTCTCCAGGATCTGTTCTTCCTACTCCCACTGTTTCTGCCCTAGTGCAACCACTCTTCATCAAATTGAATTACTGAACATCTTCCTCATGCCACTCATTCAAATGTTGCTTCCCAGCTAATTTTCCTCAACGTTTTTAATCATATCAGTGCTGTTCAGAAACAGTAGCATCTAGTGTACGGGACAAAGTCGAAACTCCTTCCCATTCAGGGTTACCAGTTTCAACTTAGCTACTTCATCACAGTCAGACCTGTTTCCTAAACCTAATTTGATCATTTTCCCCTTTTGCTGCTCCTGTTCCTACAGCTTTGAACTTTTTTCCACCAGATTCACATTTTAAGGCCCAGTTCAGATGCTAAGCAATCAAAGAAATTAACTGCATTGGCTTTCCCTCACTTTTTCCAAACCCAATGTGTAATTTGACCCCTTGATCCCTAGTCCTAGTAGGTGAAGCTATAAATAACATGACTTAAAGTATGAGATTTTATGAACCCAGTGTCACTTTTAAGCCTTAAACATACTGTTTTTGAAACTATCCTTTTTAGCTTTACCTTCAGAGCATGCAGCATTTTCATTTTTTTTTTTTCCAACCACACCTGTGGCATGTGGAACTTCCCAGGCCAGGGATAAAATCTGAGCTGGAGCTGTGACCCGCACCACAGCTGTGGCAATACTGGACTCTTAACGCATTGCACTGGGCCAGGGATCCAACCACAGAGACAAGCCGGATTGTTAAGCCATCGTGCCCCAGTAGGCACTTGTGACTATTCTTAAAAACAGCTTTTATTTCATATGGGCTTATTTTTTGTAAATGGCCAAAATTTAGTTGGAGCAGTGACTGATGAATAGAATGGGTAATCTGATTTCAACTTTTAGTCTTACTTTATACTTAATTTACAAAGTAGCTTATATATTTTGTGTATGTTTTTGTCCTTAACCAAATAAAACCTTTATCTCAGATTTTGTGATCTCCCTCGTAGCACTAGCATATTGTAGTTATTCAGTACCTGTCTCTTAATTGTATTGTTGCATTTTATATAAACATATGCTTGATTAACAAACTATCCTGTAATATATCAATTTAAGTACAGTAGACACTTTCCTAAGTCTCAGACTATATCTCAGGATGTAAAACAGCTAACATAGTCAATAAAATTACAGTGTTTGTAAAACAAAGGAGAAGGATAGCCCAGTCTGTTACAGGCTTACAAGATCTGTTCTTTCTTTTCAGTCAGGAAATAGGAAAGAGAATTCATGTAGGGTTACAGATGCTTTTGATTTCATGTTTATCATTGACTTGTTTACAGTGATTATTCAAGTTTAATGATATAAACAACAGAAACTGGTGTGATTGGAGCCTTTAAGTAATTGATTTGGATATACGGTGATAGTACTAACAGAGGAAAATAATTGTATATAAATTGCTGTTATGCTTTTATTATTCTAGAATGAGAATTGAGAAACAAGCCCGCATCAAAGCAAGGAAGAAAAGTTTGGACAGAAAGAAAGCAAAATTCCTTCAGGAAAAGTTCCCACATCTTTCTGAAGCCCAGAAGTCAAGTCTTATCTAAGCTATGTGAACTCTTAATTTGCCATTTTGTTTTTCTTGGATTACAGTCTATATACAAAAGTAGACACATATTGAGTGGTTTATAAATAAATTGTGTTTTTAGTCAAATAACTATCAACTGTTTCAGGTGTTACAGTGGCATGTTAATTTTGGAAGTTGTCAAAATCAGGTATAAAGTTAATAAATTCTCATAAATTCAGACATCTACGCAGACTTTCATTAATCACCTGTATCTTGGAGTAGGAAAGTGATATCAACTGCTATAGCAAAGGCAATAACGTATCTCTGGAATTCAGATAACATTTTTACTACTATTGTTAATAGATATGAAGAGGCTGTGGATTCTACTGTAAACAGTACTTTCATTTCAAAATAATGATAAACACATTTAGTACTGAAAGTAGCAAGTTACAACACAGCAGTCAAAAAATTATTTCTGGAATGGCTGGTAATTTTTATTTAATTTTGCAAGCCTAAGGTAAAAAGCATAGGCATCAATAAAAAGTAATTCTACCAATCCACTGGTAATATACTAAACAGAGTTGGAAAGCATTTTACTGAAAGCAAAATATTTAGAGAAAATAGACATTTATACAAAATTATAAAATGCTTGTAATAAGAATAAGTGCATTTCAAGGAAAGCACAAACTTATTTTAATTTATAGAGCCAGTTAAAGCCTTAAAAAATTTAAGTGGAAATTGAAATATGCAAAAACGTATAAACATTCTACAAAAGATGGTTGTTCTTTTCCTGAGTATACTAAAGCTATGAAACTTAAGGTGACACAAAAGGTGTAGAGGCTTGGGAATTCTTCTCAAGGGCATTTCCTTTCTACACATTGCTTCCCTCCTTCTTCATATTCTTGTTTAGAAATCCACATCTGCTGAAAGGTACCCTGTAAAATGAAAAGATAAATTATATATATTATGTACCTTTTCTTTTTTTCCTTTTTTTTTGGCCACACCCGTGGCATGTGGAAGTTCCTGGGCCAGGGATCAAATCTGTGCCACAGCAGGGACCCAAGCCACTGCAGTAACACCACCAGATCTTTAATCCACTTTGCTACAAGGGACTCCTATGTGCCTTTTTATTAGAAAATTTTTTCTTCAGTATCATTTTCACAGCTTCTTATCTTTGAAGAACTCTTAAAATCCCTCCCCAAATAGTACTCAAATTACACCTTTCTTATTTCTGCCCTCCAAAACACACAAAGACACTATTTAGTCTTGCCTAAGGTTGTAGAGAATATTAAATCTTTCTATATCTGTTACACTGTCATGAAGATTTAGAGAATTCTGGAAAAGGAAGATGGAGGGTTTAGCTGCGATGGCTTAGTTAAGACAATAATAGGAATTGTTGGAAGGCTAGGTCGTAGTACAGCATTGATGAAATGTTCTAGCATTTGATTAATGGTAACAATTAAAACTCAAACTAGGATAAAGTTTTTCACACACACTGTACCATATAAGCAGAAGCTGAAAGAAGGAAAACAACCAAAGGAGGAAGGAACCTGGACTATGTTACTATTAAGACACATAAGCAGGAGAAATCCATTCTCTATGATACACGTGGATTCATATATCTACCCAGTTCTGAACTAAGATCTATTAAAAGACTAGAAATAGAACATAGACAGGAAATACATAAATGCACAGTTACAGACATTTAATAACTTTAAAATGCTTTGCATAATTACTTAGAGACATTAACTTTTGGCTCTCTGAGGTGAAGGGGAAATTCTCCAAACCTAGGGTGCAGGTAAGTACAAGGATTTCTTCCTGATTCAAGGTAGGCACCAATCCAAGCAACATGTAAAATCCAACACCACAACTTCACCATTTGCCCCAAGAACCAATTCCTGACTTCCTCTACCTCAGCAACACGACAAAAAGCAATCAGAACCACAGAAGGAATGATGTAATTTTAAATGTGCTGCAGTTAAGTCCCAACCAGTGGCAATGGGAGTACTGTTAGAAGAGGCACGAATAAGTTAACATTCCCACCTCTGTTGGAGTGAGGTGGGGGAATTGAAATTAAGCCAAGACAATACCCACTAACAAAACAGTGAAGCATTCTGTCATATTACAACTTGTAATATGACAACTATTCGGTCTTGCACTCATTTGACAGTTATAAAATGCAAAGATAAATGATGCCCTGGAATTATTTTTAGTCTTTATGAAATTTAGTATCTTCAGCGATATATTTAACATTAAACAAAAATCTTAAACTACTTTGCAAAGTAGTTTATCTACTAACCAAAGAAGCTAGAATGGAACCACCAATCCATGAACTAAACCTCCGTTCCACTGTTGTATTATTTGCAATCAGTTTCAACCGCATACTCTAAAAATAATAAAAATAAGTATTAGTATGATCAAATAGAACAAATTAGGAAATTTAATTTTGACTTTTTAGTGGTTCTGGTTCAGGCTCTAATTATACATGATTATTCTACAAAAGCTAGGCTAAGAGTAGACATAGGTTGGCCTACTATATCAAAAAATATTTTCAAGTACTTTATTATGTCTTGTAATAGGTAATTTAATAAATTATATAAACCTTAGAAAACTGCATACTGGAGAGAGTACAGCATTCAGTTTAATCCCACAACAGCTAATATGTACTTAATGCTTACTATAAATCATTGATGCTGTGCTTGTTAATATTCATTTCATCCAATATCAAGTATAATTTTTTTTGTCATTTTATGGCCGCACCCACGGCATGTGGAGGTCCCAGGCTAGGGGTCTAATCTGAGCTGTAGCTGCTGGCCGATGCCACAGCCACAGCAACGCAGGATCCCAGCCACGTCTGCAACCTACACCACAGCTCACGGCAAAGCCGGATCCTTAACCCACTGAGCAAGGCCAGGGATCAAACCCACAACCTCATGATTCCTAGTCGGGTTCGTTAACCACTGTGCCACGATGGGAATGCCCAATATCAAGTGTAATTATGCCAACCTTCTGTCCTTTCTGCGGTCCTTATCAACTTTCCGACTTACTTTTTCAGGTCTTCATGCTATCCTAATCCCTATCTTAGTTCTCCCCTCCCCATTCTTGCCTGCCTCCATCAAATCAAGATGCAGACATCAGGTCTCAGGAAAATTTACTGATACTGCTTTTTTCCCAATTAGTGTTTCTGTTCTGCTTGAGCACTCCCTCAATAAACATGATTTCCTAGCTCAGCATTACCCCATCTCACTTGCTATATCAAGATTTCCCCCCATCCCTAGGAATTTGCTTTCGAGGATACTTCTCAATTGTTGACACCAATTATTCTATAAAAGGACACACAGTTTGAGTCTTTTTGATAGTGAACTAAATGTGTGTGGCAGGGATGGAGTAAGTGGGATGGGTGGGAGAGGGTACTGGGAGCAGAGGCATCAACATAACTTGTTAACAGCTATTGCAATGGATTTGTTTTTTCCTGTTACTGCATTAAACTTTAACTTCCTCCTAATATACAAGGATAGTATCTTAAGTGGTCTTGACTATACCTTGGACAGCCCACGTCTATATTCATTTTTCGGGAACTTTCTGTGAAATTAATTATCAGCACTATAATTAAGGTATATTTCATACTAGACCATGTATCTCCAAGAATGTAAGGCAGGAATCAATCCTGTGCCTATATCAATACTTAAAAAACAATTATAAAAATGGCATATGTAAAACATTCATTATGAGAAACCAATGGCTATCAAATACACAAATTCTGTAAGTACTATTTTCACTGTTTCGTTTCCACTGCACCACAACAGGAACTCCAGCACATTAGTTTTTACTTTTTGCATGTTTACTCCTAGCAGACTGAGCCCTTGTTGGGAAGGGACTATATTTTCTAACCCTGATGCCTAGGAGACTATAGGTACTTAAATATGGAATCACTGAATAAAAATGAGATTAAAATAGCACAAGAGTAAATAACAGATGTCATCTAGAAAAAAATTTATATTAATAAGGGATATTACAGGAGTTCCCTTTGTGAATCAGTGAAAATGACTCTGCCTAATATCCATAAGGATCCAGGTCCAATCCGTGGGCTCACTCAGTGGGTCCGGGATCTGGCATTGCTGTGAGCTCTGACGTAGGTCGTAGATGCAGCTCAGATCCTGCATTGCTGTGGCATAAGCCAGTAGCTGTAGCTCTGATTTGACCGGAGCCTGGGAACTTCCATATGCCACGGGTGTGGCCCTAAAAAGCAGGAAAAAAAAATGGGATTATACCATGCATACATGAAATACTATCAATCTATTGAAAAATAAACTATAAAGTTCCACCAGCAGTGTGGATACAAATGACTGAAACCACTACTAAAGAACAAACAAAACTTACTGGGGGAGTTTTCTGAGAGAGTTCTCTGTTCAACCTGTCAGTAAAGCTCTGTATTAGGGTGTTTCCTCCTGCCACTATAACGCTGCCGTAGAGACCCTGGGATGAAAACAAAAATAAGTTAGCTCCAAATGTTTCCAACAGTTTAAAAAAAAAAAACTACAAACAGAACCATGTCTTCCACTACAATCTTCCTTTAAGTTTCTTACTTCTCTGTTGACCTAGCAGCTTAATTCAGTGGTTCTCAATCCTGGCTGCACATTCAGTATATTTAGGAAGTTTTTAGAACAGCAATGCCTGGTGGCCATTAAATAAAAATCTCTGGGGATATGGTCCAGGCAAAGTTTTTATTATTATTATTTTTTTTTTTTTTCAGGACCACACCCGCGGTATATGGAGGTTGCCAGGCTAGGGGTCAAACAGGAGCTGTAGCTGCCAGCCTACACCACAGCCACAACGCAGGATCCTTAACCCACTGAGCGAGGCCAGGGACCAAACTCAAATACTCATGGATACCAGTCAGGTTCATTAACCAATGAGCCACAACAGGAACTCCAAATTTTTGTTTGTTTAAAACTCTGCAGGAGTTCCCGTCGTGGCGCAGCAGAAACAAATCCAACTAGGAACCATGAGGTTGCAGGTTCAATCCCTGGCATTGCTCAGTGGGTTAACGATCTGGTGTTGCCATAAGCTGTGGTGTAGGTTGCAGACACGGCTCAGATCTGGCGTTGCTGTGGCTGTGGTGTAGCTCTGATTAGACCCCTAGCCTGGGAACCTCCAATATGCCACGAGTGCGGACCTAGAAAAAGCAAAAAGACAAAAGAAAAAGCAATTATTCTAAAGCTCAATCATATCTTTTTGGCAGACAGCTGCCAGTATTTAACTAGAGGTATATTTCATAACTTTATGATTTTAGAATGCTCATCTAGAAGCTGTGACATTTAAAATTAGATAAGATTTAATGATTATGATGAACACTACATACAACAGTGCTGGCCAAAATGACTACTACCATTCTCTTCTGCAGGGATGAGCTTTTTTTCAAAATTCACATGCTGAGGCCTCTCCAAATAAAAATAAATTCTAGTAATAAGTATATTTACTTCTAATTTGCATGTATGCATCAGAAAGTTAAATATCGGTCTGCTCTTAAGTTCATATTTGAAAAATCTATTCCAAATGTCTAAATGATCTAACTTTTGAAAGAGAAAATAGAATGTAGAAGCACTTCCTCTGCAATCAATAACAGTTAAAAAGAGAAATCTCACTAAAAAAGTTATCAATCTTTTACAGTAAATAAAAGTTATCAATCTTATACTTTAAATCAACTGCCTTCCTCTGGAGTTTATACTAAACTTGTAACACTATTGTCCTAGAAGTAGCACATGCCTGGCAGGTTAAGTAGTTGAAATAAGGAACATTTTTCATAACTACCCAAAAGTCTTTTTTGAACATGACTTTTTATACACCCTTAGTAATTAGCACTACGCTCCAAGCAAATGAATTAACTCAAAAGAATTTTGAGGCAGTATGTTGGCTTAAAATTAAATCCAGGGTTTAAGTAAGCTATAATCTTAAGATATGATATCAAATATGGAGTTTGTCCTTAAAATCTGTCAAAGCACAAAAAATATGAAGGTAAGATGATCATCTACATAAACCACATGTCAGAAGTTCCCTTGTGGCACAGCAGAGCTGTGGCATAGGCTGTAGATGTAGTACAGGTTCAATTCCTGGCCCAGGAACTTCCCTATGCTGCAGGTGCAGCCAAAAACAAACAAACAAAACCCCACTAAAACTCCATGTAAAAGTTACAGAATTTAAACCACACCTTCCTGAAAAATAAAACTGAACTACATACATAAAAAATCACCAATAATATATATTTTGGCTTGCCACATTTTAGGAAGTTTCTGGAATAGCACCGTCCAAAAGAATTTTTTGTGTTGATGGAAATGTTCTCTAGCAACTAGCTATATTTATAATGTGGCTAGTACAACTAAAGAAGTGAAACTTAAATTTCTAATTATTTTAATTGAAATTGCCACATGTCCAGCAGTTACCACACTGGACACCACAGCTTTAAAATTACACATTTTTAGGAGTTCCTGTCGTGGTAACGAACCCAACTAGTATCCATGAGGACACAGGATCGATCCCTGACCCTGCTCAGTGGCTTAAGGATCCAGTGTTACCCTGACCTGTGGTGTTGGTCGCAGACGTGGCTTGGATCCTGAGTTGTTATGGCTGTGGTACAGGCTGGTGGCTACAGCTCCAATTCAACCCCTAGCCTGGGAACTTTCACATGCCACGGGTGCGGCCCTAAAAAGACAAAAAAAAGAAAAGAAAAAAAGAAAATTGCACATTTTTCCTTTTCTAGTAGAACTTCATTTTTTTTACATATTCTATTATAAAATGGACTTCAAAGTCTGTGGCCAAAGTTGCCAACTTAAATAATGACGACAGTTATAAATAACGAGGACATTGGGTTGCCCTAAAAGATAGCTTTAGAGCATAAACAAAACTGGCACTTACTGGTCTGATATCAATATCGCACATTCCAACACTTGTAGTTACCACATGACTGACACCCAGCATTGTATTTCCTGATAACCCCTACAACAAAATAGAAATGAGTAGTCACAAAGAACTTCAAACAATAAAGCACATCCAAAAAAGTTTAGTCAGCCTTATTTAGGATTTATAATTACATAAAGATCTTTAAAGGAAAAAACCAAGCTAAATATGAAATAAGCTTTTATACCTTTACATTGGAAGGGTCAAATAATCCTTCAGGGATCTTTAACCGTTCTGCTCCAAAATCACAGTTGTAGCCATTGGGGAATTCATAATGAACAGTTGGCATCTGTGCAGCTACTCTGAAAACATATCAAACAATATTAAACAAAAGACAAAAACAATCCTTTTTAGAATTATGAACTGCTAAGGAATCAACAAGTTGTAAGAAAGCAGAGTGAGAATATCTTATTTTCTTTTAAAATGTTATTCCGTACTTCTTGACGTTTTACCTTTAGACCAGTTAAGCTTATTCTGCAATTTTTTTACCTAAACAAATCAATTTCTGTCCTCATTTATAAAGTATGCAGGTTTTTTTTTTACTCAAAATTATAGCTGACTTACAATGTTGTGTTAGTTTCTGGTGTACAAGAAAGTAATTCAATTATACATACACATAAACATACATATTATATAGTTTTTAAAAAGATTAGTATGAAAGTTTTAACGGACTATTAAATTATAAGTCTCATAGAAAAAATAAGAAAACATACTGTTCATCGTAAGTTGAATCTGATACTTGAAGTACTGAGGCTTGAAAATCCTGGATAACACACTAAGGATTAAACAATAAAAAAGTTAAGAAACAAGGTTATTGAGATTTGTCTTTGCAATCCATATTTTTATAAACTTTTTTTTTCCAGTCACGCCCACAGAATGCAGAAGTTCCCAAGTCAGGGATGCCACAGCAGCAACTCAAGCCACAGCAGTGACAACGTCAGATCTTTAAGCCACTGAGCCACAAGGGAACTCTGAAAATATTATTTTAAAAAGACTTTTCTTAATGAAACTGGACCACATTCCTGGGCAGCTAAATCATTTCAAGGGTATAAATCTACCCAGCACAGACTCTGAGCATCAAGAAACCCAATTTTAAACACTCGCATTAGAAGCTAAATTGTATATAACATTTAAATTATAACCATCATCAGAGTTCCCGTTGTGGTGCAGTGGAAACGAATCCAACTAGTAGCCATGAGGATGTGGGTACAATCCTGGCCTTGGCTCAGTAGGTAGGCGATCCAGCATTGCCGTGAGCTGTGGTGTAGGTTGCAGACATGGCTTGGATCCTGCATTGCTGTGGCTGTGATGTAGGCCAGCAGCTGTAGCTCTGATTTGACCCCTAGCCTGGGAACTTCCTTATGCCATGAGTGTGGCCCTAAAAAGTTAAAAAAAAAAAAAAGAAAAAGAAAAAAATTATAACCACTATGGAAAAATAAGATAAAAATAAGTGGGAATACTTGTATCACAGCCCTACATAACAACATTGGCTTCAGAACAGTCTTATCCTTTAAAATAAGCTTAGAGAGTTCCTGTCATGACTTGGTGGTTAACTGACCCAACTAGCAATCCATAAGAATGTGGGTTTGATCCCCGGCCTCGCTCAGTGGGTTAAGGATCTGGCATTGCTGTGAGCTGTGGTGTAGGTCGCAGATGTGGCTGGGATCCTGCATTGCTGTGCTTTGGCTGTGGCGTAGGCCAGCAGCTACAGCTCCAATTCGACCCCTAGCCTGGGAACCTCCATATGCCATGGGTAAGGCCCTAAAAAGCAAAGCAAAATAAAATAAAATTAAAACAAAATAAAATAAGCTTAGACTTAGCAAGATTTCATTTAGCAGAATATATTAAAAAATGTATATATATTGCATCTTCTGTAATTTTTAATGACTGACATAGTATACAACAGTTTAAAAGTTGTGAAATACATATGACCTCTGAGTTGCTAAGGAAAAATCTTGTTAATATTTAGGCAAAAAAAAAAAATTTTTTTTTTAGAGCTGCACTGCAGCATACAGAAGTTCCTGGACTAGGGGTCAAAGAGGAGCTGTAGCTGCCATCTGCAACCTACATCACAGCTTACTGGAACACTGGATTCTTTAACCCACTGAGCAAGGCCGGGGATAGAACCCACATCCTCATGGATACTAACTGGGTTCTTAACCCACTTAGCCACGATGGGAACTCCTAGGCAAAATTATTATCAGCTTCAAAATTTTTCCTTGTATCAAACACCCACAAAAAAAAATTTATCCTTAGGTGTAAAACACTGTCAAACAGGATACATCCCTGCCATAGCAAATTATGACTTTCATATCCTTTTACTGTTAGAAATGAATGTATAGGAGTTCCTGCTGTGGTGCAGTGGGTTATAAGGATCCGGCATGGCCACAGTTGATGTAGGTCACAGCTGCAGATGGGAGTCAATCCCTGGCCTGAGAACTTCCATATGCCGCAGGTGCAGTCCCTAAAAAATAAAAGAAATAAAAGAAAAAGAAATGAATGTATGTTGTGATGTGAGAGTCTGTTTTACTAACGTGACTCCCCTATCAGTAAGTCATGCTCAGAGATGGATTTTCAGTAAAGAAAGTCTCCCGTTGGCTTCTTGCTATGAACAACAGCACATTTTTTTATATTGCTGACTCATGTTAGGAAAGAGAACATAACTAAGCCACAACAGCAGAGCATGTCTCTACACATTAAAACCACTGTCTTAGCCAAAAAATGTACAGAATAGCGTGAAACTTGTTTTTAATTCCCAAACCGAAGCTCCTTTCAGGTCTCACCACAGTAATTCAAATGAATATATAGTAGTTTGTTGACAAGTATGAAAAACACCCACCCCCAAAAGCTATTAATTTTGTTACTAAAATATCATCAGAAATACAAAGTTTGAAAATATAAAGTGCTCATATTCTATTCAAAGACTTACAGCCTAGGGAGTTCCCGTCATGGTTCAGTGGAAATGAACCTGACTAGCATCCATGAGGACGCAGGTTTGATCCCTGGCACCGCTCAGTGGGTTAAGGATCCGGTGTGGCCATAAGCTGTAGTGTAGGTTGCAGATGCAGCTGGGATCTCATGTTGCTGTGGCTGTGGCGGAGGCCAGCAGCCGCAGCTCCAATTTGACCCCTAGCCTGGGAACCTTCATATGCCACTAATACGGCCCTAAAAAGACAAAAAAAAAAGAAAGAAAGACTTACCGCCTATAATGCTTTCATAAAGAGAGAAGGGTTACTTACATTACACATGTAATTGTGCCAAGACCTTGTAACCTGTGGCAACTTCTCTTTCCTTTTCCAGTTTGCTGGAGATCCTTCTCGAACAGGTTCCTGAGTGCGAAGAACACATGCTTGGTTAACAGAATTCGCAATATGGAGGTGGGGAGCTGGAGATAAATCCCAGAAATAAAATTCAATTATCACTTACCTTTGATGCAATCATATATGGAGGAATCAGTTCTATATTCATTTCTTGGAAAAGTTCTCTGCACTGCATTGTAATAAAGTCTCCAGCGAGAGGGGATTTCACAATGCCTATGAAACAGATTAAACAAGGATTAAAGCATTAAATCCAAATTCCTTGGAACAAATTTCCTGTGTATTTATTCATGAATAATTTCTTTCAAGTAGAATTAACAAAACTATCCCTCAAAGCATGAATGAAGCCATGTTGTCAGTTTTAAATAAATATACACTATATACTAGACGGTTTTGTTTTTTTAAAAAAAAAAAACACTCTTAAAAAAGATATTTGGAAACTGATATACTTTGATAGTCCAATTCATTGCTTTATTTCATGACCTGTGTCCTCAGTGCACCCTCTTAAATACAGTTACCTTGCTGAAGGACATAACCGTCGTGAACTGGAATCGCAGTGGTATGAGTGGCTCCACTGTCCAGAATAAGCCCAGTAGAACGACCATTAGCAAATCTAATTTATAGCATTAAGGAAATGAAAGTATCAAGTTTCTAAAATGTTAATTGTAAAGGGAAGGTTTTATTAAAGCATTTTAAAAACGTGCATTATGACTTAAAATATGTTAAAATATAGGGATGAAAGTTGGTATCAAATAACAACTCTGGTGGAAAAACAAATGACAACGGCAGGCTAGACTTCCAGAATGGTGGTGTGAGGAAGTCAGAGAAACCTTTATTCCAGAGACATCTGTTAAGCTGGTCAAAATTAGCACAGTTATTCAAAATACCTGGCATAGATCAAAGGGCTTACAACAAACTGAGAAGCAATTAACAAAATCTAAAAGAACATGGTAAGAACAGTGGGAAGCTGACACTTGAGCTAAGAACCAAAACCATTCTCACATAAGATTAAAATAAAAGAACCATTTCAGCAGTATAGCAGCTGAATTGCAGTTACCATCTCCCCCAACTCAATAGGAAGAGCTCTTCCAGGCAGATTCAATAGCCAATGAGAGCAGCAGGTTTCATTTATTCCATTTTCCACAGCTGCAGAGGCCTACAACACATGAACATCATAAACCTACACTGAGAAGTAGAGCCATTCACTAGGTCATCAAATGTTTACTGAGCATCTATTGTGTGCCTAGTGGTGAGTCCAGTGCTCATTAAAGGAGGGAAGGAAAGGGGAGGTCAGTCTCTCACTGGCATTCCTTAAGCACATAAGATACATAGAGGTAACCCAAAACTGTCTCTGCCCTGAAGATATCCTGTTCAGTGAAGCAAAGATCAATAAAACTATAAAAAGAACAGCTCAGGATGGCCTAGAGAGTATAAAGAAGAGACCACCTAACCAATCCCTGGGAAATCCAAATGTAAGCTGGGGCAGGGGACATGGGGAAGGTAGGACCATGTGGTTAGACCTGGAGGCAGGACAGCGTGGTGAGGTCTAGGAAGTGCAAAGCAGTTCAGGAGACTGAAAGATGGAAGGGAAGAAGGAAGGGAAGAATGTGGACGATAATTCTGGCTTAAATTATCAGGCTCGCAATTAACAAAGATTATTAGAATTGCAGTGTAAAGAATGAGCAAGGTAAGAGGAAAGGTTGTGATAACTGGAGAACAGCTTGCACTTATGCAGTGGCAGTTGACAGAAATAAATGGATTTGAGGGTTTAGACTGGGGTGGGGCAGCTTGGAGAATAAACAGGTCTTGATAACTACTAAATTTAAAGGGTTAATGAGAAAGCTTTCTGGTCTGGACAACTGGGAGTAAGATGATACATGAAGAAGAAGGAACAAATTTGAGGGGCAGGAAGATAAATTCAGCTTTGGAATTAAGATAACCAATAGAAAAAAATTACAGTAGGCTGCTGAACATGGGACTGGAGCTGACAAGAAAAATCTGGGAATACAGACATGGATTGGGAATTTGTCAGTGTATAACTAGTATCCGAAGCCAAGGAAATGGATAGTTAAACCAGCAAGAACATGGGGGTGGAGTCAGTGGCAGTGGCTAAGGGCAGAAAATGAAGGCAGGAGCAGGAATGATCAGAGCAAAGAGGTCTGCGAATAAATGGCCAGAAAGTTAATTTATCCATTTTTTTTGTCTTTTTAGGGCCGCACCTGCAGCATATGGAGGTTCCCAGGCTAAGGGTCTAATTGGAGCTACAGCTACCAGCCTACGCCAGAGTCACAGCAAGGCCAGATCCAAGCTGCATCTGCGACCTACACCACAGCTCACAGCAACACCAGATCATTAACCCACTGAGCGAGGCCAGGGATCGAACCCGCAACCTCATGGTTCCTAGTTGGATTTGTTTCCACTGCACCAAGACAGGAACTCCAAGGTAATTTATCTTAACTCATGGTTACCAAAGTAGACAGGTGTGGGGGTGGGAGGGAGGTGGACTGGGGGTTTGGGATTGGCATATGCGCAATGAAATAGATGGAATGATTGGCCAATGGGAACCTGCTGTATAGCACTGAGAACCTGCTGTATAGCACTGTGATAATCTGCGAGGGAAAAGAATCTGAAAGAGAGTAGATGTGTGTATATGTATAACTGAATCACTATGTTGTACAGCAGAAATTATCAGAACACTGTAAATCAACTATACTTCAATAAAACTTAAAAATGAAAAAAAAAGATAATTTATCTTTGCTATTAGTGGTACTCTATTGATCTCTGGTCAACTATATACATAAACACTAACTTTATCTCTGTTAATACAAATATAGTAATACCAGACTAAAAAGCAGCAAAATGGTAGTAAGCCCTCCTATAGATATCAACTATAAAATCTGAACAAATTATTTTAAGTGACCATTTAAAGATACTTGAAAATATTCAAAAGGAGCCAAAATTCAGCCAAAACTTATTCTCATGAAACTGCAACTGGAAGGGGTAAGAACTGCAAGTTTACAGTTTCCTTGCCTGAAAGTGCTTCCCAGTTCCATGGCTCAGGAAAGCACTGGTGAAAAATCACAACTATACCACCCTGAGTGAACAGAAAAAAAGGAGTTCAGGGCGAGAAGAAAAACTGGACATTTAAGGTAGAAACTCTGGAAGCAAGAGACACACAGAAGGGGTAAAATCTAAAATCTGATTATAAAATCTACCCCAAATCTCTGATCCCTGAACTGTTCAAGAGCAGGATTTCAGGGGGACCAACAAAAACTTCAGGGGGACCAGAAGAATAAATGCACTCTGTAAAAATGAAGGGGCACCAGTGAGTTCACAGAATTAGGTACCTTTTTAACTAAATGAGTTCTCCAAGAGTACACAACGTGGAAAGCAGAAAGCTGAGGCCTGCCAACTTGAGGTGACAAGAAGACAGAGCCCGAGGCTGGCAGATATAAGAGCCCGGCTATCACTGAAGTCATAAAAAAAGATATTACTATTCTCACTAATATTTTTGTTTTGAAAAAGTTATCTTTTTCATAAAACTGTTGTTTTATCGACATTAATGTGTCTATTTTTGCTATTTTTAACTAAGTAAATGTCAAAAGAAGTCTTAATTTTAAATTATCAAACAGTAATTGATAGTTATAACTTACATAAGCAAAAGCTCTGTGGCATCCTTGGTAATTTTTGAAAGTGTAAAGGAATCTGAGGCCACATTTGAGAAATCAAAACCGTTTTTAGAATAATAGTAAAACATTTGCCTTTTCCACTGTCATTCTCTCACAAATGTACAGGGGAGTTTTCTAGAAGCTACACCATGTGTGATAGACACACAACTGACTGAAAAAGCTAGATATAAGAACCCAACTTCTGCTATTAAGCCCAATGTTAAAGAAATTTGAAAAATTGTAAGGGGAGTTCCCATCAGCGGTTAGCGAACCCGACTAGCAACCATGTGGGTTTGATCCCTGGTCTTGCTCGGTGGATTAAGGATCCATTGTTGCCGTGAGCTGTGGTGTAGGTTGCAGACGTGGCTCGGATCCCGCGTTGCTGTGGCTGTGGCGAAGGCTGGCAAGCTACAGCTCCAACTGGACCCCTAGCCTGGGAACCTCCATATGCAGCAGGTGCGGCCCTAAAAAGACAAAAAGACCACAAAAAAACAAAATTGTAAAATGAAGCCACTCTTCTCATTAATATTTTTTGTTTCAGAAAAGTCATTTTTTATTAAAATACTTTATGCTGGGGGATGGGAGACGCACTGAGGGTTTGGGATGAAATGCTATAAAATTTGGTGGTGATCACTGTACAAGTATAAATGTAATAAAATTCACTGAGTGATAAAAAATAAAATAAATACAATAAAATACTTTATGCTTATTATCAATTTACTTAAAAGCAAATATAATTTTTAAGTTTTCTGTTTTGTTTTAAATTTTTTTCTCTTTTTTTTGGCCTTGGAGTTAAGCTGGCCAGGGATCAGATCCAAGCCGCAGCTGTGACCTATGTCGCAGCTACAGCAACAAGAGATCCTTAACCCATTGTGCAGGGCTAGGGATTGAACCCGCATCCCAGTGCTCCAGAGATGCCACCAAGCCTATTATGTCACAGTGGGAACTCCTCTGTTTTAATTTCTAATATGGCAAATACTGCCAGATATGATCCACGTAAATACAAGCTCGAGGAATTAAAAAGTTTGAGAACTGCTGGGCTAGAAGAATGCAGTAAAAATCACCAGCCAAAGCCAGAAATGTTACAAATTGTACAGGATAAACAATCTACTGCCCTAAAATAAATTAGAAGAGAAAAAAAGGAGGGGTAGAATCTATAGTGTATAAGATCTAAGAGACACACTGGACAAATACAATATATGATCTTTTTTCTTTGGGTCCTGGTTCAAATACACTACACTGTTTTGTTAAGAAAATAAATTGTGGTTATATTTTGAGAGAGAGATTTATATGGTAAAATCTTTTAGAGATATATGCTTAATATCTGGGATTTACTTCAAAACCATGGTGGAGGGGTGAGGTTTTAACTAATACAACTTAGTTCTGTGCTGAAAACTATTGAACCTAGGTGATGGATTGAAACTTTTGAGTTAGAAAATTTCTCTAATAAAAAGTTAAAAAATAAAACAATGCCAATTCTGTTTATATACCCTTGTAAGGAAATAGCCAAACAAAACTATTGAACCTGGGTGATGGATTGAACCTTTTATGTTAGAAAATTTCTCTAATAAAAAGTTAAAAAATAAAACAATGCCAATTCTGTTTATATACCCTTGTAAGGAAATAGCCAAACAAAACCTATGTTCAAATTCAGAACTCCCATTTTCAAGTTGTGGCCTGGGACCAGTTTGCTTACTTTGACTCCAATTCCTGACAGGGTTATTATGAAAATAAAATGAGATAATGCCCACGATGAGTCTGCTGGTAGTCCTCCTCTACTCAAAACTTGCAATGGTTCTCTAGAGTCTGAAGTTCACTTTTTTAAAATCTAACATACAAGTCCTCTACAGTCTGATCTAAACCTATTCTTACAACCCCTTCTGAAGCCAAACATAAATCTTCAACTATAAATTAAGTAACTGTTCAGAACGCTTACATTTTCCACCTCCATACTTTTGCTAAAGTCATTTCCAAGGCACAGCATCACAGATAAATGTTAGACTGCAGTTACCACAGTGATTCTCACATATACATAAAATTTATGTGTGTATTACAGCAATCCAGGGAGGTATATAGGGTAAATGAGTAAAAAGCAAAGCTCAGCTTTTAAGTACCTTATTCAAGATAAGTTTATAAGCACTGAAACTTGAACTCGATAAATACACAGCTCTTTCTCCCACATTATACAACTAAATTCTCTTTTCTTTACAAAGGTTTGTCAGGCTACAATATTCCTCCACTGAACTACAATTGCTACTTGAAAAACTCAAACTAATCATGGACTTCTTTATGACTTCGGCCAATATTATTTTAAAGTACTGTCTAAATCTGCTATTTAGCTTCCAACAAGAATATTACATTATTCTTTGAGATCAGGATTAATTACTCCCTTGTCTGTCTCATTATGTTTGTTAAAAATATTTAGTGATTAAATTTTAAATGAATTTATAGCCAATTTCCACTTTTCTACGGTATGGGAGAGGAGGAAGGAAACGGAAGTCCTTGAACTTATATAGGCCAACTGACTTAAAACACTGCCCTCTATTTATATTCCTCTTCTAAAAAAAATTTTTTTTAAACTTTGTTAACAAGAAGGATTTGAGTGTTTCTTTCCTATCTCCTTCTCACGTTTTCATGTGCATCAGTTTCAGTAAGAAATACTAAAAGATATCTAAAAAGCAAGAGAGAAAAACCCCTGCCTTCCTACTGGTGGCATCACTTTTAGCAGCAGCACAATCACTCTTAAAGAAAAGCTAAGTATCACTCTTTCAAGGATACGCTGTCAAAACTGCAGTTTTGCAAAGGAAGAATGCAGGGATGTTGTAGTGTTCAAACATTAACTCTGTCAGCTTCTCTCTCTTTGCTCTGGTATTCCACTACAGAAGAGCGAAAAAGAAATGCAAATTATTTATTGTTTATAAAAACTAAAACGTTGATTTATCTCAAGATTCATTATAGCACTATATTAAAGATATAATAAGACAGTAAAAATAGAATAATATACTATGGAAAAATTCCTCATAATATCTTTATAACATTTATTTCTATATATTTGTAAATAAATTTAATAAAATAAATGTAAAGTTTATTAATTAGTAAAATTGTCTGCTGCTATGAATTCTAGAAATTACAGAGTTGTCAAAGTATAGGGAAATCAGGATTCTTATAAACATGAAGTATTATTAAATCTTAAAATTAGACTTAGTTAACAAAATCTTAAATATGCACTGTAAACCATCAAATCCTTCCACTTATACCTGGTACTCATAAAAGAAACTAGAGGTTAGAAAACAGTAACAAAATATTGATAATTTATAGTAATTACGCTGGTCTTCTGGGTCCTTCTGACTCTGTACCAAATGTATTTCACAAGAGACTTTGGTCTAGCAACTTCTAACCCTAGTTCAACATAGACTTCTCTCCTGGAGACTTGAGTATAAAAGCAGATATACACTGCCCTTTAGGAATAAGGGATAATTCATGAACCAAAATGGGAAGCACTGCAAGGAAATCAAATGTTAAATTCCCATAAAAAAATAGATAACCACCAGAACCTACTAAGGTACTTCATAATTCTTTTTTGATTATTCTCTTTAATGAGTGAAATAATAAAAGTTGTAAAAGAGTATTTAAAAATTAACCCCCCTTTCCCTAATTTTCAAAATTCAAAATACGGATGTCTCTGTCTCTTTAAAGAAAAAGGAAACATTCTTCAAATGAGTAGAAAACAACCCAGAGAAACTTGAGAAAGAGTCTTTGTCTCACCGGTGCTTCTGACATGAGAACAGGATGCAGGCTGGCTTCTGATTTGACATGCATTTTGTAGGTATGATCCAAAATAGCTTGAAAACTATCCCAATCTTCAACTAGAACATAAGATTAATACCTTGAAAACAATGCTTAGATGAAGAATACAGAATATTCTGAGAGACTGTTTCTAATGCAGAGACAGTTTCTAATACTTTAATATACAGAACCTACTTATTTTACATATCTACTTCATATAGCAGTACTTTATATAGACATCATCTTTGTTTTCTAGATATGGTTTCTCCAGCCCCTAAAGTATTACAACCCCCAAACCTGTCCCAGATGTAATTAATTATTAAATAGACATAAAATACCAGATAAATATTACTCAGTAAGTACTTACTGGAGGCCCAATATGCAATTGGAAGCAAAGAACTGTTAAAATCTAGACCTGACATTCAAAAAGTGTACTCTATATGAAAAACGATGAAAAGACATTTTAACAATTTAGAGAATAATACGTTTTCAATTTGGCTTCCACCTAAATATTCCACTGAACTGCTTGCGTAAGTTGCTAAGTTTCTAATGGGAAAATTCAGTGGATACTTCACATTTGTAATCTCATCTGGCCTCTCTAAACTATCTGACACTACTGATTCCAGAGTTCACAAACTTTTTTTTGCCATAGAACATTGAAGAAATGTCATTACTTGTACAACATACTCTTACTACTTGTACAACAAACTTCTACGAGTCTATCAGGATGGGTTTTTTTGGTCAATGGAATTCCTTGGTAGCTTTAACTTCTCTTTCCCTTTAGTGTAAATTTTAACATCAGAGCAGAGAACAATGAGAATCACTGGACTTCTATGCTTCTAGAACATTTTCTTCTCTTAGCCTTCTCCTGAATTTTTTTCCTAACCCATCCTTCTCATTCTCCTTCATAGGCAGCTCTATTGGTTAAATATAGAATAAGTTCTCAGGGCACAGTGGTTAATGAATCCGACTAGGAACGATGAGGTTGCGGGTTCGATCCTTGGCCTTGCTCAGTGAGTTAACGATCCGATGTTGCCGTGAGCTGTGGTGTAGGTCGGCAGCTATAGCTCCAATTAAACTCCTAGCCTGGGAACCTCCACATGCCATGGGTGGGGCCCTAAAACAACAAAAGGACAAAAAAAAAAAAGAAGTTTTTCAGAAAGAATCCCACCCATAATCCTCTTCTCATATCCAAAACTCTTTTCTGAATAATAAAATGCAACTCCATGTCTTAAAATCTTTCTCGCCTGCTTACTAGACTGGCACTTATGTCCAAACACTTGGAACTAATAACAAACTCATTTACTTGCTGTGCAGAGTTAACTTAGCAGACCTGAGTAAAGTCTGCTTGCAAGGCTGATCCTTGGCTGGCCCCGGGTATCTGACTGGTAAAGTTCCCTACATTGATATAAAATGTTCCCTAAATAAGAGTAGCTCACTCTGCCTAAACTATTTATACAAACAATGTGAACACCTTCTTTCCTTTTGGGAGTCTGGGATTTTGGTACATGTCAGGTATAGATAGGTACCTATATGACCAGACCCAAATAAAAACCATGGATACTGAGTCTTTCTTTCTTTTTTTTTTAATACAAAAGAGTCATTTATTCCAAGTATCAAGATAATATAAGAAAGTATTTGCAACAATGTCCTTACACTTACTTTTAAACAGCCCTGTAGAAGTATAATTTACCATAACATGGATCCATTATAAGCCTTACAGTTAAATGATTTTCTTTTATAAATCTACAAAGTTGTGTGAATATTATTACCATCCAACTTAGAATATTTCCATCACCCCCAAAACTTCACGCCCTTTTGCAATCACTTCCCACTCCATCCACAGCCCCAAGCAACCACTACTCTACTTTCTGTCTCTAGAGATCAGCTTTTTCTGGTCATTTCGTATTAAAGTAATCATACATTACGTGGGGTTTTGCATCTGATTTCCTCCAGTTGGTGTAAGGCTTTTGGAGTTTTATTTTAGCTTACATCAGTATTTTATCTCTTTTATTGCCAAACAGTACTTCATCTTATGGCTATACCACATCTTATATACCAATTCATACAATGATGCACATTTGGGCTATTTACACTTTTTGTCTCCTAATATGGATAATGTATGCATACAAGTATTTGTATGGACATATGTTTTCATTTCTCTTGTATTGATACCTAGGAGTGGAACTGTTTAACATGTTAAGAAACCATCAAAACTATTTTCCAAAGCCACAGCCACTGCACCATTTTATGTTTTCTCTTGGAAACAGATACAGAGGTTTTAGTTTCCCTATAACTTCATCACACTTGCTATTGTCTGTCTTTACAACATGGCCATCTTTCTGAGTGTGAAGTAGCCTTTTTTAAGCTGCTCTAGTAGACCACACACACACACACACACACACACACACACGTTCCCAGTAGCTAAAGGAATTAAGCACATCTTTTATGACTTCACTGTAAGCTCCTGGAAGCTTGCACTAGTTTCCTCTGGACTTCACTACATGCCCCTTTTTTCCCTTTGTCAATTTCGTTTTGTATCCTTTCAGCATTATAAACCTTAGCCATGAATACAATTACATGCTGAGACCTGTGAGTCCTTCTTGTGAATAAGTGAACCTGAGAGTGATCTTGGATCTTAGATTTTTAAGACCATAAACTTGTTCCTTTCCCTTCTATTCCTATGTCACTGCATGATACCCCCTATTTAGTCACTTCAATCAAAAATTTAGGAAAATTTCTCAACTCCTCTCTTTTCATTCCTTCAATCACTTAGCACCATGTATCCTTGATATCTCTGACAGCCACCTCAGGATCTCTGCCACCAGTGTTAAAATTTAAACCCTCTTCATTTCTCACCTCCCAAACTGATTTTCCTATCTCTAGTTCTTACTACAATTTAGCCTACATACTGCTATTAGAATCTTTCCAGCTGGCATATATGAGCATTTCACATCTCTAGTTAAAATTCCTTTGGGGTTACCTTTCAGTTACCAGCTTAATACACTCCTGGCATTCTAAGCCCTTTTATGATTGCTTTCTGCCTACCTTTCCTGAAACTGGCCCCTATACACCCAGCGTTACAGCCATACTTAATTGATGACATTTCTAAACACAACACCATCTCTTCACATATGCTGGTTGCTCTGCTTTACCAGCCTTGTCAGTCAGGCTAATTCTTATTCGGTGATCAAGATTCAGTATAAAAGTTACCTCCTCTGTGAAAATCATCACTGATGCCCAATGATAAGAGTTAAATACTTCCCCTCTCTAATCCATGGCTGATCAAAACATATTTATATCATAGCACTTATCCCACATATAAGTGCTATTTGTGCATACATATATCTATCTCCCCTACCTGTGAGTTTCTTGAGGAAAAAGAACATACTTTACGTATATTTGTATTCACAGTGCCTGGGACATCAGTTTGTGGAATAAAAACAACAACAACAAAAAATTGCAGATATTCACCTGATAAGAAGCCAATGTTTTACATCCAAAATATACTACGCATACTGTATAATCAAATCCATAGCAAAAAGCATCATACCCATCCCATTTTTCAGTGGTGAAATGGCCTCTGTATTTTCCCTCGGAACACGCAAAGCATTCGTATCTATGTAGTAGGTGGGACCGCCTTGTTTGCCTTTATCCCCATCTATTTCCATCAAAGTACTTCCATCATCTCTTTCTACCACCATACCAATAGCAGTAGGGAAATCCACCTGTAAGAGTCAAAAACATGATTTACAAATTTTACCTGCTTGTACCAAGGACTCATTTTCCCCCAACTAACGTCTTTTACCATATTTGAGTCAGAATTTCTATATGAATTTCATTCTACAAGAATGGCCCTCGTATATCCAATTAACTCTAACATTGCACTTACCTTGGGACAGTCCTCACCAGCATAACCAGCTCTCACAGTATAGGATCCAATGTCAAAAACAAGGGCTCCAACTTCATCTGAAAAGATGAAAAGATAGTTAACATTAACAACTTACAAGTATCATATGAAAATTAAAGAGTACTTAACATGCTTAAAATGAGAACATATGTGAAAGCTCTATAAAAATCAAAGCAGGCATTACATTCATATTACCAGCTTGAACTTAGTTTTAAATACACCTTAAGGAGTTCCCGTCGTGGCTCAGCGGAAACGAATCTAAGAACCATGAGGTTGCGGGTTTGATCCCTGGCCTTGCTCAGTGGGTTAAGGATCCGGCGTTGCTGTGAGCTGTGGTGTAGGTCATAGACACGGCTCGGATCCCATGTTGCTGTGGCTGTTGCATAGGCTGGCAGCTACAGCTCCGATTGGACCCCTAGCCTGGGAACCTGCATATGCTGTGGGTGCAGCCCTAAAAAAACGACAAAAGGCAAAAAATAAATAAATAATAAAGTAAATAAATAAATACACTTTAAGCTAAAGATTCACTTAATTAAAATAAAACAAACATAGTATATCAATACAGGTTCAATCAGGAAAGAGATGGCACACTAGAATTAGGTAATTTAAGGAGAATTTACTTATTAAAAGGATTATTTACAAAGATATAGGCACAATATAGGAAAGAGAAAGGACAATATGGTCCTCTAGTACTAGTAATAATAGAAATCTGTTGAGAGCCTTAGAATTGAAGAAACACAGAGAAGGAACTGTTCCTAGAACCCAGAGAGAAAGCTGTGTCGTGAGGGCACCTGACAAGAGCTGTGACCTTCAGCTGGAGGATGGAGTCAGCTTTGGCTGACCACAAGGGAAAGGAATCAGACTATTATGTATGCTGACCTCTCTCCCTACTGGCTAGGATGACCTTACTATTTCTCATTCAAACTGAACCAGTTCTGAATGTGATAGGAGTCCCTATTAATAATTACACCAAAACAAGAGGCACAAAGCAGGAACTATGGTTACCCTACTATTGGCCAAACCAGAAGTCAAGAGAGTCCACTGATGTAGTCTGTAAGGGTCAGCCTTTAAGGGCACAGAGTAGAAATGAGGAGAAAGTGGATCTGGGAGTTCCCATTGTGGCTCAGCGGAAACGAATCTGACTAGCATCCATGAGGACACAGGTTCTATCCCTGGCCTCACTCAGTGCGTTACGGATCTGGTGTTGCTGTGAGCTGTGGTGTAGGTCAGAGCCACAGCTAGGATCCTGAGTTGCTATGGCTGTGGTGTAGACCAGTGGCTACAGCTCCCACTCGACCCCTAGGTTGGGAACCTCCATATGCCACTGGTGTGGTCCTAAAAAAAGACAAAAAAAAGAAGTAGATCTGAGGGGTAAAGGGAAGGTATTCAGTACACTTAAGTATACCTTTTTTTCATATAGTAATGAAAATTATTACATTTCATGCACTTAGGGAAGAAACTTAGCAAAACCTCAAGAAAAATAGGGAATATGAAGAATAAGAGCTTAAGGTATAATAATATAGGCCAGGTAAAAATCATTATAATGACGGCATCATCAAAGTTTGCACAATTCACAGATTTCTGAGATAAATGTTTAATGCTGACAAAGAAAGCAGGTGTTTTTTTTTTTGATATTCAAATTCAAAGAAAAGCCTCTCATTATACTTTTAAAATACGTCATCTAAAACAGCACACCTCATAAAACAAAGCACTTGCGTTTTCTAAGGCACGGATTTTTCAAAGGACTTTTTTTTGTTAATCATTAAAAATAATAAAGAATTACTACTTAGCTCTGTTAAACTGACAAAAATTAGTAAGTCTGGTAAGACCAAGTGTTCTCAAAGACATAGAAAAAAAGGAGCTCTTACACATTTGCTAGTAGAAGTTGTAAACTGGTACAACCACTACAGGCAATTAGTCATATCTACTAAAGTTGAAAATGTGCATACACAGAAATTACTCTTACATCTTCTCTAGAGAAACTCTCAGATATATCACAAGGACGCACGTACAAGAATGTTCACTAGCTTTATGATCTCAGGTGATTCACTAACCTCTCTGCCTCGGTTTCCTCTTGTGAGTATTGGTTCCTATCTCATAGGCCTTTAAGTATAAAAGTACTCAGAACAGTACCTGGCATATAATAAGCACAGTTAAGTGGTAGCTGCCATTATAATTATTATCGTCATACTGATAATAAAGGTAGAAAGATTAGATGATCTCTCAGTAGGGAAATAAATAAACTACAGTTTATTCATATAGTGAAATACTAAGCAGTAGCTAAAATGGAGTTCCCATTATGGATGGTGCAGTGGAAAAGAATCCAACTAGGAACCATGAAGTTGCAGGTTCGATCCCTGGCCTTGCTCAGTGGGTTAAGGATCTGGCATTGCTGTGAGCTGTGGTGTAGGCTGCAGACACGGCTTGGATCTGGCGTTGCTGCGGCTGTGGTGTAGGCCGGCAGCTGTAGCTCCAATTAGACCCCTAGCCCAGGAATCTCCATATGCCGAGGGTGCAGCTCTCAAAGAGAAAAAAAAAGAAAAAAGAATGGTCTAGGAGGTCCTGTTATACTGCAACGGGATCCACAGTGTCTTGGGAGTGCTGGGACATGAGTTTGATCCCTGGCCCAGCACAGTAGGTTAAGGATCTGGCAGTGCCACGGCTGGGGCTTAGTTCGTGACTTGACTTGGATCTGATCCCTGACCCCAGTCATACGCCGCAGGGGTGGCCAAAAAAAAAAAAAAAGGGCAATGGTCTTGGAGTTCCCATCGTGGCTCAGCGGAAACAAATCCGACTAGGAACCATGAGGTTGCGGGTTTGATCCCTGGCTTCGCTCAGTGGGTTAGGGATCCAGCATTGCCGTGAGCTGTGGTATAGGTTGCAGACGTGGCTCGGATCCTGCATTGCTGTGGCTATGGCATAGGCTGGCAGCTGTAGCTCCAACTGGACCCCTAGCCTGGGAACCCCCATATGCCACAGGTGCGGCCCTAAAACGACAAAAGGCCAAAAAAAAAAAAAAAAAGGTCTAGATCTACATGTATCTACATGTATCAACATGGTTAAGTCTCCAAATAATTAGTTTAAAAGGTTATTACTATGTGTATATATTTTGACACTATTTAATTCATTATAGGTCCACATACACTTAATAAAAGTATAAAAATATGCATAGTGTTGGGGAATATTACATACCAACTTCAGCTAATTGGTTACCTCTAAGGAGACAGAGAGAAGGAATCTATATTAACATTTTAAATCATAAAATATCTGAGGCAAAATGAAAAACATTACATTTATTTAATTTCATTAGTGAGTACAGAAATACCACATACAAACTTACATATATTTTATTTTTAAATGTTTTAAGTATTTCAAAAACTAAAAAAAAATTTAAATAAAGAAAAATCAATTATTATACTACAGTTATTACAACTGAGAGATGGTGATCTCAGTTTTATTTAAGAAAATTTTGGGGGGGTGGGGGGATGCACTGTGGGTTTGGGATACAAAATCTGTAAAATTGACTTGTGATGATTTATATACACCTATAATTGAAATAAAATCCATTAAGAAAATAAATAAATAAATAAAATTTAAAAAAAAAGAAAATTTTTGCCCTGCCCTGCACCAGGGCTTTTAAACTTTTCTGTGTCATGGATCCCTGCGACAATGTTCAAGGCTGAACTCTTTCCTCCTAAAATACTTATGTTGAAGTCTTAACCCCTAGTACTTAGAATGTGCTTGTTTTTGGAGATGAGGTCTTTAGAGAAATGATTAAATCAAAATGAGATCATTAGAGTGGGCCCTAACCCAATATGACTGATGTCCTTACATGAAAGAAATCTGGACACAAATATGTACAGAGGGAAGGCCATGTGACGACAAAGGGAGAAGATGAGAAGACGGCCACCGAACGCCAAGGAGAAAGGCCTCTGAAGAAAACACTAACACCTGATTTCAGACTTCTAGCCACCAAAACTGTGAGAATGTTAATTTCTGTCATTTCAGCCACCCAGTCTGTGGTACTTTGTTATATATGGCAGCCTGCAAACAGCTTAGGACACTCACAAATGCCTTCTCAGAATATTTTCAAATGGACTATAAAAGAAACCAATTAGAATAAAATAGTTAGTTATATCCATGGACTCCCTGGGGAAGCCAAGGACCCCATGTCAGGTGCTCCTCCTCTAACCTTCCCTTTCTTGGGTAATCTGATCCACTCCTACAACTCAACTTCTACCTAAATAGTGATACTTCCAATCTCAAACTTCTCTCATGCCCTCACCTTCATCTACATCCATATCTCAAATGTCTATCACTTCCACCTGATGTCCCACGGGTACCTCAAATTCAGTGTACCTGAAGCACTGTCTTTTTTCCATCCTGCCTAATCTAATCTCAGCAGTGCTTATCACAGTTAGTGGCCTCAGTCATCAGAGGCAAAAACCTTTGTGAACACCTTCAAATTTAATACCCCTCATCAAGCTCTAGGAAATACTTCCTTTTTTTTTTTTTTGCCTACCAAATTTCAAATCCCTTCCTCTTTAATGTGCTGCCCCTGTCTTGGGTCTGAGCTCTTATCTCAACCAGAAAATACAATTCCCTATAGGTATCGTGCTTCCATCTTCACCTCCTTAATCTACCTTTCAACCTGCTGCACTGTGATCTTTCAACACTAACGCTCAACATTCTGGTACATAAATTCTTCAATGAAAAGAAAGGGGAGAATTATTCAGTGGTTTTTCATCATCCGTATGATAAAATTCAAATCACACTACCCAGGTGATACTCATATCTAACATAATCTGGCAGAAGTCTCACCTCCCACCTCACACACTAGCATTACTGAGTATTATGTTGTCTACTAAACACATCATCTACTCGGCATATACAATCCTTCTCTATTCCTCTTTCATTATCCTCATAACCTCTAGTAAAGTCCCTTTACTCCCTCACACTGACAACAACTTTTTTGTCTGTGCTACCTTTGTACCTTCTATATACGTCATTACTGAACATACTTTATTGAATTAATCAATACCCTTTATCAATATAAGATACTATATAAGATGCACCCTTATTTTACGTACCACTAAAAAAAAAAACACACTGTCAAATTAAATTCTGCAATGCCATCAATAGTATTCCCACTTCAGTTCTTTAAATGTGGGTGAAAAGTGTACAACTAAAAATAAATCAGGAATTCTTCTGTGCAGTTTAAGGACCAGTGCTGTCACTGCAGTGGCCTGGGTTATTGCTGTGGCTTGGGTTCGATCCCTGGCCCATGAACTTCCACGTGCTGCTGGTGTAGGAAAGAAGACAGAGGAGGAAGGAAGAAATATGATGACTATTTATTTAACTGACTCACGTAAAAGACTGTGAACACTTTTTTTGTCTTTTTAGGGCCGCACTAGCGGCATATGGAGATTCCCAGGCTAGGGGTCAAATCAGAGCTGTAGCTGCTAGCCTATACCACAGCCACAGCAACACAGGATCCAAGTCGTGTCTGCAACCTACACTACAGCTCCCAGCAACGTCAAATCCTTAAACCACTGAGCAAGACCAGAGATCAAATCTGTGTCCTTATGGTTGCTAATTTTATTCAATTCCAATGAGCCACAAAGGGACTGTGAGCTTCTTGAAGGCAGAAGCTATATACTCTACACATAGCAAGCACTCAAAAATATTTTTTATGTGAAAAGAAAAATCTAACAAATGTTATTTTCCTCTCTTAGTGTTGGCAGATTGAACATCCACTTAATTTGAGTCAGTTCTCAGAATTCTGCATCCGCTCATTTCCCTTTTTAAAAAAAAATTGTTTATTTTTTTGGCCGCATCTGTGGCATATGGAAGTTCCTGGGCCATGCTACAGCAGCAACTCAAGCCACTACAGTGACAATGCCAGATTCTTAACCCACTGAGTCACACAGGAACTCATTTTCCTCTTTTTAAGGAGATAGATAGGTCTATCCCTGGCACCTTGTTTTGTTAAAAATGAGGCACCACTGAACCCAAAATACGAGAATGGCAAATGAAGAGAGAAGGCTTAATAGCATAACCACAGAGGTCAGGATAGTAAAAAACTAAGATGAAATTTCCCTTTTTTTTTTGTCTTTTTAGGGCCATACCCGCAGCATATTGAGGTTCCCAGGCTAGGTCGAATCAAAGCTGTAGCCACTGCTCTATTCCATAGCCACAGTTCACAGCAACACCAGATCCTTAACCAACTGAGAGAGGCCAGGGATCGAACCTGCATCCTCATGGTTCCTAGTTGGATTCGTTTCTGCTACGCCACAGTGGGAACTCCCCAATATGCAATTTCTAATGGATAAAAATCCTTAAGGGTTGAATCCCTTTTCCACTAAAAATGCTATTTTCACTTTTTGAAGATTTTGATTTTTTTCCCCAGAGTAAATGACATCCAAGTTTAGGGGTTATGTGATTTTTCTGAGAAAACACAGAGCAATTAGGGCAATTTACTAACCTGGTCTTAAAACATTCCAATAGATACTGAAAGCTAAAGGACTCTGTGAGGAAGTGGAAAGATTGTTTTATTTTCTTTGCTTGAACTAGAGAGCTCCAATTTATGGGGAAGATGATTTTGAGAAACTTTTTAAGATTAGAGATTTGGGGTGGGAAGAGCACAGGAGTGATAAAACTCACAATTAAAGATGAGCTGGTAGTATACCCGTTTATTTTTATTACGAAATTGAGTATAAAGCAAAGGAGTACCATAAAAGATGATCACAGGAGCAATGAGGGGGCCCAGAAACCAATTATGGAAAATATGGCAATCCAGATGAATGATGCGTTATACCTAAAGCTAAAGATAACTATCAGAAATTACTGGAATAAGACAGCTACAAAACTTTAAACTTAAACCACAAATATCTTTTTAATAAGTAAATTAAGTTAAAAACACAGTTTACTGGAGTTCTTGTTGTGGCTCAGCAGGTTAAGAGTGGACTAGTACCCATGAGGATGTGGGTTCAATCCCTGACCTTACTCAGTGGGTTAAGATTCAGCATTGCTGCAAGCTGCAAAGCAGGTCACAGATGTGGCTCAGATCTGGCATTGCTGTGGCTGTGGTGTAGGCCGGCAGTTGCAGCAGCTCAGATTCATTCCCTAGCCTGGGAGCTTCCATATCATAGATGTGGCCCTAGAAAGACAAAAAAAAAAAAAAAAAAAATACAGCTTACTAAGTTAATTACACAAACCTTGGGGGGGGGGCTTTCACAGTAAACTCTGGAAAATGTGACCCACTATAAATACTCGCCATACAACAGCAGCTCAAATACAAAACCATACACTTATTTTTGGGAGTTTTAAATACGTTACATGTGAAATATACTTTAAGATATATTCCTCTACATAAGCAAATGAGACATAGGATATTTATTGTGAATATCTAAATCATATGTGAATATGCTGGGATTATATACTTGAAGAATGGCTTATCAAGAAACAACCAAAAGCCTTTTTTTTTTTTAAGTGGGAAAGGGTTTTACTGAAATGCCTTTTCTTTATCCCATAGGTTCCTACTTCCCACTTACTAGAAAGTTATATAACTCTAGGCTGGTTCCTTAATCTTTTCTATACCTGATTTTCCTCTGTAATATGGGGATAAGCAGTACCATCCCCGATGGTTGCTGTGGATTAACTGAGTTCATGCATGTATTGAATGTAATGCAAGCCTCTGAACAGTTCTTGGTACACAGTATGCACTCAATAAATGTTAACTGTTGGCATTATTGGTATTGATTTCTACCTTAATCACATTAAACAATGCCTTGTAAGGAATTACTCAATGGATAGCCTTTAGGTCCTTGGATCAGTGAACCTGAAAGTCAAAACAGTCAGCAGCCTCTATGAGGCAAAGACACACTGATCCAGTTTTTCTGTCAGGACTGCATTTTCCGATGGGAGAGAAATAAGTCATGAAGATCCACTAGGCTTTCTTCAAAGTAAAAATAGGAAAACTACTAACTCTCACATTCGAAAAGTCAAAACTAAGAACATATACAGGGAAGGAGGGGGTGAGGGTCAGCGTGTCACCTGAGACTCAAGCTTCACTTCAAAACTACTAAGAACTTTGAAAACCTTGTTTTCATCTCCTACCTATAAAATGCTAACCTCTTCAGAAACAATATCCTTACCAAACACAATAACAAGAACAACACTTTGGGTGAGGAAATCGTATAACTCAGTGATTCATCTAGGTATCTTGCAAAAAACGGAGGTTCTGATTCAGTATTTTCTAAAGAGCTTGCAAGTGATGCTGATGCTGCTGATCCTTGGCTCATACTTTGAGTAGCAAGTGTAGCATTACCCTTCACAACAGTCCCAATGGGTAGGAATTTTCATTCCACAAAACGAGTTGCCTGAAGTTGGGAAAAGTTAAATAATTTGCCCAAGACAAAGAGTTTAATAAATACTGAGGCTGATATTACAACCTAGGTGAGTGTAACCCCCAGCCTGCAGAAAATTTTCACTATACCGCAGCCCACCATCCTTAAACTACCCATGTCTCTATACTAAGCGTGAGCGGACCCGCCCACGAACAACTCCGGCGAATCCAGAGTCAACAAACAGGCAGGAGTCATAGAAAGGTGAGGCAGCAAGAGTGCGAAGCTCGGACGGAGAGGCTGCATCCCGAGTGGCCGCTACTCCTCCAATCAGTTGCATCCCCTCGCTGCTCGCTTTGCCATCTCCCGGACGCCGCGGAAACCCATGGTCCACGCTAGCGAACTGCCGGGACCTCCCAAGTTTAAACACGCGGGCTTGCACACCCCGACAGAGCCGACTGCCGGAGAGAGGCCCCTGGGCGGGCCAATCCAGCCGCAACTCGCCGGGCTGGGACCCCGAGGGGAGCTGTCCGCCCAGCCCCGGGGCGGCGCGCACCCCCCAAAGCAGGTTCCCCCGCGGGCGAAAGCTGCAAAGAGCCCCAGGGGGCTGCGACTCCGGGAGCCCAAGGCGCTCGCCGAGCCGGGTGGGCTCCGGGGGCGGGCAAAGCGCGGGGCGGGGATGGGGCGGGGAGGCCGGGGTCCCGAGAGGGGGAGACCGGAAGGGCCGCCGGGGAGGAGAGGGAAGGGGAGGGGAAGGGAGGGCTGGGGGCGGCGGTTACAAACCCTACACGCTAAAAAGGCGCGCTGTCGACCGGCCGCACTCACTCACCTCCCCCGTACACTCCGCCGCTCATGGCTGCTGTTGACGCGACTCCTACACTAAAGGCCCCCGGGGCAAAGTGACTGCAACCGCCGCGACTGCAGGTCCAGAGAAGCTCTAGCCCCCGACCCTCTTAACTTCCACCACCACCCCCCTCAGGCAACAAAGCGGCGTCCACACACCCCGGAGCGCAGTCACACTTGCTGGCTCCCCTAAACAGCCAATCACAAGAGGCCCGGCTATCCTTCAACCAGTCAGAACGAGGCTGCCCCGCATCCCTGCCGCGGCACAGCCAGTTTAGCCAATTGAAGGCAGCCATGGGGGCGGGGAGAAGGGAAAGCGACGGAAGGAGAGGAATTGGGTTGCGGAACTGGAGAGGGCGGACCTTCTCTAGTGGGCCGGAGAGTAGGGCGGAGGGAGCCGGAGAGGGCGGAGGTAGGCTGTCGGCAACTGTCTGGGGTGGGCTCAGGGGTGAGGCTGGCGGTGGAGGAGCTATGGGAATCCGGCAAAGTCAGATAAATCTCTGGAAAAGAGTCTGGAATCTGAGAAAGTGTCTCCGTGCGATAGTTCTTACGGTTTTGGATTTTGATGAATGAAGACTTTTTTAAAGCTATTTTCAACGAATTTATGTTGAGAATATTAAAATGTCATGCGCCGGTTTGGGGTAGGGGGAATCGGTAAATCAAATAAACCGATAGGATCCTAAAGTTTTTTTAAATGGTTATGAATAATTGAAAGAAGGAAATGATCCAGTATCCCGCTAAATTTAGGTAGCACTTTACGAGTCGTTTTTCAAAGGGTCATAAATTTCTTTTATCCTGTAAGACAGGTATAAAACAATACAGTCAATCCTCCACCAAGAGATCACCTAATCCTAAATACATCTCCAACCTGTCTATGCTTGGTCCCCTATTTTTACTGGTCCAGATCACCGTTGTCACTTACCTGAATTACTACAACTTGTCGCTTTGTCCCTTGGCCACTTTGCAGGCAGCTTGATCTATGAAAATGCCCAAATCATGGTCATGTCGCTCCAACTAAATCTCTTAAGATCGGTTGCATATCTTCGTGGTTCTTAAGTTGGTTTGTCTAGGGTCTAGATATATAGGTAGCTCAGCAACAGTTAAATAAAGCCCCATCAGTCTCAGTGCCAGCAGAGGCTGAAAGTGATAGTACCGTGGGTAACAAGGCTAGAGAGAAAACCCTTTCCCATTCACTTAGTATAATCGCAGTATACCTGATCATTTAGAAACTCCCATTTACCCAATAAGATAATGTAGAAGTCAGCAAACTATGGTCCTGGGACCAAATCCAGACTGCTTTGTTTTTATGTGGCTGTTGAGCTATGAATGACTATTCCATTAAAAAATTTTTAATAATTTTAAGAAATATATTTTGTGACATGAAAATTACGTGAAATTCACATTTATACTGTTTTACTGGAATACATTTATGGCTGCTTTTGGTCTATAAGGGCAGAGTTGAGTTTTAGTACAGAGGCCATGTGGCACACTAAGCTGGAGGCTGTATTTACTATTGGATCCCTTATAGGAAGAGTTTACTGAGCCCAGAGACAATGCATGTAACACATATAGTACCGTGCACCAAGTACTCTGGGTTAACTGTGACCCCATGATTACAGTTCTCAGTGTAGACATATACATACATACTGTAGATAAGGTTCTATCTCCACTCTATGTTTTTATGTTGTGTTAAACTAATAAAGCTGATGAGTTATAAAGTAAGATATATGGAGTTCCCATCGTGGCTCAGCAGAAATGAACCTGACTAGTATCCATGAGGATTCAGGTTCCAGCCCTGGCTTCTCTCAGTGGGTTAAGCATCTGGCGTTGCCATGAGCTGTGGTGTAGGTCACAGATACTGCTCTGATCTGGTGTGGCTATGGCTATGGCACAGGCCAGCAGCTACAGCTCGAATTCAACCCCTAGCCTAGGAACCTCCATAAGCCCCAATGCGGCCCTAAAAAGACCAATAAATAAATATCAAACTATTTGGTAATAGTTAAATATTGATGAGAAAACTAGTTGTGGTGTATAATACACAATGATCCATTTCTATCAATTTACCACATAAATTCCATGTAATTCTTATATAGGAATTTAAATTGATTATATATAATGATATCTCTTCTCAGTACTCTAATATCTTCCGTGGAAATAAGATACCGTCTGGTTTGAATCAAAGAGTGAGGTATTTTGTCCCACTAGTTCAGAGTTTATCAGAAAACAAAACAGGTCAGATGGGCTACCTACAACCACACCCCTAGCCTTCAGGGTGGTCTGAGATACTGTGACTGTCTCCTCCCACCAAGAACATTCTGACCACACAAAGAGACAGCTTGAGAAAATAGAGGAAAGTCATACTTAGATGTTTTTACCTAAAGTAAGTGTTTTTCTTCATTTGCTAATTTGGAAAGATATTAGAAAACAGATCAAAACGGGGAATATAGCCAACATTTGATAATAACTTTATTTACTTTATTTATTTGTTTATGTATTTATTGCCTTTTTGCCTTTACTAGGCCGCACTTGCGGCATATGGATGTTCCCAGGCTAGGTGTCTAATCGGAGCTGTAGCCACTGGCCTACGCCACAGTCACAGCAACGCGGGATCCGAGCCGCGTCTGCAACCTACACCACAGCTCACGGCAACGCCGGATCCTTAACCCACTGAGCAAGGCCAGGGATCAAACCCGCAACCTCATCATTCCTAGTTGAATTCGTTAACTACTGAGCCACAACGGGAACTCCTGATAATAACTTTAAATGCACTGTAAGGTATAAATTTTGAATCACTATGTTGTATACCTGAAATTATTATAATCAACTATACCTCAATTGAAAAAAAAAACAGATAATTTGTAATTTCAGGTCAGGTTGTTTTCTTGATGTTATTGGGCGCACTGCTATATAAACCATTTGAAATACACTTCAAATGAGATGAGCTTCAGAGTACATTTGATATGTTGGGACTAATCACATGTTAATGAAGATAAAAGGATACACATTAAGCCTTTCATAAGTGTTAATCAGCAAAAAATGTAATAGGGCAATAAAATTATTTGTCCTAGTGTATTAAATTGCTGGAGGAAGGGACTGTTAAGAAAGGAAACACTCAGCATCCTAAGAGAACAATTTTGGAGCACTGTGCATCCTCAGTAATAATGACATTGTTTCCTTTGAGGCAAGACTTATACTATGGCAGCTTGTTTTTTTCTGTTCTTCTTATTAGGAAAACTGGTAGAAAATACATTAAAAGAAAAATACTGATCCAGCAGAATCTACTTTACAAAATATAAAATCTGAGCTTTTTTTTTTTCATTACTATTACTCCTCTATAGCCTAACATATTTTCTCTAAAGTCTTGGCTCAGCCTTATTATTGTTATTTATACCTAGTCAAATTAAACAACAACATCAACTCAAGGTTATTGTCTGTATGTCAGTTCTTAAGGTCATAATATACCAATACAATCAATGCTTGCAATTTTCCTGCCGAACGTATTCTGTATGTCAACCTAAAAGCTATAGAATTAACATGTATGTAAACTTGTCTAGCTAACAGCAGATGCTCAGTGGTTGATTCTGAATACAGATCTATAAAAATAAGTGCCCTTTCAGAAATTTTTGTTAATCTCCGACCATCAACAGTTAACAGTTTCCTGTGTCCTCAGTGTAACACTTGGTTTTGCCTCACTGGGTCGCTGGTCTTCCATTATTGTTAACACTGCACCAGAAGGTGTCTGATAATTGCATCCTGGCTCCTTTTTTCCCATCAGCTCTGTTAGAATTCAAAGTGTGGAATCACAGCAGTCATTACAAAATGTTACTGATCTTGTCCTCTGTCTTAGCCTTTATCTAGTTCAGAGTTGAAAAAGAGAAATTGCAATTGTTGTTAATGCAAGCTAGGAAACACATTCAGGCGATAATCATCTGTTAAGAATAACACAAAAGTGTGTGTACATTTAGAATTATTTCATGCTGGAAAATGTATGACATCTAGCAATTTTCAAAAACAAATTTCAGTGGAAACATTTTTGTGTAGCTATATGCATGTATAAAAGAGTCATAAGTGCCCTCCTCTCTTTATGGAAATTTTAAAAATAAAACACTCATGTAAGCACTACTGAGATAAAGGATAAATATCTGGAGTCTGAAATTTTTTTATCAATAGACATATGATCAGTCAGATTCATACATGTTTGCCATTAGAATAGTAAAAGATCTGCTAACCATTTCAAATACTATGACCTAGATATACAAAGAAGCAACTGAAATTATATTTGATCATGGGTGGCACCTTTATAACACACCAATAGTTTTGTTATAGCATTAGCAATGTGATCTTGAAAAGACAAAAGAGGATAGCAGATTAAATGCTAGATGCTTTGGATTTTACAGGTCCTTACTATTTCATTATCACCTTAAAAATCTCTTTGTTCATTGATATAGCTCTGGTGAGTAAAACAATGTCAGCATTTAATTGGTGGCATAAAGGGGTACCATACCTCCTTGGGCTGCTTTGGGGCAAGTCATGAGCTTCCCATTGACCTAGGTCAGTATCAACACCGTGTTTGGGACTGATACACAGCCCAAGGAGCAAGACTGAACGTAGTCCAAAGTCCATGCTCTTGTGTCACTTCTTTAGAACAACTGAAACCATTTTGGAACAGGTAGAATTTTACTGGCCATTTGACCATAATGACTACAAGTACCTGACCTCCTAATAGGTGCTATCACAGGACATGTGTTTTATATATAGTACTTGCCCTGTAATCTACAAACATCCGCATGAGGGTTTTATCTGAGGCCCAGAGATTCAGCAAGTTGCCCAACATCGAACAGCTATTGAAAGAGTCAGGATTTGAAGCAAGCATGCTGTTCCTACTCCCTAAGATACCTTTTCCTTTCTATTTCCTCTACACTTTCAGTAAACTTCGAAAACAACGATGTTAATTTTTATTATATATACATATATTTTAATCAAAAGGTACAAAAAGAAATGTCTCCCTCCTACCTATGTCCCCAGCTGCAGTTTCTCTTCAGAGGTGTTTTATGCTTCTACAAATAATTATGTAGATAACCCCACCACCACCACTTTTCTGATATAAATGGTAACTTACACAGTAGTCAGTTTTTCCACATTCACAGCATGTGGAAGTTCTAAAGCAAGGGATCAAACCCGCACCAGAGCAATAACCAGAACCACTGTAGTAACACCGTCAGATCCTTAACCCATTGAGCCGTACAGTAACACCAGAAACTGATTTTAATATGTTTATTTGTAAACCCTTTTTTTATTTTTTTTAGGGCTGCACCATGGCCTATGGAAGTTCCCAGGCTAGGGGTCAAATCAGAGCTTCAGCTGTCGGCCTTACGCCGCAGCCAGAGCAACACAGGATCTGAGAAGTGTCTGTGACCTACACCAAACATAACTCATGGCAGCAGCAGACCCTTAACCCCCTGAGCCACAATGGAATTTCTTGAATATTTTTATTTTAAAAAATTTACTAGATGGTCTATACACATGGTTAGAAACTAAAACAATACAAAAGAGTGAAAAGCAAATCCAGCCAGACTGAACCATCATTAACAGTTTCTTTTGTAACCTCCCAGAGATTGTCTTTTCAAATAAAAGCATGTATTTGTATCCCTTCCCCCCATTATATTTTGTTTATTCACATAAGCAATAGCACACTAAACACACCGTTTTGCACCTGTCTTCTCCCACCAAACTATAATATCTTGAAGATCATTGCATATTAGTTTGTCTAATTCTATCTTATTCATTTTCAACATCAGACAAAATTCCATTCTATGTATACACCATAATTTATTTCACCAGTTCTCTATACATGGACATTTAGGTTATTTCTAGTCTTTTACTAGTATAAATACTACAGTGACTGTCCTTTTCTGTGAGCACCTGTGAGAGAGATTTTATGCAGGATGAATTCTCAGAAGGGAAACAGTTGAGTCTCAAGGTATATGGATTTATTTCAGTGGTCATTGCCAAATTACAGAAGTTGTACAAGTTACATTCCTTTCCCCACTAATGTGTTTGGAATTACACTTTTTCACCTGAACCCTGCCAACACAGAACCCTATCAAACCTCTATCGAGACAAAGTTTTTACAAAAGATGTTCCATTCTGGAGTTCCCATTGTGGCACAGCAGAAATGAATCTGACTAGGAACTATGAGGTTGCAGGTTCAATTCCTGGCTTCGCTCAGTGGGTTAAGGATCCGGCCTTGCTGTGAGCTGTGGTGTAAGTCGCAGACATGGCTAGGATCTCGCATTGCTGTGGCTATGACATAGGCTGGCAGCTGCAGCTCCAGTTGGAGCTCTAGCCCAGGAACCTCCAGTTGCCTCAGTTGCAGCCCTAAAAAGCAAAAAAAAAAAAAACAAAAAAAAGCTGCTGTTCACTAGCTGTTTAGGTACAGCCCCTGGCTTTATTGATGTACCATTAGTGGTGTACCAGATCTAGATCCAGGAGTACATTCTGGGGGTTCTAGCCTCTGGATGACAAAAACAAGGTGAACCTTTGATCTAATTTATTACAGCATTTGAACTAACTTATTGAATACCTTGTCCAGGCCAGGCACCAGGACTACAAGGAGAAATGAGTTCTGGTTCCACTCAAGGACAATAACCCTGCCCATGTTTGGTGAAAAGGGCTGCTAACACATTCCAGTTGCTACTTGCAGAATGGATCCCAAATGTTCACTTACTCCACCAAAGCTTAAGAAGATGTGGGTGGTGGTTGTGCAATCCGTCCACTTGAAGTCTTTTGTCTTCACTCTGGCATATGAATAAGACAGTTGCAAACAAAAGAGAAGGCATTTTGGCATACCTAATAGGTGGTAAGCACATTTTAATTGCAGTGTGCTCTGTATCTCTAGCCAGGGAAAAGGCTATAAGATCTTATTTTGTTGGTAGGTGTGAGAAGATGTTTCTTTTGTTCTTTTGGGGGAGTAGGGGGAGGATATCAAAGTTTTTTAATATATGAGAAACAGGAATTATCAATTATAAAGCCATTAGTATTCACAGTTGATTCTAGTAACAGCCATCTTCCAGCTCTACCTAAACTGACTACAAGAGAGCCTGTATTTATTTATTAAATTAATTTTTTAAAGATTTTTTTTCTATTATAGATTACAATGTTCTATCAATTTCTGCTGTAAGGAGAGCCTATATTTAAACTTACCGTTATGTTTGTCAGAGTTCCCATTGTGGTTCAGCGGGTTAAGAACCCAACTAGTATCCATGAGGATGCAGGTTTGATCCCTGGCTTTGCTCAGTGGGTTAAGGATCCAGCCTTGCCCCAAGCTGTGGTGTAGGTTGCAGACATGACTTAGATCTGCCGTTGCTGTGGCTGTGGCGTAGGCTGGATATGTGGCTCTGATTCGACCCCTAGCCTGGGAACTTCCATATGCCATGGATGTGGCCCTAAAAAGACAAAATAAATAAGTCAACTTACCATTTGTTGATATCTGATAGAAACATCAAAAATTTCCAATAATCCAGATAGAAATAACCAATCACTGAAGATTTTGAACATTAAATCGGGTCATAATTACCTAGTATACATCACCGAAATATGAGGTATAATTTTTTAGTCCAGCCTCGCTTTCCTACCCTTCCTGTTACCTGATACAGCTTATATAGAATCACATTATGCTACTCTAAGATTACTCGTTTTGGTCATCAATTGTCAGACTTTGATAAACTCACACGGGGATTTAAAAAGCCTCTGATTTTACTGCTTGTACCATTGGCACTGCACCAAATCCAGGAGTATGTTTTTGGGGCTGGGTGACGAAAGCAAGCAGAATAATTTACAAGCTGAACCTTTGATCATTTCATAATTTTTCTGTCAGCTGTTAGGAGCATCCAAGGGATTCCCACTAGGCTGTAGTAAGAAACAGGACAGCAGTGCTCCCAGAACTTTTTTGGTGTCTATCACCTGGAATGTGTGAACAGAGATTCTGAAGGATTCAATACAATATCCCCTCTGAAATGTTCTTGAGTAACGTTTAACAGTAAGAGTTTTGACTGCAATTGCTAGTTTGAAGCCCTATTTTAAAAACTTTAACAAAAATTTTTCTACTTCACATCATTATCACTATGATCATAATCACAACTATTAACTAATATTTACTGAGCTGTGTTTACTGTAAACTGCTGACCCTGAGGGTACAATAGGAATAAGGTAAGGAAAATCAGGAGAATATGTATACCTTGACAAACATACAGTACAGATAAGGATTGAAAGGGAACACAGAGAAATAAAAATGGTTGCACATAATTAGCAGGGTTATGTGTACTGCTGTTGTTGTTGCTGGCCATGCCCACAACATGTGGAAGTTCCCCTACCAGAGGTCGCACCCTTGCCAGAACAGCGACCCACTGCCGTGACAATGCTAGATCCTTAACTTGCTGCACCACGAGAGAACTTCATGTGTGCCTATTTCTTTCCTTTTTTATGTTGAATCAGAGCTGCAGCTGAAGGCCTATGCCACAGCCACAGCACCAGATCTGAGCTGCACCTGAGACCCATGCTGCAGCTTGCAGCAATGCTGGATACCTGTGAGGTCAGGGATTGAACCTCATCCTCACAGACACTGTGTCAGATTCTTAACCAGCTGAGCTGCAACGAAAACTCCTAGGTGTACATTTTAAAATTTAGGATTGTAAAATTATTTTCTGCATGTCAAATTTTAAATGTTTTCAAATGTTTTATGTTATAAATTTGTTTTAAACATTATTGCTTTTTTAAAAACACATTTTTGTTTCTTTTTAGGCCACCCCACAGAGATACCACCAATCTCTTTGTGCCATAGCAGGAACTCCCAAAAACACCTTTAAATTTTTTTAATTTTTGTTTTTAGGCCCATACTTGCTTGAGGCATATGGAAGTTTCTGGGCTATGGGTTGATTTGGAACTGGAGCTGCCAGCCTATACCACAGCCACAGTAATGCCATATCCAAGCCACATCTGCAACCTATGCTGCAGTTTTTGGCAACACCGCATCCTTAACCCAATGAGCGAGACCAGGAATTGAACCACATCCTCATGAACACTAGTCAGGGACTTAACCTGTTGAGCTACAAAGGGAATTCCAACACATTTAAAAAAATTTTTTTTTGTCTTTTTTGCTTTTTCTAGGGCCACACTCACGGCATATGGAGGTTCCCAGGCTTGGGGGTCTAATCAGAGCTGTAGCCGCCAGCCTATGCCACAGCCACAGCAATGCGGGATCTGAGCCGCGTCTGCAACCTACACCACAGCTCATGGCAATGTCGGATCCTTAACCCACTGAGCAAGGCCAGGGATCGAACCTGCAACCTCATGGTTCCTAGTCGGATTCATTAACCACTGAGGCACAACGGGAACTCCATAACACATTTAAAATTTAACACTAGCAAAATTATTTTACAGTCCTAAATTGAGGTTTTAATCTCCAGGTTAGCACTTTGGTACGTATTATTTCAGGCTTTTTTCATTTGCTTATACTATCTCTTTATCAAATAAAGATATAGATATAATTGCGATATTTCAGTATAATTATATAGTTATACAATTTTATATAATTTGACATATATAATATTTAATAAAGAAACAACATACTAGGTAAGTATACGTTCTGTTCTGAAACGTGCATTTTTCACTTCATATAAATATTTGGGTAGGTTTCTACAATATTATATACAGACTTACGTAATTTAAAAAAATGACTGTTTAGAACAAGGGTCAGCGAACTATGACAGGTAGGCCAACCACCTATTCTTAAAAATGAAGTTTTATTAGAACACTCCATGCTTTTTTGTTTTTGTTTTTGTTTGTTTGTTTTTTGTATTTTTGCCTTTATGTAGAGCCGCACCCATGGCATACGGAGGTTCCCAGGCTAGGGGTCTAACAGGAGCTGTAGCTGCTGGCCTTCGCCACAGCCACAGCAACGCAGGATCCGAGCCGCGTCTGCGACCTACACCACAGCTCACGGCAATGCTGGATCCTTATGAGTTAAGGGGCTGAGCACACAACCTCATGGTTCTTAGTCGGATTCGTTAACCACTGAGCCACGAAGGGAACTTCACTCCACGCTTTTTTGTATCTGTATTTTCTACGGATGTTTTTGTGCCACAAATACAGACTGAATAGCTGCAAAAGAGACGTTATAGCCCACAGCCCTAACTATTTATTACCTGGCATTTTATAAAAGAAGAAATCCTTCGAATTGCCCTGTAGGGATATTCTATAATTTATTTGGTAATTGTTTATTGACTGACATTTCAATCATTTCTAATGTTCTGCTGTTATAACTATTCATATAGACCAAATGATAGTTTTACTGTGAATTCTAAATATCTTGTATGTCTATGTCTGCATATTCATGAATATGATTGACTATACAAGTTCAAAATTTTTTTACATTAACATCAATATTAATACATCAATCCTTTTTTAGATAATTTTCGTCTTTAGTATTATGCATAGAAAGGAGGATAGCTACTTTTGTTAAAATATCCAACCCAGAGCTACCTGGGATTTTGTGGTTGTCTTGTTTGTTTTTTTCAGAGAATCTAGTTCTTTGCTGAATTCTCCATTATGTATTTGAATGGCCCTGGTTATCCTTTTTCCATTTACATCAGGAATACTGCTCAAAACCAACCAGGCAGGGGATGGCAGCTACCCAGGACCCAGCCACCCTGCCCCGATCATGCTCCGATGCTGGAGGTCCAGCTCATTTTCCCAGGCTCTGGCTCAACTCTGCCTCCTGGTTTACTCCAGATTCTGACTGGCTCCCCCACTCTGCCTTCCCATGACTCTGCCTGTGCCCCTAGCTAGCCAGGCACAGCTGAACTCTCAGAGAGCCAACCCCACAGGCTTCCTGGATTCCATAACTGCTCCCATCTTTCAAACTAGTCTCACATCCCTGGCTGCAACTTTTTAACTCTGAGCTTGCCTTGTTTGTTGTGTGGTCACCAGCTCTTCAGGGCTAACAGAACTAATGCCAAATTAAAATCCCCTTCAAAAAGTTCTCAGTGTATGGAGTTTGTAATAATGTCTATTTTTTACTCAAGAAAAAAAAATCCATTAAGAAAAACCCAATCAGCCTTGTGAAGATAATGCCTTATATGTATGTTCAAATGTCTGAATTGAATCACAGCCTCCTTCACAGCCTCCTTCAATTACCATAAGAAGAGATTTGGGGAGGGCAAGGCAAGGGAGAGAGATAAGAAGGACATGTCTATATTAATGAAGTTAACTCCTACACTTAGCTTTTTCTTTTCTAATGAAAATAAACTGATTCAGAAGACTTAGAGAATAACTGTAGCATAATAACTTACAGAACAGTGTGGAGCTTTCAATAAATTTAAAAAAATACTCTTTCTTAAAGTTTATGAGAATTTGTTGTCATAAGTCATTTTCTTGCTCTCCCAAGAATTCATTTTCTCATAAAATGTACAGAATATCTTGTAAAAAAGTACATACATGGAATAGTATTTCTAAAATGCAATATTTCTTTTCTTTTATCCTCTCTCTCTTGTCATTTATAACTCTTTGAATCCTTCAGAGAATTTCCGATTTTCATTATAGATGACAATAATAACATCAAAACACCCTGGAATCTGTGTATTAGCCGTAGTCATTGCATTTCTTTCTTTTTTTGTTGCTTTTTTATTTTGCTTTTTAGGGCCACACACATGGCATATGGAGGTTCCCAGGCTAGGGGTCTAATCAGAGCTGTAGCTGCTGGCCACAGCCACAGCAATGCCAGATCCAAGCCATGTCTGTGATCCACACCACAGCTCAGGGCAATGCCAGATCCTAAACCCACTGAGCAAGGCAAGGGATTGAACCTGTATCCTCATGGATACTAGTCAGGTTCCTTAACCACTAAGCCACGATGGGAACTCCCAAGTCATTGCATTTCTTTCTGAAAATATTTGGCTACTACCTCTATTAAATTTCAAGATGACTTTGAAAAGATAAATAAAATTGACAATCCTCTGGCCAGACTCACCAAGAAGAGGAAAGAAAAATTCCAAATAAACAAAATAAGAAATGAAAAAGGAGAAATCACAATGGATAATGCAGAGATATAAAAAACCATAAGACAATACTATGAACAATTATATGCCAAAAAATTTGACAACCTAGAAGAAATGGACAACTTTCTAGAGAATTACAGCCTGCCAAAACTGAATCAAGAAGTAGATCAACTGAACAGACTGATACCTAGAAATGAAATTGAATATGTAATAAAAACACTCCCTACAATTAAAAGTCCAGGACCAGATGGCTTCACAGGCAAATGCTACCAAACATACAAAGAGGAACTTATACCCATCCTCCTTAAAATTTTCCAAAAGGTTGAAGAAGAAGGAACACTCCCAAAGACATGCTATGATGCCACCATCACCCTAATACCCAAACCAGACAAAGATACTACTGGAAAAGAAAAGTATAGATCAAAATCTCTGATGAATATAGACGCAAAAATTCTCAACAAAATTTTAGACAGCTGAATCCAACAACATATAAAGAAGATCATACACCATGACGAAGTGGGATTCATCCTAGGTTCACCAGGATGGTTCAGCATATGCAAATCAATCAATGTTCTACACCACATTAACAAAAGAAAAGTCAGAAACCACATGATCAACTCAATAGATGCACAAAAAGCATTTGACCAAGTCCAACATCCATTCATGATAAAAATTCTTACCAAAGTGGGTTTAGAGGGAACATACCTTAGCATAATAAAAACCATTTATGACAAACCCACAGCAAATACAATACTCAGTGGGGAAATGTTGAAAGCCTTCCCCCTAAAATTTGGAACAAGACAAGGATGCCCACTCTCATCACTTTTATTCAACATAGTATTGGAAGTTCTAGCCAGAGCAATCAGACAAACAAAAGAAATAAAAGGTATCCAAATTCGAAGAGAAGAGGTAAAATTGTCACTGTATGCAGATAACATGATACTATATAGAGAAAACATAAAAACTACTGAAACTTATCAACAAATTCAGCAAATTAGCAGAATATAAGATTAATATTCAGAAATCAGTTGCATTTCTGTGTACTAACAATGAAGTATTAGAAAAGGAATGCAAACGTACAATACCTTTTAAAACTGAACTCCAAAAAATCAAATACCTGAGAATAAACCTGACCAAGGAGGTGAAACACTTATATGCTGAGAACAATAAAACGTTCATCAAGGAAATTAAAGAGGATTCAAAGAAATGGAAAGATATTCCATGCTCCTGGGTTGGAAGAATTAATATAGTATAAATAGCCATACTACCCAAAGCAATCTACACATTCAAAGCAATCCCTATCAAATTACCCATGATATTTTTCACAGAACTAGAACAAACAATCCAAAAATGTATATGAAACCACAAAAGACCCAAAATTGCCAAAGCAATCTTGACAAACAAAGACCAAGCAAGAGGCATAACTCTCCCAGACTTCAGACAATACTACAAAGCCACAGTAATCAAGACAGTGTGGTACTGGTACCAAAACAGACATACAGACCAATGGAACAGAACAGAGAACCCAGAAATAAACCCAGACACCTATGGTCAATTAATCTTCAACAAAGGAGGCAAGAATATGAAATGGGAAAAAGACAGTCTTTTCAGCAGGTGGTGCTGAGAAGACTGGACACCTGAATGTCAATCAATGAAACTGGACTACTCCCTCATACTATGCACAAAAATAAATTCAAAGTGGCTTAAAGACTTAAACATAAGACGAGACATCATCAGAGTCCTAGAAGAGAACATAGGCAGTGCATTCTCTGACATCAGCCTTACAAATGTTTTCTCAGGTCAGTCTCCCAAGGCAACAGAAATAATAGTAAATATAAACCAATGGGACCTAATCAAAGTGACAAGCTTTTGCACAGCAAAGTAAACCATAAAAAAAACAAAAAGACAATTTACAGAATGGGAGAAAATAGTTCCAAATGATACAACTGACAGGGGCTTAATCTTTAAAATATACAAACAACTTATACAACTCAACAGCAAAAAAGCCAACAACCCAATTGAAAAGTGGGCAAAAGACCTGAATAGATATTTCCCCAAAGAAGATATACAGATGGCCAACAAGTACATGAAAAAAATACTCAACATCACTGATTATTAAAGAAATGTAAATCAAAACTGCTACGAGGTACCACCTCACACAAGTCAGAATGGCCATCATTAATAAGTCCACAAATAACAAATGTTGGAGAAGGCTGAGAAAAGGGAAACCTCCTAAACTGTTGGTGATAATGTAAATTGGTACAACCACTATGGAAAACAGTATGGGGGTACCTTAGAAAACTACATATAGAATTACCATATACTTACCAACTCCACTCTTGGGCATATATCTGAACAAAACTTTCCTTGAAAAAGACACATGCACCCTTATGTTCACTGTAGCACTATTCACAATAGCCAAGACATGGAAACAACCTAAATGTCCATCAACAGATGATTGGATTAAAAAGATTGTGGTGTATATACATAATGGCATACTACTCAGCCATAAAAAAGAACAAAATAATGCCATTTGCAACAACATGGATGGAACTAAAGACTCTCATACTAAATGAAGTAAGTCAGAAAAAGAAAGACAAATACCGTATGATATCACTTATATCTGGAAACTAATATATGGCATAAATAAACCTTTCCACAGAAAAGAAACTCATGGACTTGGAGAACAGACTTATCATTGCCAAGGGGGAGTGGGAGAGAGTGGAATGGACTGGGAATTTGGGGTTAATAGATGCAAACTATTGCCTTTGGAATGGATAAGCAATGAGATCCTGCTGCATAGCACTAGGAACTATATCTAGTCACTTATGATGGAGCATGATAATGTGAGAAAAAAATGTATATATGTATGCGTGACTGGGTCACCTTGCTGTACAGTAGAAAATTGACAGAACACTGTAAACCAGTTATAATGGAAAAAAATAAAAATCATTAAAAAATAAAAATTTTAAAAAGTTCTTATAAAAGAGCATTCACTGTAAGTTGGAAAAAGCTGTATGAAATTAACCATTGATAGAATAAGAAAATATGAAGAAATAAAAAGAGAATCATTCATAGAAAAAAAATTTCAAGATGAGTGAAGCCTTTTGGTGTTCTAGTGGTTAGGACCCAGTGCTTTCACCACTGAGGTCAGAGTTCAATCCCTAGTCTTTGAACTGAGATCCCACATCAAGCTGCATCAAAACAAAATGTTAAAGATGAAGAACAGAAAATGACAATCCCTCAAGATTTTGCCACCCAACTCCAGCCCTTGTTTTCTTGCTTTTTTCCTGACACTGGGATTTCAGAACCCGGATTCTCCCTAACTGTATCTTTAAGTAGTGTATTAGTTTTCTCCCTTGCTTCCCTCCCTCCTTCCTTTCCTTCCTTTCTCCATCCTTCACTCCCTTCCTTCCTTCCTTTCTTTTTTTGCCATAGCTGTGGCATGCAAAAGTTCCTGGGCTAAGGACTGAACCCACACCATAGCAGCAACCCAAGCTGCTGCAGTGACAACACCGGATCTTTAACCCTCTGTGCCACAGGAGAGCTCCAGTGTATTAGTTTTCTATTGCTTCTATAACAAAGTATCATAAAACTAGTGGCTTAAAACAACACAAACTTATTCTTTTACACTTCTAAAGGTCAGAAATCCAAAACTGAGTCTTGTCCTTCTCAGCTTCTAGAGGTTGCCTGCAGTCCTTGACTCATGGCCCATATTGCTGGCTTCTGCTGTCAGTACATCCCCTCTGACTCTGACTCTCCTATTCTGTTTTATAAGGACCCTTGTGATTGTGCTGCCCTCTCCTAGATAATCCAGGATAATCTCCCAATCTCAAGATCCTAACCTTAATCACAACTACAAAGTCCCTTTTGCTGTGGAAGGTAATATGTCCAAAGTCTCCAGGAATTGGAATGTGGGGGACCACTATTCCGCCCTAATCCATTTACATGCATGACCTACTTTATAATTTGGCCTAGATAAATCACTAATGGGAAAACACCATTAATATTGTTTGCTTTTAAAACTAAAGTATAAATACAATAGCTGTGCCCATGAAAAGAGGCAAATGAGGACATTAGGACAAATACAGTTCTGTAACCACCAATTTCTGTAATTATACAACCACGTGTTCTCTTTGCATCTCCATCCTTTTATACCTTGGTTCCATCCATTCCATGCCTGGCCTTTAACTAGGATCTCCTTTGAGGCATTAGGAACATACCCTTGAAGCCATGAATTACACAAACCTAAAGTGGGAAAGGGGTGGTTTTGAAAGGAAAGCTGGTCAGGCAAAACAACCAAGTCCACTACAGACTGAGAATATGAGCGGAGAAAATAGACAGTAGGATCAGTATCTGTCAGGACAGGTTAAGTTATGTACAATAACAACCCACTAATCTTCTCTCTCCCCACCCCCTTCTCTCTCTTTCTTTTTTGGCTGCGCCTGCAGCATGCAGAAATTCCTGGGTCAGGAATCAAACCACTCTGCAGCAGTGACAATGCCAGATTCTTAACCCTTGGAGCCACCAGGAAACTCCTAACAGCTCTCTAATCTCAAATGCTTAAAACAAAGATTTATTTTGTTCTATCATTACCTGTCCATTGTAGGTCGGTTGGGGCCACTTTTGTCACTCAGAGTGTGTTGTTGGTCGGGGAGGAAAAAGGACAGAGAATGTGGCAAAGAAAGCATTATCTCTTAAAGCTTCTGCCTGGAAGTGAGACTCTTCATGACTTCTCACATTTCATTGGCCAGGACAGAGAGTGTGGAGAAGTAAGACTCTACCAATTACCTGGAGGAAAGAGAACAGAAAGTTTTGTAGATGGTCCTAATAATGACCCCAGGAACTAATCAAGTTTGGAATATGGGTAGAAAGAAGATGGCAGAGAAACCAAGACATGAAAGCATCTGGAATATTTGGAGTGTCCTAGATCAGTGGGGGGCAGCAAGTGACACAAAAAAAAAAAAGAGAGAGAGAGAGAGAGAGCCTATGGGGTAAGGTAGATATTAAGCAACTGCAGAACAAAGGGGGAAGGAAAATCTAGTTTGATAGCAGCGAAAGAGTGGTAGAAAGCACTGGAAAACTGAGAGAGAGAGAGACGCTCTTTTTGTGTGGGCTTGCTTAGGCAGGTAGACCCTATTCTTGGGGCTGCCAGTATCTACCTAGGAAAGCAGAACCAAACAATAGAGAAAAACATAGTTTTGAGGACATTGCTTCAGGCTCTGAATTTAGCTGTGCCATAAATCAATATACTCTTTAGACTTTCCTGTCATGCAAGCCAATAAATTTCCTTTTTTCTTTGTTCTGAATGGAGACTTCTGTCACTTGCAATAGAAAATGTGATTTAAACAGCTGCAAAGCATTAGTGGAAACGAGAAAACATACAGTTTTTTCTCACACTTTTTTTTTTTCATCAACTGAATTCTCACTGGGATCATCTGTCCTTTTGCTCAGCTTTATTTATTTCCTATTGTAGTCCTCACAGTGCCTATTCCAAACATTCTCTATTCTCCACAATTCCTTTCCCACTCCCTAAGATGAGCTAGCCTTTCACTCTGAAATCAAATCCATCTGCCTTGAGCTTCCTCCACTTTAAACCCATTCCTATGTATTCTCAACCATCCATCTCTTTCCAGACCTAACCATATCACTTGCTCCTCGGCCAGTGGCTTTTGTGTCCCAGTTTTCCTCTTATATCTCTGACCAGTCCTGTGTCTCCACTTCTTTCCATGGCAGCCTGGGAACAGTTATTCAAAGCCTCTACCTGTCTTTTCTTCCAGTGTGGATCCCTGATATCTCATCCATTCCTTCAGCTTTATCTTTCACCCATAGGCAAATAGCTCACAAATCTATACATTCCAGTCTTGGCCTGCTAGATTTTTGCATTCACATGACCCAGTTGGAAATGTACCTCAAATGCAACGTGCCCAAAATCCAAATTATTCTGCTCTTTAAAAATTCAAAGTCTGAGTTATTCTGGGCAATATCATTTTCTCTCCTCTGTGCCCTCAGATCCAATTAGTCACTATGTCTTATCAATATTATCCTATGAGACTTCTCCAAACCATACCCTCCTTACTACAAACACAGCTAATAGTTCTAGTTTTTATTACCTGCTTGCAGACTCATGCAATCATTGCCTCAGTTACCCTAGGATAATCAGACTTCAGAAGGCCAGAAACAAAAAGTAAAAAGACACTAACTGAAGTAAATTTTTGGTTGCTACTTCTTATCCAGGTGCACAACAGCTCAGGACTCTCAGTTGAATGCCTGAGAGAGAAGCATTATTTATAATCTGGATCTCAGTATTTCACATCTCCAATGATATCTTCAGCACACTTGGAAACAGTACGTCTTATGCTCAGTGGCCATTGCTGCAAAATTCTTTTGTAGTTCATGGCCCGACTGAAAATTTCAAACATGCTATTGCAAAAGGTTTCCAGAACTCATGCACTATCACTTTTGTTAGAGAATGTTCACATGGCCTTGTCCCAGACTCTTCGACCTTCTTGTTCCACTTCTATCCTGAACAGGTTTTTATAACAGGGCCTAACAATACACTGTATTATAAAATCTCCAATAAAGATGTATAACCTGTAAGAATCTCTCTAACAGTGATAATCTACCCAGCCTCCTATCTCTCCCCTTTTTAGCTCATCCTCTTCAGAAAATGGTTCCAGGGAGTTCTCGTCATGGCACGGTGGAAACAAATCCACAAGTGTCCATGAGGATGCGGGTTCGACCCCTGGCTTCACTCATTGAGTTAAGGATGTGGCATTGCTGTGAGCTGTGGTGTAGGTCACAGACACGGCTCAGATTCCATGTTGCTGTGGCATAGACCAGCAGCTGGAGCTCCTATTAGACCCCTAGCCTGGGAATTTCCCTATGCTACACATGCCCTAAATAGAGAAAGAAAAAAAGAAAGAAAGAGAGAAAGAAAGAGAGAGAGAAAGGAAGGAGGAAGGAAGAAAGGAAGGAAGGAAAGAAGGAAGGAAGGAAGGAAGGAAGGAAGGAAGGAAGGAAGGAAGGGGAGAAAGAGAGAAAGAAAGAAAGGAAGGGAAAATTGTTCCAGTTCCTTTCCTGAGGCACAGCATGGATCACTCTTTTTAAAAATTCAGTTGCTCACACTACCTACAGAATCCAACCCAAACTCCTTTGCCAGCTGTCTTAGTCCATGAAGCCTACTTCAACAAAATACATCTACCAAATAGGTTATAGAGTTGATCCTTGAGCAATGCAGGGATTAGGGGTGCCCACCCTCCATGCAGTCGAAAATCCAAATGTAATTTATAGTTGGTCCTCTCTATACACAGTTCATCCGTATATGTGATTCTGCATCTGGGATTCAACCAACCAGGGACTGTGTAGTACTGTAGTATTTACTATTGAAGGAAATCCGCACATAAGTGGGCCCGTGATATTCAAACCTCTGTTGTTCCAGGGTCAACTGTAAACAACAGAAATGTATTTCTCATAGTTCTGGGGACAGAGAAGTCCAAGATCAAGATGTTAGCCTCTCTCCTTGGCTCTTATTTATTTATTTATTTATTGTCTTTTTAGGGCCACACCCTTGGCATATGGAGGTTCCCAGGCTAGGGGTTGAATTGGAGCTGTAGCCACCGGCCTACACCACAGCCACAGCAATGCCAGATCCGAGCTACCTCCGTGACCTACACCACAGCTCACGGCAATGCCAGATCCTTAACCCACTGAGTGAGGCCAGGGATCGAACCTGCATCCTCATGGATACTAGTCAGTGTTCGTTAACTGCTGAGCCATGACGGACACTCCTCCTGCATTGTTTTAAGATGGCTACCTTCTATCTCTGTCTTCACATGGTCTTTCTTCCATGAAAGCATCCTTGTCTATGTCCACATTTTCTCTTTTCATCAATCATATCAGATTAGATCCCACCTTAAAAAAAAACTCATTTTAACTTAATTACTTCCTTGAGAACAAGTGTCAATATTCTGAATTTTGAAAAGTAGATTTGACTTAGACATGCAAAGATAGGGGATGCTGTAAGGACACATTATTATGAATAACGGCCAGAATCCTGGCAAGAAAAACTCAGGGAAGGATGAGTGGTCCATTTGTCTGGCTAGAGAATCAGGTGTGGAAAATGAGGATGGATAGACAGTGTCATGGTGGAACTGGGGCTCCCCCCCACAAATTTACATATTGAAGTCCTAATCTCCAGGACCTCAGAATGTAACTGTATTTGAAGATACATTCTTTAAGAGGTAATTAAGTTAAAATGAGGTCCTGTGGTGCACCCTAATTTTTTTTTTCTTTTTAGGGTCCCACATGTGGCGTATGGATATTCCCAGGCTAGGGGTAGAATTGGAGCTGCAGATGCCAACTAACGCCACAGCAATGCCAAATCCAAGCTGCATCTGTGACCTACACCACAGCTCATGGCAATGCCGGATCCTTAACCCACTGAGAAGGCCAAGGATTGAACCCACAACCTCATGGATACTAGTCGAGTTCGTTACTGCTGAGCCACAACATGAACTCCAGGTGCACCCTAATCTTAATCCTAGCTATTTTTTTTATAAAGTCCTTGCAAAAATTGAATTAGCCATTATAGTGATTCATTTCTCCTAAGGGAACCTAGGATTTTGTTCCTGTGAGCCTCTGATTACAACATTGTTGTCAGCCAATCAACTCATAACCTTCTTCTATGTGTGTTTCTGTTTAAAGACACCTGATTTAATGTATATTGCTGATTCACTAACATTGAACCAACAGTCAGCCACACCATAACTCATGCCTAAACAAAGCACATCACAGCTTTCTTGTGCTTAGAACACTAAAGAACACTTCAGAACTGTGCTTGGGATCATTTTAAATAGCAAAACCATGGAGAAAAAGCACAAAAATGCAAAAATATGGCACTAAATAGACCATCAAAAATGTTACTTGTTTACAGTATAAGCTGAAACAAGAAGGCAAAGCATCACCTTGTTTGAACTCAGTTGGGAACATGCATGTTGGGCGACTCAAATTTTTCATTGCACTGTACGCGTTTCCGAATGATTGCAGCTGTGCTTCAAGTATTGATTTTGCAGTTTCAGATAAATTCTAGCAAGTAGATGAATTCGCAAATATGGACTCTGTAAGTAATAAGGGTCAACTGTACTGTTAAACCTATTTTATAGATAAGGAAACTAAGAAGACTCAAAACATTTAAGATCTTTCACAAGTTTACTGCTTGTAAAGTTGGTACAGCCAGGATTTAAACTCCAGTTTGTAGAAGAGGGGATTTTTTTTCACCTGTACTGAGAGTCAGAATAGGATAAAAAGAGTTGAGGAAATCAGTCAAGCACACTAATTCAGAGACTACAAAGAGCCAACAGCCTTTGCAAAAACTTGCCAAGTACAAGAAGCATGCTTTCTGGGAATGGCACCAAGATATTAGTGAATAGCAGTTTCACACTTTAAACAAAGAGGATTGTTCTTAGAAGCACAGGACTAATATATTTATCTGATGGCCCTAGAGCCCAAGTGACCAAAATCCACAGGCTTTGCTTCTGCAGAGTTTATGTTGTCATCTTCTCAATACAATTCTGTTTGTTCTGTTTGTTGGTTTTTTTTTTTTTTTAATTACATTCACACCCAGGCATTACGTAGTATACAAAAGCATAATCAGGGACAAATGATAATAGGGCAATTCAAGGAATTAGTTGCCAAGTCTGTAAAGGGGCCTTCATGCACAAAAAACATAGTATTCACAATAAGTCATTTTAAAAAAAAAGCATTAATTCATCCAAAGAAATCAATGGAGCTGCCACTGTGCAATGAGTGCTATGTCAGGCAGTCCACTTCAGTGGTGAATATGAAGTAGTTCCTCCCTTGGCCATAGTCACAGTGTCATGCCTGAAGCAGGTAGAAGTATGCGTGCCTGTGTATGGTTCCTTGGCAGTTTCTCTCCAACTCTCCCCCTCCCAAACCTAATGTATCTGTACATTTACACAGCTGCCTCCAAGGAGAACACAAACCATCTCCCTTAGGGTTGGGTCACATAAAGCATATTGGCTGATCAGGGGAGGTCAGTAGCCAAATTATTACTAAGCAATTTCAAGACCCATGAGAGAATTCACCTGAGGGCAAGAAGGAGTCGGGAATGATAAATGAGGGCAACAGGAGGTTCCTTGAGTCCCAGGACAGTGGTGCCTGGGGCCCTTTAGGGAACTCTTTCTTGCATCTGTCTTCACTGAGACACCGCTTAGAGCACTATGTGTTCCTGATTTTCTTCCTGTTTCACTGACCTCCCCTTCTTGCAACCCACCTTCTCTTTCAACCTCTACTTAAGACTGTCCTAGGAGTCAGTCTGCAAATCTCTTCTCTTTTCTGCCTCTTCTCACTCCATAAGTGCTCTTATCCAACCTCGGGGTTTTAAATTCAGTCAAGGCCCCAACAAGAAACAGCACACTCAAATTTAGTAACTCAAGGAGGGCTCAGGAAAGGTACTGTGTGTAAAGGTGTAAGGACAGCAGTACTTTGAGGCTGGTAAGGAGAGGAAGAGGTGAAGGGAGGGAGCAGTTCTTGCATCTGGAGAGAGCTCTCTGGAGGCCTGCTTAGCTGAGCTATACATTTTCGTGGAGGGACTTGGGCCACTGAGGAGAACTGCAGGGATGGGGGGGGTCTGGGGAATAAACCATCTCACCTCTTTTCTGATCGGCTGCCAGCAGACTGAATCCAGATGGAAACCAGAAGGTTGGAGTCCACTGACTTAATCCCTACGGATTGGTCTGTATGGAGGCAGGGTGGAGGGGCATGGAGAGAGAAACCTGAAAGCCTATAAAAACTTTCAGCACACTATCATACATTGAAGGGTCCCATATTTGCATAACTTCAACTAAGCTTTTTTTTTTTCATTTTTTAAAGTTGTATTGAGGAGTTTCTGATGTGGTACAGTGGGATAAGAATCCAACTGTGGGAGCACCAGTCCCTGCAGAGACACAAGTTCAATCCCCAGCCAGGAGCAATAGGTTAAAGGATCCAACATAGCTACAGCTATATAGCTGTGGTTCGGATTCAATCCCTAGCCCAGGAACTTCCATATCCCCTGGGTGTGGCCATTAAAAAAAGTTTTATTGACGTATAGTTGAGTTACAATGTTGCCATAATTTCTGCTGTATAACAATGTGATTCAGTTATACATATACACACATCTATTCTTTTTCAGATTCTTTTCTCGTATGAATTTTCACAGTGACCCCAACCTTTCAAGTTGAATGTCCTGCTTGGACATCTACACCTGAATTTTCACTTGAGTGTCCAATGATCAGGGCTCGTTCCTGCTTATCCTATCTCTCCCGCCCCTCTCCTCCCAGTTTTACACGCATTCACTTGCCTGCTTAGGCCCAAGCCTAGCTTTCATCCCTGAATCATTTATTTCTCTTACACGCAATCCATGAGCAATATGTCAGCTCTACTTTTTCCAACAGAGACATCAATGGTTTAATGGATAGCGGTCAGTTCCACTTTTGACAAACATCCAGAATCTGGATACTTCTCATCACCTCCACTGTTTCCAACCTGGTCCATACGCACACATCTCTTGTTTGTATGACTTCAGAGGCTACTGCCTGGTTTTCCCACCCTGCTCTTCCACTATGATTGATTCTACTTTTGGCTGCACTGGGTCTGCACAGCAGCCACAGTGATCTTTCTCTAGTCACTCTCTAACCCCTTACCCTGTTTACATTTTCTCCCCAGCAGCTATCTTCACTTAAATACCTGTCATGTGTTTAGTCACTTATTTGCTTATGGTCATTTTCTCCATTTAAGTGTAGACTTTAGGAAGGCAGAAATCGTCATGTCTACTGAGTAGACCCTCAGTTGAAGAGACTACTTTTTTTTTCCAAACTCCTCATTTTTATTTTATTTTTTTAGCACAGATGTTTTTTCTTTTTTTACTTAATGAATTTTATTATTAATTATAGGTGTATAAAAATCACTACTCAATTTTATAGCATTTCCATGAAGAGACTACTTCTTGAATGAAAAAATGAGTAGAGCCTCTGAGAAAGACAGTGTTGAGTGTTTGAGAAAACTAACTGTAGACAGGAAGAAAATGTTTGCAAAAGACAGGAGAAAATGTTTGCAAAAGACATATATGATAAAGGACTGTCATCCAAAATATATAAAGAACCCTTAAAAGTCAACAATAAAAAACAACTTGATTAAAACATGGACAAAAGTCCTGACCAGACAACTCCCCAGGAGGATACACAGAGACTCTTCCCATTCTCTATCATGGCTTGGGATCAGGGTGGAAACAGAGCCCCATTCAGAGACTTTGCATCTGTAAGCTCTGCCTAGACCTAGACATCGGTGTGAGCGGTGTGAGCGAGTGGAGACCAGCTAACCCAGGCAAACTCAGGGCTGGAGCAGCTCACAGGCCAGACTCCTGTGTTCTCCAAAGCTAAAGCTACCATCGGATCTTTTGAAAGTGAAAAGATTGCCACTCATTGAACTGTCTGTGGGGCCAAAGCAGGAAAAATCCTGGATAGAGGTCTAAATGCATGGAAGTATGAGTTAAGAAAAAAAAATTGCTCGGATACTGAAAATTTGGGTTTGGGGATCCAGGAACACATCCTTCTAGGGATCAAATGTGACTCAAGCATTGGTATCTATGGTCTGGACTTCTGTGTGGTGCTGAGTAGGCAATGTTTCAGCATCACAGAGAAGATGTGCAGAACAGGCTATACTGGGGCCAAACAGAATTAGCAAATAGGAGCCCAGAAGTGTAGGGGCAAATAAATTCCTGTTTCTACTTGAAAGGCCAATAAAGTACACCCAAAAGTAACATAATATATTCAGATATTAATTATATGTATCAATGAAAAACATTTAATTAAAAAAGCCAATACAAAGTTTTCAGTTAAAAAAACAGATATGCGGATGGAAAATAACCATATGAAAAGATGCTCAACATCCTAGATCATTAGGGAATTGCAAATTAAAATGAGATATCACCACATCTCCATTAAAATAGCCAAAATCCAAAACAATGACAACACCAAATACTAGCAGGGATGTAGAGCAACTCTCGTTCATTGCTGGTGGGAATGCAAAATGGTAAAGCCACACTGGGAGATGGTTTGGCAGTTTCCTGTAAAATTAAACATAGTTTTACCATATGATCTAGCAATTGCGCTCCTTAGTATTTACTCAAATGTGTTGAAACATATGTCCACACAAAGCTTGCACTCAGGTGTTTACTGCAGCTTTATGCCAAAACTTGGAAGCAACCAAGATGTTCTTCATTAGGTAAATGCATAAGTACCCTGTGGTACATCTGGGCAATGGAATATTCTTCAGCCTTAAAAGAAAAATGAGCTACAAGCCATGAAAAGATGTGGAAGAACCTTAAATGCATATTACTCAGTGAAAGAATCCAATCTGAAATGACAACATGCTATATGACTCCAACTATATTACATTTTGGAAAAGGTTAAACTATGGAGATAGCAAAAGGATCACTGGTTGCCAGGGAAGAGGGGAAACAGAGATGATAGGTAGAACACGAAGGATTTTTAGGATAATGAGACTGTTCTGTATTATCCTATGATAGTGATACATGTCATTACATATTTGTCATGGAATATAAAATACCGGAGTGGGAGTTTCCATCGTGGCTCAGTGATAATAAACCCTACACTATCCATGAGCATTTGAGTTCTATCCCTGGCCTCGCTCCGTGCATTAAGGATTCAGCATTGCCATGAGCTGTGGTGTAGGTCACAGATGCAGCTTGGATCCCACATTACTGTGGCTGTGGTGTAGGCCAGCAGCTTCCGCTCTAATTTGACCCCAGCCTAGGAACTTCCATATGCTGAAGGTGTGGCCCTAAAAAGCAAAAGCAAACAAACAAAAAAACCAAGCATGAACCCTAATGCAAGCTATGGACTTTGCGTGATAAGTTTATTTTTTACATTTATTTATTTATTTATTTATCTTTTGTCTTTTTGTCTTTTCTAGGGCCGCATGGGCAGCATATGGAGGTTCCCAGGCTAGAGGTCTAATCAGAGCTGTAGCCACCGGCCTGAGCCACAGCCACAGCAACGCCAGATCCAAGCCACGTCTGCAGCCTACACCACAGCTCACGGCACCACCAGATCCTTAACCCACTGAGCGAGGCCAGGGATCCAGCCCACAACCTCATGGTTCCTAGTTGGATTCTTTTCCGCTGGGCCACGACCGGAACTCCAAGTTTACTGATGATAGCAAGTTTAACACTCTAGCTGATGATGTTGAGAGAGGAGGGGGGGAGTCTATGCATTTGTTGGGGCAGGGGGCAGACGGGAAATATCTGCACTTGCTGCTCAATTTTGTTATCAAACTAAAACTGCTCTAAAAGTCTATCTAAAAAATAATAGTATGTGTGGAGACCCTTGAGAAAAATGAACAATAAATCTAGAAAACTTGTCCCACTAAACTCTGAAAGTATTCCGAACCCTGAAAAATCCTAGTTTAGTTCTCTTATAAAAATACAATACAGGAGTTCTCTTGTGGCACAGCAGGTTGTGGATTCGTTGTCACTATAGCTGCTCAGATTGCTGCTGTGGCACAGGTCCAGTCCCTGGCCCAGGAACTTTCATATGCCATGGGTGCAGCCAAAAATATAGAAAAAAGAAAGTTACACAGCCTGTTCTGATTTTGTCCTTCATCTTTGGAGGGTGGGTATTGTGATTGCATCACTGAAGTGGAGGAAAAGCTATAATAGAGGAAAAGTAAATGCTGGCCACAATAATATTACATGTCACTGAATATGTGCATTTGTCACTTGAAGGATGAAGGAAGTCCTTGGGACAGTTCAAGGGAGGAGGTTCTTAGAAGTAATAAGCCCTCATACAAGGCTCTTAAAAATACTTTAAGAAAAAAAAATACTTTAAGAAATTAGAAGAGTAGTTGCCTATGGAGAGTGGATGGGGGTGGGGATTCAATGGGAACTGTCTATGGTGATAGTAATGTTTTACTTCTTGTTTGTTTTATCTTTTTAGGGTCAAACCTGTGGCATATGGAGATTCCCAGGCTAGGAGTAAAATCGGAGCTACAGCTGAGGCCCATGTCACAGCCACAACAATGCCACATCTGAGCCACATCTAAGATCTACACTGCAGTTTGCGGCAACACAGGATCCTTAACCCAGTAAGCAAGACCAGGGATCAAACAAGCATCCTCAGGGGCACTGCATTGGGTTCTTAACCCACCGAGCCACAACAGGAACGCCGTAATGGTTTATATCTTGATAGGAATTGGTATGCACTTTTCAAACCTCAGCAAATGTACATTTAAGTTTTAGGCATTTCATTGTTTGTAAATGTTATATCAAAAGAAAATCTAACAGCAAATACTGAATTCTAGTTAATGATACGCATGCTGAAATATTTAGGGAAACTATACTTGTGCCTGCAATTTTGATGCTGGAAAGGCATTAAAAACTAGATGGCTTAAGATATGGATAAATCAATAGATGGGTAACGGATGGATGGATAGATAGATGATAGATAGATAGATGATAGATACAGACAGACAGACAGACAGACAGACAAGTATCTCATAAGACCCACAGAGTAAAATGGTAATGGAAGACTCTGGGTGTATGGGTGTTCACTGTAGAATTCTTCAAATTCCTATGTTTGAACTTTTTCATACTGAAATTTGGGAAAAACAATTTCAGAAGAAAAGGGCAGCTTCCATTTGTTTTTAAGATTTATTAGTGCCAAACACTTTAATGGGCTTGGCTGTTATTGTGAGACAGAACACCTAAACTAATAGCTGAATTGTATTTTGCTTAAATTAAAAACTTGAAGATGCTCTTTCCAGATCTCCAACTCCTTAAAAGTTTATGAAGAATGTTTATAAAGTGGAAGATTGTTTGTGCTCATATAAAGCCATTTAGTGTCTAGCTGAGCCTGAGAATTCTAAGTCGTCAGGATAATCTATAATGCATGGAGTGCATGCTCTCAGCAGTGTTTTTCCTCTTTTCTTGACGTCAATTGCCATTTGTAAGGGTTGCCAAGGTAATGACCAGACACATCTAAAGACAGGCCTACAAGAAAGGACAGCATACTTATTTTTTCTCTTTTAGCATAAACGTATTTAAAATTCATAACACATTCTGTTTGATGAAATTCTACTTCACAGAGGACCAAACCTCACAGTACAGAAAAGCAGAAAAGAACTCCTCTATTCCCTCTAGCCCTTATCTTTGCAGCTCTGTTTTTTTTTTTATTTTTATTTTTTGGCTTTTTAGGGCCTCACCCAAGGCATACGGAAGTTCCTAGGCTAGCGGTCGATGGAATTGGAGCTGCAGCTGCGAGCCTGCACTACAGCCACGGCAATCCGAATCTGAGCCATGTCTGAAATCTACACCACAGCTCACCATTCCTCCAGATCCTTAAACCACTGAGCGAGGCCAGGGATCAAACCCACATCCTCATGGATCCTAGTCAGGTTTGTTACCACTGAACCACAACGGGAACTCCCTGCAGCTCTGTTTTTAATGACTGGAGTTATTCAAAAACTGCATACAAAAGGACTTACTTGTAGCACAGGGAAATCTCAATATTCTGTAATAACCTATTTGGGAAAAGAATCTGAAAAAGGGAGTTCCCGTTATGGTGCAGCAGAAACAAATCCGACAAGGAACCATTAGGTTGCAGGTTCGATCCCTGGCCTTGCTCAGTTAAGGATCTGGCATTGATGTGGCTGTGGCATAGGCCGGCAGCTGTAGCTCTGATCAGACCCCTAGCGTGAGAACCTCCATATGCTGAGGGTGCAGCCCTGAAAAAAAAAAGACGCACACACACACACACACACACACACACACACACACACACACAGAATCTGAAAAAGAATGGATGTATGTATATGTATAACTGATTCACTTTGTTCTATACCTGAAACTAACAAAACATTGTAAGTCAACTATACTCCAATAAATCTTTAAAAAAAATTTTAAAAACCCACAAAAAACCTGGACTTCCCTCTGCAGCACAGTGGTTAAGAATCCTAGCTACAGCAGTGTGAATCACCGTGGAGGCACAGGTTTGGTCCCCAGCTAAGCACAGTGGGTTAAAGTATTTGGCGTTGCCACGGCTGTGATATAGGTAGCAGCTGCAACTCAGATTCAATCCTTGGCCCAGGATTTCCATATGGCATGGGTGGAGCCATAAAAGCAAAACAAAACAAAACTTCGGACAGATCTTTATACATACCCCTTTTTTTTTTTTTACCCTGGGGGAAATGTAAGGAGGTACAGGCTGTATTTTACAAAATTGCTTCTGATAAAGTCAGTAGAAAAACCTAGATTACCTCAAAGGCAGGCATGGGAAAAATTGGGATGTGTTTGAAAGAGGAATATTTCAGGTTATTGGAAAGTATATGATTTTTAAAAATCAAGAAATAATATTTGGGTTTATCAATCAACATGGTTAATAAATATGTTTCTAATGGGCCAGATTTGTTATATCGCACTAAGTTTTATATCTCATAAAAGCGTAAGTTTTACAATTTACACATTGACAAATATGATTTTACTTTGTGGCAGCAATAAATAAACCATCGTGGGCTGAGGAGGAAGTTATCATAGTTGTTAAATTTCATTCTGTTTTGAAATGAACTCAACCTAATATTAGAAAATTACCTTCTGACATGCATTTCAGTATTCTATTTCTGTTGGTGGCTCTTTCACTTCAAAATAAGTTCTTACTATTGTATAATTTTAAGTGTGTATGTTTTGGCTCACTGAAATTTACTTATTTACATTTACTTTTCTTTTTTCCTTTTTTTTTCTTTTTAGGACTGTACCCACAGCGTATGGAAGTTCCCTGGCTAGGGGTCAAATCGGAGCTGCAGCTGCTGGCCTATACCACAACCACAGCAACATGGGATCTGAGTCATGTCTGTGACCTACACCACAGCTCACTGGCAATGCCGGATCCTTAACCCACTGAGTGAGACCAGGGATTGAACCCTCATCCTCATGGTTACTAGTCAGATTCATTTCCACTGAGCCACGACAGGAACTCTTTTTTTTTTTTTTTAACTTTTCAAATGAAATTCAAAACATTTTACATTGTTGTTTTCTAAGGAAATCCTTTGCAAGATGCAGAAATCTTTTTACATTTGAACAAACATTTAAAAATATTTTATGTAAGAGGAGTTCCCACTGTAGCACGGTGGGGTAACGATCCAGCTTGTCTCTGTGGAAGTACTGATTCGATCTCTGGTCCGGCTCAACAGGTTAAGGATCCAGCATTGCTGCAGCAGTGGCGTAGATTCAGTCTCTGTGGCTTGGATTCAGTCTCTGGCCCAAGAACTTTCATATGCTGTGGGGATGGCTAAAAAAGGGAAAAAAAATTACATGAGATACAGGGACTTTTTGTTCTTGAGAGCATACTTGCCCTCTGGGATGCCAATGGTAGAGGGTCAGAAACACACCTGTCTTCAAACACCTTTAGCTACTCTTAATAACCCACTGTGAATTTGATGATCAAATACATTTACCTTTTTTTGAGAAAATTTCTGTTTTCAGTCTGAACCATTTCTTGGGCAAAAGATTCCATAAACTTAGTACTAAGTGTATAAGACGGTAACCTACCTCTTTTTTTGTATCTTAGAATTGTAAGATTCTAGCTTCAACTCATGAACCTTTCTGCTGTGGACTCGACAAATTCTGCGTCCATTCACCCGGTCCATTCCTCTTCTCACTTCATGGGGTGTGGTCATACACTTTTCCTGAGTCTCCGCCAGAGGCCGGGGGCTCAGTCCCAACCCCTGGAGGTCATTCTTTCTCCTTTAGTTTTTATTTTATCTTATTTAACTTTAATTTTAACTTCTCTTCTTTATTTTCTTATTTTAATGGCTGCACCTATAGCATATTGAAGTTTCTGGGCCACGGACTGAATCTGAGCCACAGCTGCAACCCACGCTACAGCTGTGGCAAAAGAGAATCCTTTAACTCACTGTGTCGGGCAGGGGCCAAACCCACACCTCCACAATGACCCGAGCTGCTGCAGTCAGGTTCTTAACCTACTGGCCACAGTGGAAACTCCTCCTTTGGTTATTTTAGAAATTTCCCAGCTCTGTTATGTCTTCCTTGAGAGTAATCAGCATTTCATGTGAATGTGCAAATGGATTTCAGTTTGATCCTTAAAACAAATGTAATGGATTGACATATGTTAAATGTTAACATTTTCACGGAGTGGAGAAGTTGCTGTGGGAAACAAATGGGGAGGAGAAAGTTATGATTCAAAAAACCCTTTGGGGAGTTCCCATCGTGGCTCTGCGGTTAACCAACTGACTCGTATCCATGGTCCCGGGATGCTGGTTCGATCCCTGGCCTTGCTCAGTGGGTTAAGGATCAGACATTGCCGTGAGCTGTGGTGTAGGTCACAGACACAGCTTGGATCCTGTGTTGCTGTGGCATAGGCCGGGGGCTACGGCTCTGACTGGACCCCTAGTCTGGGAACTTCCATGTGCCGCACCTGCAGCCCTAAAAAAAAGACAAAAGACAAAAACAAAAACAAAAACCCATTGGGTTGTGTTAGCTTTCCCAAATTTTCTGAACCTCTGTTCTGGTCGAATTTTAAGGATAAAAGACATCTATTGGTGAATCCCTCATGGGAAAACTTATGACAGCTAATCAGTCATTGGATATGACTGAGCCCCTGCTTTGGTGCCTGGAATATTAAAGAATTTGTGACTTCCCCAAGTAGCAAGCTTCAAAAACCTTTTAAAGAAAACCAGTATGACCCTTTGATACAGGCACAATCCATCCCTCCCTAAGCTCCTATGACTCACAGATTCTCCGGCTCTGGGTTCTTTTTTCTGGCTCTGCTTCTTGCAGTGATATTCTTAGACCTCCTATAGGACTTCACCAGCACCACCTTGGCACTACCTGGTTTGCTTAATTCTGGCAGTCTGCACCCACTGAGAGAGATTCGCGCCTCAGGCACCCATCCTGGCTCACCTCCTTCCACTCATAGCCTTCCCACCTAGGAAAGAATTAGACATATTAGCTTCTTCCCAATGGATTTTCAATGTGCAGGGCTGTTACTGAGCAGAGTTCCCAGACCCACAGAGTTGAGAGCTGTGTGACCTTAGGCAAATTACCTAATGATTCTGAATCTGTTTTCTCTTCAGTAAAACAGAGATGATAATGTTCACTTCCCTACGTTATTGGAGGGATTAAATAAAATAATGTACAGAAAGAAACTTTACACATAGCAGGCTTTTTGAAAGATGGTAGCCACTATTACTCTGTGATTATTTCTGAATTATAGTGTGCAGTATCTGTGTGAAGTCTGAGCCTAGGTTTAAAAACAACAGCAATAGCAAAACAAGGAAATAAATCAGTTTGGCCCATAGAAATTTAAGGTGAAAATGAAGAAATGGCCCATGCTGCTCTAATTATTTAAGCTTATTTTTTTCCTTTTTTCAAGTTTATTTCAAGATAAGTTTCTTATTCATTGCTATTAGTTATATTTGCATGTTTCTTTTTTCTCTAATTGAAATACAATTGATTTACAGTGTGTTAATTTCTGCTGTATAGCAAAGTGATTCAGTTATACATATATTTGTGTGTGTGTATACATATATATACACACACACGTATATATATATATATATATATACACATTCTTTTTTAAAAAATTGTTTTCCATTATGGTTTACCATAGGATATTGAATATAGTTTCACTGGATTATATGGTAGGAACTTGCTGTTTGTCCATTAAGCTTCTAATTTTTGTGCATGCCCGTTCAATGTATTAAATGCTTTCTGTTTGCCAGGTGGTATGCAGATAATAGATAGTTGGGTAGATGTTCCTCTCCTTCAGAGGCCTGCAGTCTAATTGAGAAGGCGAGCATGTAAATAATCTTTCAGTGACGTGAGATAAATACTGAAAGGATCATTGCTCTGAAAAGCCCTGGACTCTGTCTGGAAAGGTCTGGAAAGGCCCAATCCCTGTTTTCAGTTCCCTGTAGAAGCAGTTGGGCAAAGAGGAAAGCTTTCACACTGTTGAGTTAGCCAGGGCTGAAAACCAGTGGCCTGTGCACTGTATTAGGACTGCAAAGTTGTTTTGTTTGGTCTATACAGGGTCTTAAAAATCAAGACTATCTTACATAAAAGTCCAGAATTATGGCTTTTCCTGAAAAATTACTAGGTGTGATCTGGCAATTCTGGACTGTAATCAAATAGATCTAGGCTGGCTGCTTTCAGTTTGTTTTATAACCAAAATGCTTGACTCATCTGTCTGCACTATCTAGCCTCTATAGGCATTAGAGAGCGCTTGCACCCTTTCGAGCAGACACACCTGACTCCAAACCCACTTTTACTACTAATCGTATTGCCTTCAGCAGCTGCCAAGTAGTTACCTGTCTGTTCAAAGGGGTCAAAATTGCCACCTTTACCTTTTTTAGAAAGTGGATTCTAGGAGAGCATGGATTGGAGCAGCACTTTTCAAAACATGAAACAACAACCTCTATGCTCTACATCTGAAACTAACATAATATTGTAAATCAACTATGCTTCAAATAAAAAAGACAGCTTTTGTCAGTATCACCTAAAAAGTGCCTCTCGATATTGACTGTGCATCTGAACCATCTATGACTTCTGCAGACTGCACTCTTTCAAGTCAAAGAATTGTGTCATCCAACACAGTCCAATACAGCAGTCACTAGGCAGGGGTGACTATTTAAGTTTAAGTTTGCTAAAATTCAGTTTATCAATCACACTAATCACATTTCAAGTGCTCAGTAGCTGTACATGGCCTATGGTTACCTTACCGGCAGTACAGTTGTAGAAAAATTACAGCATCACAGAAAGTTCATTAGATAGTGCAATAGACAATGTTGTCTAGTAAGTCCACTGGAGCATACTTGACTGTCTGGGGGATATAATTTTGTTTGACATACTATGAGTATTTTTGTTTGTTTGTTTGTTTGTTTGGCTGCACCTGTGGCATATGGAAGTTCCCAGGCTAGGGATCCAAATCTGAGCAGCTTAGGCAATGCAGGATCCTTAACCCATTGTGCTGGGCTAGGGATCAAATTCACGCCATCTCAGAGACAAAGCCAAATTCTTAACCCACTGCACCACAGTGGGAACTCCTGACATACTATGTTTTATTGATTAGGGTTCCAGTCTTTAAAAGTAGATGTTAACATCTAAAAGATTATTAAGCTGCAAATTATTTTTGTCCTACAGAGATAAGTAAGTGATGTCCACTAGAAAAAAACCCTAGGAGTTTCTGCTGTGGTGTAACAGGATCCATGATATCTCTGCAGTGCAGGATACAGTTTCAGTTCCCAGCCCATGCTGTGGGTTAAAGGATCCAGCATTGCCATGGCTGCTGCAGAGCTTGCAACTGCAGCTTGGATTTGATCCCTGGCTGGTGGATGCCATATGCCACAAGGAAGCCAAAAAAAGGGGGGCAAAACCCTAACGGTTTTGGTTTTATTGCTCTGTTAGACATTAGTCAGTCTTCTCTATCTTACTTTGCAATCTCATCTAGGATTCTTTATTCCCACTATGCATGTGCACACACATACACAACCTCCTATCCTCCCTTCTGAACCAGCTAGTTCCCTTGCAAATGAAATAAGAAAATCTTGAACATCACATCGTGTTTCTAACTTGTAAAACTTTGTTTGATTCATATATTGAGTTAGTTAGTTTGTGGGTTTTTTGTTTTGTTTTTTGCTTTTGAGGGCCGCACATGCAGCATGTGGAAATTCCCAGACTAGAGTTCACATTGGAGCTGCAGTTGATGGCCTATGCCACAGCCACAGCAATGTGGCATCTGAGCCTGGTCTGCAACCTACACCACAGCTCAGAGCAATGCTGGATCCTTAACCCACTAAGTGAGGCCAGGGATTGAACCCACATCCTCATGGTTGCTAGTTGTGTTCACTACCACTAGCCACAACAGGAACTCCAAACTTTGTATTAATTAAATTTACACTTTGGGCAAATTATTTAACCTACAAACCTCACTGAGGAATAATTTCTAAAACAGGGATTTTCCTCATAGGTTTCTTAAGAATTAAGTGGGATAATAAATATATAAGTTTGGAGTTTCCGTCGTGGCACAGAGGAAACAAATCCGACTAGGAACCATGAGGCTGAGGGTTCAATCCCTGGCTTCTCAGTGGGTTAAGGATCCAGCATTGCATGAGCTGTGGTGTAGGTCACAGATGAGGCTCTGATCTGGTGTTGCTGTGGCTGTGGCACAGGCCAGCAGCTGTAGCTCTGATTCGACCTTTAGCCTGGGAACCTCCAAATGCCACGGGTGTGGCCCTAAAAAAAAAACCAAAAAAACAAAACAAGCAAACAAACAAGAAGTAAGTTTTAATGCAGCTGCTGGCATGTAAAAATTATGAAATAATTTGTTTTTAATTTTATGATTTTCATTTTTTCCATTATAGTTGATTTACTGTGTTCTGTCAATTTCTACTATACAGCAAAGTGATCTAGTCATACACACATACATATTGTATTATTTTTCTCACATTATCCTCCATCATGTTCTATCACAAGTGCCTAGATATAGTTCCCTGTGCTATACAGCAGGATCTTATTACTTATCCACTCCAAATGCAAGAGTTTGCATCTATTAACCCCAGACTCCCAATCCATCCTACTCCCTTCCCCTCCCCCTTGGCAACCACAAGTCTCTTCTCCAAGTCCATGAGTTTCTTTTCTGTGGAAAGTTTCATTTGTACCATTTACTAGATTCCAGATATGTGATATCATATGGTATTTGTCCTTTTCTGACTTTACTTAGTATGAGTCTCTAGTTCCATCCATGTTGCTGCAAATGGCATTATTTTGTTCTTTTTTTCTTTGTTATTATATTTTTGGCTGAGTAGTATTCCATTGTGTATATGTACCACATCTTCTTAATCCATTCATCTGTCTATGGACATTTATGTTGTTTCCATGTCTTAGTTATTGTGAATAGTGCTGCAATGAATATACAGATGCATGTATATTTTTCAATGAAAGTTTTATCAGACATATGCCCAAGAATGGGATTGCCAAAGCAATCTACAGATTCGATGCAATCCCTATCAAATTACCCATGACATTTTTCACAGAACTACAACAATCCAAAAATTTATATGGACCCATAAAAGACACAGAATTGCCAAGGCAATCCTGACAAACAAAAACCAAGCAGGAGGAATTAACTCTCCCAGACTTCAGACAATATTACAAAGCCACAGTAATCAAGACAGTGTGGTACCGGTACCAAAACAGACATACAGACCAATGGCACAGAATGGAGAACCCAGAAATAAACCCAGACACCTTTGGTCAATTAATCTTCAACAAAGGAACCAAGAATATAAAATGCAGAAAAGATAGTCTTTTCATCAAGTGGTGCTGGGAAGACTGGACAGCCACATGTAAATCAATGAAACTGGAAAACACCTTCACACCATGCACAAAAATAAACCCCAAATGGCATAAAGACTTAAATGTAAGCCAAGACACCGTCAAAGTCCTAGAAGAGAACATAGGCAAAACATTCTCTGACATCAACCTTACAAACGTTTTCTTAGGTCAGTCTCCCAAAACAACAGAAATAAAACCAAAAATAAACCAATGGGACCTAACCAAACTGACAAGCTTTTGCACAGCAAAAGAAACCATAAAAAAACAAAAATACAACCTATAGAATGGGAGAGAATAGTTTCAAACGATGCAATGGACAAGGGCTTAATTTCTAAAATATACAAACAACTTATACAACTCAACAGCAAAAAAAAAAAAAAAAACCCACCAAATTGAAAAACAAGCAAAAGACCTGAATAGACAATTCTCCAAAGAAGATATACAGATGGCCAACAAGCACGTGAAAAAATGCAGAACATCAGTAATTATTAGCGAAATGCAAATCAAAACTACTATGAGGTACCACCTCACACCTGTCAGAATGGTCATCATTAACAAGTCCACAAATAACAAATGTTGGAGAGGGTGTGGAGAAAAGGGTACCCTCCTACACCGGTGGGAATGTAAACTGGCACAACCACTATGGAAAACAGTATGGCGGTACCTCAGAAAACTAAAAATAGAACTACCATATGACCCACCAATCCCACTTTGGGGCATATATCCTAAATAAATGTTAGGTGTTATGATTATTACTTAAGTCCATTTTTTGGGGGGGTTCTTTTTAGGGCTGCACTCGAGGCATATGAAAGTTCCCAGGCTAGGGGTTCAACTGGAGCTGCAGCTGATGGCCAATAACACAGCCACAGCAAACACATACTCTCACAGACACTAGTTGGATTTTTAATCCACTGAGCCACAACGGGAACTCCTATTTAAGAAGTCTTGAACAGCGTCTTTCTAGATGTTTAAGCATCTCAAGTCCTCCTTTCATGTAACTCCATTCAAATGCTGGCAGTCCCAAATGTACCCTGGGCACAAGGCCTGTACCTCCCCAACTCTGGCTTCACTCTACCTGCCCTTGTTACCTTTTCATTCTTTCTATCAAAGAGAGAAGTTTTCTGGCCAGTATCTAGCTTCAGACTGAGAGAATGTCTTCCAGGCTGAGAGCAAACTAAAGATCCTCCCCTTCAGGCTCCCTGCTCTTTTCGCCTTCCCCCCTCTGTACCCTTCCAGCCAGCAGGAGTACTATACTCCAACTTCCTGCGTCTTGCTATAAACACTCCCTCCAGCTGCCTGCCCTGCACTCTAGGTTTAACTCTTTAATCACTAAAGACCCTTCTCCCCGAACAATGTACAAACTTAAAACACTCTTATCCTCTGTGATGGAGACTTGTTCACAGAATTCCCCTTCCCTTTCCCTTAAGCCTTCTTATGCATTCTACAATATCCATTTGTACCTTTCATACAGAAAATTAAATGTTTGTTGTTAATATTGGGAATGGTGCCAAAAATAATTTCTCTATAGTTCAGAACAGTTTAATGAGGATCTTCTATATGTGAAACACTGTGACCGCTTCATCATCTAAGGAACTGCTTAACAGAAAAGAGAGAGGTAGACTTTGTTCTCTGTTTTTCAAAATTTATGCAACCAGACTAAGAAAACCCAATCCAGAGTATAACTAGAAAGAGTCTTGGCACAGAAGCACAGTTCAGACTTCTGAAATAAAGATAGTACAGAGAGTGTTGAGTGAGAGAGAGTGAAATAAAGATGTCTGGAGAGAGATCAGCAGACCACTCTGAGCTCTAGAGAAAGGCCCTCTGGGTCCAAAGTGTTGCCCTCAGCATTACGGGCCCAGAAACTCCATTTCTGGTTTAGATATTAGAATCCTGTGAGGAATGTCTGGTCAGATATCTGCAAACTGGATTGTAATATGGGGTTTTTTTTGTTTTGTTTTGTTTTGTTTTTTGGCCACACTCACAGCATGCAAAGGTTCCTGGGCCAGGGATCAAAGCGTCACCACAGACGCAACCAGAGATGCTGCAGCAACGATGCTGGATCCTTAACCCTATTGTGCCACAAAGGAACTCCTGGATTGTAATATGTTTTATCTTCAGTGGTCTTGGGGTGGAGAGAGGCAAAAAGGCTTGAATTCTTGAACCTAAATACTCACATCCTGCCTTTGACTCAACATCACCGTAACACTTAGTTTCATCACAGAACTTATACACTATTTAAATTTTGAGTTGCATCTGAAAATAAACAAATCGTCCTTAACACATTGCCAAATGGTAATACTTCCTATTAGGATGTTAATTACATGGACAAATGTCCAGGTAAGTTGGGTCAATTCCAGTTACATCAATCTCAGTTTGCGTTTTCCAGCTGTAAAACCTGGGATGAGTTAGTTAACTTCCCTGTCCCTGGTTTCCTCACCTGCGAAATGAGGATAATAATAGTAACTACCTGGAGTTCCCTTCATGGCTCAGTGATTAACAAACTTGACTAGGATCCATGAGGATGGAGGTTCAATCCCCGGCCTCGATCAGTGGCTTAAGGATCCGGCATTACCATAAGCTGTGATGCAGGTCTCAGACGCAGCTCAGATCTGGTGTTGCTGTGGCTGTGGTGCAAGCCAGTAGCTGCATCTCCGATTTGACCCCTAGCCTGGGAACCTCCATATGTTGCAGGTGTGGCCCTAAAAACCAAAAAAAAAAAAAAAAAAAAAAGTAACTATCTGACAGGATTGTTGTGGGGATTAAATGAATTAATACAAGAAGAGCATTTAGAATAGTGTCTGCTACATTGTAAACACTCGCTGTTAATAGCTAAGTTAATTTTATTGGTATATTTTTATCATTTAAGCCATTTTACCTAAAATTATTCAGGGTGCTATGATAGTGATTTTTGTTTGTTTGTTTTTTGGCCATAGCATGCAGCAGCTTGATGTGGGATCTCAGTTCCCAGACCAGGGATTGAACCCAGGCTATAGCAGTGAAAGTGCCAAATCCTAACCACTAGGCCACCAGGGAACTCCCTGTGACTTTTGAATATTTGTATAGAACTTAGCATACTGTAAATATGAATGGGTATTCAATATCAGGCTGTCATACTGAATAACAAACAGCAATGGAGTCAATGTTATTTGTTTAAATGGAGAAGCAAAGTACAAAGTAGTAAGAATAACTGCATCAATTTTAAGACTTGACCATTCTAAGGTCTACTTCTTAGTAAGAACCAAGAAATATCCTAAACCAAATGCTAATCTCATTTATTAGTCTGTTAGTACTTCCTTAAGAGAATACCACAGACTGGGGTGGCTTAAACAACAGAAATTCTGTTGTGTTTTTTTTCTCACTTCTGGAGGCTGGAATTCCAAGATCAAGGTGCCAGCGGGGCTGGTTTCTGGTGAGGCCTGTCTCCTTGGTTTGCAGGTGGCCACCTCCTCATTGTGTCTTCACCTGGTCTTTTTTCCTATGCACACACACACATGATGTCTCTCTTTTCTTATAAGGGCACCAGCCTAACCTGATTACGGTTCACTCTTGTGACCTCATTTAACCCTACTTTCTTAAAAGTCACATTGGGGTTTGGGGCTTCAATATGTGAATTGGGTGGGGTAGGGAGGGACAGCAACACAATTCAGTCCATAACACTCTGCCTCGTTCCCTTGCCTTAAAAAAAAATTTCTTGGGAGTTCCATCATGGCTCAGTGGTAACAATCCCAACTAGTATCCATGAGGACACAAGTTCAATCCCTGGTCTCACTCAGTGGGTTAAGGATCCAGTGTTTGCTGTGACTGTGGCATAGGCCAGCAGCTATAGCTCCGATTGGATCCCTAGCCTAGAAACTTCCATATGCCACGTGTGGCCCTAAAAGGCAAAAAAAAAAAAATTATTGGAGTTCCCATTGTGGCTCAGCAGGTTAAGAACCCGATTAGTATACATAAGGATGCAGTTCCATTCAGCTTTGCTGTGAGCTGTGGCATAGGTTGCAGATGCGGCTCAGATCCAGCATTGCTGGGGATGTGGCGTAGGCCAGCAGCTGCAGCTCTGATTTGATTCCTAGCCTGGGAACTTCCATGTGCTGCAGGTGCAGTCCTAAAAAGAAAAAAAATTTTCTTTTTTTGGTCACAGAAGTTCCCAAGCCAGGGATGGAACTGTATCACAGCAGTGACAATGCCAGATCCTTAACCCACTGAGCCACCAGAGAATTCTCCCTACCTTAACATTTTTATTCTCTTCCCTGGCATGAGAATAGGTCCAACCTAAGTCATGATGACTAAGAGGGTTATTTCCCACCACATTCTCCATAGGTTTCTATATCTTAAGCAAAATTCATCAGATTTTTGCATGAGTTATGTTCTTCTTTGTACTCATTCTGTTCTCTGCTCTTACAACACCTTTCCCCATTTCTACACATCCACCTTATATCTATCTCTCAAAATCTAGCCCAGATGCAACTTCCTCCAGGAAGCCTGGCCCAATCCTCCTTGATGGAAATACTCTCTTCTTACCTGAGCTCTCAAAGTGTGGTGTCTCCCTTTCAGAACTTTGCATTTTCTCCATTTTATGTCAGTCCCTGCTTCAGCTCCTCCACAAGTCCCTTGGGTGCCAACTAGTTCTGACTCACCTGCCATAATCCATCCCCTGTATAGAGCCTTATTCCACATGGATGTTAAAAAAAAAATGAGCTGAACGAAATGTCGATTGCACACCAGTGAAACCAGGTAGAACAGATAGAGTAAGGAGGGATCTGAAAGAACAAAACCACCAGATTTTCACTGTGGTTATTCAGAGAGGAGGACAATTTCAGCAATCTTTGATTTTATATTTTGTGTATTTCCGAATTATTTTAATTTTTTGATATACGTGCCTTACCTTTTTTTTTTTTTTTTTTTTTGGCTATGCCCACAGCATGGGGAAGTTTCCAGGCCAGGGATCAAACCCGCACCACAGCAGTGACCTGAGCCACAACAGTGACAATGCAAGATCCTTAACCCACTGTGCCACAAGGGAACTCCCTACTTCACTTTTTTTTAATAAAAAAAAGTATTGAAAATTTCAAACATCTTTAAAAAGAGGTAGGTGGGAGGAAGAAGATAGATGTGAGTAAGCATGGTTGTAATACCTAAAATGCATTGTCTATGTGGCCAAGGTATTGAAGAAGGAGGGCTCTAGAGGTACCTGGCCGAGGTGTGTGCATAGGAAGAGGTGCTCATCCTCAAAGATCATTGACAAGGGTTTTAGAATTATTTGATTATTTAAGATATGTACATGAATACCTGATGGCAATAAAAACTTGAAAAAAAATACTGTGCATGATAAATGCCTTATGCTCACTTCCTGTGTTATCGAAAAAATTTTAATTGTATGTAATGCAATCTATTTTGAAATACAATTTTTATCACA
>PVHT021183693.1:35225949-35278133 GCA_004024745.2 Catagonus wagneri | reverse complement strand
GGTGCTCATCCTCAAAGATCATTGACAAGGGTTTTAGAATTATTTGATTATTTAAGATATGTACATGAATACCTGATGGCAATAAAAACTTGAAAAAAAATACTGTGCATGATAAATGCCTTATGCTCACTTCCTGTGTTATCGAAAAAATTTTAATTGTATGTAATGCAATCTATTTTGAAATACAATTTTTATCACATATTGAGTCTGCAGCTTATCATTTATTTTCCTCTTCTGGTCTTCACCACTACAGGAAAAGCTATCCCAGAGTTCCACAGACAAAACAGAGATTGTTTTTTGAAATTAAAAAGCACAAAGTCTTGGAGTTCCCTTCGTGGCGCAGTGGTTAACGAATCTGTCTAGGAACCGTGAGGTTGCGGGTTCGATCCCTGGCCTTGCTCAGTGGGTTAAGGATCTGGCGTTGCTGTGGCTCTGGCATAGGCCGGCGGCTACAGCTCTGATTTAACCCCTGGCCTGGCAACCTCCATATGCCACAGGCTCTAAAATTAAAAAAAAAAAAGACCAAAAAAAAGCACAAAGTCTTTCAGTGATAATTAGGAGGAGATATATTTGAGTACAGTATAAGATAACATGGCTGGGGGAAAAAAAGGTGAAATCTATTTGACAATGTATCTTCAGGCTTTGATGCATACCTTTAGGATTATTGACACAAAACTGAATTACACACGCACGTGCTCATGTGCACGCGCGCACACACACGCACACACACCTCTACTAAGAGAAGTTATAGATATTTATGCTCATTACACTTAACAACATGTATGTGCAGAACCTAAAACTACAGTCAGTTATTTTCCACTTAGAACACGAAGTAGAAGTGAGTCCAGAGAAAACATGCAGTGTGCTTTCCCAGAGTTCAATCTTGCCATAGAACACAGTGAATGTTGTCCTCTGGGAGGGAGGCAAGCCATTTAAATTCAGAGAACAGATTCTCAACACTGGCAAGCTATTTTTGGCTCAAGCTGTAGCTTAATTTGGAATCCAACCAGTTGAGGTCTTGCCTTTTCCTTGGATTGATTTTTTTTTAAATGGCAGTAGATTTCTACACATATGGAAAAGGACTTCTCCGAAAGAAGCATTTTAAATGTTCTTGCAGAATATATATTCTATAATCAGTTGAAAGAAAAGGTTGTTACAGTTTTAAAAGTTTTTGTTTATCCATAGATTGCTGTTTTAAAATTCACAGTGTATGGAGTTCCCATCATGGCTCAGCAGAAACAAATCCAACTAGGAACCATGAGGTTGCAGGTTCGATCCCTGGCCTCGTTCAGTGGGTTAAGGATCTGGTGTTGCTGTGAGCTGTGGTGTAGGTCGCAGACGAGGCTCGGATCCTGCGTTGCTGTGGCTGTGGTGTAGGCCAGCAGCTATAGCTACGATTAGACCCCTAGCCTGGGAACCTCCACATGCCGCAGGTGCCGCCCTAAAATGACAAAAGACAAAAAATAAAATAAATAAAATAAAATTCACAGTGTATGGCCCTAAAAATAGGAAAGATACTTTTAATTGGTTTATTCAACCACAGTTCTGGGGAAAAGTCAACACGCACAGCTACCTGATACAGCAGTAACTTGGCCTTAACACCAGGTGCCCAGCCCTGGAGGCTTGACCGCAATAAACATGTGGGGGATTTCTTGGCTTCCAAGAGACTGAGCTGCTGATGCTCAAAAGGATCTCCCTGGGTATCCAGACACATATTCCACCAGCCATGATGACTTGGCTGCTGTGAGGATCCTGCTCCTGACTGTCCCTCACTGAGTCTAAATTCAAATTCTAGTTAACTAGAATAAAATTGAAAATTAATTTCCTCTGGCACACTAGCCACATTGCAAGTGTTCAGCAGCCACATGTGGCTACTGGGCTACCAGAGCAGTGTAAACACTTTCCATCACGACAGAAAATTCTGTCGGACAGCACTGGTCTACACCAATGATAAAATAATATTAGGTAGTTTTGTTAAAAACAAAACAAAACAAACAAACAAAACGCTAGATAGGGAGTAAAGAGACCCACGATTTTGTCCTATTCCAGCTTTCTTTTTCTTTTCTTTTTTGACAAGCCCTTATATAGTGCTTACTATGTACCAGGTACAATTTTAAGCACTTCATACAAATCATTTAATCTTCATAACTACCCCTATTTTCAAAATAAGGAGACTGAGGCACAAAGACACTCACTTACTGAGCCAGGAAGTGGTAGGATCTAGATAGGACCCCAGGTATTCTGCCTTCAGATTCTGTGGTCTTAACCCCTGCTTAATGCTGCCTTTCTGAGAATCCATGTGACCTGGGGAAATTGCTTCACATCACTCATCAGATGAGAAAAGCAGACCGAATGCCTCCTGAGGTCCTTTGCACTGGCATGGTCTAGGATTCATTCACTTATGCAGTGGTTGTGTAGTGTCTGCTCTGGAGAGAGAGTGTATTAGATGCTGGATATACAGCAACAAACAAAGCAGACACAGCCCCCCCCCGTAGTAAGAGAAGCAGATATTAAACATATAAATACACGGACAATTGTCACAGGGAACAGTGTGATGAAGGACTGCCCTTCAGCACTAGGAGTGTTGAATGAAATCTGATCCAGGCAGAGGTGGCTCTTCCGGGCAGGTGAATCTTGAACAGTGCAACCAACACCCAGAGTGGGGGAGACCAGGGGCCTCTACTGTCCTGGCTGCTGCCACCCAATGAGGGTCAGCTGTGCCCCCTGTGATGTGTTCATGGTCCCTGCGGGAGGGGGTGGGAGGGAGAGGATGAGTTTGGAGGTTTGGGTGAGCAGGACCACAGAGAAACAAAATTTGCTCTCCCTCAGGGAGCTTTTCTCCTGGGTTTGCCCATATTCGTGTCTCCAGGGCAACCAGTGTGCATGCCTACGTCAGAGTTAAAAATGGAACACAGGCACATCTGTATAGTGGACCAGAAATAATTTGGGTTTTAGCCTATGAGCAACTTAAACGCAGGGGCTACCTGAGCACACGCCTGTGTCAGTAATGTCAGTGGTGATGCAGCACGTGTGTGCACAACTCAGCTAGGAAACTTGGAAGTTTGCTTCAGGGCTTCTGACTCCAGAGACTTTGCTCCAGAAAGAGCACTGATTCGTAACCCTGTAAGTGGGAAGTTTTGTTTAAAGAAAAAAAAACATTTAAAAGAAATAAAAGAGCAAATAGGAACCTTGTTCTGAAGAGGCCTTTTCTCCTTCTCTCACTTTTCTGCAGTGAGTTTTCCCCAAATCTCAGGCCCAAATTTCTCTCTCTTCAGCAAATTCATTCTATTTCATGGTTTTCATCAGCTCATCAGTAGATGGTGCAAATGCAGACAGGAGGCAAAACCAGGAGATATCCCACTATGGCCTTGAACCTGCATACCAGGAAGAAAGATTACCTTCTGAGGGTTAATACAGAACTAGGGCAGTGGCTCAGATGAGTGACTGATTCTAATAGAGGCAACTTAAAATGAGGGCTGCAAACTCAGTGCCTCCAGTGGCAGACAGGAAAATGAGCTGGGAATTATATGCTGCTTCTATTGCTCCAGCTAATTGTTGCCCGATTCCTTTTCTCTATTTTTCTTTCTAAAAAAGAGAAGTGAGAAATCTTAATTTTCATATAAAATGTGTAACTAATGCTGTACATTAAATGGTACAATCCACATCTGCAGGATAGATGTGGTCTTTTGCTCCTAAGATTTGATAATCTCATCGTATCTAAAGGAAGACACTGCCTATGGGGAAGGGAGTTGACAGAAGAAAATAATAAAGGGAGGATGAGTAGAGAGTGAACAGAGGTCAAGGGTCTGTAATACTGCAGGTAAGCAAAGCACAATAATCCCCTCCATGGAGCAAGTATGTATTGAGTCACCTCGAGTTAGAGAGGCATGCCTCAGATGACTATGGCTTGAAAACATCAGCTGCTAGAATTATCCAGCTAACTCTAGTCACTCAGGTTTGGTCCATACCATACTACTGATGCTTATCATTTAATTTCCTAAGATCTGTCTACAGGCAGAGAATGAAAATATGAATATTTAGTTTGTTAATTTTACTTCACCTCCTAAAATAATAATTAGGCATTCTGATTTTACAAATTTGTATCTTTTGGTTAAACCCAAGACCTTATCATCTAAGACATGCCTGATACTCAAATTTATTTGTGATAATACACATATGATTTATATATATTGTTATAGATATATCTCAGGTCTTAGATCTGGAATCACTCCCTCCTCCAAGGAGTCTTGTCTTCTTGAGTGGGAAATGGTATTTAAAGGCCACAATCTGTGCTGTCATTACATCTAGGCCTTTTCAGTGGTCAGAGCTAGGAAATACATAGTTCTGTAAACTTAAAAAAAAATCACAGGCACATACTGATATTTCCAATTCAAATTTAACATTACAAGGGTTATATATATGCATATAGCATATCACTGTGGAAAATCTTGATTTCTAACAACATTAACACAGTTGTTTGCTTCACCCTGTAATATAAAAAATAGTTGCAAGATAATGTTGCTGTTAACAATAAAACTACTTAATGCATGAAGTTTATGATTTCTTTGCAGCTCTGAGCTTAGAATGTATTCCACTGATGATATACTGCGTTAATACTTTGAAGTAATTATTTTCTCTATATAGTTATATCACTAACTTGGTAAGTAGTTGAAAACGATGAAACATTCATTTTAATTCTTTCCTCATTTTTAGCAATTACTTTTCCTTTTGAGTTATCTTTTGGAAACTGTAAAATATGATCATGATTCTAAAATTACATAATAAAGTATACTCTGGGAAGAATTACTTCCATCTACATTTTTATTAGTTTAGGTTGATCTCTGCAGTGTAACTTTTTGCAAATACAAAGGTATCTTGTAACCCTATCCCTTTCTTCTTTTATTTTTTTCTTTTTAGGGCTGCTGTACCCAAGGCATATGGAAGTTCCCAGGCTAGGGGTCTATCAGACCTGTATTGGAGCTGTAGCTGCCAGCCTACATACACCAATGCCAGATCCAAGCAGCATCTGTAACCTACACCGCAGCTCAGGGCAACAACCAATTCTTTAACCCACTGAGCGAGGCCAGGGATCAAACCCGCGTCCTCATGGATACTAATCAGGTTTGTTACTGCTGACCCACAACAGGAACTCCCCTATGCTCTTCTTACATGAAACTGAGAGGAAGAGTAGTGTGGGAGTCTCATGCTTTGGCTGCTGCCACTCCAGTGAGGGGTCATCTGTCCCACACATCCCCTATAGTGTGCTTGTGGGTCTGTGTGAGTGAGAACACTGTGGTTATATAAGAAAATGTCCAAATTTGCCTTTTGCATTTAGATACTATCAGTTAAAATTCATTATGTATGAAACCAAAGCCTCAGCCTTCTCCTCGAACGAACTCTGCCTCTAAACTTCCCTGTGTGTGTTCTCAGCACCTCAGTTCTCCTCATCAACCAGTATCAAAACTTTGGTCACCTTGGACTTCCCCATTTTATTTAGTCTTCATCCACTATCAATCACAAAGACATTTGATATTGATATTTCTGGGCACCAACTATATATGCCAAGGAGTTCCCGTCGTGGCGCAGTGGCTAACGAATCCGACTAGGAACCATGAGGTTGCGGGTTCGATCCCTGGCCTTGCTCAGTGGGTTAAGGATCCGGCGTTGCCGTGAGCTGTGGTGTAGGTTGCAGACACAGCTCGGATCCTGCGTTGCTGTGGATGTGGCGAAGACTGGCAGCTATAGCTCCTGTTAGACCCCTAGCCTGGGAACCTCCATATGCTGTGGGTGCGACCCTAGATAAGGCAAAAAGACCAAAAAAAAAAAAAACCTATATATGCCAAGCACATGATAAATAAGACATGATTGGTGATTCCAAAGAGTTTATATTTCAGTGACAAAGTCACAGAGTAAACAAATGATCCTAGTATGGTGAAGATGCTATAATTGAAGGAGGCAGGAGATGTTTTGGGAGAAGAAAGGGAAGGCAGAAAACTCTAACAAAGGAGAACTTCACAAAGAAGATGATGCCTGAGCTGAGTTTTAGGAGGAAGAGGAAGTAGGATTCAACCAGGAGAAGAGGATGAAGATGGGAGAATAAACATCCTAGGCAGAGAGAGCTCAGAGGTAATGGAGAGGAGGAGGTGTTTCAAGAACTACAGAATTTTCAATATGCATGGAGTGTCATAGCTTGGCAGAAAAAGAAAGGTAATTAGAGACCCAATGGTGAAGAATTTTGTTCACTTACAATGTAACATATTGCGGTTTTTTTACCTGAACTCTGGCAGTCCTTGAAAGATTTTAAATTGTGTAGTGATAAAATCAGAATTGTATTTTAAAAAAATCATTGTGAAAGTTGGTCAGAGAATGAAATGAAAGAGGAAAACTCTGGAGGCAAGACTAATGCCATAATTCAGGGGAGAAGTGATGAATGCCTGAACCAAGGGCAGTGGCAGAAAACATAGTGGTAAGAAAACTGACTTGAGAGACGTAAAGGAGCAGAACCAAGAAGATAGGGAAAGTAGACGATGACTCTAGGACACCCTTAGGCCTCTGGTTTTGCCAACTAAGTGGGTGGTTGGCACCACTGACTTAGAAGAGGAGAACAAGAAGAGAAGCACAAGGCTGGAAGATGATAAGCAAGGATGATGGTAGCCAAGCAGAATAACACTGAAAAAAGTATTCACTCAGCAAATATCTATTGGGCATCTACTATGTGAAAGGCACATGGTTTTCTAGGATGTGAGCAACATACCGTGAAATAAGGGCGAGGATGTGCAGGAGTTTATTTATAGCAGAGAGAGGATTAGGGAGGGAGAGAGGAAAATTTAGAAAAGAGCAGAGGGATGAGTATTAATGGGGATGAGAATATGGAGCTTACATTTGAGAAATACAAAGAGAACAACTGATCTCAGTGATCCAAACAGTATGTTGCCCTAAAATGGCTTCAGTGTGAATAGATGCTAAGCCCCAGGGAGATTCAGAGGCTGGTGAACCAGGTTCCTATCAATTCTTCCTCTATTCCTGTAGCCTCCTTTTCATTGTCATTGTTATTACCAGAGCTCAGACACTTTCTCCCTGTTCCTTTAATCTGTATATTTCTCCTTATCGTTTGTATCTCTGCAACATATAAGCAAAAAAGAAGAAAGTTTAAATATAGCTTATAATCCTGTCACTCAAAGATAAATACTGTTAAAATTTTAAAAGAATTTTCCTTTTTTTTTTTTCCTAATGAAGGGGGCAAGAGAGAAGAATATTTTTCATTTACAAAAAGAGGGATTCACATTTTATATTTTGCTTTTCTTCATGCTTTTTAAAAACCTAACCAGTATAACATGGATTTCTTCCTCTGCCCTTAAAGATACTTCTACAGCAATTTTTAGTGATCTAATAGCACTATGTGGTATTTTATAACTTTCAGAATTAAGAGTAACTCTTACCATTTCCACATTATGCCATCTTTTCCTTCTCCAAATCCAAGTTTATTGTCTGTGCCACTTATTTGACTTCTTATCACAATCTACTTTATGATATTTTATATTATTAAGTTTTTATAAGCTTGTATTTTGGCCGTACCAAATATTGTATGTATTACTCAGCTTAGGTTAATCATGCTGCCGTAGCAAAACAAACAAACAATGGCTTACAACAACAAAAATATTCATTTCTCATTCATGTTTCATGTTAGCTACAGGTTAGCTATGGATCAGCTTCACAACTCTCTTCACTATGGGATCTGTACTGGAAGCAGCCTCTATCTGGGACAAGCCATGCTTGTGACAGGGTGGCAAAGAATGATGCAGCAACCAAGTGATGGCTCTTAAAGCATTTTCTTGGAAGTTTTGTATTTCATTCCCGCTCATACTTTATTGGCCAATACAAGTAACATGGTCAAGCCTGATGTCAGTGAGTGGCAAATCCTCTCACATGGAGAGACAGTGAGTCACTGAAACAATAAAAAAAATACACCTCAATTCCAAATGCCTGTGTATTTTGCTTATTCTTTTTTTTTTTTTTTTTGGTCTTTTTGCCTTTTATGCGGAGCCGCACCTGCTGCATATGGAGGTTCCCAGGTTAGGGGTCTAACAGAAGCTATAGCTGCTGGCCTTCACCACAGCCACAGCAACATGGGGTATTTTGCTTATTCTTTATGTATCATCTTTCTGAACTAGCTGGATTTTGTGAGCAAAATTATTGAATAGCTTTGTATTTCTTACCATCTTTCATATATGATTGAATGGCCTTTCTTTCTTCAACTATGGACATTATTTGGAGAAGATCTGAAAGATTTTTCTTACAGCTTTGAGGTATTATCACACAATCGTGTCTTTATGATTGAAAAAGTTCACTTTTTTTTGGTCTTTTTGCCTTTTTTATGTAGAGCCGCACCCACGGCACATGGAGGTTCCCGGGCTAGAGGTCTAACAGGAGCTGTAGCCGCCGGGCTACGCCACAGCCACAACAACGCGGGATCCGAGCCGCGTCTGCAACCTACACCACAGCTCATGGCAACGCCGGATCCTTAACCCACTGAGCAAGGCCAGGGATTGAACCCACAACCTCATGGTTTTTAGTCGGATTCGTTAACCACTGAGTCACGAAGGGAACTCCTGAAAAAGTTCACTTTGATCAAAGTAAAAGCTTTAGGAGTTCTCGCCATGGCACAATGGGTTAAGAATCCTACTGCAAGAGTTTCCATTGCAGCACAGAGGAAACAAATCCAACTAGTATCCATGAAGATACGGGTTCGATCCCTGGCCTCACTCAGTGGGTTAAGGATCCGGTGTTGCCATGAGCTGTGGTGTAGGTCATAGACATGGCTCAGATCCCACATTGCTGTGGCTGTGGTATAGGCCAGCAGCTGTAGCTCCAATTCGACCCCTAGCCTGGGAACTTCCATATGCCCTACTGCGTCAGCGCCAATTCAATCCCCAGCCCAGTGTGTTAAAAGGATTGGGCATTGTCGTAGCTGTGACTGGGATTCAGCCCCTGGCACAGGAGCGCCCATATGCCATGAGTGCAGCCATAAAATTAAAAAACAAAAACTTTAATCCCTCATCAGTTTAAAACTCCTTCTCTCTTCCACAGCTCTGAATCAGACCTAGGTTTGGACACGTGCAGCGAAAGGGTCTGTTTTTCTCTCCTTGTTCTACCTCTTTCCCAGTCATTCTGCTTGGCTGGTGTCACGCTGGCTTAGGTCCTCTATCTAACAGAGGCTGAGTTGCTCTTTCTCCCATGAGATGTTTTTGTGTGTTGTCTGAAGACTCCCTGCTAGAAGCCCCAGCTGCACTGTCCCCTGGCGTGGGCAAGCATCTTGCAGTTGTCTCCCCACTCTTCCCGCAGCTCTTGCTTCTCGCTTTACATCCCACTCTTCCTCTCAGGGCCATCTTGTCAGGCAGACACACCTCTGGAATGAAGACCCTTTTTTTTTTTTTTTGTCTTTTTGCCATCATGTAGAGCTGCATCCACGGCATATGGAGGTTCCCAGGCTAGGGGTCTAACAGGAGCTGTAGCTGCCGCCATTCGCCACAGCCACAGCAACGCGGGATCCGAGCCGCGTCTGCAACCTACACCACAGCTCACGGCAACGCCGGATCCTTAACCTACTGAGCAAGGCCAGGGATCAAACCCGCAACCTCATGGTTCTTAGTCGGATTCGTTAACCACTGAGCCACGAAGGGAACTCCAAGAATGAAGACTCTTTAAAACACCTCATGCTGACCACCTACTGCCATGTCCACGAGGGGTCACTGGAAATACTCATATTTTTGCTCCACCAAATTCTGAAAATGCTGGCTGTTTCCCCCTAAAGACTTTGCTCCTCGCTCTGTCATTAGGGGCAGCTCTAGTGAGCCCTTGTCTTTAGAATTTTCCACATGCAATTCAGTTTCCAGGTCCTCCAGACACCTGAAGACCCATGGCAAGTTCTTTGAGATGTTCTCTTACAGTTCTTATCTCACTTAAGGTGGGCGTGGGATGGGAAGATTTCAAAGCACAGTGCTCCAAAGACTGTTTCCAACAGTGACACTCACCTCATCTCTAGGATGGAGGTGGGAGATGAGCTCAGAGTCACAACATAAGTTTTATAACCTCTTACCAGGCTCCTAAAGCTAGGTCAGTATCTCCTTTTGTTTACTACTTTGGGATTATAGCCATTACAAGGACAAAACGATATCATGCCATATACATTCAGAATTTATTTACTTATTTATTTTATTGATTTATTTTTGCTTTGTAGGGCCGCTCTCGTGGCATATGGAGGTTCCCAGACTAGGGGTCTAATCGGAGCTGTAGCTGCCGGCCTACGCCAGAGCCACAGCAACGCCAGATCCGAACTGTATCTGTGACCTACACCACAGTTCACGGCAACACCAGATCATTAACCCACTGAGCGAGGCCAGGGATCGAACCCGCAACCTCATGGTTCCTAGTCGGATTCGTTTCCACTGCACCACGAAGGGAACTCCCAGAATTTATCTTTTCTACTTGTGACATGTTTTACACTCCAACTGGTTAACATTAGGCCTGAGTGAGAGACGGGAGAGAGCCATATCTAGTTATTTTTATCAAAAGTTACCTCTTTCTTAGATATAACATAGCTGCATAGAATACTTTCAACACTATTAAAAAAAAAAAAAAACTGCACAGGAGTTCCCATCATGGCTCAGTGGAAATGAATCCAACTAGGAACCATGAGGATGAGGGTTCGATCCCTGGCCTTGCTCAGTGAGTTAAGGGTCTGGTGTTGCCGTGATCTGTGGTGTAGGTTGCAGACGTGGCTTTTATCCTGCATTGCTGTGGCTGTGGCATAGGCCGGCAGCTCTAGCTCCAATTAGACCAGTAGCCTGGGAACCTCCACATGTCACTGGTGCGGCCCTAAAATGACAAAAGACAAAAAAAAAAAAAGCACAGACTTATGAAATAGCAAATAAGACTAGAAAATTTAGACTTATCATCTATATGAATGAAAAGGGTTGTGATATCAAAGTAAAGTAGTTATGAAACCTTACATGTCCCACCCATCTCTGGCAACTCTGATCAACTGGGAAGAGGGTACACTTAGTAAGATCTGGGAGTTCAGAACTCAGCCATACCTCCTGTTTAGTTCAACTGAGCTGAACTGTTATTAACCTTGCAAGCAAAAGAAAGAAATGCAGAGACTCAGGACCAATATTTCAAATCTTGGTTGCTAGCAAATGAAAAACAGATTGAACAAGTTTGGCTTGTGATTCATTCTACAATTTAAAGCCACTGCCCTTTAATTTAGTCTTTTGAATGCAATTGTAGTAGGTTTGCCTCCTTGTATTTGGAGGCAACCCACCATGAAGGTTGAAGGCTGTGTCTGGGCTGCTTGCTGGCACTAGATAGTACTGAATGCAATGACACTATGCTCCCAAAAGTATTAATTATAAGGGTCTTAGAATAGAAACATGGAACAGAAAATCAAAGATGTTCTTAGTTCACTGCTAGTAAACAAATGGCAAGCCACAAATGACAGAGGTTCTCTTTGTTGGAGGTAAAACCACTGACATTGACCAGCTACTGAAGCCCAAGCAGATACTTTAACAAGCTGTGTAGCTGATAATAGGAATTTTTTCCTGAAAAAAATTGTAATTGAAGTATAGTTGATTTACAATGTCATGTTAGTTTCAGGTATACAGCAAAGGATTCAGTTATACATATATGCATGTATATTATTTTTCAGGTTATTTTCCCTTACAGGTTATTACAAAATATTGAGCATAGTTTCCTGTGCTATACAGTAGGTCCTTGTTGGTTACATATTTTATTTTTTGTTGCACCCACGTCACGTGGAAGTTCCTGGACCAGGGATCAATCCTGTGCCACAGTAGTAACAAGGCCAGATCCTTAACCCACTGAGCCATGAGGGAACTCCATATTTTATATATAATAGTGTATATATGTTAACCCCAAACTCCTAAGTTATCCCTCCCCACTTCCTGAAAAAGTTCAAACATACCGAAGTTGATAAAATTGTATTACCTTTCATGTATTCACCAAGCTTTTTTTTTTTTTTTTTTTGCTTTTTAGGGCCACACCCTTGGCATATGGAGGTTCCCAGGCTAGGGGTTGAATCAGAGCTACAGTTGCTGGTTATGCCACAGTCACAGCAAGGCAGGATCTGAGCTGAGTCTGTGACTTACACCACAGTTCATGGCAACGTCGGATCCTTAACCCACTGAGAGAGGCCATGGATGGAACACACAACCTCATGGTTCCGAGTTGGATTCATTTCCACTGCACCACGATGGGAACTCCCAGCACCTAGATTTTATATTGACATTTTGCTTTACTATAGAGATGTCTACTTATCCATCTTTTTATCTATCCACCAATCCATCTTCTTTTTAACACACTTCAAAGTAAATAGCAGACATCAGTACATTTCACCTCTAAACACTTCAGCCTTTCTAGTAGCTGGAGTTCAACATTTGCTTAGGGTTTGTGTGTGTGTGTGTGTGTGTGTGTGTGTGTGTGTGTAGTAAAATTTATACACAGTGAAAAGCGCAAATCTTAAATGTACCATTTGACAAGTTTTAACAACACATACACCTGGAACATAGGGTTTTAATCTCCAATCTAAATGACTTACATTTTACTTTCTGGGTTGCGTATTCCATCTCATCAGCTTTAACTGGCTTAGATTCTTTTTCAAAAGCTTTAATTTCAAAAGCCACTAAAAGGATAAACTACCACCACCTACCTAATTATTCCCTCTACTCACTAAAAAAAGAAAAAAAATACTAGAAAATATTATGATAAAAATGATGCCACTCACAGTGATACCTAAAATATGAAATACCTCAAAGTTTATGAGAAATGTGTGACATAAATTAAGGAAACTATAAATCAACTGAAAGATTAAAGAAGGTTTTAATAATATGAAAAAAAAGCCATACACCTAAGTGGAGAGAGTAAAACAGTGTAAAGATGTTCATTCTCCCCAACTTAATTTATAGGCTTAAGATCTTTGAGATTGAAATATCAGTGGGGCTTTCCATCTATAACAAAAGGATTATGAAATTTTTGATAGAAAAATCTGAAACAGAAGAACATTACCCTATTAAACAAATACACAGCAGAGGATGATGGTGCTTGGAATAAAAAGGTAATAATAGAAGTGGTGAGAAGGGGTCAGATTCTGCACATGCCAGAGGCAGAGCAAATGGAGTGAGGGAAAAAAAAAAGAGGAATGCAAGGGTGATGCCAGGTTTTTACCTCAGCTATTACTGCAATGTAGAAGATGAGGATAAAATATCAGGAGGGAGGAGAAGGGGAGCAGGAGTTTGATGATGTTTCCAATGTTAAGTTTTAGATGGTTAACATGCATCCAAGAGGAAATACCAAGTCGGCATTGGATATTTGGGTGCCCATGTTCAGGCTAGAGTTATAAACACCAGAAAAAAAAACCACCTAGGGAGTGACTCTAAGACAGAAGAGATAAGGTCTGGAAACTGAGAGCTTGGTAGACATAGAGAGGTGTTACCAAGATATCCCTTCAAGGAAAGACTCTCACCCTACCTTCCTTTGGAAAGCCACTTCACCCAAAGCCTTGCCCTTTCCCAGGCCGCCTCGCTGACTGGGCGAGGAGCTCAGCCATTTTTGTCCAATTGCAGGTCAGCTCTGACCAGTAACTATGTGCTTCAGGCTCCGGGTTGGGCTAATTACTGCTTTGTTAGCCTTCTACTGCGATGGACTTCTCTCCCCAGCTCGGCTCTCCATCTTTTCATAGGTGTTGACCCCTAAGATCATGCAACAAACTGTCTCAGCATCTGCTCCCAGAGAATAAAAACTTTAACATAACAGCACGGAGAAACCAGTGAAGAAAGAGAGGCCTTTGAAGCAGAAGAGTAACCAAGAAAAAGGAGGGGCTGAGAAGCTCAGAGAAATTTTTTTTTTTTCATTTTTCATTTTAATTCTTAGAGTCGCACCCGCAGCAAATGGAAGTTCCCAGGCTAGGGGTCAAATCAGAGCTGTAGCTGCTGGCCTACGCTACAGCCACAGCAATTCAGGATCCAAGCTGCTTCAGAAACCTACACCACAGCTCACAGCAGTGCCTGATCCTTAACCCACTGAGCGGAGCCAGAGATTGAACCCGTATCCACAAAACCTGCTGTATCAAACATCCCTAGGTGTCCCTCAATAAGTTTTCTTTACCAAGTTTTGAACTCCCAGATGTCAGATGGACTTCTGGCTGTCCAAAGTAAAGATAAAATTCCACAATTTCCCTCAAAGCTAGATGTGGTAATATGGCTTAGCTCTGGCCAATAACACAACGATCGCTGCTTCAGGGAATCTTCCTTTAAAACAAAACAAACCAGGAGTTTCCTTGTGGCTCAGATTCAGCATTGTCACTATTGTGCCTTGGGTTCGATCCCTAGCCTGGGGAACTTCTGCATACCACTGCATGTTTGTGGCCGAACAGCAACAACAACAAACCAAAGCAAAACAAAAACGGCAAGGCAAAATCTTCACCCTTTCCTGGCCCTCCCTTCCTGATGCTCAGAATACGTCCAGGATTGCTAAAACTCCTTGCTGGCCTGGCTGTACCTTAGGGATTAGTGAGTCTGGAATGGAGGGATCTGTATACCAGCTCAGGAGTGCTTTCATCTAGACTTATAAGAGCAAAAAACCGTGTTTTATTTTGTTTTTTAAAGTTTCAGTCACTCTTGGGCTAATCTAATCCTAAATTGTGTGTCTACCCTAATCTTTTTTCTACTCCTCCCTCACCCCGCTGATTTACCACTCCTGTCCCTTCTGCTCTTTGTGCATGCCTCTGTCACATTTCATGATGTATTGTCATGACTTCAGTGTCTTAGTAGGTGCTCTGAGTTTGTTAAAATCTGTGAAAGGATTTCAGTCTGTTCATGTGGATCTTTATAATTTAAAATTTTCTTGGCAATTCCCGTTGTGGTTCAGCGGAAATGAATCTGACTAGCATCCATGAGGACGCAGGTTTGATCCTGGCCTTGTTCAGTGTGTTAAGGATCTGGCGTTGCCGTAGGCCAGTGGCTACAGCTCAGATTCTATCCCTAGCCTGGGAATCTCCATATGCCATGGGTGCAGCCCTTAAAAAAAAAAAAACAGAGGGAGAGAGAGACAAAAAATTTTTTTTTAATTTTTTATCCTTCCAATTAAATCACAAGCACTTTGAACACACAGATTTTTTTCTTATTCTCTCTGTAAAATTTCCATTTGGTTCTTTATATTTTCTATTTCTATGCTGAGAATTTTTATCTTTCTATATGTTTCAAGGGTGTTCATCTTTATTTCTTCAAACTTTCTTTTTTTTTAACGGTGGCACCTGCAGCATATGCAAGTTCCCAGGCCAGGGAGTGAATCTGAGGGGCAACGGTGATTTACAGTTGGATTATTAACCTATTGCAGCACAGTGGGAACTCCCCTCTAAAAACGGTTTTATAATAGCTACTTCAAGTATTTTGTCATATAATTCTAACATATATGTCATTTTGTTATTGGCATCTATTGATTGTCTTTTCCAATGTGAGTTGAGACTTTACCGGTCCCTTTTTTTTTTTTTAGGGCTGCACCCACGATAATATGGAGGTTCCCAGGCTAGGGATCGAATCAGAGCTACAGCTGCCGGCCTACGCCAGAGCCACAGCAACACCAGATCCGAGCTGTGTCTGCAACCAACACCACAGCTCACGGCAACGCTGGATCATTAACCCACTGAACAAGGCCAGGGATCGAACCCGCAACCTCATGGTTCCTAGTCTGATTTTTTAACTGCTATGCCACAAAGGGAACTCCTACTGGTACTTTCAATGCTGAGAATTTTGGATTGTGTTCTGGATATTTTGAACATTATAGGGCTCTGGGTCTTACTGAAATCCTATGGATAATGTTGATGTTTTTGTTTTAGTGGATAACTGACCTGGTTGGGTTCAGGCTACAAATCTGGATCACACTTTTGGGTTTGAGGCTGCCTTGAGTTCAGGCTAGAGAATATTAAAGGGATAACAATCAGAAAGACCCATCAATTCAGGGATCTTTCAAATTCTGACCTTTTTCTCCAATCTATCTGCTATGATTTCTTTTTCAAGAATCCTAATATAGCTATTCCATGGATTCTGTCTAGATTTTATAGTGTTATTCAGTGGGTGAGACAGAGTGAATTGTGCTATCTTGCCCAGAACAGATCCTTACTAGGTCATTTTTAAAATGTACATCCTTAATTTCTACAGAGGTTGAATAGAAGAAATGACTATACAACAAATGTTTTAAGTTTCTAGTACAGTCCTTATGATGTATCCTGATCTATTGCAGGATTTATAGTGCTCTGTTCAGGAGTTCCCACTGCAGCTTAGCAGGTTAAGAACCCAACATAGTGTCTATGAGGATGCAGGCTGGATCTCCGGCCTTACACAGTGGTTTAAGGATCTGGCATTGTCACAAGCTGTGTTGTAGGTCACAGATGGGGCTCAGATCTGGCATTGCTGTGGCTGTGGCATAGGCCAGCAGCTGCAGCTCTGATTTGACCCTTAGCCTGGGAACTTCCATTTGCTGCAGGTGTGGTCCTAAAGAGAAAAAATAAAATAAAGTGCTCTGTGCAAAGAAGTTGGGAAGTGTGGAAAAAGTCTAAACCTTGAAATTAAGCAATCCTAGATTTGAACATAAATTTCATGAATTGAAAATGCATTACTTGGGGTGGTCCAGGGTGCTGAGTCAGTAGCAGTCCGAAGGAAGGAAGGAAGGAAGGAAGGAAGGAAGGAAGGAAGGAAGAGGAAGGAAGGGAGAAAGAAAATGCATTACTACGATGTTCACTGAGAGGATAAAATCATACCATATATGAAAACTCTCCACCATACATAACAGAGAATAAATGTTAATTCCTTTTAGAATTTAGTATCACGAAAAGATTGCTTGAAGAAATAGTGTACTTCTTTTGGTCATATGGTAAGAATTATGTAACTTGTATTTTTCCTCACGCTTTGGCTGACAGGAGGCTCAGAGCTAAGTGTGATGAGCAATCAATATGTTCATTTGTGGAAGTGGTATATGTGCCTCTGTAGAATAAGATGGCATTTTATTTTCCATCTTTTATCTCAAAAGCCAAATTGTATAATGTGACTTTTAAGGTAAAATATTTTAAGCTTTTTGGATGTAGATAGAACATAGGCACAAAAAAGCTAGTATATACTCTGACTTTTAATTTATATGGCATTACTAAGCATTTTATGTTCCTTAATTGAAAGTTTGCAGTTATTTGAATTAAAGATAGCTATTTCAGAGTCATGAACATTCAGTCACAGAAGAGTTACAGTTTACCACTGAAATTCACATTTTAGAATTAGAGCTAGCATTTTTCTCAAATTGACATTGCTCCTACTTAAGACTCATTTTAAAAAACATTTAAAATAAGATGCTGGTAATACATGGAGAATATTTTTCTAACAAAATCAGATGATGTGATAGGCTTTGGTTGTATAATTTTCCTTCAAATATTATTAGCACATTCATCACAGTAAACAGTACGCCTTTCTTTGTTAAACACTGCAGGAATTGGCTGATAGTCTAAAGACATTCACAGTAAGCACATTTGTATTAAACGACTCTATTTAAAATAGGTTTGGTTAGATTTTGAAATAATGAAGTATCTCATGCTTCTGATGAAAGCTTTCTTTTTTCCTTTCAGATTTCTCTTAGAAGGAGCCATTTTTAAATAGAAGTGTTTTCCAACTACAGGCCCAATTTCTCCATTTGATTTATGCCAATATGTTTTTTAAAGAGTTGTATTATTCTGTTGTGAGGCCAGATGTTTAAACAGTTTTGTTTTGTTTTTAATTTGCAAGCACAAGCTCACCTTTCACAGGCCGATACAACTTCCTACTTATTGCAAGCTGTTTCTAAAGCCTTAGATTTTTCCCTAGTAATTCAGTTCATGGCAGTACAGCAGTATGTTGGCTGAATTCGAGGTAAAACTTTGCTTTTTTAATTTTAATTTTTAGTTTTTTGTCTTTTTAGGGCCACACCCCCAGCATATGAAGATTCCCAGGCTAGGGGTCTAACAGGAACTGCAGCTGCTGGCCTTTGCCACAGCAACAGCAACACAGGATCCAAGCCGTGTCTGCAACCTACACCACAGCTCATGGTAACTGCAGATCCTTAACCCACTGAGCAAGGCCAGGGATTGAACCTGCGTCCTCATGGATACTAGTTGGGTTTGTTAACCACTAAGCCACTACAGAAACTCCAAACTTTGCTTTTTTAAATGTCTTGGTCAGTTTCTGCCTGCTAAGATCCCCTTTGGGCTTAAGTGTGATTGCGATTTGCCACATCAAGTAAAATAAAAGCAAAACCTGTACTATGTCACTAAGAATTCCTCCTAAAATTCAGTTGGAATCCTCTAATAGCTCACTGACTTATTGCAGGAGGTGTCAGTATTATTATTATTTATGTGTTATATTTTCTTGCTCTTGTTTAGTAAAAAAATATACAAATATTCTTCAACTTCAGTCAAAAAAATTGATGACTGTAGCTGGGAATTGGAAAAGTAGTTTAAGAGCCCCTGAAATTAATGTCACAACTTTAAGATGGATCCAAATAAGCAGGGAAGTGTTCACCTAAAAGGGAATTAGGTAAATAAACACATGACTATTTTCAATTGTTTAACAGAAGGATGGCTTGAAGAATAGTCACAATTAGTGAAAAGAAGGCAGTTACAGAACCCACATCCCAGTACAGACTCACCATCAGCCCCCTTGGCCTTCCAGTCACACTGGATTTGCAGTTTCCCAAGCCTCACACACTGTTTTTTTCCCAAATGAGCCTTCTCACAAGCTATCACTTCTTTCTCCTTATTTTCTTCAAATTTCAGCTTAAATGTTACTTCCCGATACCTGGAACCAGGTTAGACTTTGTTTGCTTTATGCACTTGCAGCTGGCCACTAAAGTAATAGTGGGGGGTAAGTAAGGTGGGTGGATCTCAGCCTCATTTTAGAGATGGGATGGAGTTAAGGAAACTGAGGTGGAGAGTGATGAGATGAATTACCCAACATCACTCTCACCCAAGTGAACAGCAGAACTTCACGAAGCATCTTCTGATGCTGTAGAGCAAGTCTTTTATGTTAGTCAAATGGCTCTTATCCTAAACTGTACTTCCTAAATAAAGTGCTCTAGGAATTCCCGTCATGGCTCAGTGGTTAACGAATCCAACTAGGAACCATGAGGTTGCAGGTTCGAGCCCTGGCCTTACACAGTGGGTTAAGGATCCAGCGTTGCCGTGAGCTGTGGTGTAGGTTACAGATGTGGCTCGGATCCCGCATTGCTGTGGCTCTGGCATAGGCTGGTAGCTATAGCTCCAATAAGACCCCTGGCCTGGGAATCTCCATATGCCGTGAGTGTGGCCCTAGAAAAGGCAAAAAAGACAAAAAAAAAAAAAATATATATATATATATGCTCTAAACTTCCAAAAGCAAACAAATCTAATGAAATCCTAAGAGTTTACCATCTTAAATTTGAGTTGAGAGCAAAATACGGTATCCTAACTGTATGACTGAAATATAAGCTTTCTGAACAGAAGGAATAGCAGAAAGGGATTTAAGAATCAGTGAATAACAGCTTAAAATATGATTTTAAAGTGATAATGTTTAAAGCACAGGAGGCTGGAGTTTATGTACTGGAAGACAACGCGTTACTAGAGTTAGATGGGGGAAGAGGCACTCCACGTTAGTACTGATCAAATGTCAGTAGAAGGAGTTCCCATTGTGGCACTGCGGTAATGGACCCGGCTAGTATCCATGAGGACGCAGGTTGGATCCCTGCCCTCACTCAGTGGGTTAAGGATCCAGCATTGCTGTGAGCTGTGGTGTAGGCTGGCCACAACAGCTCTGATTGGATCCCCCTAGCCTGGGAACTTCCATTTGCTACAGGTTCAGCCCTTAAAAAAAAATCAGCAGAGAATTATGTTCTGCTTTGCATTTCACAACTACAGAAAAGAGGGGAGCGCCCTAGTGGGGTCATTGCATTTTACAAAGCTAAATAAATATTAGTTAAAATATTATTTGAAATTTGGTAATAGGGGATAGAGTTATCAGATGTTCTTGCTGTCCAGTGCTAGGCTTGACTTATTATTTCCACACCTATTTTATAACTCTGCACAGGCAGAGATTAACTTGTAGATACAGTTGAGTCTCATTATTCCTGATAGTGTTCTATAAAGTTGCCATGAACACTGAATTAGCAAATACTGACTATTGCTTCTGAGAAATACAGTGCTAGTTTCCTGAGAGCTCTGGTCACAATATTTTCATTAATTGATTATTACAGAACCTTGTTTTACATAGGCTTTTCTGTAAGAACATCTTATTTAATATATACATATATAATATTAATTTCTGAGCACTGAACTCATGGCTGATAGCCCTGTAACTCATGCCTGAACAAAACTAACCTAATACACACCACAGGTAAGGCATACCACAGCCTACTTGCCCTCAGGACACTACACAGCACTGTAGCACTATGCCTGAGGGTCACCTTTTTTTTTATGGCCACACCAGAGGCACAGGGCAGAGCACCAAGGGGTGGGGTGGGGTAATCCCCTGAGGGCCATTTTAAACAGTGAATAAAATTTTCAACAAAGAAACACAAAAATGTAAAAAACATGGTACTCAATAGACCATGAAAATGACACTTGACAAAAGTGTGATAAGTATTAATCTGATGTTTAGAAATGAATTTTAGGTTGGCTCGTTGATTGGGTTTTTAGGGCCACACTCATGGCATATGGAGGTAGTCAGGCTAGAAGTTGAATGGAAGGTACAGCTGCCGGCTTATTCCACAGCCACAGCAATGCAGGATCTGAGCCACATCTGTGACCTACACCACAGCTCATGGCAACACCAGATCCTGAACCCACTGAACGAGGCCAGGGATCGAACATGCAACTTCATAGTTCCTGGTTCGAATTCGTTTTCTGCTGTGCCACATTGGGAACTCCCTACAAATGAATTTTAATGAGCAGGATTTCATAGATATGTAATCTGCAAATAATGAAGATTGACTTTATTCATCCAGCAGAGTTGCAAATAATTTGTAATCAATGGAACAGAACCCTATTAGTTATGGTGTGTGGCTCTGCTAAATTGTTGACCAATTTTATACCTAAGGCAGATATCAGTTAGCTTGCCTCTATCAATCTAGTTTCTCATTTGCGCTTTGAACTGGTTTTAATATACTTCTGCTTCTCTTATTAAGTAACAATTGTCTTTTTTTTTTTTTTTTTGTCATTTTTTAAGGGCTGCACCCGCGGCATATGGAGGTTCCCAGGCTAGGGGCTGAATCAGAGCTGTTGCTGCCGGCCTAGGCCACAGCCACACAGCCACAGCAATGCCAGATCCAAGCCACTTCTGCAGTCTATACCACAGCTCACGGCAACGCCGGATCGTTAACCCACTGAGCAAGGCCAGGGATCAAACCCACAACCTCATGGTTCCTAGTCAGATTCGTTAACTGCTGCGCCACGACGGGAACTCCTAAGTAACAAATTGAATAAAATCTTTTGACACATGTTCATTTTTTATTTATCTGAGATTCAGGTTTTTTTAATATGAAAATTGTACTTTGTACACTTTCAGAGACTAAGACACTGAGAAAATCTGCCTGTAACTGCTAAATGAGGAAATAGAACTAGAAAAGTTCTAAAGTTCTTTCAGGTCTATAGTCTGCAATTTTAGGAGACTAAACAGCCTTGAGAAGGAACAAGTGAGGGATAACTCAAAATTATTTAAATTATATTGATTATAATAAAACCTGTAAAATATTTTTAACATTTTCAAACCCTAGGCTTTACTAGGACACTCTCAGAAAAGAAAAAAATTCTCTTAAAATCAAAATGGAAATAAGCCATCTAAATAATCCATAGAGAGTATCCAAGGATTACTTAAACCGCCATCTGGTAAAAGGTAACAGTTTTTTCAGCCTTAATAATAGGTTATATTTAGTATGAGAAACAAGTGCCTATTTGTCACAGATTTTCTGCCATTTGTGATTTCAACAATCGCTTCATCATATAAATCTATTGTAGAATCCCCCACTGAATTCATGAAGGAAAATGAAATTGTGCTGACTATTCCTTTCTTTGGGCTTTAACTGCCAGTCAACTTAGAGTGAAATTTGAAGCAACTTTAACAACTATAATTTTTAAGACCTGCACCTTTATGTCTCTTCCTAATTTTATTTGTAGTTTATACTGCTTACTTATAAATTGATTAAAGATTGTTTATAATGTAGTATGTGTTAATTACAAATTTATTACTATTTGTTTATAATTTTCTCAATCCTTAACTTTTTAACTATTTCTATTTTACTCTTTCATTTTACATGTCCTTTGTTTTCAGCCATACAATTCTGGGCTTAGAAGGGAAAAGGGAGTTCCCATCATGGGGCAGCGGAAACGAATCCGATTAGAAACCATGAGATGCTGGTTCGATCCCTGGCCTCGCTCAGTGGGTTAAGGATCTGGCATTGCTGTGGCTGTGGCGTAGGCTGGCAGCAACAGCTTCAATTAGACCCCTAGCCAGGGAACTTCCATATGCTGCGGGTGCGGCCACCTGTCAGATGTTACCCACAATACCTCCCTTGCTTGAAAAACAAGGGGCATGAAAACCTTTAGAACAATGCCAAAATTACTCAGAGATAAGGTATTTTAATTTTGAACTGCAAAACTGAAAATTAACTACTTCACGATGACAGACAGTAGAAGTGATTCTACCCTTAGAAAAAAGCAGGAATATTTAGTGTCTTGGTAGAAAGAGGAGCTGCAGCCTCAGTGCTTCAGATTCTTGGTGGGAATGAGGGATTACGAGGAGATGGACTGAAGGAGAACTCTGTCTTTTTTTTAAGTAAATATTTTCATATTTCAAGAGCAAAATGTATTCATTTTTAGAAAAGTCTGAAAAAATTAGAAAACAGTCACAGAAGAATATAAAAATCACTTACCACACTACCATTTGAGATAACCTATACTAATATTTTACTCTGTCCCTCTAGTCTTCTAATCTTTGTTCGTGTATGTATATATTCCGTCTCTGAGGAGCTATGGTGTTACAAAAAGATCACTTAAAAAGGGGACCATGCTTTTACGGTAGATGATAATTAAATGTTTGAAATTTTATCTTTAAAAGGAGCAAACTGTGAAACTAAATTGAATTTATCTTATATTGAACAAAATTTAGATTGGAGTTGACACTATGCACCAAGTCTCAGAATGAATCCAATCTTGATTTTGTTTTGAAGCATTTTTTTTTTCTTTTGCCTTTTGTCATTTTTAGGGCCGCACCTGCGGCATGTGAAAGTTCCCAGGCTAGGGGTCTAATCGGAACTGTAGCCACTGGCCTACGTGGAAGCCACAGCAACGCAGGATCCGAGCCACGTCTGCGACCTACACACCACAGCTCACGGCAACGCTGGATCCTTAACCCACTGAGCAAGGCCAGGGATCGAACCCGCAACCTCATGGTTCCTAGTCGGATTCGTTAACCACTGCACCACGACAGGAACTCCTGTTTTGAAGCATCTGATTGAACAAAATATATTTGATACTTCCAGCATAATTTAAAAGATGGGTCATCGATTCATTAATTCAATCATTCTTTTAAAAAATTCCTATTGTGTTATAATTCTCACCTTTTTCTTTAATTAACAAGTTTAATCTTCAGCTGTGTCAGGTCCTCATTATCAATGACACTGGCTGTCTTGAAAAATTGGAAGTAAGAATCTTTGTTTCTAATGACTAATTTTACAGCTAATGACCTCATGGAATTCTAGCATCTTTAACAAGATTTACAACTTCAATTTTCAACCAGTTGTATTGTATTCCCATTCTTTCAGCAGGGGCTTACCATGTCTAAAAATCAGATAGAGATGACTGACCAAGTTGTAGATGCCACAGACAAGGAAATATCAGTGTTAAACATATGGGAACTTGGGAGTTCCCTCTGTGGCACAGTGGGTTAAGAATCCCACTGCAGTAGCTCGGGTCACTGCAGAAGTGCAGGTTTTACCCCCAGCCAGGCACAGTGTGTTAAAGGATCCAGCATTGCCACAGCAGTGGCATAGGTCACAGCTGTGGCTCAGATACAATCGTTGGTCCCAGGAACTTCATATGCCACAGGTGCAGTCATAAAATAAAATTAAATAAAAACACGTGGGAATCTGAACAGTGATTTCATTGGTGAATATTTTCATATAATAAAAATTCTGCTTATTTACACATTATCTTCTCTGTACGGACTTGGATGATAAGCACAAACTCCCTCTGTACTTGATGGCAGTGTCAAGTAGTGGGGGGGGATTTGCATGGTGTGAGATAAGAGCTGTGTAGCAGACAAGCTGTTTCTCAGGCTTCTCCTTGAGGATGTGAGAAGCTTGGGAATGGCAGCCGGTTTCTGATGAAGAGAAGGAAAAATAAAGACAGTGAGATTTAAAAGGAGATAGTGTAAGAAAAAAGTGTTCAGTGCTATGCACCAGAAAATTGTTCCTGCTGTTATTACTAAGTTCGGCTACAGATGTATCCAATGCCTTTAAGCAAGACAGTTCTACTGAGGGCACTTGTTATCCTTTGTAAAATAAAGGGTTGGTCTGCACCATCCTTAGGATTTCTTATGTTTCTAAAATTCTGTATTTCTATGACCTGAGGACACACAGTATTTCTCAGGAATGCTGGAGCATTTAAGAAGATTTGAAAACTGTAATAATCTGATATTTGCTATTTAAGAAGAGTTTGTAGCTATTTGAGCATTTTTTCTAAACTCTCTTCTTATACATTGTGCACTTAAATGTTTTTTCTACTTTTAATTGAACTAATTAAGTAGCTCATAGGATGCTTGTATATGGGTCAAAAAATGCTCTTCCGTTAGCTTGACAAAATGACAGGGATTTTTTTTTTTTTCTTGTTTGGCCATGCCCACAGCATATGGAAGTTCCCAGGCCAGGAATCAAATCTGAGCCACTGCTGCTGCCACCTACATCACCTAAACCCACTATGCCAGCTGGCGATTGAACCCACACCACCTGAGAGACAACGCCAGATCCTTAACCCGATGCACCACGGCAGGAACTCTGACATGGATTCCCGCCCCCACCCTGCTTTTATTTATTTATTTATTTATTTATTATTTATTTATTTATTTATTTATTTATGTCAGTGCTCTCAGCATGGAGAAGTTCCTAGGACTGAATCAGAGCCAAGCTGTGAAAATGCCCAATCCTTAACTGCTAGACCACAAGAGAACTACTTTTTTTCTTGTTATTGCAATTTAGATCCTTCCATTGGATAAACAAAGCCAAATTATCCCCATACTGGGCTCTTGGCCTGAAAAGTGGTGGCCTTCTGGTTAAAATCTCATTTGAGGTGTTCCCAGCGTGCCACAGTTAAGAATCTGACTGCAGCGGCTCAGGTGGCTGTGGAGGCTTGGGTTTGATTCCTGGCCGAACACAGCAGAGTGGATTAAAGGATCCAGAAGTTGCTGCAGGAGTAGTATAGGTCGCAGCTATAGCCCTAATTCAATCCCTGGCTGGAGAACTTCCATATACCTTGGGTGTGGCCATTAAAAAAAGAAAGAAAGAAATTAAGGAATCGGAAATTGCCCATGGCCATGCAGCTCGCAAATGGCAGAGCAACAGTTTAAATCTGGGCAGGGTGACTCCAGAGGGCCCACCTAACTGAGTCCAGGTTCATTCTGCTCACCGCATGACAGGCCAATAAACTGGGAGATGAATTCTTGAGGCAAAGAATAATAACATTTTTGTTTGTTTGGTTTTGGTCCTTTTAGAGCCTCACCTGAGGCTAGGGGTCAAATCATGTAAGTTCCCAGGCTAGGGGTCAAATCAGAGCTGTAGCTGCTGGTCTACACCACAGCCACAGCAACACAGAATCTGAACCGCGTCTCTGACCTATACCACAGCTCACAGTAACACTGGATCCTTAACCCACTGGGCGAGGCCAGGGATCGAACTCGCGTCCTCATGGATACTAGTCGGTTCGTTACCGCTAAGCCACAACAGGAACTCCTGAAATAAGGACTTTTAGTCAGAAAGCCAGCAGACCAAGAAGATGGCAGACTAGCGTCTCAAGGAATCATCTCTTTCTTAGTCACAGACCCATTTATTAAAGATAGACCCCAAAGGACTTTTCTTAGGGACATGGAGTATTTCCCATATTTATAAGTTTAAGAACAACAAAACACAAAAAGCACAAGCAAATTTCAATACCAAAAGCACAGATTCCATCATGAATGAACACAAAACAAAAGCAAACAAACCGGGTCACAAATCAAGTTGAGTCCAACAACAATTTCCCTTTCCAACAAAGTACCCCAGTCAAACACAAAACAAATTGGCTTTTTCCTTAAAGGAAAAGCCGGAGAGAGTAGAGAATGCTCCCAGTTGTACACACCAGAGTGACTTTCTGTATGGAGCCCACCAGCTCCCGAATGTTGATTCTCTGCTCCATGCCAATACCTGGGGCAGCTGGTGTTGCTTCAGGGAATTTTGAAGGAAGATCCTCAGGGTAAGTGGTCCCGGCAGCTGCTAAGGCCTTACCCGAAAATTCCCCAACCGGGGCTGGCTGGCCACAAGTAGCAAGGCTCCTGGCTGCCTTGGCCAAAATGGTTAAAGCAAAATTGTTAAGGACACACAGAGAGGCCAAAATAAACCTCAAAATACTGGAGTTTGGGATGGGGGGGGTGCACAAACCACTCATCTCCTTGCACTGCCTGCCATAAACCTTTCTCTGCTCCAAACGCCGACATTTCAGGGGTTTTTGGCCTCACTGTGCATGGGGCATATGAACTTGCACTAACATAACTGTTAACTCCTGCCACCTGTGAACTGTCGTGCTTTTACCATTAACAATAGTTAAGTAGTCAGGTTTTGTCCCTTTTTTTGTTGTGCTGTGTTGTAATCTTCTGTCTTCTAATAGAATTTTTTTTCCCAGTCCCCAATGTTTTAAGTTTCAGTTATGTTGAAGCCTCAACACATTAAAAACGATAGGGAGGTTTTTATCAGTCAAGACCATCTCTTCCGCCCACTTTCTGTGAATCGGTTACCTCAACTGAGTAGAGTACCAGCAGTACCTGGTAATTCCCTATAAAGAGGGAAGCTTGGGGCAAACAGACTCTTGAACTGAAACTGCAACTAAGAAGTTATATTTACACATGGCTATGGCAGAAGAAATTACACAATGAGGCTGAGATTTCTTTGTAAACATCTATGACTCAGGGTCAACCATGGGAAGTTAAGAAAAAAGTTATTTCCCTGTTTTCAAAATAGAGAAACCGAAAGGACTGGACTTGCCTTTAGAACTGACGACACAGCCGCTCAGCACTAGTCTCCTGCTATAAGGATAATAAAGAAATGAAATCCAGCAAATAATTCATGTTTAAACGTTACTTCAAGAGGGAATTGGGTGAAAGGTACAATGCACTTCTCTGTTATCTTCCTGTGCATCTATATTTATTCCCAAATAAATATTTTTTTAAAGTTCCTTCAGTATGGGAAGTGGACATTTTGTATGTGTGTGTGTGTGTGTGTCTTTTTAGGGTGACATATGGAAGTTCCCAGGCTAGGGGTCCAATCAGAACTACAGCTGCTGGCCTACACCACAGCCACAGCAACGTGGGATCGGGGCCACATCTGCAACCTACATCACAGCTCATGGCAATGCCAGATCCTTAACTCACTGAGTAAGGCCAGGGATCGAAATTGTGTCCTCATGGTTGCTGTCAGATTCGTTTCCGCTGAGCCACGACGGGAAGTCCGGGATGTGGACTTTTAACCTTGGAAGGAATTACTGTTATACTCTTGAATTTAGCAGTAGAATAAGGGAAAGGATGTCTGCAGTCAGACCCTTGTCATTTTCAAAGGGTATGTTTAGTGTCCATGAAGGGTCGTTTTCCAAATAAGGAGCAGCAAGTAGAAAAAAGTGATAGAAAACTCCATTAAAAGTATACAACCTTGGGAGTTCCTGTGGTGGCTCAGCAGTTAACGAACCCAACTAGTATCAATGAGGACACGGGTTCCGGTTCATTCCCTGGCCTTGCTCAGTGGGTTAAGGATCCGGCGTTGCTGTGAGCTGTGGTGTAGTTCACACACGCAGCTTGGATCTGGCATTGTTGTGGCTGTGGTGTAGGCCAGCAGCTGTAGCTCTGATTCGACCCCTAGCCCACGAACTTCCATATGCCATGGATGTGGCCCTAAAAATCAAAAGAAAAAAAAAAGTTTTGCATATCAATTACTCAACAGGCTCATAATAATACACTTGACAAATGCTTAGGGTTATTATGTTAATTATTATTACTAGTGTGTACATTAATTCTTTTCCTCTCCTGCAGAAGCAATGGAAAGTTTATTTCAGGGAGTTCCACTGTGGCTCAGTGGGTTAAGGATCTGAAATTGTCACTGCTAGTTACGAGTTTGATCCCTGGCCCAGGAACTTCCGAGTGCTATTTTAGGCTTGGCAAAAAAAAAAAAAAGGAAAGAAAAGAAAATTTATTTCAGGAAATTGTCCTTAAAAATAATAATACACTTTTTCTATTTGAGGAGACAGAATACCTAATCTCCCAATTTATGCTGGATGGCAGCATTTCTTCTCAATATCTCATTTTGGAAAGATCTAATAGAGGAAGGACACAGTCAGAGAGAAGTGAGTTTGACTCCTTTATGAATTCCAGGGACTTCACTGATTCGAGTGACTGCAAATATTGTTCCCTGACTCAGTGAATGTACAGACCGCTAATAAAACTCCGAGAAATTGAAAAAAAAAATCTATTCTTCTGCTCTTTCTCTTCTCAGCTAACATTTTTTTTCAAACCTCCTTAGACTTCCTGTTTCAGCTTTCCATCTCTTTTCATTCATTAGCCTGTTTATCTTTGTCACTTTTTTGGTATTTACAAATGATGTTGGGTTAGGTGGAAAGAAATCTTCTTACTTACGGTAATTTTGTAATAACTCAAAGCCTGAGAGAGAGGGCAAGTGAACCAATGACTTCTATAAATGGGGGGAAAAAAAGCCTTAGAAATGTAGATGACTTGTCCAAAATCACACAGCTTATAAGTGACAGAGGCAGTATGTGAACTGAGATCTTTCCGAACTCATAGCTTGTGTTCTCTCAAGCATGCCATGTCTACTCTCAGAGCTGGGAGATAAAACCAGCACGCAGATGATTATATTTAAGCCAAAGTGGGCAGGTGACAGAAGCACACAAGAGTGGTCAAAACCAAGTGCTGCGAAAGTCGTAAACAAGGAGAGCTGTGTTCAGTTGGGAGGATCAGACGTGGCTTTGTGGATAGGTGCCTGTATGAGACACTCTAGTTCTTGAGAATAGCACAAGAAAAATGGGAAATCCCAGGACCTCTTCTCAGAAGCAGAAAGAGCCAAGTTTCAATGGAAATACCAAAGAAATAAGGCTGGAAAGTATAGGTTACGGCTAGGTAAGTGCAGGCTATGAGTGCCAGGTGAGGCAGGAGTGTTTCATTCAATAAACAACCAGAAAACGTTGTAGATTTTTATCCAAAAATTTACTTAAGCAAAGCTGAACCTCAAGAAAATGAATTTAAAAGTAGTGTATTGGGCAGACTAGGACACAGAAAGTCAGAAAACTCTATTTGATGCCATGAGGGATACAAAGATGGTTCAGATTTGGTTTATATCTTTAAGACTCTTATTAAACAATCACTTATTACACGATTGCACAAATAACCTCAATAAAAGGCGGATTTTAATAAATATCACTGAAATGTACAAAATGCTACCATAGTTGTAGGCTGAAGAAGAAAAAGATCTAGAAAGGTGTCACATTTTAGTTACTCTAGGATAGAGTTATTAGGCAATCATTGTCAATGTGAGCGGGAAAGGTCTAATTTCATGGAAAACAACTAAATTTGGGACATTTAAACTTCCTTGAAATTTATATTTCAGCTAATTAACATATGGACCCAAACAGCACACCATCTCCAAACCAAGAAATTCCTTCCAACTACTGATACTTGAAGTCATTTTCATTTTTAAAATCATATATTCATTAGGTATGCTAAAAGGCAAAGTTAAGAATTTGGTTTTTAAAATAAAGAAAAAAGAACAGAGCTACAGTAAATTTTATTTTTAGAGATGCTGCTTTATCAACTAAATCAAGATGAAACAGTTACTCACAAGATGACAAAGTTTCTTTTTTTTTTCTACTTAAATTCATTTCTGAGTTAATACAAATCTGACTCACTGTCACCAAAGAAGAGGAACCTTCTTGCAGAGACTTGTACAACTGTCCTGGGGTCGATCTCTACAGAAAATATACTTATATTTGAACATTGCTCATAATGTAAATGCTAGTTAATTAAATTCTAGGTTTGATTGTAACTAAATCAGATTTTGAAAAAAATGATACATTGGATTAGAATTTCCTTTAAAAAATGAAGCAGTCTAATTGTTACTTGAAAAGAAGCAAATTCCAAAACACTGAGAAAGTCTGTGAAATTCCCAGAAAGTAAGATGGAGCAGTACAAATATCTGTAATGAGCCACATTGCAGAAAAAGTAGTATTAATGTCATTCTGATTCAAAGCTTTTAAGCCAGGAAATCCATTTGACAGAGGGATAAGAGCTCAGATTCATTCAGTTAAAGCAAAACAGGAAGAGCAATAAGTAGCTATCCTGATTAAAGTGGGGGGGGGCAAAAAAAATCAAAGAAGTCAATGTTCTCAGTTGGAAAGAATTTGTGAAGTCTCTGAGATTTGGGTGTTAAATTGGATGAGGGTGGAGTGATTAAATCTCTACCTGCCTAATTTTGACTTATGTAATACAGCTGAAAAGATAGAAAAACTTCTGAGGCATTTATTAACCAGAGGTTTTGCCCTAATTTATTTAGAAGAACTTACAATATTCAAAATGAAACCGAAGGGAAAGCGGTTGTGTTACTGCTGGAAAGCAGGCTCCAAAGAGCAGGGACATGAATACGCTCAAGCATTAGGTCAGAAAGTTCTGGGTCCACTTGTCATCTCTACCAGGTATTAGATGTTTGATTTCCATATCAGAAAGTCTCAAAGGCTAGGGTATTGCAGGGGAGGGGGTGGGGTGGGGCACACGTTTTGAACTACATTTGCATAATATTTGCATAACCCTTCGCTTAAGTTGTATAGTTACTGGGGTCCTGGGAGGGCTGCTGATAGAGGTTAGGGAGGGATAGGAAGGATGGGAGCCTGACCCTTCATGCCCACCCCTAGACACTGCCTCAGGATCTTGAGCAAGATTCTACCCTCTCTTTGAAAAATGTATGGTTTCCAAATGAGACAGGTTGGGGGGTGGGAGAATGCACTGGGGGTTTGGGATGGAAATGCTATAAAATTTGGTTGTGCTGATCGTTGTACAAGTATATATGTAATAAAATTCATTGAGTAATAAAAAATAAATTTAGAAGCTAAAAAAAAAGGTTCTACTTTCTCTGAGCCTAAATCTCCTCCTTTGCACAATACGAATAATAATGTCCCTTATAAGGCTGTTGTAGGTAGTAAATGGGGTAAACAATGTGAAGTACTGACTCCTAAATAGCAATAAATGTGTTTAAACCTAAATGATATTGAAGTAGAAATACTAAATTAGGATATCTGTTCTGGAGAAGATTGTTTCCATTTGGAAAAGTTTTAACTCTGCCTTTTCCCTAGAGCATTTTAGATATTTATTTTAATATATATATATTTTTTTGCTTCTTAGGGCCGCACTTGCGGCATATGGAAGTTCCCAGGCTAGGGGTTGAATCAGAGCTGCAGCTGCCAGCCTACACCACAGCCACAGCAACACCAGATCCCTACACCACAGCTCAGGTGGTGTCTGTGACATACACCACAGCTCAGGGCAATGCTTAACCCACTGAGCAATTCAAGGGATTGAACCCTCATCCTCATGGATGTTAGTCGGTTTCCTTACTGCTGAGCCACAAAAGGAACTCCAAGATATTTATTTTCAAATAGTCCGAATTGTTGAATTTTTTTTTCCTTAGTGGTTCTTTAAAGAAGAGAAAGGCAGTTCTTTTTCAAACCATCAATATCTGGCTAATATTCTGGCTCAAGTCAAAAGGCTGGTCTTTCCCACAGAGCCCTTAAAAATAGGTGCCAAAATCACACCCATTTGTGCGCTCAGTACATGCTCTGAGAACAGAAGCTGACTTCTGCCCAGTAGTTTTCTTCCACCCTTGGTCCCAGAGGAGAGTGAACTACTCCAGAAACCCTTATTAACTGCTGTCATTTGGATGACAAAGTATGAAAGCAGCCCCACCACCCTTCACCACATCACATTAAGAACTGAAATGACAACAAAGGGGAATGGAAGCTGTGAAGGCCGACCAATAGCCACATGTTACCTCCAAGTGAAGGAAAAGTGTAAAACTGTCCCAAGCCTTAGAACTTGTGCCCTGCTTTCCACCCAAGCTTGACCACCCCATCTGCCAGGAGAAGCCTCCACTCTGAAAAGCGTTAATGTTAAATCAAGCATTTTGTTAGCCTGATTCTATTCATTCCTAAATAGCTATGAAGACAACTCTTTGAGAATTTATTAAATATTTACAAATGAATGAATGAGTTAATGTATAATGAATGAATGAATGAATGAGGTCCCAGCAATCTCAGAGCTCTGTATTCATTCATTCATTGAACAAATATTGAGGGGTCCCTGCTATGAGCAGGTATACTATGCTAAGATAAGGATATAGTGATAAGACATGAGTCCTCTAGGAGCGAGATTTTGGCATGGAATAATCATGTAATTATAAACCTCTAGATCATGCAAAATAATATATTATGCTCTAGACACGGTAATTATGGGTATAATTATAGAAGAGGGAAGTTATGTAGAATGTAACTTGAATACATCATACACTTGCCCTGAACTGAATTTGCTATCATTAACAATTTCACTTAACTTTCTTAGAATTTATATGGGCTTTTGAAAACATGATGTCATTATCTCAATCCACTTATAGATGATGGCTAAGAAAATCTAAATCCATAGCTCTTTCTCTCAAATAATCCTTGGAGTGAGGAGAAGCTTTCAAAATCATTCGCCTAATCTCAGACATTTGTTCTAAAGAACAGGTTCATTAATCTTTGTTGTTACTGAGAATGGTGTTTCTTCAACATTTAAATAAAATGTTTAGAATAATAGTTGAGTTACATATCTCCTTCTCACCTTTTTTTTGTTTGTTTGTTTTGTTTCTTTATTTCCTAAGTAGAGTCTGAAGTCTGGGCTATGTGGCAGCTCTGGATCAAACCAAAGCAACGGTTTCTCTCAGGAAACTATTACTGTTATTAAATTATTCTTTCTCAGCTTTCATTGCTGAGGGAAGTGACATATTGTTGACAGCTATCAGAGCTCTTCCTGCTTTATTGGAAAGTCTTTTGAAAAATTACCATATCATTAATTTCAAATCTCAAACATGTTTCAAAAACCTCTCAGAAAACTGGTAAGATAGGCATGAGATAATATCATTACTATACATTCACTTTTTCTTTTCTAGTGTTCAGATGCTGGTTAAAGGGGGAAAGGGTTTGGTGAAGGAAATGTCCCCTTAGGGGGGAATCCAGTGATTTTTTTGTTTGTTTGGTTTGTTTGTTTTTTGCTTTTTGCAGCCGCACCCTTGGTATATGGAGGTTCCCAGGCTGGAGGTCGAATTGGAGCTATAGCTGCCGGCCTGCACCACAGCCACAGCCACAGCAATGCCAGATCCAAGCCATGTCTGCGAACTGCACCACAGCTCATGGCAACGCCATATCGTTAACCCACTGAGCAAGGCTAGGGATCGAACCAGCAACCTCATGGTTCCTAGTCAGATTCGTTAACCACTGCGCCACGATGGGAACTCCCCAGGAATGCAGTGCTCTTGAGGAGAAACTGCCCCCCTACCTTAGGACACCTCCCTTCTCCAAAGGAGGGGCAACCAGTAGAATTACTTGGAAAGTAGTTGATTTCTATTAGCAGAGGAGACTCTTTGCCCTGCTGGATACCTGCCCAGTCCTGAATTCCCTGACCTGCCCACGAGGGTCCTTTAAGAGCCTGGGAAGAGTGTCTGAAAGAGATCGCATGGTATTATATGCTGGTCTTCCAGACACAGAAGGGCAGGGACAATCCCCTTAAGTTCTTGGTTCTTGAGAGATACAGAGGAAGAACAGAGGAGCCAGTTTTGGGAACAGCACTGACAGAGATGAGAAGGCAAAGAACCTACTCTCAGAAGAGCAAAAGGACTAGGTGGAGAGGAAAAATAAAGTCATGAAAGAAGAACCTGGAAAGGTATGTTGGAGTCAGATTATGCAGGGCCTTGCATGCCAGTGCAAGGCAAGTATATCAGTTTAGTAAGTAATTGGGAACCATTGCAGGTTCTCTGAGTCAAAAATGAATCTAATCAAAGCTGTGTTTAAAAAAAAAGTAATTTAACAGAAATGCAAGGACTGGATCACGGTAGGGAAAGGTAGGAGATATTATGTATGTGTGATGCTGAAGAAGACACAAAATCAAAGCACCATCTGAGATACCACTACACAGCTATTTGGCTAAAATTAAGAAAAAAAAAAAACACTGACAATATCAAGTACTGGCAAAGACTCAGAGGAACTGGAACTCTCAGACATTGCTGGTGAGACAAAAATGGACCAGCGACTCCAGAAAATGATTTGGCAATTTCTCATAAGGTTAAACATATACTAACCATATAGCAATCCTACTCGTGGTTATCTGCCCTAGAGAAATGAAAATATCCGCATAGAAACCTGTACATGACTGTTGGTAGAAACTCTGTTCATAACTGCCCCAAAATGGAAAACATCCCAAATGTCATACATGGGTGAATGGGTAAACAAATCGTGGCACCTCCACACCATGGAGTACTGCCCAGGAATAAGAAGGAACAAGAAATTATGCTGCATGAAAGAAGTCAATCTCAAAAGGTTTCATAGGGTATGATTCCATTTATATAATATTCTTGAAAAGGCAAAGCTATAGGGATAGAGGACAGACCAATTATTGCTAGGGGTTAGGAAGGGAGATTAGATCATAATAACACTGATGATAATAAAGGGATAGCATGAGAAATTTGGGGGAATGATAGAACTGTTATGTATCCTGACGGTAGTGATGGTTACATGAATCTGTTCAGGTGTTTAAAATTACAGAATCACACACCAAAAGAAAAAGGTCAGTTTTACAGCATGATAATTTTTAAAATTGAAATTGAAAAAAGCAAAGCCAGGAGTTCCTGTCATGGCTCAGCGGAAATGAATCTGACTAGCATCCATGTGGATGCAGGTGCAATCCCTGGCCTCACTCAGTGGGTTAAGGATCTGGCACTCCCTTGAGATGTGGCATAGGTCACAGACACGGCTCAGATCTGGTGTTGCTGTGGCTGTGGCATAGGTCAGCGGCTACAGCTCCGATTTGACCCCTAGCCTGGGAACCTCCATATGCCACAGGTACGGCAAACAAAACAACAAAACAAGACAAACAAAACAAAAGCAAAGCCAAAAAAAAAATTAGCAAGGAAAGCAAGATATTTTCTATTGTTTGAAGTATCTATTGGACAGAGCATATTAGCATAAATAGACAAAGGCAATGCTAAATGGAAAGAAGGAATGGAAAAACAGCTTGGATTGTTAGACTCCTACATTAATCCTGGGTCAGTGACCATCCTTGTGGCAGGTTGATTCCCCCCAAATGGCTATAACAATACGTATCAGTCTACATGCTCTTCTAGAACTCTGTCCTCCACCCAGAGGTCTGTGTCCATATGACTTGAATTTTTGTCTGTCTAGACCAAGAGAGGATAGTAGAAACTACAGCGTGTGCTTCCCAAAGTTAAATCTTAAAATTGCTCTGTACTTCCTCTCTGTTCTCTTAGAACATTCGCTCTGGGTACCCAGCCACTGCAGTGTGAGGAATTCCAAGTAGCCCATGGAAAGGCCTATGTGAAGAGGAACAGAGGTCCATGTCCATAGCCCTGGCTGATCTTCTGACCAACAGCCAGTACCACCTTGCCAGGCATATGACAGAGCCATCTTGAAAGTAGAGTCAAACCAGCTGACACTACCCAGAGCAGAGAAGAATGTGTCAGCCAAGCCCTGCCTAAGTAGGTTATTCATGAGCAACATAAATGATTGCTGTTGTTCTAATCCACCAAGTTTGGGGGTGGCTTGTCACACAGCAATAGATAGCTAACGCAATGTTTTTACTCACTTAACACCAATAGATCTATCTGAGCGCCCTTCTTGTGTATGGTACAGTTTCCCTTGCTATCTAAAGCAGAGCCTTCCGAGAAAACCATCTGTAAGCCAAAATACTGTAGAGAGAAGAATTACCTTAGGACCTATCTTGCTAATGGAGGTACAAAAAGAGACAGCACAGATGCTCACAGGCATAGTTCAAAGCTATGGCGTCTGGATGATCAGATACTGAGTGTAGTTCCCAGGAAAGGAGCTGGGCGGTGCTACTTCAATTGTGCACTGACGCTCTTTGGACTGTTGCAAAATAAATGTTGAATGCTAGTTTCGCTTTTTGTCTTTTTTCTTCCCATAAAAGGGAAAATCCTCTTTGGATTTCTTTCAGTTAGTAAAAAGAGGTTCTAATGTAGGTCCTTCATAAGCCCAAAGCGGCATAAAGTGAACTGTTGAAAAGGGAAGGACACCTGTATTCAGAAGAATTCTTGGGATGAGATGAGGCTTAGAGGGAAAGCGTGCATGACTGTTAATGAAGTTATACATTGGGCATAATCCTGAGTGATGGCATCACTGCTATTTGCCTATCCTGTTAAAATCCAGCATTCCCATTTTATGTACTAAACAAGACAGGATGCAGATGGGTTGTGATCTACTCAAGATCACGTAGACATTTAATACCAGAGCCAAAGCTCTAAATCAGGTCTTCTGAGGTGCATTTTAGTATTCTTTTCACTCTGCCTGTCCCTTCCCAATAACAGATTCCAGAGACCTGAACCCTAGGACTAAGAGCAGCAAATATGCCTGGATGCTTCTATTTCCCTTCCTATGCCTGGGACAGACATCATTAGCCAAGTATAGCTCTCTCATAATGTCTTTGCTGTGCACACAGACGATGGATGCAAATCACCATTAGAGAACCTGAGTAGAAAGATGCAAGAGCTAGAACTGATTTGTACTAGGAGTGTCAGAAGTAAAGTAAAGGCAGGCTCAAAACATAAGCTGTAAAAAAGAGTTGATATTGAAATTCATTGTGCATAAGCAAGAGGGGAAGGGTTTGGACATGACTACTTGGGGTTAACAATGTCTGAAACAACACATAAACTCACTTCTTAGAATCTGCTAAGGAATCACTTCCCACATCTTTGAGGAACTCTACTATAGAACCTGTTAGCAATTTCCATTTAATATTTGTGGACTTCTTTGTTGTACTTAGAAGAAAACCTGTTACTTTAATTCCATAAATTATATTGCATGTATATAATTTGATCTCATCCTGAATATAATGGAATTGGAATGTATACAACAGGATAGTACTGGCATATTGCACACATTGACAGTTCTGTTCTTCATAATGCACTTGGCATTGTTTGAGAGCAAAGTAGGCTCTGGGAAAAAAAAAGTCCAATGTCTAGGGTATGATTTAAAAGCAGAGGTTACAAACCTATGGCACTGTGGATTTGGGGGTAGCTTGCTGAGAAGAGGATTCACATTCATCTTCCACAGGACCAAGAGTAGAGCTTCTCTGAATCTGGTCATAGGAGAGCACCCTGCAGAAGCAGTTACAACTAAACTCCCAGAAAAATAATGATAACGCTTCTCCTTTCTATGATTCTGAGTAGGGCCTGAGGATGGGGTTAGGTATGACGTTTATGCGAAGAAAACAAGCAGCCAGGTGTTTTCATTCATTTGCTCAGTGAATACTTAGTATAAGCAAAGTATTCTTATGAGGAATACAAGGATAAAACAGACAGGGATTTTATCTTCAACGGTTTTTCTCTAGCAGGGACCACACCAACTTCTTTTATTAAAACAGGACTTGACAACATGGGCCTAATGAGTTAGAAATCTAAATAGCTAGTGGCATCCAAACACAAGAAAATGGGGTTTAATCATTAGAAGCAGGATACATCATTATAATTGTCTACACAAATCAACGGACTTCAAAAATACTGACCACACCTTTATCTCTTTCTCCTTTCTTTTCTTTCTCTTCTTTACTTCTCTCTCTTTCCTTCTTTCCCTCTCTTTCTTTCTCTTTCTTTTTCTTTCTACATGGATTGTTATTATTTGAAAAGTTGCTAGTTGCTAGATCACTTAGATGCATCACTCTGCTTTTAGGATAGTATTCCTGGTAATGAAATTCTTTTCATCAGCTCCACTTTGAGATTTGCAATACAGGCTTGTCCTTTAACACATAAGTGTTCTTTTCAGAAAAATATGCATCATGTGTGGCAAAACAGACATAATATTCTTGGAAGTGAACTACTTTGGGTGTTAATTAAACTTTCCTTTTTTTGTACTTGGACTTTATTCTTCTAGTGCTTTCTCTGTCCACATCAAATTTTCAGGAAGGTTGAAGTCATCATTTTGTGTAATTTATTCTCAAATCTTCAAATAATGCTTGGTAAAATTCTTGTAATATCTTCTCTGGTTTTTGTGTTTAGCAGATGTTGATTTATATTTCCCCTCATCTTTTCTGGAATAGAATATCTCAGTACTTTCCATTGGGTTTTCCTAAATACAAGCAACTTGTTTTTCAACTAATAATCTTAACCCAACCACTCTCAGAGACCTATAATATCTGTTAAATGCCAGTGCATAAAAATAAGACAGAGAAGAATCTGAAAGAAAGTGGGATTTGGGAGTTCCAGCTGTGGATCAGCGGGTTGAGAACCTGAGGACGTGGGTTTGATCCTTGGCCTCACTCAGTGGGTTAAAGATCTGGTGCTGCTGTGGCTGTGGTGTAGGCCAGCAGCTGCAGCTCTAATTTGACCCCTGGCCTGGGAACTTCCATACATTGGAAGCGCAGCTGTAGAGGGGAAAAAAAAATCAAATTGAAAGAGTGTTTTGGAGTCAACCCAATTTGGATTCCATGTAAAGCTATGACACTTTCTGTATAATTCTAGGTAAAGGACATAATCTCACTGTCTCAATTTCCTGATCTGTAAATGGGGATAGAATGCACACTACAAAGTCAGTATGAGAATTAAGCACAATATCAGAAAACAGGGAGTCTGGTACATAAAAAGAGTTTCTTAAATAAATAACAATTTCCCTTTGCTTCCTCCTAAAAATGACAATGATAAAGCTCATGATTTAATCATTAAAATCTACAAACAGTTACAGTTGCAAAGCGTTCAGGTCCCAATCAACGTTTCAGACTCGGATACGTCGATTTGGCATTTCTCCTTTCTTCTTAATGGAAACAAGCACTCCACATTAAGAAATGAAAATTGGGGGGGAACACCTGTAATTTCATCATCCTAGCACCACAGCTGTTTCCATTTTTGTCATGGCCTGGCTTTTAAACAAAAGGGTCACATTTTCTTCACAGCTGCAATCAGGGTGCGCTCATCATGAAGGTACTAAAAGATTTATTCCAGGTGATAGTGGGAAGCTGCTGAAGAAGAAATGGAAGGCTGCGGAGGTGTTAAAGTTCTCTGAAGATATTGTTCAAACCTTTCTCCGGCACAGGAACTCCACAAAGAACTCCTCTGCAGTTTTCGTTACTCAGGGCTGTTTCTTTAAATTGTTTGACGTCAGAGAAGGAATGCTATAGCAACAGTCTGTCAAACTGGAATTAACTCAGAAGAAAGATGGGGGTGGGGAGAGGAAAATTGCTCCCGGGCGGTACTGACTTCAGAGGAAGAAAATTTGGTAGATGCATTCATTTTATGACATTTTAAACATAAAACACCCAGAGAAATGTGGAAAAAGTCGGTTGCATGTGATGTTTTAACTCACGCAGAGACAAGTGACTTGATGGGGTTATCTGGAAGGCCTCCTTTCATCAGTGACAACAGTAACAACTTCCAAGCATTGATCATTTATTCAGAGTCAGGCTCTGTTCAAACGTTATCTCATTAAAAAATTTAGCACCTTTATGAGGCAAACACACTATCCTTATTTCGCCCGTGAAACTAAGGCCCTAAGACGGTACAGGATCATACAACTAGCGACAGTAAAGCTGGAATTGCAGTGCAGTTTTGTAAGACTCTGGGCTTCAGTTCATTCTCTTACATTTAGAATTCCAGAAATGTTAAACCTAAACGGGACCTTGAGCTCTTCTAAGTCAGCCCCCCGCCCTGCCCACAAGCAAACTGAGGCCTGTACTGTGCCGGGAAGGAAAACTGGCCGCACCACTTGGGCGCTATTCAGAAGTGTGCTCCGTCGTCCAGGCGCCGCACCAAGAAAACGAAACTGCTCGGGAATTAATGTTTTTCTTCTCCTTCTAGCAGGAAACGAGAGAGAAAATAGGAAGCAGAAGCTGTGCTCAGCGCCAGATGCCTTCGCCCCCCGCCCGGGCCGCGCACGCTCCGGGGTCTGCGCGCGCCCGTGCCGCGTCCCCGCGGGCCCCGCGCTCCTCGTGCCTCGCGCCTCGAGCCTCAAGCCACGTCCCCGCCCCGGCCCCGCGCGCCGCGGAGTTGGCTGCTGGGCGGCGCGGGCCTGGGTGTGGTCAGCGGATCTCCGCGGCTCTGGTCTCGGCGGTGCGCTGCGCTGCGCTTCGCACGCCGGCTCGGTGCACCAGGAGCTACGAGGCACCCAGCCGACCCTCGCACGCCCGGTCCAAGCGGGCCCGAGCTCCCTCCAGGTAGGCGGCGGCCGCGCAAGCTGCGGCTCGCCGGTGCGCCCCGCGGGGGCATCTCGGGCTTCCTGCAGGGGGGCGTGAGGCGCCACGAGGCTGCCCCGGCGGAACTCGGCCCTGGAGGCGGCCAGAGTCCGACGGAGTCCCTCCTGACCCGAGGACTGGGAGCTCCGGTCGGCGGACCCTGCCTGGGTGGGACGGGGCGGGCGCGCCTCGGCGGCGCTCTGGTGCGGGGACCGGCCGTTTGGCTGCAGCTTCGGGCACTTCCTGGGTCCCTGGGACCGCTCGCTCTGGGCAGCAAGGAGGTGGGCCATGGTCCCTGGCCTTTCGACCCCCAGGTCCCTTTCCGAGCCCCTAGATCCCTCCGGGGCACTGGAACGCGAGCTGGTGTTTGTCCTGAGAGTAGTGGTTATTCAGGGCTGCCCGGAAGGGTTATTGGGTCGAGAGCGCTGGGAGAGCTCATGAAAGTTCTCCACTGAGTGCTAAAAATGAGTCCATTGGTTTCGTGTTAAATTTATTTTGGAAATGATATGATGCACAGTAAGAGGGGGGTGTTAAGAATTTTGAATACTTTTAAGTTCAGTACATGATAAAACGTTTTCCTTTTCTCTCCACGTTCTTTTTCTGCTTCAAAACACGAATAATTTCCTTGTGCTTTGATGTTTATTGCTGTTCGGTAGGGAAAAATAGAATTTCCAAAAGTTTAAAAACAGACTTAAATTTTTTTTATAGAAGCAGTTTGTTATTTTGCATCGCTCTCTCCCCTTTCTCTTAATAAAGGGTGTGGACGCATCTTTCTCCCTCCACTGGCAGAATAGCTCGGTCTGTGAATTAGCACCCTACTGGAAAGTTTTCTTAAGACATTAGGCATTGAATTGTTGGTCAGAACGCTTTATTATCTGTCCATCTTAGTGTTGCAAACTGAGATTGTGACCTTTAAGTGCGTCTTTTAGAACAGAAATGGAGCACACTCTCCTTATTTAAGATGAAATAAAATGCATTTCTAGTCGCCAAGGAAAACAGTAGTCTGTATAGGTAAAATTGTATGCTTTGAATCTCTTACCATTGAACATTTTCAGACTCTTCAGTGTGGGGCTTTTGGTTTATTACTGATCCTGGACTCTGAAAGTTTATTGTATATTTCAGTATTTGGTTAAAGACCATTTAAAGACTTGGACATGTTGCATTTTGGTTTGTAGATGAATTTGAAAGTGAAATAGCTTTAAAATATCATTTTATTGAATGTCTTTTAATTCTCTTGTATATACACATTTATAAAATTATTTAATATGATGTGTGATACATTTATGTTCATGTCTGAGCCGTAGGTATTGTTTAGGAGATTGTTCTGAGTCGTTGGTCTTTGTTAACTTATAGAATTGCTTTTTTAAATTATTTTTTCCAGCTTTATTGCGATATTGACATGATATTGTGTACGTGAGGTATACAATGTGATGATTTAATACACATATAAATTGCAAAATGATTACCATAATAAGGTTAGTTAATACATCCATCACCTCATGTAATTCCCTTTGTGTGTGTGTGTGTGTGTGTGTGCGCGTGTGGGGAGGACGTTTAACATGTGTTTTAGCAACTTTCGAGTAGGCAAGACAATATTGTTAACTGTAGTCACCATGCTGTACATTAAATCCCCAGAACTTACTAACCTTATAAACGGATGTTTCGACCATTTGATCAATATCTCCCCAGAATTGTTTCTTTGAAATCGTTGGCACTTTAGTGTGTCAGCACATATTTTAACACTTTAAAAATAGAGTGTAGTACATTTTGAAAATTGAGAATTGGAACTATGTGTTGGACATTTTTCTGCCCTTACCAAATACTGCCTGAGATGGTATGATTTCAGTGATTTCTTTCAGGCATGTTACTGAAGTACAATGACTGTGTTATTTCTTTACCTTGTTAATCTGCATTTATTATAGGACCTGTTTATTAAACATTTCTTCTTGGCTGGGGGCAGTGCTATACATTATTTTAATTGTATCTCACATTAACTTGGCAGAGAAGACAGTATCCAGTTATACAGGTAAGGAAACTGCTCCTGGAAGATGTTGAATAACTTGCTGGTGATTATGTAGCTATTAAGTAACTCAATTGGGATTTAAGGCCAGACCTCTCTGTCTCTGAGGTTCATGTTCTTCCCTCTTTTCCACACTAACTTAGTGCTAGGGCATGAAGAATAACCCTCAGGTATTTGTTAACATATTTGTAAATTTTCCAATACGTGCCAGAGATGTGAGTTTGTTTTTCTAGCATAGTCATTATTGTCTGTGTTATCGTACAGGTTTTCACGTCAGCCATTCTCTTCTCACCTTTCTATTCCTGTTTAAATGGCCAGCTCAAAATTCAAAACCTCCCTCTTGCCGGGGCAGGATTTCTGCTACTGACATTAATAGGTAATGATAGTTTAATTATCCTTCCTAATTAATTATAACCTATGTTAATGTGGGTTCTCTCAAGCCATAGATATAACTAATTTGGAAGGTTACAAACAGGATGGCAATCTGTTTTGGACTATGGGAACCCTTTGATATCCCTCACATTAAATCAGAAGGTATTTTGATAGATACTTCCTTCTACAATTATCCTGTCTCTTCTACATCTTCAATTTCAGTTTCTTTAGAATCATTTACGTTATAATACAAACATTCTGTTGTGTCACCCATCTTAAAATTCTTTTTCTTTCTTTCCCTTTTTTTTGGTCACTTGCTGTTTGCAAAGTATAGCTTCTGCCTTCAAGAAGCTTGCAGTCTTGTAAGTGAGTTAAATAAACAGGCACCATGTTTTTTTTTTTTAATTTTTTGGCCTCTCCAGTGGCACGTGGAAGTTCCCAGGCCAGCAGTCAAACCTGTACCACAGCAGGGTCCAGAGGTGTGGCAGTGACAACGCTGGATCCTTAACCCACCACATCACAAGAGAACGCCTAAAAATTCTTTCTTGATCCAGTATTATGCCCCATTTCTCTGCTTTATATTGAGAAATCAAAATTTTTTTGATAGAACAAAAATAAATACAGGAGAGATAATCAGAAACTAATTAGTTACCTATAGGGACTGAGTAGGAACTAAGTAAATGGGATGGCGGAGGGAATGGCACTGCTCTAATTATACCTTTTATACCTTTTTGTGCTTAGTTTTTGGTTTTGAAAACTTGTTAATGTTGTACATGTTCAAAAACAAGATTGTCAAAGTTGATAGAAAACCTCCAATTGAATACAAAAGCAACAGATGAACTATTTTAATGAATTACATAAACTTTCAGAAGAAGAAAAAAAGAATCTAAGTAAGTCTTTAACACAGGACTTTGATTGTATACTTTTAATCTAAAGATGAAATGGGCTACCAAAAAAAAAAAATCCCCAAACCGTAAGGAGTTAGTTCCCTTTTCACGCCATGGGTTAAGGACTGGCCTTGTCACTGAAGTGGCTCAGGTTGCTCCTGTGGCGTGGGTTCAGTCCCTGGCCCAGGAACTTCCACATGCCTTGGATGCAGCCAACAAAACAAAACATGAAACCTTGACCCCTGAGTAGTAGGCTGTTATTTTTAGTGGTAGAGTTAGAGCAGTCCTGAAACTATTTTGTATGTATTGTAGGACTGAGCAAAGGAGTAAATTCATTGCTATTTTGGGAGCTAGGATTTTCACTGTGGAAGAAGGGAAATAAAAATATGAAACAGAAGAAGGCAGTGAAGAACTCTGGTATTGCATTGGAATTAAAGTTATCCGTATGAACCCATGATTAAAAATGTACATACATTCCTACAGATGTGCACATAATTCCTAGTTCTGTCTGATGAAAGGGCCTAGAGTTAAGAACACCCTAGTAGCTATGAGCACAACCTTTGCTCAGGTTGAAATGGCTGATTTGAGGGCTGAGGAAGGGAAAGTGTAAGATGAGCCTAGCACACAAAGTAAGGAAGTGTTCAAAAAGATAATGGGGACATGTCACAGGGATATAGGTACTAGCTTGAACAGCCAAATCTGGGAAATTCTGAGCATCAGCATCAATAACAACGGTAATGGATTATAACTGAATAAAGTCGGAAGCCACAAGTCCATAGTAAATAAAGTAAGGGAAGGGGAAAAGTTCTTCCCGGTGGACCACCAATAAAGACTGCAGAGGGAATAATAGAGTTAGAAAAGTCACTAATTGCAGCCATCACGGTAATATTGATTCAGGCAGGTGTTAGTAATGGAGAAAGTTTGATGGAGAAAAGTATATTAATACCGCTTCCAGTGATCTCTCTAAAGATGAATGACCCAGGGGAAGACAGTCAGCTTCACAGTGGAGAAACATGACAGGCAACACCTCAACCAGGTGATCAAAGTGAACGTCACCAGTAGTGGGATAAAATTCCCCTCGACATTCTTGAACTAGGGAGCATGTGTACTTTTCTGTGGTATTACTAAAATGCATAACCAAAATCTAATCACAAGGAAACAATTGAGGGAGCAAAGTCTACCAGGTTAACTGGCTTGTACTCTTCCAATATGTTAATGTCATGAAAGACAAAGAAAGGCCCAAGAAACTGTTCCAGATCAAAGGAAATTTCAAGAGACCTGCCAGTTAAATGCAGTGCATAATCCTAGGCTGGGAAATCCAGTTACTCTAAGAACATTATTGGGACATTGTCAAAATTTGAATATGTACTGCATATTAAATATTAGTGTATCAGTGTTAACTTTACTGAATTTGATAATTGTGTACTGTAGTTATGCAAGAAAATGCCCTTGATCTTAGGAGATACACAGTGAACTATTAAGGAATAAAGGGTCAAACATCTTTAACTTACTCTCAAATGGATAAGCAGTAATAATTATTACATAGAGCAAATGCGGCAAATATTAACAATTGGTGAATCTAGGTGAAGGAAATAAGAGTGCTTGAAATTTCAAAAGACGGAAAGATAAAACTTCAGAAAATAATTGAGAGTTCCCGTTGTGGCTGAGCAGTTAATGAACCCGACCAGCATCCACAAGGACGTGGGTTCAATCCCTGGCCTCACTCAGTGGGTTAAGGATCCAGCGTTGCCATGGGCTGTGGTGTAGGTCACAGATGTGGCTTGGATCCCATGTTGCCATGGCTGTCGTGTAGGCCAGCAGCTCCAGCTCCAGTTGGACCCCTAGTCTGGGAGCCTCCATATGCCACAGGTGCGGCTCTAGAAAGACGAAAAGACAAAAAAAAAATAATAATTCAAAAATAATAAAGCTACTCTGTGTCCAAAAATCTTTGAAAGATTCCACAGTGCGCTGTATCTGCTTCTAAATCCATCTCCTGTCTTCTTCTGAACCTACTCCAGAGACTATCCTTCCTATGCCAAAAAATCATTTTTTTTTCTTTTGGTCTTTTTAGGGCCACACCTGAGGCACATGGAGGTTCCCAGGCTAGGGGTCTAATCAGAGCTGTTGCTGCCGGCCTACGCCACAGCCACAGCAATGCCAGATCTGAGCCGCGTCTGCAACCTATACCACAGCTCATGGCAACGCCGGATCCTTAACCCACTGAGCAAGGCCAGGGATTGAATCCGCAACCTCATGGTTCCTAGTCAGATTCTTTATTGCTGTGCCACGACGGGAACTCCACACAAAACCATTCTTAAGGTCGCCAAGGTCAGTCTTGCCAAATGAGATCTCTCAGCCACATTTGACACAGGTGATAGATAATCCCTTCCTTATTGAAGCATTTTTCCCCATTGGCTTTTGAGACCCTCACTCTGGTTTTGATACTGCCTCACTGGCTGTGGCTTCTTCTCTAACTCAGTGAATAGTATCATCATGCACCCAGTTGCTCCGTTCAAAACTCCTAAGAGCTATCCTTATTTCTCCGATTCACTTATCTTACAGTGTATTCCTCCATTGGCAAGTATTTTGGGCTCTAACTTTAGAATTATTACAAATTTGTCTATTTTTTATCACCTCCACTGCCATTACCATGGTGTCAAGTCACCGTATTTCCAGGCCCAGACTACTACAGCAGTGCCTAACTGGTCTTTCAGCTTCCAGTCTCTGTGTCCCCTAGCAGCCAGTATGAACTTTAAAAGGTAAGAATCAAATCTGATTATATGCTCTAGTCATCAGAACCCACTGCTGTTAGATTAAAATCTGAAGTTTTTATTATGGTCAAGAGACCTAGGTGATCACATGGTTGGGTTCCTGCCTTCCTCCCTAATATCTTCTGCTCTGCTTATCCCCTCCAGCCTTATTATACTCTCTCCTGGGGATTCAGGTTGCCAGGTTAGTTTCTGCCTCAGGACCTTTGTATTTACTGTTTCCTGTGCCTGGAATGCTCTTCCCCACTTGAGACATGGCTAGTTCACTCCTTTCATTCAGGTCTCTACTTATTAATTTATTTTAAAAAAAGCTTCCCAGTCACCCTGTGATTTCTTGCAGATTTTTTTCCCTGCAAAGTACTTATATGTACTTGAAATTGTTACGTAGTTGCATGCTTCATCACCTTCTCTTAGACTGATGCAGAATAAAGCTGCATGGCCCCAGGAACCTTTTGTTTACTGCTGAATCCCTAGAACCTGGAATGTGCCAGGCGTATGATTGGAACTCAGGTATCTGTTAAATGAATGGATAAATGCAGGAGTTAATATTGCCAACTTTCTGGATGTAATTTATTTAGTGCTTTTGCAATTGGAGAAGACCGTCTCAAAGAATCCCATAATGTTGGTGCTGTTTAAAGTTTTTTGGTGGCACTGCTCAAGGTTCTCTGGAAGCTACTAAGTTATCAACTTTGTATTTCATGATTTCATCTTTCTTTTTTCTGCCCTCTGGTGGAGGGCATACTAATAAGCAGGAGATCAGTAGAGTAGGTCATTAGGAAGAAATAAAAGTGGCTGAACCTTGATCATAAATTGGATGATTTGCTTTTTTTTTTCCTTTTTTAATAGCTACGCCCATAGCATATGGAGGTTTCCAGGCTCGGGGTCCAATGGGAACTACAGCTGCTGGCCTACACCACAGGCACTGCAACACAGGATTCGCACTACATCTGCAACCTACACCACAGCTCACAGCCACACCAGATCCTTAACCCACAGAGTGAGGCCAGGACTTGAACCCGCAACCTCATGGTTAATAGTTGGATTCGTTTCCACTGTACCACAACTCCCATGATTTGCTTTTAAATTACAAAGATTTGAAGAAAATTTTAATTTTAAGTAAGCCTGAAAGTTAACCATTGTAAGACTGGGAAGAATGAAAAGAGAATAGACAATTAGTTAGATTTAAAGAGATTTCTGGCTTAGAATGAAAAAACTATTTTGCTCCAAAATGTTTTGATTACTTAAAAATAATTTCTCCTCAATACTCTGGTTTCTCCTCAGGTCTCATAAATCTTTTGCCTTTTTAAATATACTTATTTCTCTTAAAGTATTTTTAACGTTTTTCCATCTTTAGTTCAAAGACATCTTTTTCTCAACTGTAAAAATAATTTGAGCTAACCTTTGTTGACTTTTCCAATTGCTAGTTAGTATATGCCAGGGGAAAATCCAGTATTCAAACCTCAACAGTTGGGCACTGGAGGCAGCACTTTCTTAGTTACTATACTTCACTACAGCCTTGTACTACTGTCCTGTGGATGGTACAGGTACCAAAGGATTTCCTTTGATGATGCTTGCTAAGTTACAGCATTATTCCTCAATACCATTTTCCTAGTATACATTATGAGAAGCCTTTTCTTCCAGAATTGCTGAGAACTATATTTTATTTAATATCTTTTGAAGTAGAAATCACATTAAATGATTTCAACACTTGTGTACTAGTGACTTGCTAAAAATAATATAAGGTTTCTTTAATGTCCATATTTAATATGTAAGGCAGCTTAAAAATTTTTTCTCCCAGGAGTTCCGTGGTGATCTAGTGGTTAGGATTGGTGCTTCCTCCACTGCAGCCCGGGTTCAGTCCCTGGTCTGGGAACTGATATCCCACATCAAGCCATTGCATGCTATGGCCAAAAAAATATTTCCGCAGTTTAGCCTTTAGCTCCCTAGTTGATTTATGTTTGTAAATTTTGCTTATATAAACAGTCGAGTAAGGACTGTCTTTAAATGTTAATTCTTCTGTCTTCAAAAATACCATATTTTTAGAAACCTTACTCATTCTTCTTTACCATCTAACTTGTAATACATTTTTAGCCATAAAGATATTGATAGGATCTGTACCATAAAATTCGAACACTATTTTGGAAGGGACAAAGAGGAGGACAGTGGTCCCTATGCTCAAAACGCTAATAACGTCTGGGCTCTGACCTAGGAATTTTTGTCATCATGGCATTTAACAATGGCTTGACTCATTTTTTTTCCTGTTCAATTTTTATGAGTTCCCCACCTAAACACCTTTATCCAGAAATTGTTTAAAATACAACAACTGGGCATTAATTATTTGATTCGTGAAATTAAAAACCCAATAACACAGTTTAAGCTGAATGAGGCTTTGTTGTACAGCTGGCATGTGACATAGATCATACATTGTATTTAGGATAATTAACAAGGCTTATAGTGAACGGGTTTTTTGTTTTTGTTTTTGTTTTTTATTGGATTTTTTTGGCCTCACACATGCCATGCAAAAGCTTCTGGGCCAGGGATCGAACTCACACCACAGCAGTGACTACACTGAATCCATAATCACCAGGCCATCAGGGAACTACTCTGACCAGTTTTTAATAAGGAAATAATTTGAAACCTTTTTTGCTTTCTAGACGTCTGCAAATTAAATTATATATTTAAGTGGAAAAATGGTAACAACTAAATACTTATGGAAATTGAAACTCATCAACAAGGGATCTTCATTAAGTGCATTGCTTACTAAATAGGCCTCTAGGGAAGCTGTTGAGGAAAATAAACCTTTTGAAAAATATACTATCCTTGTCATTTGGTGCAAAAAGGAAAAGCAGTTGGTATTTTAAAAATTTTTAACTTAGATCTTAGTTTTCATGATTATGTGTTAACTTTTACCTATGGGAATTAAAATTTATCAACAGGGGATTTCATTCTATTTATTAATTATTAATATACCACTAGGGAAGCTTTTGGGGAGATTAATTTAAAAACACATACACAAAGGCTCCGCCATGCCTTAAGATACAAAAAAAAGGAGAGAAATGTTCGTATGTAAATTTCCTCTTTGGTTATGTGCCAATCTTTTTACGAGGGAACATCTTTGTGTAATTTCTAGGGATGATGGAGAGACAGGTTGTGAAGGGATGCTGAAGCATGAGGAGTAATGTGCTTCCTACAGCCTGCGGAAGAACAGTGTTGGTGTATGTGATAGCGTTGCGGTAGGGCAGTCAGAGCAGTAGAGTAAAACTAAATACGGCTGCAACGGGAATGTAACTGACAGGGATTGCACTGTTCAAGCCCTAGAGGAGAGAGTCCCTCGACTGATCGATTTTGAGGACCTTCGTTGTCAGGGAGGGAACTAGGGATAGAGTCGAGTCCAGATAGTTAGTGTGGGTTATTAATTAACTGTTAGTCTAAACCCGAGACAGCAATCATATGACATTCTGATAAAGTAAGTGTGATCCTGAAGTAGCACTGGTGGATATCTGTTCATCTCAGACCAATATCACAGAAGTACACTGCTTCTGAACTAGTGAAACGTCCCCAAGTTTTATCTCGTGAGTCTCAGTGTAGAGAAAGTAGTTTGAGGACTAAGTGAAAGGAAATACCCTGCTATTTTACATAGCTGACAGTGAATTTATAGCACTGGTTACTTAAGAGGTACTACAACTGAAAATACAAGCACAGCAACAGGGGTTTCAGTGGATTCACAGACAGTGGTTTCAGAATGTATTGCATTAAGTTTAAGGGAAATCCTTATGATGTTGAATTTAGTCTTGTTCTCATGAAACACTTGGTTTTGGTGACATAACACTCTAAATATGTATCCTGTTCTTATGAGAAGATGAACTTTTCTGACTGGGGTGGCTGGGAGTTAAATACACGTTTGTTGAGTGGAAGAATAAATCACATGATTTGAATTGATAATAGTTAGAATTGTGCTCATTTCTTATGTACTCAGGACTATAGGTAAAAATAATAGGAAATGCAGGAAGAAAACTCTTCTTTGAAAGACTTCCCAGAATGTTAACTGGAAAAAAGCTAAACCTATTCATTTAAAGTTTTCGGGGAGTTCCCGTTGTGGCTCAGCGGAAACAAATCTGACTAGTATCCATGAGGACGCAGATTCGATCCCTGGTCTTGCTCAGTGGGTTAAGGATCTGGCGTTGCCATGAGTTGTGGTGTAGGTCACAGATGCAGCTTGGATCTGACATTGCTGTGGCTGGTGGTGTAGGCTGGAGGCTATAGCTCCTGTTCGACCCCTAACCTGAGAACCTCCATATGCCGCGTGTATGGCTCTAATACAATATAAAACAATAGCAATACAATATAAAATAAAGTTTTCATTGTATCTCTTTCTCTCTCCCTCTCTCTCTCTGTCTATACACACACAAACACACACACACATTTGGGAATTTTAAAAGGATTCACTAAAGAGTAGAAACATACTCTATATTTAAAATACATACTCTGCATCAGATTTTCATATAGTACCTGATATTACAGTAATGTTAGGTTTTGTTAGCTTTGCCTCAAGACCTCTTTCCTTTCTTTTTCCCTTTCCTTGACTTAAAGGATAATTTTTTAAATTAAAATTTTAATTTAGGAGTTCAGTGGTGGCTTAGTGTGTTAAGGACACAATGTTGTCTCTGTGAGGATGCAGGTTTGATCCCGGGCCTCTCTCAGTGAGTTAGGAATCCGGCATTGTGCTGCAAGCTGAGGCATAGGTCACAGATGTGGTTGGGATCTGGTGTTGCCATGGTTGTGGCTGCAGCTCAGATTCGACTCTTAGCCTAGGAACTTACATATGCTGCAGTTGCAGCGGTAAGAAAAAGACACTTAATTTTTGTTTGTTTTTGGCCACCCTGAGGCATATGGAGCTCCTGGGATCAGATCCAAGCTGCAGCTTCGAACTAAGCTGCAGCAACGCCAGATCCACTGTGCTGGACGAGGGATCCAACCTGCATCCCAGCACTCCCAAACTGCTGCCAATCCCATTGCACCACGGTGGGAGCTCCCTTAATTTTAATTAAAAAATTAAAGAACTTAGGGTTAAACATTCATTTTTTATAAATGTCAGTCTAAAGCATTGCAGATGTCACACACATTTAATTTATAACATGTAAATGTGAAAAATGTGTAGGAATGAAACAACAAAATCCATTTGCCCTTAATTCCATGAATTCTTACTCTTTTTTAAAGTATTTGTGCATGACGTTTTACGAAGTCATGGAGCTTACCATCTCAGTTCAGATTTTTGCAGTGGTGACATAGCCTATTC
>PVHT021183693.1:35198044-35225849 GCA_004024745.2 Catagonus wagneri | reverse complement strand
TTTTTTTTTTTTTTTTTTTTGTCTTTTTGCCTTATCTAGGGCCGCACTCGCAGCATGTGGAGATTCCCAGGCTAGCGGTCTAACAGGAGCTGTAGCTGCCGGCCTTCGCCACAGCCACAGCAACGCGGGATCCGAGCCGCGTCTGCAGCTTACACCACAGCTCACGGCAACACCGGAGCCTTAACCCACTGAGCAAGGCCAGGGATCAAACCCGCAATCTCATGGTTCCTAGTCGGATTTGTTAACCACTGAGCCACGACGGGAACTCCAGGAACTTGTTTTCTTATTGACATTTATAGCTGTGTGGACTGACCCTGTTGTGCCTTGTTAAGAAAACTTATTCACAGGTGGTTGAGTTTTTTTTTTTTTTTTAAATATGTATATGAGTATGTATTTCAGTTTTGGAGTTCCTGTCATGGCTTAGTGGTGACGAACCCAACCAGTATCCATGAGGACGCCGGTTCGATCCCTGGCCTCACTTGGTGGATTAAGGATCCCGTGTTGCCTTGAGCTGTGGTGTAGGTCACAGACGTGGCTCAGATCTGGCATTGCTGTGGCTGTGGTGTAGGCCAGTGGCTTCAACTCCAGTTCAACCCCTAGCGTGGGACAATACTGGATCCCTAACCCACTGCACTACCTGGGAACTCCTCATTCTTATGTTTCTTAAAGCAAGATCAAACACAAGTAGAGTATTTCAAAGGAGGTAATGGCTGCCAAGAAAAAAAAAAAGGGAGAGAAGGAAGGAAGGGGGGAGGGAGGGAAAGAAGGAAGGAAAGAAGGAAGGGAGTGAAGATTTTTGTATTCCCTTGAGGAATCATTTGTTAATGATTTCTTTGTACAAGTGTTTAAGTTGTGAGCATAGAAACAGGAAGTTTATATAGAAACTTCTCTTTTTTTTTCCTGTTTCCTCTTTTCTCATTTCCAAGCTTTTGTTCAGAAAAAAAAAGTCAAAATTTTTTCGTAATTCAGATACGGAAAATAGTTTTGGTCTATTTTATTTTATTTTTTATTTTATATTTTATTTGATTGTGCACCCATGGCATGTGGAAGTTCCTAGATCCCAGGGATAGAACCTGCAACTTGTACCACAGCTATAGCAGTGCCATATCCTTAATCCACTGTGGAACTTCCAGTTTTGCTCTATTTTAAAATCAATTGTCATGGGAATGATTTCTTTTGGTAACTATATATTCCATCTATTATTTTTATTTTTTAAAGTATCTAGATATTTTGTATGACCAGGAAGATAATATAGACGCCAGTTAGTTTTTTTAGGAACTTTTTAATACGTAAACACACATTCTTGAACTTTTCCTCCAATCACATGGTTTTAGTCAAGAGTTTAGACCTTCGGTTCTCAAACTCCAGGAGGCATCAGAATCACCTGGAGTGCTTGTTAAACACAGATTGCTAGGCTCCACCCTCAGAGTTTCTGATTCTTTAGGCCTGGCAAAGGGTTTAACAGTGCATTTCTTTTTTTTTTTGCCTTATCTAGGGCTGCACCCGCGGCATATGGAGGTTCCCCAGGCTAGGGGTCTAACAGGAGCTGTAGCTGCCGGCCTACGCCACAGCCACAACAACGCAGGATCCGAGCCGCATCTGCAACCTACACCACAGCTCACGGCAACGCTGGATCCTTAACCCACTGAGCAAGGCCAGGGATCGAACCTGGAACCTCATGGTTCTTAGTCGGATTCGTTAACCACTGAGCCACAAAGGGAACTCCCTAACAGTGCATTTCTAACAAGTTCCTAGGTGATATTGCTGCTGCTGGTCCCAAATTTTTGAGAACCAGTGACTGGGCTCTTTGGTTAAATTAGTGGTTATCAATCATGTTTCTCCGCTTACACACCTGATTGATAAAACATTAATAATGCCCTGATCTAGGAGTCACAGCACTGGAGAGAGATGGGTGAGGTGCTGTTGTAGAGTCAGGTGTTGAAATCTTCAGGAGGTGGATGTGGTTTGAGAAAGCCCTTGAAAGGTTTGGATGTTTTCCTTCTATCCGCTCCCTCCCTTTACATGTCTCTCCCTCCTCCTCTCTCCTTAGAGAGCCCTGGTCTATAAGTAAGGATGTAGATGGGATAGGAATAGTTTAGGTCCTCTCCCAGCAAACTTCTCCCCTCTAGAGTCAGGGTGGAAGACCCAGGGCTTCTTAAGTTGTTGCGGAGAGAAAGCAGTTGTTACATTGCAGGAGAATTGGGATTCTGAGGCCATGAACAGAGTTATTTCTGGTAATAATTTTGTTTCCTTTGTTGTGTAAACTATTATTGTATTATGTCTATTGACCCATCAATAGTTGTGAATATTGGCCAGAGTAGTGTTTACAATTATAGCTTCTTCATATATTTCCCTTACTGGCCCAGATTAAATCTGACTTAAAGTTCCAAGACATTTGGTTAACGTGTATTATTTAATCCCTAAAACAATCACTTGCGGTAGATGTTAGTATCTCTAGTGTACAGCTGAGGATATTGAGACGCAGAAGTTAAACAGGTTCTGGGATCACACAATAAGTATGTAGTCATATTCCAAGCCTGTTAGGTTGTGTGAATTTAGGTAAGGTTCATGACCTTTATAAAGTGTTTCCTCATGGTAAAATGAGGATGATATTAGCACTTAGCTTCTGAGGTTGCTTTGAGGTTGTTAAATGAGTTATTGCGAAGAGATGTGAACAGTGCACTTACACAGTAAGTGCTCAATAAATGTCATCTCTTGATAGGCTAAATACATGTGTCTTGTAAGTTCACAGGTCATCCAGGTAACCCTCCTCTTTAATATTACAGGTGAAGAATCTTATCTACAATTTGGAGATTCAACACACTTTGAAACCGTAGGTTTTTTCATATACATTTTAGAGCAAAACTTTATGTGGTTTGAACTCATTTGGTGCCACATCCTGACTTGAACTATCATGAAACTGTTGCTAGTGTATTTTTTCTCCACCTAGTTGTGACTGTGCTTATTACGTTTGGCTGCAGAAATACTCCTTTGGGATTATGTGGCTACTGCCCTAGAGTCCGTTTGGGGTGTTATGAAATGTGTGATGAATTCACCTTTTTAAAGTCTGTAAACTCCCAAACTCTGAAATGCATCTGGCCCTTCGGGCTTAGGGCAATGGATTTTAGACCTATGTGAATATGCACGTAAATGTCTTCTTTTCCTCAGACTGTAAACTCCTGGAGAACTAGGCCTGTGTCTGATTCATGTGTAGCCCCAGTTCTTGGCACATAATAGGCTTTCAGTAAATATTTGGTAGGAGAATGAACTATGCCAGAACATACCAGTTAGGTGAAGGGAAACAGACTTGAGAGTAGCACCTTATTTTTTTCCTGGAACACAGACAAAATACACTGCCTTCAGTTCACAAGAGGCAGAATTGTGTTATTTCGGGAGCGCTTAAAAATGTTCAGTGTAATGAGAAATTTGGTAGCAAAATTAAAAAAGCAAAACTAAGTGCCTGTACTACAGTGTCAGCATCTCTAACTTCTGTTTTCCTCTTACTCACTTGCCCCATATAGCTCTATATTTTTGGCTAACTTCTTGAGAAAGCAAGCCACGTAGGGAGGGTTGCCGTCGTGGCTCAGTGGTAATGTACCCGACTAGTATCTGTGAGGATGCGGGTTTGATCCCTCACCTCAGTCATTGGGTTAAGGATTCAGCATTGCTGTGAGCTGTGGTGTAGGTTGCAGATGCAACTCAGATCTGGCTTTGCTGTGGCTGTGGTGTAGGCCTGCAGCTATAGCTCTGATCAGACCTCTAGCCTGGGAACTTCCACATGCTGCTGCAGGTATGGTCTTAAAAAGATAAAAAAAGAAAGGGAGGGAGGGAGAGAGGAAGGAAGGAAGGAAGGCAGGACACATGGGATTATCTGTTTTTAGAAGACTATTTGGGGGCGTTCCCTTCATGGCTCAGTGGTTAACAAATCCGACTAAGAACCATGAGGTTGCAGGTTCGATCCCTGGCCTTCCTCAGTGAGTTAAGGATCCGGCGTTGCCGTGAGCTGTGGTGTAGGTTGCAGATGCGGCTTGGATCCCGCGTTGCTGTGGCCGTGGCGAAGGCCGGCAGCTGCAGCTCCTGTTAGACCCCTAGCCTAGGAACCTCCATATGCCGCGGGTGCAGCCCCATATAAGGCAAAAAGACAAAAAAAAGAAAAAAAGACTATTTGGGGTGGGTAAGCAAGTGTGTTTTTAAATTCCTTGGCGAGAATGATCATAAAAGCTTTAATACCTTAACTGATTCATTATGGGTTTAGAGTTTTTTAATAAAAAATTTTTAAAAATTCATAGGAATTATAAATCAGAATTGCAAAGAGAAAAACAGAATTAGAGAATTTAATTATAATAATATCAAACTTAAAGTTAACTTTTCTGAGTAGACTTCTAATAAGCAAAAGTAGTTTATGCTTAAATTTTTAAAGTACAGTTTATTCTTTCATGCCTTAGATGAATTTTCATGATCCATATGAAAATTATTAGTAGCTAAGAAGTATTTCTATGTCTTTGTCTCCTGTAGATTAAAACAGCTGTTCATTAGCACAGCAGTATAATTGTACAGCTACATAATGCCTTGCTTTAGTAAACTAGGGTCATTTTAAGAAGTGGAGAGAGAAGGCTGTTTGAATTATGCAACTGTATTTTTTCCATTTTATTTAATAAATTGGCTTGAGTACAATGGCTCATTGGTATTTTTTGATATTTGTTACTGGCACAGCTGAACTTTTAAAAAGATAACTGATATGCTGCTTTCTGCTTAACTAACAGTGCTTTTACTATATGATCCAGTTATTTAAAACGTATTGAATCAAATATTCATATTGAAAAACTTAGTTAACTTATAGTAATTGAAAGAGTGCTATGCTTATATCAAACTAATTTCTGTTACGTTATTAGTTTAAAATTGCTTTAGCTAGTAATTTCAGTACCACTTCAGAGACTGTGATAAATAGCTCCAATTTGATCTTAAGTAAAAATCATTGTTGGTAATGATCATTGTTGGTAAAATTCTTTGACTAGTACACTGTACCCTTCTGATGATTTTTTTTTTTTAAAGAAAGGTAAAGTGTATATATCTTACAAACTTCTGTATCTTTCCTTCCTCCCAGGAGGGAAGTTTATTCTTTGGTTCTTTCTATCCTTCTTTTCTTTGCTTTGCTTTTTAGGGCTGCACCTGTGGTATATGGAAGTCCCAGGGCCAAGGGTCAAACCAAAGTTGTAGCTGCAGGCCTATGCCACAGCCACAGCAACACCAGATCTGGACCACATCTGTGACCTACACCACAGCTCGTGGCAACGCCGAATCCTTAACCCACTGAGCCAGGCCAGGGATCCAACCCACATCCTCACAGAGACAAGTGGATCCTTATCCCACTGAGCCACAATATGGACTCACCAGGAGGGGAGTTTCTTAACTAATTGGCTGAAGATAGATATGGAAAAACATAATAAGAAATGAATTGGGGGCAGGAGGAAATAGTCCACGATGATACAGAGAAGGAATGGTTGGTGAAGTACAAGGAGGGCTTAGGACGTGTGGGGTCTTGAAAACTATTGGAGTAAGAAGGGGGGCGGGTATCATTAGATTCAGTGGAGACGTCTAATGAAATGCCTTTGCAAGGAGGCAAAACAGAGTGGTTGGGAGACTGGGCTTCAGAGTCAATTCCCAACTCTGCTTCAAATCTTAGGCAGGTTGTTTGACCTAAGCCTAAGCCTCAGTTTCTTTTTGTGTTTATTTTTATTTCATTTCATTACATGTAGTTTATGGCTCCCAGTGGACTTAAGGTGTATTAATAGGTAAAATGAGAGAGATTAAAAAGTTTATTTTTATGTTTGTTTTTGTTTTGAGCAAAAATTTATTTGGATTGGGCACTGCCAAACCAGAAGTGGTTAGGAGTGCTCTGCCACCCACCTCTGGAGACAGGGCTAAGACTTTTATAGAGAAGAGAAGAATGTGAAGCAAGGGAATTATTTGACTAGCTGTAGCTTACATGGTTGCCTTATTGGAAACCCTGGTTGGCAGTGATTGGTTGTCCTTAGGTTTCGATTTATTAATCTTGAGGCATTTACAGGCTTAGGTTTTGGTTTGCTTACATAGGCTGCTAAGGTATTAGAATCACCTTGGTCTAATGGCCTCCTTGTTTAATGGAACATGTGTAGAAGTTGGATTAATTGTAAACATATTTGTGGATCCATATGACTCATTTTTATATATTTGTATATGCTTGCTTATTGATAACATGTAAATACCTGTAAAGCAAATACCCACCTCAGGAATTTGGAAATTAACAATTACTTGCAACTACTTGTGTGTTCTTTCCTCCTGCTTTATCTTTCTCTTGCTTCAAAAATGTTATCTTATGTGTATGCACTCCTAAACAATATATAATTTAGTTTTTGTTGTTTTTGAGTTTTGTAAAGGATTGTTGTGTCTTCTAGAACTTGCTTTTTTTCCTCTTGGCAGTATTTTTGAGATTCATCTATGTCATATATACTTGTAGCTCATTCGTTTTCACTGCTATATAATAATTCACTGTGAAAACACAATAATAATCTATTCTTCTATTGATAGGTATTATTTTATTGCTATGACAAGTAATGCCGTATGAATCCAACTCTTGAGCACATGAGCACATGTACTTAAGTTTCTTTTAGGGGTCATTTACCCAGAAGTGGAACTAAATTGTCAGGTTGAAAGATAGACATATCATCACCCTTGTTAGATATTGCCAAATTGCTTCACGAAGAGCCAGCCTACCAGAATATGTTGCCATTTTCCTACAGCTTTCCTTACTCCTGGGTGAGAAAAAAAATTTTTTTCAGTTGACAGGTATAAAATTCTTTATTTGCATTTCTCTGATTACTGTGGTTCAGAATCTTTTCATTTGTATATTGGCCGCTATTCGTTTTTTCGTTGTGATCTTTTATTCATATCTGCACATTTTTCTTTTGGCACCTCAGTCTTTTTTAGTATTAGTTTGGAGGAATTGCTTTTAAATTCTAGATGCTCTGGACCTAAAACAAATAGACTACCAGATATTTCTCCAGCAAAGATGGGTTTTTTGGGGTTTATTGCAGAGAATTGCAATTTAGGGTCTGCAACCATGGCAAACCATGTGGGAGTCTCAGGTTTGGGGGAAGGAGCACTGTTTTATAGAGAGGGAAGGAGTTTAAGAGGGCTCCAATGAACAATGAGTTCATGACTTTTCATTGGCTGAATCCTTGCCAGGAAAGAAGTGTCTTCTTCTTTGGGGCTCTGTTATGTCACAGGGTATAAGAGCTCCCTCTTCTGGTGTCCCAACTCTATTTATTGACTTTCTGTTTATTAATTTTTTTCCCTTTTTATGTCCACACCTGCAGCATATAGAAGATCCCAGGGCAGGAGTCAAATCGAAGCTGCAGTTGTGTCCTATGCCATAGCCATGGCAACACCAGGTCTGTAACCCACTGAGTGAAGCCAGGAATCGAACCTGCATCCTCACAGAGACAACATCAGGTCCTTAATCTGCTGAGCCACAATGAGAACTCCTGTTTATTAATTTTTTTTTTACAATGCTAATCCTTTATTTGAATTTTAGCTTGTAGATGTCTTTTCTCAATCTGTATCTTCATTTTTTGTTTTTTTCTTTCTCTTTGATATAGTGGAGAAACTCTCTTCTCATCATGTATACACTGTACTTATACAACTGAAGATGCTAACTCTTTTTTTTTTTCCTTTTGACCACCCCACTGCATGTGGAGTTCCTGGGCCAGGGATCAGATCTGAGCCGCAGTTGCTACCCACACTGCAGCTGTGACAACGCCAGATCCTTCAACCCACTGTGCCTGACCGGGGATCGAACGTGCAGTCCTGAATTCACAGCCTCATGGATACCAGTCGGGTTCGTTACCACTGAGCCATAACGGGAACTCCCAGGAACTCCCATTTTTAAATTTTAAATTTTTTAATATTTCAACTTTTTAATTTAACTTAATTTTTTGGCTGTGCCTGTGACATGTAGAATTTCCTGGGGCCAGGTACTAAACCTGAGCCACAGCAGTGACAACACTGAATCCTTAACCTAGACTAGGCTAGCAGGGAACTCTGCTAGCTCTTTTTAAAAATATTTCTTTTAGGGGTTCCCTTTGTGGCTCAGTGGTTAACAATCCCAACTAGGATCCATGAGGATGTGGGTTCAATCCCTGGCCTTGCACAGTGGGTTAAGGATCTGGTGTTGCCATGAGCTGTGGTGTAGGTCACAGATGTAGCGCGGATCCCACATTGCCGTGACTGTGGTGTAGACCAGCAGCTGCAGCTCCAATTCAACCCCTAGCCTGGGAACATCCATATCCTGTGGGTGTGGCCTTAAAAAATGATTTTATTGAAGTATAGTGGATTTAGTGTTTTGCTAATTTCTGCTGTACAGCAAAGTGATTCATATATGTATTCTTTTTCATATTACTTTCTGTTATGGTTTATCACAGGATATTGAATATAATTCCTATACTATACAGTAGGGTCTTGTTTTTTATCCATTTTATAAACATCTGCCAATTCCTATCTCCCAGTCCATCCCTACTCCATTCTCCTTCCTGTTTGGCAACCACAGGTCTGTTCTCTATGTGAGTTTGTTTCTGTTTTGTAGATAGGTTCATATGTGTGATGTTTTAGATTCCACATATAAGTGATATGGTATTTGTCTTTCTCTTTCTGACTTATTTAGTATGATCATCTCCAGGTCCATTCATGTTGCAGCAAACGGGAATAAAAGAATGTAGGAACAGGGAGTTCCCGTCATGGCTCAGTGATTAACGAACCTGACTAGTAACCATGAGGCTGTGGGTTTGATCCCTGGCCTCGCTCAGTGGGTTAAGGATCCAGTGTTGCTATGAGCTGTGGTGTAGGTTGCAGACACAGCTCGGATCCCTTGTGGCTGTGGCATAGGCCGGCAGCTACAGCTCTGATTCGACCCCTAGCCTGGGAACCTCAGTATGCTACAGGTGCGGCCTAAAAAAGACAAAAGACCAAAAAAAAAAAAAATGCAGGAACAAACAACTGTTATCAGGCAAGATAAGTAACAATAGCAATGATAATATATCAGTTGTAAAGGCTCCCTAGTTCTGTTTCGGTGGTAAAGATTATCCTGAAGTGCCCAACCACCAGATCAACTGGAACCTAAGAGACGGTGATTTTGACCTTTTCTGACCCTTGTGATTTCAGTAAACTAAAGTTTGGACTCTCTAGAGGCCAAGCCTCTTCATGAATCAGTGTGTACCTTTAGCATATTCCCCAGTTTGGCTTTTGAGGCAACATTGCTTTGGGAAAGAGCTCCATGTTCTCCTTACTGTGTGCAAGTAATAAATCCTCCCTTCTCCTGGTCTTTGGCTTGATTGTGTCTTTGGCTTGACACCCACCAAGAGGTGAATCTAGTTTTCAGGTAATACTAATAGGTTTTCATTAAAGAATGAAAAGTTAGTTCTTCTTTTTAGCAACAGACATGAAAAGCTGAGAAGGCTGCTTTGATGTTTTTCAGACGTCCAAAGAAAGTTTGTGAGAGGAGCTGTGATTTTTCCTCTACTCTTCTGAGTTCTTGGCTGAGACCCCCTGAATTACAAGAGAAAAACACTCAGAGGTTTATTAATACGTGGACCTCCAGTGTACCCAGGGGAAAAACGAGTAACTCCCTGAGGCAGCTGAAGCCACCAGCTTAAATACCATCTTCAGCCAAAGACAAAAGGAAGGTTGGGAGTTAGGGGTGGAGACCAGTCTTGGGAGGTTCCTAGGAAAAGCAAGGGTCAGTTTTGATACCCAGATTTAAGTCTGTGCCTTTTCCATTGATGAGAGCCTTTTAGAGTCATCCCTCACTTCTGGTAGGAAGGAGACACCTTTACAATTGGAGATTTCCTTTGTAAATGTCCATTTCCATTTCAAAGGGGGTAAATTCTCTTGTCTCTCTTGTGTCTGCCGTTTCTCAGAATAATCCGCCCACCTAAAAGGCATATTTTGAGGTGACATATTTTGCTTCTCTTCATTGGACACAATCATCCCAAGGGTTCTGATTTTCCTGCTTGGAAATATTTCTCAGTCCATTGCTTTATTAATTACCCCCTTATTTTCCATTATGCCTGCTTAAAGTTAACTGGAGTCCTTGGACATGAATAAGGTTTGAGAATTCAGAATTTCAGATGAGGAAATGGGGTCACGTTAAGGCAACTCTGAAAGTTCTTTAACAGAGAAAAAGGACTCTAAGTGATGGTGAACTGTAGAATCAAACTTTCCTTTTTTTCATTTGTTTTTCTTAAAGGGAGAGACTTGGGCATGTGTAACCCCTGATAAGGTGTAATTGAAAGTAAAATGCTCTCCACAGGTTGTTTGTTGGAAGAAAATGAGGAATTATGTGGAGTTCCCACTGTAGCACAGTGGGTTAAGAATCCGACTGCAGTGGCTTCAGTTGCTGCAGAGGCGCAGATTCATTCCCCAGCCCAGCACAGTGGGTTAAGTACTGGGCATTCCCTAGCTGTGAATGCTGTGGCTTGGATTTGATCCCTGGCCCGGGAACTTACATATGCTAGTGGGTGTGGCCAAAAAATAAATAAATAAAAGAAAATGAGGAATTATAACTTTATACTAGACAGACTAACCTGTTAACATCTGAATATACTGACCAATCTTAGCTTCACTAATAAATTTTATTTAATAATAAAAGCGTAATAAGCGTAAATTTTAAGTTCATTCTGATGTACTGTAATAGGAATAATATGATGTGTATATACTCTGTCTCACCTAGAAATGTTCTTGCCAAATACACTGAACTTGAATATCATTTAGCCTGTTGATCTAACCTTCTAGTTCATAGGCAACATAGAGGATAAAGAAACAAGTTAAATAGTACCATAAGGAAGTAAACAGAATGTGGGATATGCTACAGACAAGTCTCTCCAGGAAGTCAATATCATGGGAAAAGAGAAGGCAGGAGGTGGATTCTTCTAGATGGAGAGACTTAAGAGATATAATGACGTGTTATATATTCCTTAACCGGATCCTGATTTAAACAAATCTGATGTAAAAGACATTGGTGGAATAATTGGAGAAATTTGAAAATGAATGGGTTATTAGCTACTAAATAGTCGCTGTTAGTATGGGAGGTTTGTTAATAGTATTATGGTTTAGTAGGACAGTGTCTTAACATTTTTGGAGATATGTACCGAAGTCTTCAACAGTAGTGTCTTGATTTCTGAATTGACTTCAAGATGCTTCAAAAACAACAAAAGATGGAGCAAATGCAGTGACAGTATTAACAGTTTGTAAACCTCTGTGGTGGACATTATGGATATCCATTATACTAAATGCTCTACCTTTCTCTGTGTTTGAAATTTTTCTTTTTCTTTTCTTTCTTCCCTCCCTCTCTCCCTTCCTTCCTTCCTCTCACCACACCCAAAGCACGTGGAAGTTTCTGGGCCAGGGACTGAATCTTAGCCATAGCTGCGGCAATACTACTGGATCCTTTAACCCACTGCACCAGGCAGGGATCAAACCTGCACCTCTGCAGCGACCAGAGCCATTGCAGTTGGATTCTTAACCCATTGCACCACAGCAGGAACTCTGAAATTTTTCTTAATAAAAAGCCTAAAACAATGGAGAAAGAAAGTTTGAGATTGGATGTATTAGATGAAGAGGGATAATTAATCAGAAGTGTAGGAGTTCCCTTCATGGCTCAGTGGTTAACGAATCCGACTAAGAACCATGAGGGTGCGGGTTTGATCCCTGGCCTTGCTCCGTGGGTTAAGGATCCGGCATTGCCGTGAGCTGTGGTGTAGGTTGCAGACGCGGCTCAGATCTCGTGTTGCTGTGGCTGTGGCGAAGGCCGGCAGCTACAGCTCCTGTGGACCCCTAGCCTGGGAACCTCCATATGCTACAGGTGTGGCTCTACATAAAAAGGCAAAAAGACAAAAAAAAAAGAAGTGTAAATTGCTGAAAGGGTAGGTATTGATAAGATTTAAGTATCAGGAGGGAGGAACTGGCCCAAATGACAGAAAAGTCAGCTCCTCTATTATAACAGAGGAATGGAGGACCACATGATGAGTCAGTCATATATGTATCATTTGTAAAACCAGTAATGGGAAATCGAAAGAGTTCACTTCTGGTGGCTTCTCCTTCCTCTGTGACAGAGAAGGCAAGCTCTCCTGCTGCAAGAGGTGAGTTGTGACAAGATTAGAAGCTGGCAGAGGATGCAAAGGAATTGAAATCATTGCCACTAAGAGTGGACCTGATGGGTGAAAAGCTTAGGGTAGCCAGGTAGTTTTGAGGACCCAGCTAGATTGCTTAATATGAACTTGTAATAGAACTAATGTGACCTGCTCTTTGCCTTTTTTTTTTTTTTTTTTTTTAACGGCTGCATGTGCAGCATATGGAAGTTCCCGGGCTAGGGGTCAAATCAGAGCTGCAGCTGCAGGCCTACATCACAGCCACAGCAACACAGGATCCAAGCCACGTCTGCGACCTGCTCCACAGCTTATGGCAATGCCAGATCCTTAACCCACTGAGCAAGGTCAGGGATTGAACTCACATCTTCATGGATACTAGTCAGGTATGTTACCGCTGAGCCACAATGGGAACTCATGCTCTTTGACCTTTCAATCAGTATTTGGTAGCTTGAGTTCTGGTTGAAAGAAAGTAGGGTGTTAGGTTCACCGAAGGTGTGATTTTGTTTGTTGAGTGTGACCATACAGAAGGGCAGAGGAACTAGGGTGATGGCAGAATTGGTGATGAAGTGCTAAACCTGGAATCTAGCCTATATGAGAAGGGAAATGCAGCTAGAAGATGGATAAGTTCTGGAGATGGAAGGCACAGCATAGTGGTTATAGTCAGCTGAGCTGTGTTATATCCTTCACTGTTGCTAAGAGACTAGATCTTAAATGTTCTCTCCATTAAAAAGGAATGGTAATTATGTGATGTGCTAGAGGTGTTAATTAACACTTTGACGGTAATCATAGTACAGTGTCTAAATATCAGATCAACACATTGTACGTCTTAAACTTACTCAGTGTTGTATTTGCCAATTATATCTCAAGTTTCGAAGAAAGGGAATTGTCACAAACTCTCTGGATTTCCCATTGACCCCTCATCTTTCTTATGAACTTTCTCTCTGTCACGGACTGTGAAGGGTCTGGGATTTCACCTACTTACATGTTAGCCTGTTACTGTTCCATGCTTCAGATGTGAGATTCCGCGGTCAGGGACCAAGAACTTTGTTACTCACAGCACTTCAAGTAGTGTTGGTTTGCATCTATACCCTGAGTCCTCAGTTCCCTTGGAGATGACTCAGATGGGCCTAGTGGATGCCACACATGTATTATGTTTGCATCACAGTCCAGAGACACTGGGCTTTTGGAATTTACCACTTTTATAGTAAGTGGAAGCAGCCTTCACTCTTTGTCTTGGGGTGGACATCTCATCCCTCCAGGCTGCTCATTCCAAATATGAGCCTGAGAAATGGCTCAGGTGGAAGTCCAGGGCCCTGTATTCCTGGCATACCTGGCAAGAATGGGCAGGGCCGCTCAGGGCCCCAGGGCCGCTCCCACTATCCCCCCTCCACAGAGTGGTGGTGCTAACAGAGTTACTCTTGTCATTTCTAGTCACAGTACTTTCATCTTTCTCAGCACACAGCTTAAAAATCTGTTATTAGTACAACTCATGGTCTGTTCCGGATATGTTGAGTAACTCTTGCTAGCTGCAGATGGTTTCTCTTTAGAGGGTCGTGTTGGGGGTGGGGGTTGCTATTGGGGGCAGGAAGGCAGTAGAGGTGGGTAAGAGAAGGTTTTGAATGCTTTTAAAAGTTATAGGAGACCCTTGATAGACCTTTTTAGTACATTAGCAATTTATTAGGAGGGACTTAACATCAGTCTTTCTTGCTTAGGATCTTTTTAAACTCAGAAAATGAAGAGGCATCAAAACCAATTGAAGTTCCGAGTTCCCACTGTGGCTCAGTGGGTTAAGAACCTGACATAGGAGTTCCTGTTGTGGCTCAGTAGTAACAAACCTGACTAGTATCCATGAGGATGCAAGTTCGATCCCTGGCCTCACTCAGTGGGTTGAGGAGCTGGCGTTACCACAAGCTGCAGCATAGGTTGCAGATTTGGCTTGGATCTGGTGTTGCTGTGACTGTGGTGTAGGCTGGCAACTGCAGCTCTGATTTGACCCCTAGCCTGAAAACTTTCATATGCTGCAGGTGCAGCTGTATTAAAATAAATAAATAAAGCTCCCGGGATCGGGGGCCAGGGATATCTCCGGTATGGTCCAGCAAGGGCAGTTGGGATTGTGACTATAAAGAACCTGCATGCTGTTTATCTTCAGTTGAGCAGAATGATGTTCCAGATTGGCTGGAATCTAACCAGTCTGGTACTATCTGAGGAACATGCTAAATTGTTAAATAGTAAAATTTTCTTAAGTGGTTAAGAGTAATGAAGAATGTTACCAAAGTTTAGATAAATGGAGAAATATACCATAATATTATAGTGGAAATTGAATATTTGAATGATGCCAGTTCTTAAACTACTTTATAATTTAATGTCATTCTAATAAATGTCATTCCAATGCATTTATTTTTTAATTTGACCAAATAAAATTAGCCCTGAAAATAATAAACATTTGTACTGCAGTTGATGTGACTTAACAGTAGAAACAAATTCTCTCTTAGGGGAATTTGCAGCTGGGATAATCATTGGGGGCTATAAACTTGACCCAAGGAGATATATAAACTTAGATCTTGTGCTTGGAGAAGCAGAGAAAGTCACTCTGTTAAGGAGAAAAATAAAGCAGGTATGAAAAGAAAAACAGGGCAGGTAGAGAAAGAATACCACTAGCTTCCAGTCTCTGCTCTCTTCCTGAGGTTATAATATTCTTGTCTTTTAGTTCTGAGATTTATCCTAAGTCTTTAGAACAAATTTCCTTTAGGTTTTAAACTATTTTCATGTTAGTTAATTTACTGGAGATCAAAGTGTTTCAGTTGCTAGGGCTGTAACAAAGGAGTAAAGTGAGCAATGTCCTGCCTCAAGGAGCTGACACTACTAGAAGGAAGCAGACAACGAATAAGCAAATATATGCTAGGTAGCCTTGAGTCTTAACAGTGAAAAATAAGACGGGGTAAGGGGCCTAGTCGGGTGCATATGTGCTGTCAGTGAAGGTTACTCTGAAGAGGTAACATTTGAATGGAGGTGCAAGTGATGAGAGGGACAAGAGAGTTCTAGGCAGAGGTAAGAGCCAGTGTAAAGACAGGCTGGAGCCTGCTTCATGTGTTCAGGGAACATCAAGAAAGCTTTTGAGTGGCTGAAGCAGAAGGGGGGGAGAGGGGGAAGATATGAGGTTAGAGGGGTGTGTGTGTAAGATATTATAGGGCTCTGCAGGTCAGCTTAAGACTTTACTCTGGGAGTTCCTGTTGTGGCTCAGCGGAAACAAATCCAACTAGGAACCATGAGGCTGCGGGTTTGATCCCTGGCCTCGTTCATTGGGTTAAGGATCCGGCGTTGCAGTGAACTGTGGTGTAGGTTGCAGACACGGCTTGGATTGCGCGTTGCTATGGCTGTGGCGTAGGCCGGCAGCTGTGGCTCCGACTGGACCCCTAGCCTGGGAACCTCCATGTGCTGCAGGTGTGGCCCTAAAAACGACAGAAGACCCCCCCCAAAAAAAAATTTACTCCGAATGGAGTGAAAAGCCACTGCAGGATTTAAAGCGTACGGGAGTGACTCGTCCACTGTTTTAAAAGGATCACTGGTTGCTGTATTTAGAATAAACTGGATAACGGGCAGGAGCAGTAGAAAGGGAACCAGGTGAATGATCATGGTGGCTTGGGTCAAGGTAGTTAAAGTGGAGGTCATCAGAGTTGGTTAAATCCTGGATGTGTTTATTTGCGGATGGATTAGATGTAGGGTAGGAAAGAAACAGAACAGAGACATTAAGAATGGCCCCCATGGAGTTACCATTGTGGCTCAGTGGAAACGAAGCCCACTAGTATCCATGAGGACGCACATGGGTTTGATCCCTGGCCCAGCTCAGTGGGTTAAGGATCTGGCGTTGCTGTGAGCTATGGTGTAGGTCATAGACACAGCTCAGATCTCGCATGGTTGTGGCTGTGACATAGGCTGGCAGCTGCAGCTCCGATTCAGACCCTAGCCTGGGAACTTCCATATGCTTCGGGTATAGCCCTAAAAAGAAAAAAAAAAGGAAAGAAAAAAAAAGGAATAACACCCAGGTTTTGGCTTAAACAGTTGGAAGGATGCAATTGCCAAATGCAGAGATGGGGAGGACCTCAGGGTGGTGTAGTGCTCATTGATGAAGTAAGGTGAGGTGCCAGTTGGACATCCAGATGTGGGTATCTGCTTGTGCCCGTGGAGCTGTCATCAAGTATTTCTCTGTTCTAGTACTAATTCTCAATAATTTAGTCTGCAGTACTATAACTTAAAACATCTCTTCTGCCCTCTGATTCTATTCTTCATAAAATCCTTTAGTAAATAATCCAGATCCATTTTTTACTAAGAACTTTTAACTTCCAGCAATAATTATCTCATTTGAGTTTCAGAAGGACCAAAAAGAAGTTATACGTCAATATTTTAAAAGTAGATTAATATGTAAGTGGAGAACTGAATCAGTCTTTCTCTCTGTTTCTGAATAGTGGCTTTCAGTTGTTAGTTCCTGAGGTCAACAAATTCAAGGATGAGTGAGCTGGAGCAGTTGAGGCAGGAAGCCGAGCAGCTGCGGAATCAGATCCAGGTAAGAGCAAACTTTTGCATTTTGAATTTTAACACTTTATGTAGGACCAGCGATGAACAAAATGTGTGCGTTAGTTTATCATTCTACATGTATTAAATAATTTATAAAGTGAGAAATGGTCAGTTTGTTTTTATCATGCCTCTAAAAACTCTCGAAAAATCATTGCTGACAAATACCTGTGTGGACCAATAGCCTCTGTGTCTCTAAGAAGTTAATAGTCTATGTGTGATCACTGCTGAAAGACAAACATAACATTTCTCTTCTTACTTTCACACCAGGAATCATAGTTTGATTTTTGGTGCAATACGATGAGGCAGATATTGTTGTATGCTAGAAAATTAAAATGCAGAAAAACATTAAAAATTATTTTTGGCAGAGTGAAGACAGGTCTACAACATCTGTTACTCCTGGAAATCAGCTGAGAACAGTCGAGTGCAGGAAATTCAAGCCCCATCTTTACCAGAATCAAAAACACTTAGAACTTCAAAGCCTAATAAAATGGGGAAAATCATCAAATGTTAGGGTATGGAAAGACTCTGAGAGAGAGTTTTTGCACCTGTGAATCTTATACAAAGCAGGTCGCACTCTCTCAGGGACAACACCATTCCTTTCTTTTGGAACAGTGGAAACAGATGCTTCCCTGGACCAGGGAGTATCAGGGAAGGCAGAGATAAGAATGAAAAGACCTGGGAGTTCCCGTCATGGCTCAGCGGTTAATGAACCTGACTAGCATTCATAAGGCTGCGGGTTCGATCCCTGGCCTTGCTCAGTGGGTTAAGGATCCAGCATTGCTGTGAGCTGTGGGGTAGGTTGCAGACGCGGCTCAGATATGGCGTTGCTGTGGCTCTGGCGAGGCCTGCAGCTACAGCTCCTGTTGGACCCCTAGCCTGGGAACCTCCATATGCTGTGAGTGAGGCCCCAGAAAGGAAAAAAAAAAGGGAAAGAAAGAAAGACAGAGAATTATGTGTAGCTTGGTGCTGCCTCCTCCTTCTCACAGGGATAAGCAAGGCGTAAACAATTTACAAGTATAAATGAAGGACTTCATCATGAAAGCAGAGAGAATCCCTAGTAACTTGGAACACTGCTGTGGTCTGTCCAAATGAACTATTTGCTGTAGCTATTTCAGAATCGCTCATCTAATTTAAAAGTGAAGGATAAGAAAAAAGGAACGATCATAGGATCTATACAAAGATATTACAGGAAAGAGAGAGGAAAGGAGCAGGAAAAACAAGGGATAGGTGAAGAACACCCAGCAGAAAAATGTTGATTGAGTGAATTAAAACTGTAACCAGTTTTACTTCCAGGAATTCAAGGATGTTATTAATCATTTAGATGTGAATGAGAACTCTTGAGTGGATACCTTAAATAGATGGTATTGCAGGAGTTCCCATTGTGGCTCAGTGGTTAATGAATCCGACTAGGAACCATGAGGTTGCGGGTTCGATCCCTGGCCTTGCTCAGTGGGTTAAGGAGCTGGCATTGCCGTGAGCTGTGGTGTAGGTTGCAGATGTGGCTCGGATCCTGCATTGCTGTGGCTATGGCGAAGGCTGGCAACTACAGCTCCTGTTAGACCCCTAGCCTGGGAACCTCCATGTGCCATGGGTGCCGCCCTAGATAAGGCAGAAAGACAAAAATAAAATTAAAAAAAAAAAATAGATGGTATTGCTTCATTTTGTAGTTGAGGAAACTGAGCCTCAGTGAGATTAAGTAACTTGCCATGGTAACATAACTCGAAGTGGTAACAGATTCAGGATTCAGGAGTTCCCGTTGTGGCACAGAAGAAACAAATCCCACTAGGAACCATGAGGTTGTGGGTTCAGTCCCTGGCCATGCTCAGTGGGTTAAGGATCCGGCATTGCTGTGAGCCGTGGTGTAGGTCGCAGTTGCAGCTGGGATCCTGTGTGGCTGTGTTGGGCAGTTGTAGCTTCAGTTTGACCTCTAGCCTGGGAACCTCCATATGCCGTAGGTGTGGCCCAAAAAAGAAAAAAGAAAAAAAAAACAGGATTCAAACCAGGTGTATTTTGCTTCCAGAGCCTGTCCTGTAGTCACCCCCATGGCCCTACCTTTCAGTTGTATCTACTAAAATCTGGCTCTGTAGCCTGTGCTATAGCCACACAAATCTGGTTGTCACTCCCTAAACATGCATTGCTCTTTTCCACTTGGTTTTCTTTTTTCAAATCATTTCCTTCCCCTGGAATTATACTGCTTCTGCTCTAATTTTGTTCCTTGGACTTCTGTTCATTGGGTCTTGTCTTCTTCTAAAAAGCCTCGCTAAAGTCCTCTACTTGGAGGGTATGGATTCCATTTTTTAATTATTTTGTGGCCAGGGACACAGCTTTTTGATGCTAGGTGTTTTTGCTCTAAAACAAGAATAGCAGTGCCCACTGTATAGGTTTATGGAGAGGGTTGAAACAACATGACATGTTAAGGACTTAGACTAATGCCAGTAAGTGGCAGTTTCTTAACTTGCCTAGCACTTCAGATTTGTGTTGCAGGGCTGACTTGTGCACATTTGCCTCTATTGCTTGTACTTGGCTGGAAAATTCCGTCTTAATCTTATCTTCATATCTCACCAGCATCCAAACACAATGTCATGGGCACAGGTGCTCATTGAAACATCTTCCATGATTTCAAGTAACCCAAGTAACCACATGTATGTAGAATACCATCTGTTTTTCTTCTCAGTGTAATCATGCCGTGCTATTTAAAGACCCTTCCTTGCTTCTCCCCCCCGCCCCTTTGCTTCCAGAAATATAGTTTAACTATATATTTACCTATCTGTGGTATAATTACATGACATTTTGGTGCAATGTAAGATTCATTTTAAATTAAAAAAAAAAGAGAGAAAACATAGGTTTTCTTTTGTAATTTTTACCTGTTTGATTTGGACTGAGAAATGTCACTTTTATTTTGCACAAAGATGTTAATATCAGGTCTTGTATTTCTTAAAGTGGACAGTAAGGAATTCAGCTATTGGGAGTGATTCTTTTATATTCAGTTTTATAATGAATAAAAGTGTTTATAAGAATTTTTTCTCAAGGTGGTTAGAATCTGCATTTGTAAATTTGCAAGGAATTGCTAAAATATTTGTGGGATTCTTATATTCCAACATGTTTTGGAGTTCCCATCATGGTGCAGCTTTGGAAGCGAATCTAAGAATCATGAGGTTGTGGGTTCGATCCCTGGCTTTGCTCCGTAGGTTAAGTATCTGGCATTGCCGTGAGCTGTGGTGTAGGTCACAGACGCGACTCGGATCTGATGTTGCTGTGGCTGTGGTGTAGGCCAGCAGCTGTAGCTCCAGTCAGACCCCTAGGCTGGGAACCTCCATATGCCATGCGTGCAGCCCTAAAAAAAGCAAAAAAAAAGGGGGGGGCGGCTAACCAACATGTTTTAATTTTTACTACTGATTTGCATGTATGTAGTTCATTAATTTTCACCTGTAGTGTTTTATATATATTGTTAATATTAAGGTCAACTCTGTGAGGGCAGGCATTTTTGACTTGTCTACTGCTCTATCCATGGTGCCTGTAATAGTACCTAACAGAATGCACAACAGGTTTTTTTATTGAACGACTGAATTAAGAAAGATGGCCTAAACAATGGGAGTTCACTTCCATAAAGCTTAAAATTAGAGAGTCCTTTTTATAGAATTTAATCTTCAACCCCAGCGTTTTTGGACATAGCCCAGACCATCATCGTCATTTTTGGAAATTCTTTTCATTGTAGGAAAGTGGGCTAAATTATTCCTTGCCAAATGAAGTTTTCTAAACCCCACAATTTGAGAATGAGAGAATCAAATCACATGTTTGTGTAACTACTTATGAACATCCTTAGATAGAAATATTCTGTGTTTATAAATAGGTTGAAAGGCTGCCAAAAATCATGTATCCATCTAGTCTTTGCTGTGAGTGGTGGCAGCCATTTCTCCCACGACTGAATGGAAAGAGTTGTCCTTTGGGGACATTAATCCAACCAATAGCGCGTGCTTCCTCTTTGTGCAGTAAACTAAGCACAGCTGGGAGAAACCATGTTGAAGATGACAGTACTCTAACCTTTCTTTTTCTCTGTGCCATAGCAGTAACAGCACCAGGCCACTCCAACTACCCTAATCTTTGGGGGGAAATTTTTGGAACAAATCAAGTAGAAAAAATTCTGCTTCTGATTTTCCCATGTATTATGAATCCTCTAAATTTATTATTAATTGGTAACTTGGTTTAAAACATTCTGTTGCTTATTAAACATGTTCTTTACTTAAACTTTATTTCGTTACATTGGATTTTTGTTTCACCATCTTCTTTTTAATAATTCTACTCAGTTTGTGTAAAAATTTAACATCTCTTTGAAGACTACCCTACAGCACTTAGGTATAAAGACCTGCTTACATGTAGGGAACTTGATATTTTCCTGAAATATCATATCTTTTTCTCATGTTAAATCTAAAATATTTAATTTCTGATAACATCTGTATACAGTGTACTTGCAAAGTATCTTAATGAAATGTTATGTATTTTTAAATTTAAAACATTTTTAAAACTGAGGTATAGTTGATATACAATATTATCTAAGTTTCAGGTATACAACATAATGATTCACAATTTTAAAAGTTATAATCCATTTATAATTATAAAATATTGACTCTATTCCCTGTGTTGTACAATATATCCTTGTAGCTCATTTATTTTTTGCATAATAGTTTATACCTCTTAAGTTCCTACCCCTGTGTTGCCTCTCCCTGCTTCCCCTGGTAACCACTAGTTTGCTCTCTATATCTATAAGTCTTTTTCTTTTTGGTTGTATTCACCACTTTGTTTTTTTCTTTAGTTTCCACATATAAGTGATATCATACAGTATTTGCCTCTCTCTGCTTGACTTATTTTACTTAGGACAATACATCCAGGTCTATCCATGTTTTTGCAAATGGCAATATTTCATTCTTTTCTTGGCTGAGTAGTATCCCATCGTGTGTGTGTCTTTATCCATCATCTGTTGATGAACACTTAAGTTGCTTTCCATATCTTGATAGTTGTAAATAATACTGCTGTGGACTTTGAATACATGTATCTTTTTGAATTAGTGTTTTGGGATTTTTTTTTTTTTTTGGATAAATACCCAGGAGTGAAATCACTAGGTCATACGGTGGTTCTACTTTTAGTATTTTGAGAAACCTCCATACTGTTTTTCCGTAGTAGCTATACCAATTTACAGTCCCACCGGCAGTGCACAAGCGTTCCCTTTTCTCTACATCCTTGCCAGCATTTGTTATTTGTAGTCTTTTTTTTTTTTTTTTTGTCTTTTGTCTTTTTAGGACCATACCTGCAGCATATGGAGGTTCCCAGGGGTCAAATCAGAGCTATAGCTGCTGGCCTACACCACAGCCACAGCAATGCCAGATCCAAGCCGAGTATGCGACCTACACCACAACTCACACCCATGCCAGATCCTTAACCCACTGAGCAAGGCCAGGGATCAAACCTGAGTCTTCATGGATGCTAGTTGGACTCATTTCCACTGAGCCACAATGGGAACTCCCTAATTGTAGTCTTTTTTATGATAACCGTATTGACATATATCAGGTGATTTCTAATTGTGGTTTTTTGCATTTCTCTGGTGATTTATGATGTTGAGCCTGTTGGAAATCTTTATGTGTTATTTGAAAAAATGTCTATTCAGGTCCTCTTTTTTATTTTTTAAATCAGGTTGTGTGTTTTTTGATGTTGAGTTGTGCGAACTGTTAGTATATTTTGGATATTAACCCCTTTTTGGTTATATCATTTGCAGATACCTTCTCCCATTCAGAAGGTTGTCTTTTTGTTTGATGGTTCCTTTGATGTGCAAAGATTTTTAATAATTATGTCCCATTTGTTTACTTTTGCTTTTGTTTCCTTTGCTTTAGGGGACAGATCCAAAAAATATTGCTACAGTTTATGTCAAAGAATGTTCTGCCTATGCCTTTTTTTTTTTTTTCTTTGCGTGTGTGTGTCTGTGTGTCTTTTTGGGGCTGCACCTGAGGCATATGGAGGTTCCCAGGCTAGGGGTCAAATCAGAGCTGTAGCTGCTGGCCTACGCCAGAGCCATAGGAATGCTGGATCCAAGCCTCGTCTGCGACCTACACCACAGCTCAAGGCAACGCCAGATCCTTAACCTGCTGAGCGAGGCCGGGAAACAAATCTTCTCCTCATGGATGCTAGCCGGATTCATTAATGGCCAAGTCATGACGGGAACTCCTGCCTGTGTTTTCTTTAGGAATGTTATGGTTTCTGGTCTTATATTTAGGTCTTTAATCCATTTTGAGTTTATTTTTGTACATAGTGCTGGAGAATGTTCCAATTTCATTCTTTCACATATAACTGTCCAGTTTTCACATATAACTGTACTTTTTAAAATATTTCTGAATATCTTTCCCATCACCTTCTGCGTACCAGAACAAAGAGGAGGGAACACAGAACTCTTGCTTTTTGCTAAAGCTTATTACAAAATATAACTCTGGGAGTTCCCGTCATGGCACAGCGATAACGAATCCAGCTAGGAACCATGAGGTTGCAGGTTCAATCCCTGGCCTTGCTCAGTGGGTTAAGGATCCATTGTTGCCATGAGCTGTGGTGCAGGTTGCAGACACGGTTCGGATCCCGTGTTGCTCTGGCTGTGGTGTAAGCCAGCAGCTGTAGCTCCAATTAGACCCCTAGCCTGGGAACCTCCATATGCCATGGGTGTGGCCCTAAAATGACAAAAAGACACAAAAAATAAAAATAAAAAATAAAGAAATGTAACTCTGAATATGATGTGCTTAATAAATGAGTACATTTTATTGGGGGAATGCAATTTAAAATCTTCTAACTATAAACCAAAAGTATGTTTGTGCAATAGAATTGAGAGTCTATTAGTCATGTATCTGTGGCTGATTGATTTTTGAACAAAGGTAGCAAGACCATTCAGTTGGGAAGAATAGTCTTTTCAACAAATATTGCTGGAACAGCTGTCTATCCACTTGCAAAAGAATACATTTGGACTCCTGCCTCATACCATGTCTAAAAATCAACTCAAAAATGGTACCAAAGAGTTCCCGCTGTGGCACATTGGGTTAAGGATCTGGCATTGTTTCTGCAGCTGCTTGGGCCACTGCTGAGATGTGGGTTCAATCTCCAGCCTGGTACAGTGGTTTAATGATCTAACATTGCCACATATTGGCGTAGGTCACAAGTGCAACTCAGATTCAGTTCATTGCCTGGGAACTTCCCATATGCTATGGGTGCAGCAAAAAAAGGTATCCAAATGTAATAGCTAAAAGTGTGGAATTCTTAGAAGTAAACCTAGTTATTAATCTTTGTGACCGTGAATTAGACAACAGTTTACTATGACACTGAAAACAAAAGCAACAAAAGAATAGATAAATCGGTCTACATTAAAATTATAAAAACTTTTGTGTCAAAGGAAACTATCAAGAAAATGAAGAGTCAACCTATGGGATGGGAAAAAGTATTTGTAAGTCATGCATCTCATAAGGGTCTAGTATCCAGGATATATAAATAATTCCTGCAACTCAACAGTGAACGAATAACTGAATTAAAAAAAATGAGCAAAGAATTTGATAGATACTTCTCCAAAGAAGATTTACAAATGGCTAATAAGCACATGTAAAGATACTCCACATGAAAAGATGTTCAGAATTACTAATCATTAGTGAAATGCAAATGAAAACCACAGTGAAATACCACCTGACATCCACTAAGATGGCTGTAATAATAAAAAAGAAAAGGAAGAAGGAGAAAAGAACAGTGTTATTGAGGATGTGAAGCACCTGGAACCCTCATATATACTGGTGGGAATGTAAAATTGTGCAGTTACTGTGAAAAACAACTTGATAGTTTCTTAAAATGTTAAACATAGAGTTACTGTATCATACACCAATTCCACTCCCAGGTATATACCCAGGAGAATTGAAAATATGTGTACACACAGAAACTTGTATATGAATGTACACAGCATCATTAGTCATAAAACCAAAAAGTAGAAATGATATGATATGAATGTCCATCAAATTAATTAATGAATAAACAAAGTATAATGTATTCATGCAATGGAATGTTAGCCATAAAAAGAAATGAAATACTAACACATGCTACATCGTAAATGAAGCTTGAAAACATGCTGGGTGAAAGAAGCCAGACATGAAAAAAGTCATTTATTATTCCATTTCTATGCAGTGTCCAGAATGGACAGATCCATTAGAAAGTAAATTAGTGATCAGAGTTCCTGTTGTGGCTCAGTAGAAACGAATCTGACTAGCATCCATGAGGACGCAGGTTTGGACCCTGGCCTTGCTCAGTGGGTTAAGAATCTGGCGTTGCTGTGGCATAGGCTGGCAGCTGTAACTCCGATTGGACACCTAGCCTGGGAACCTCCATATGCTACAGGCACAGCCCTAAAAAGACCAAAAAAAAAGAGTGTAAATTAGTGATTACCCAGGGATGGGAGAAAAGGAAATTAGAAGGTGTAGGGTTTCTTTTTTTGGAGTGATAGAAGTGTTCTGAAATTAGGTAGTGGTCATTGGTGAGCAACATTGTGAATATGCTAACCATCCCAGCTTCACACCTTAAAATGATTAATTTTCTGTTATGTGAATTTTATCCTAATAAACATTTTAAAATAAAGATTATGTGGTATAGGAAGAAGTATGTTTCACACCTGTGTTTTCAATGAAAATATTATTTTAAATCATACCCGAAGATTTCCATGTCTAAATATATAATCTTTTTTAGGATGCGAGGAAAGCATGTAATGATGCAACGCTTGTTCAGGTAAAGTTTTTATTTTACCTCAGTTCATTTTATTAATTCACACGAAACAGCTCGACACTAATGGAGATGACATTCAGATTCTTCTTATTAGTATTTAATTGAAAGAAAAATGAGATCTCTGTTTAAAAAGACTTTATAATTTGTCACATGCTGCCCAAGTGCTTCGTTAAAGCATATTTATTAAAATAGAAATCTGTATACAAAAACTAGTATAAAAATATATAGATTCATGTGGGTCTTTTTAAGTAGCTTCTGGTTCTTTTTGATATTCCCTGGTTAAGCTTTTTTGTTGTTGTTGTTAAATAAACTCTTAGGAAGTTTTCAGTAGTTTAATTAATATCAAGTATTTTTATTAGGTGTTTTATGTGCCGTTCAGACAGAAAATTGGCTTTTTTTTTCTTGCAAAGCTGAATAAAGTCTATTTTCTCTTGTATAACGTATTTCAAAAGATGATGAAATATGGAGTAGCCTCTAGATAGCATGTGTTTGCCTTCACATGGATGTTCAACTCTTTTAAAAAAAAATTATTATAGTTGATTTAGAATGCTATGTCATTTTCTGCTGTACAGCAAAGTGACCTAGTCATATATATAAAAACTGGCTTTCTTTAGACAGTTAAAATGAGAAATGTGTTACTGTGTGAGCTTCTACTATTAGATTTTTATTTGTGGCTTTTTTTTTCTTTTCTTTTTTTTTACTAAAGTTGAGAGGTGTATTTGTTATTTTTAGTTAATGGTCTACAGAAGATATTCTAACTGGAAGGTGTGCAAGTTAATTATACTTTTTCTTGAACAACATATTAATTGTGTACTGACTCTGGAATTATATTTAATTACCTTCAATTGCTATACATTTGTTTTATATATCTTTTTTTTTCTATCAGTTGTTTTCTGCTTTATTTTCTGAACTCTGACTAAGGTAAAGAATAACATTCTGGTTGCTTCCTAAAGATCACATCAAATATGGATTCCGTGGGTCGAATACAAATGCGAACGAGACGTACACTAAGGGGTCATCTAGCTAAAATCTATGCTATGCACTGGGGATATGATTCAAGGTTGGTACCTGCCATTTTCAAACTGTCTGCAGAATTGTTTTTGTTGAGTCATCATTTGTATTTTCTTTTAGAAACAACCTGTTATCTATGAAGTGTTTGCAGAGAATGCATCTAATTTGATTTTTAATAAAAATATTCATTGACACTTTAAAAGTTTAGAAACTTTTAATATGTAAAATTTAACTTCCCAGAATAACCTTTATCAAATGATTTAGGGAAAGGATTTAGGATTTCTTTTCTTTGCAGTGTCATATTATACTTTGTTGTTTTTAAATTGCCAAAACAGGGAGTTCCTGTTGTGGTTCAGCGGTTTAACGAATCCGACTAGGAACCATGAGGTTGCGGGTTCGATCCCTGGCCTTGCTAAGTGGGTTAACGATCCCGCGTTGCTGTGAGCTGTGGTGTAGGTCGCAGACGTGGCTACAGCTCCGATTTGACCCCTAGCCTGGGAACCTCCATATGCCATAGATGTGGCCCTGAAAAAACAAACAAACAAAAAATATAAATAATAAATTGCCAAAGCAGTTTTGTTGTATATTAACCTTGAAACTTCAGCTAATAAGGAAAAATTTGTTGAATATTGATTTCTACAATTTACTGGATATTGCTGTAATTATTTATTACCTAAATTCACAAAGGATGGAATTACATAAAGCAAAAACATTTTGTCAGTACATGAATACATCTTTTATTCCCCTAAGCCCAACATACAAGTGTGTGTTGAGCATGCACTCACATCCATGCACATGCACACACATGGCTGCCACCTGGCTTCCACCTGGCTTGCAAGTTGGATAAGTGGTCATAATGGTTTATTTTGTTCATAGGGTTACACTGTGGTCTGTGCTTTTCCCAGAGTATCTGGCAATAGCAGGTCACCTGCTGCCATGGCGGTTGACTTGTTCCTTTGGTTTGGTTCATCTGATCGGGAAAAAGTCTTATCTAAGAAATTATTCCTGGAGTTCCCTTCGTGGCTCAGTGGTTAACGAATCTGACTAGGAACCATGAGGTTGCGGGTTCGATCCCTGGCCTTGCTCAGTGGGTTAAGGATCCGGCGTTGCCGTGAGCTGTGGTATAGGTTGCAGACGCGGCTCGGATCCCGCGTTGCTGTGGGTGTGGCGAAGGCCGGCAGCTACAGCTCCTGTTAGACCCCTAGCCTGGGAACCTCCATATGCCGCGAGTGTGGCTCTACATAAAGGCAAAAAGACAAAAA
>PVHT021183693.1:35170755-35197044 GCA_004024745.2 Catagonus wagneri | reverse complement strand
AAAAAAAAAAAAAAACAAAAACAAAACAAAACAAAAAAAAAAAAACAGAAATTATTCCTGGAGTTCCCGTTGTGGCGAAGCGGAAACGAATCTGACTAGGAACCATGAGGTTGCAAGTTCGATCCCTGGCCTTGCTCAGTGGGTTAACAATCCAGCATTGCCGTGAGCTGTGGTGCAGATTGCAGACACGGCTCAGATCTGGCATTGCTGTGGCTCTGGCATAGGCCGGCGGCTACAGCTCTGATTAGACCCCTAGCCAGGGAACCTCCATATGCTGCGAGTGCGGCTCTAAAAAAAGATAAAAAGACAAAAAAAATGATTCTTTAATGGAAATTGCACATTTTTTTCTTCTCCCAGGAGAATCCTAAAAATGTTGCTACCTGTTGCTAATGGCTGGCACATCTTGATGTAATTGGAATACTTGAGTACAGCAGTGTAGAGCTTGTGCCTCTTAGGAGGGAGTAAATAAAATTATGTAATTAACAACTGACATAAAGCTAGGCCAAATGTTTTATTCTTTTTCTTAAAGAAGTTTGAGAAGTGATCTACTCATTGATACGGCAGAAGTTTAACTCAAAATACAATCAGTTGAAACAGTGTTAATGGGAGTTCTCTTGTGGTGTAGTGAATTCCATCCCTGGCCCAGAAACTTCTGCATACCATGGGTGTGGCCAGAAAAAAATCCCCCAATATTAATGGTTCTTTTCTTTCCTTAACATTTTCTCATGACAATTTTCATAGAAAAACAAAACTATCAACAAAGAACCTCTCACATTGTCTTCCTACCCATTCTGATTATCAACTTGTTACTTGCAATGTTCTTGTCAATTCAGTGCTTATGATGATGTGATTTTATTTATTTATTTATTTATTTTGCTTTTTAGGGCCACACCCTCAGCACATGGAAGCTCCCAGGCTAGGGGACGAATCCGAGCTACATCCATGACCTATACTGCAGCTCACTTCAATGCCAGATCCTCAACCCACTGAGCAACGCCAGGGACCAAACGTACGTCCTCATGGATACCAGTCAGGTTAGTTTCTGGTGAGCCACAACAGGAACTCCATCAGTTGATTTTTAAAGAATTTACTTTCATTTCCGTACAGTACCCTACAGTTAGATCTTCCATTTCATAAAACTTACAATGATTATACCTAAGAACCTGATAGTGTTACTTACCTATAGTGAAGGAACCTGGGTGCCTGTGTGATAGGGACGGGAAGATGATTCTTTTCCCTGTATATCCTTTTATATATTTATATATTTCTACCATAGTGAAAAATAAAATTCCAAAGTAAACAAAAAATTCAGTGGCCAAAGCTTAGTCAAGAGTTGGTATTTTGCCTGGCAAACAGCTCTCTGCAGTTTAAGCCCAGTCTACTTTTCTAAACTGTGTTTTCCCCATTTCTTACAGATTCTGTGTAACCAGAAAATTCACAATTCTGAACATACCCATTGTGTTTTTCAACCTCTTGCCGTGTAACATACCCTCTTTATAGAATACAGACTTTTCTTTGTCTTTAGCTTTCAAAACTCCATTTTCTAAGATTATTTTCTTTTGCAAGACTCCTTTAGTTAATTTGTCCTTCATTTGTTTTTCTATGGCCTTTACTTTCTACCACTCCTCTGACAATTTTCACTTACCTAATTTATTATAGTAACTATCTTATCTCCACCAGATGGTAGAGGCTCCGAGGGTAGAAGGTTCATAGCCTGTGGTATACCCACAACACTGCCTTGTGCTCACAGGCTCTCAATTGATATTTTTAGTTTGAATGAAATATGGTTGTGAGGCTTATATATTCTCTGTTGTCATTATATTTAAGTCAGTAAATACTAAACCAGTTAGCTAATATCTGTCAGAATCATGAATAAGAACCAGAATATTCTTATCATGAAAAAGTTGAATCATAACCAGAGACATTTTCAGTACGATATCTAAAACAATTTAATGTTGAAATGCAGAATACATTTCTTTAAAGTTGGGAGGCTGGAGGTTAAGGATTCAACATTGTCACTGCTGTGGCATGGGTTTGATCCCTGGCCCAGGAACTTCCACATGCCACAAGCCTGGCCAAAATAAAAAATAAGTACATGAAGTTGGGAGAATATTTTCTGTTCTCTAGTTTTTAATTAGCAAAGTCATATTTGTCTTTTCTAACTGTTCTACATTAATGCAGTGCATAACTAATTTAAACTGCTTTTCCCTCTAAGTGTCACTATTTTTGTGTCTGTTCCTCTAGGCTACTAGTCAGTGCTTCCCAAGATGGAAAATTAATTATTTGGGATAGCTATACAACAAATAAGGTAGAATTTCTTAACCATTCTTATAAATAAATTTTTATTTGGTTTGATATCCATCAACTCTTTGCTTTATTCTTTAATTTCCTTCTCAGATAAAAGGAGAACATAATAGTAATGATACTATGTGTTGATTGTCTGTATGGGCCATTTGCTATTCCCATTCACCTTAAACTTGACTACCTGACCTGCACATGATTGGGTAATCAAGCACCAGACAGTGGTGTGAGTAGATCTGTGCAAACTGTTACCATTGTTTGAATTTGAACCCAGAATACTTGTCATTAGAAGGATGTCATTCTTCATGGAAGAACCATTCTAATCAACTTCAGTACTTGTATTGCTCAGTGTTATGTTGGAGGAAATTCCTCTTTTGAGCACTATTGCAAAAGCAATTTTATTAAATTCTTTTTTTTTTCTTTCTTTCTTTTTTTTTTGGCTTTTTAGGGCTGCACCCATGGCATATAGAAGTTCCCAAGCTAGGGGTCCAGTCGGAGCCACAGCCGCCAGACAACCACAGCAATGCCAGATCCGAGCTGCATCTGCAACCTACACCATAGCTCACGGCAACGCTAGATCCTTAATTCACCAAGCAAGGCCAGGGATCGAACCCTCAAACTAATGGTTCCTAGTTGGATTCATTTCCACTGTGCCACAACGGGAACTCCAATTTTATTAAATCTTTTATCTTTAACATTTTATACTTAATGTTTCAAATGGCTCTAGTAGTGTTGAAATGTCCTATGTCCTTGCTCTTCTTAAAATAATACATTCTGAAAAGAGCACTTAAATCCAAATGATCTGATAATCAGAAAAAAGGCATTTCAGTGTTCATTAGTGTTTTATTTTTTATTGTTCACTTTTTCTATTTCACTTGGTTATTTTGTGAGATACCTTTAATTTTTAGTAATATTTGCTGCATTGTGAGTAGGTTTGAATGATTAACGATTGTTTTAGTACTCTTTACCTCGTAATAGTTTTTGTGTGTTCTATTTGTCCTACAGATGCATGCTATTCCTTTGCGGTCCTCCTGGGTGATGACCTGTGCTTATGCTCCCTCTGGTAATTACGTTGCTTGTGGAGGACTGGACAACATCTGCTCTATATATAACTTAAAAACCAGAGAGGGAAATGTGAGAGTGAGCCGAGAGTTACCGGGTCACACAGGTGAGCTTCCCTGCATATTGTCCTTTCCTCCCAAACGTGACCCCTGAAAATTGAGCTCATCAAGAAGGAGTGACACAGTGGGCTCAGTTGGCTAAAGGATGCACGTTAATCAAATGAGAGTAGAAATAACCATGAATCAGGAAATACTGACTTTTTATAATTATGCAAATGATGGCTATACTTCTATTGTTCTTTTAAAAATATTTTTTGTAAAAATGATAAATTTATTGCAAAAATTCAAACAGTGAAAAATACAGAAAACATAATTTTCTATATTCTTGCAAACATATGACAGTCATGGGATTTTGGCATCTTACGTAATTGAAAGTGTGTATTAAAGTACATTTATAAAGTATTTTTCACTATATGATAGTGCATTGCTTTATTTGCCAGTGTGCACACCGTAGTTCAATAATATAGTATTTGGTTAGCAGTATTAATTAGGAATATACAGCCACTCATTAAGTTGCAGCTTCTCTGGATTCTTGGAAGTACTGTTTAGCTATTCTTTTCACAAAATCTCTATAAAGGTATTCTCCTGCCATTTCCATATTTGGAAACAATGGTGAATTCTGAGCATTGGAGTGCCACTTTTTTAAGAAGCCTTCACTGAGATTTTTGAAGTATTTCTCCAAGGTACTTAACTCAGTCTGCTATAGATGATAGATATTTGTATTAAAGAGTATCTGTCTCTTAGGTAGTTGTAGTATGTGGAAGGGACTGTTGGTAGCTTACTGAATGACCAACATGGTGTCATTGACATAGTAAGTAGTAAGAGGGAGGTTTTTGATAAAATTTACAGGCAGCATAGAGTTTGAAGTAATTAAAAGATTGTTAGTGTAATTATAGATTATGCTAACAGGTATCATATTTTTAAAAATATGTATTACTGTTTCATATACTAATTGAGCTAATCAGTGATAACCTAAACTTTGTTACTTTCTATGCTATAGGCTACTTGTCCTGCTGTCGTTTTTTAGATGACAGCCAAATTGTTACAAGTTCAGGAGATACAACCTGGTAAGTTTATTCCAGAAGATTACTGATTTTGAGGTTGAGGGTAGTACTAGGAACTAATGTAAGAAGAGATAACAGTCATTAATTATTTCTGTTTATTTTTCATTATAGTGCTTTATGGGACATCGAAACTGCCCAGCAGACCACTACCTTCACTGGGCATTCTGGAGATGTGATGAGTCTTTCTCTGAGTCCTGACATGAGGACTTTTGTTTCTGGTGCTTGTGATGCCTCTTCCAAATTATGGGACATCCGTGATGGCATGTGTAGACAGTCTTTCACTGGACATGTGTCAGATATTAATGCTGTCAGTGTAAGTGAATAGCATTTCTCAGGAAAATTTATTGTGCAGTTAAGGTGTTGTACTCTATAGTATGATTTCAACAGCAGACTCCTTTCGAGGATTCTTATAAATCATGTGCTTATACAACATGTAATTCCCAAATGATAAGGGTTTACTTTTTTTAAATGGAAAAGGTTTTTACTCTATAGACCTACGTCGTCACTTGCAGGTGAGCAGAAATAATTTTATTTCCAAGTTTAGAGGGATAGATCATCTTGAGCAAATAAGCAGATTATGAGTATCAAGAGAGTGTTCAGGGAGTTCCCGTCGTGGCTCAGTGGCTAACGAATCTGACTAGGAACCATGAGGTTGCAGGTTCGATCCCTGGCCTGGCTCAGTGGGTTAAGGATCCAGTGTTGCTGTGAGCTGTGGTGTAGGTTGCAGACATGGCTCGGATCCTGCCTTGCTGTGGCTGTGGCATCAGCTGGCAGCTACAGCTCCGATTAGACCCCTAGCCTGAGAACCTGCTAAAATGACAAAAGACAAAAAAAAAGAGTGTTCAGAGACCGAAGTTCCACATCTCAGAGGTCAAAGGGAACAACGGAGAGAATAGCCAGGAAGACAAAGGCAGCCGTTTAGTGTGGAGTAGAGGGTGTTTTTTTTTTGTCCTTTTAGGACCAAACCTGTGGCATATGGTGGTTCCCAGGTTAGGGGTCTAATTGGAGATAGAGCTGCCAGCCTGCGCCACAGCCACAGCAACACCAGATCTGAGCCATGTCTGCAACCTACACCACAGCTCACGGCAAAGCAGGATTCGAGACACGTCTCTTACCTGCACCAGAGCACACAGCAATGCTGGATCCTTGACCCACTGAGTGAGGCCAGGGATCAAACATGTATCCTCATGGTTACCAGTCAGGTTCATTACCACTGAGCCACAACGGGAACTCCTTTTTTAGTTTGATAAATGGTGAATTTACATGGATTGATTTTCAAATATTAACCTAACCCTACATTCTGGGACAGCCTTACTTGGTCATAATGCATAATACTTCTTACTTATTAGTGGATTTTACTTGTTAAAATTTTATTATGAAGTTTTGCATCGATATTGATAGGTTTTTGTATTAATTTTCATTTCTTGAAATGTTTTTTCCTGATTTGGTATTAGCTTAATGCTGGCCTTATAGGAGGAGTTGGAAAGCATTCCCTCCTCTTCTGTTTTCTCAGTTTGTGTGGAATTGGTATTATTTTGTCCTTAAATGTTTGGTTGAATTTACCTGTGAAAGCTTTCTGGCCAAGACTTTTATGTGTGTGTGAGAAGAGATTTAACTAAAAATGTATGTCTCATTAGATACAGGCCTGCTTAGGCTATCCATTTCTTTAGTAAGCTCTGGTAAATTGTGTCTTTCAAGAAATTTATCTAGGAGTTCCCATTATGACTCGGCAGAAATGAATCTGACTAGCATCCATGAGGAACTCAGGTTTGATCCCTGGCCTTGGGTCTCATGTTGCTGTGGCTATGGTGTAGGCCAGCAGCTACAGCTCTGATTTGATCCCTAGACTGGATCGTATGCTGTGAGTACAGCCCTAAAAAGACACAAACCAAAAAAAAAAAAAAAAGAAGAAGAAATTTATCTATGTCAGAATTGCCTGGTGGCCCAGCAGGTTAAGGATCCAGCATTGTTTGTCACTGTTGGGGCTTGGGTAACCACTGTGGCTTGGGTTCAGTCCCTGGCCCTGGAACTTTTGTATGCCATGGGCACAGCCAAAAAAAAAAAAAGGAAAGGGAGAAATTTATCTACATCATCTGTGTTATCAAATTTATTGGCTCAGGGAGTTCTGTTGTGGTGCAGTGGAAACAAATCTGACTGGTATCTCTGAGGATGAGGATTTGATCCCTGGCCTCGCTCAGCAGGTCAGGGATCCAGCATTGCCGTGAACTGTGGTATAGGTTGAAGATGTGACTTGGATCTGGTGTTGCTGTGGCTATGGTATAGGCTGGCAGCTGCAGCTCCAATGCAACCCCTAGTCTGGGAATTTCCATATGCCAAATATTATAAATTTGTTCATAATATTCCCCTCTTATTTTGATAGCTAGAGAATATGTAAGATATTTCATTCATGGTATTGGAAATTTGTCTTAGTTTTTCCCTGATTAGCCTGGTGTTGTGAGTTGACTATCTTGAAAATTTACATGTTGAAGTCCTAAACTCCAGTACCTCAGCATGTGACCTTATTTGAGAATAGGGTTATTGCAGATGTGATTAGTTGAGTCAGACTGGATTGGGGGCCCTTAATCAAATATGATTGGTACTCTTAGAAAAAGGGAAAATTTGGAGACAAATGAGCATAGAGGGTTAACAGTACGAAGAGACACAGGAAGATCTGTAAACATCTGTAACAAGGTTTGTGGCCTAAATGGCTCTTCCCTCCAGCCCTCAGATACTGTAATTTTAGACTTCTGCCCTCCAAGATCATGAGGCAATTCACTTATGTTGTTTAAGCCACCCCTTGTGTAGTACTTAGTTAAGGCAGCCCTAGCAAACTAATACATTTGGTTAAAGGTATATCAGTTTTATTTATTGTCTCAAAGAACCATCTTTTGGCTTTAATGATTTTCTATTTCATTGATTTTTCACTCTGATCTTTATTATTTCTTTTCTGGCACTTAAATGGGTTTTGTTTGCTTTCCTGCTTCTTGTTTCTTAAGGTAGAAGCTGACACCATTGACTTGAAATTTTTTCTCTCATCTTAGAGCTTAAAGTTACAGTTTTTTTTCTAAGCATTACTTTTTGCTACATTCCATAAATTTTGATGCGCTGTTTTTATTTATTTATTTATTTATTTGTCTTTTTAGGGCTATATCTGAGGCATATGGAGGTTCCCAGGCTAGGGGTCTAATCGGAGCTGTAGCCGCTGGCCTATGCCACAGCCACAGCAACACCAGATCTAAGCCGTCTCTGTTGATCTACACCACAGCTCACAGCAATGCCAGATCCTTAACCCACTGAGCAAGGCCAGTGATCGAACCTGCGTCCCCATGGATGCTAGTCAGATTCATTTCTGCTGAGCCACGACTGGAACTCCTAGTTCAGAATTCTTTATAATTGTCCTTTTGCTCTCTTTGACCCATGAGTGATTTAAAAGTATCTTGTATCTAGATATTTGGAGATTATCTACATGATTATTTTTGTTAATTTTTAATTAAATTCCATTATGGTCAGAAAATAAAATTTGTATGATTTATATGATTTGAAAATAAAATTTGTGTGATTTATATGATTTGAACCTTTCTAAATTTCTTTTGACTTGTTTTATGGTCCAGAATATGGTCTACTTTGGTCAGTGTTCCATGTGTACTTGAAAAGACTCTGTATTCTGCTGTTACTGAGTGAAGAGTTCTGTAAATGCTAAGTAGGTCAAGTTGGTTAATAGTTGGTTGATAGTTAATTAGGTAAAGTTGGTTGATCAGGTCTTCAGGATCCTAGATGATTATAGTCTGTTCTTTCTATTCATTATTGAGAGAAGGGTGTTGAAATTTCTAATTGTATATTTGCCCATTTTTCCTTGCAGTCTTAGTTTTTGCATCATGTATTCATATCATAAACCTTTAGGATTTTATGTCCTCTTGGTCTTGGGTGTCCTAAAGATTCCTTTTCCTTATGAAGTGTTCCTCTTTATTTCTGGTAATATTATTTGCTTTGAAATATTTATCTACCCCACTTGCTTGTTTGCTTGCTTCCTTCCTCCCTCCCTCTCTCCCTCCTTCCCTCCCTCCTCTTTCCTTCCTTCCTTTCTCTCTCTCTTTCTTTTGTCCACATTTGCAGCATGTGGACTTTCCGGGCCAGGGATTGAATCTGAGCTGAAGTTACAGCAACACCTGATTTTTTAACCCACTGCGCCAGGCTGGGAATCCGACATCACAGGCCTCTGCGGTGACCTGAGCTGCTGTAGTCAGATTCTTAACCCACTGTGCCACAGTGAAAACGCCTCAGCTTTCTTTTGATCAGTGTTAGCATGGGCGTATTGTTTTCCTTTTAACTTATTTGTATTTTTATATTCAAAGTGATTTTCTTAAAGGTAGCAGTTGAGTCTTGCTTGTTTATAGTCTGATTTCTCTTTTTAATTGTTTACATGACTACTTTGTTGACATGATTAAGTTTAAATCTATCATCTTGCTTTTTGGTTTTTGTTTACTTTTGTTCTTCTACTTTCCTTTTTTTTTACTGCTTTTGAGTTTTTTTTTTTTTTTTAATTATGAATTCCTTTTATTTCCTTACTTGGCTTATTAGCTGTAACTTATTTTTAGTGGTTGTTGTAGGGTTTGTTATATACACCTTTATTTTATGGCAGTCTGCTTTCAAGTAACATTACACTCCTTTGCATATATAAAGACCCTTTCTACTTTATACTCCTGGTTCTCCCTTCCCAGCCTTTGTGCTACTGTTGTGACATGTTTTATTTTGTATATATTGAAACCCCACAGTGCATTGATGGTATTTTTGCTTTCAACAGTTGATTATCTTTAGAGAAATTTAAATAATAGGAAAGGTCTTTATATTTACTTATGCAGCTACTCTTTTCTGGGATCCTCATTCTTTTGTGTATTTCCATCTATCTTCCTTCTGTTTAAGGGGCTTCCTTTAACATTTCTTATGGTGCATGTCTGCTAAAGATAAAATCCTTCAGCTTTTGTGTGTCTGTGTTTCCTCTTTGCTCCTCTGGGGACTCCAAATATACATATGTTAAGCCACCTACAGTGTTCCCACAGCTCACTGATGTTTGGTTAATTTTATTTTTCAGTCTTTTTTTCACTGTATTTCATTTTTGGATAGTTTCTATTGCTTTATCTTCAGGTTCTTGTCTTCTGCAGTATGTAATCTTCCATTAAACCTATACAGTGTATTTTCAACTTCAGACATTCTATTGTTTTTGACTGTTGATTATCTTCTGTGACATTTACTGGATCTGTTTCAACTGATTGATTTTTCTCCTGATTATGGGTCACGTTTTCTTTTTTGCTTGTTTGATTTTCATTAAATCCCAGATATTGTGAATTTTCCTTATTGGATTGGGCGCTGCATAATTTTGTATTCATATAAATGTTATTTAGGTTTTGGAGTTCCTGCTAGCCTAGCAGTTAGGGATCTGGCATAGTCACTGCTGTGGCTCAGTTTGATCCCTGGCCTGGGAACTTCTGCATGCTGTGGGCACGGCCAAAAAAGTAAAAAAAAAAAAAATTATTTAGGTTTGTTCTAGGACACAGTTAAAATTGGAAACAATTTGATCCTTTCAGGTCTTGCATTTAGGTTTTGTTAGGCGAGACCAGCAGCACTCTGTGTATGCTTGTGTTTGCCCCGTGGTGAGGCAGAACCCTTATGGATTCTCTTCCCAAAGAGTTAAAAGATTTTTGCTGGCGGGAACCTATTGCTGGTGGGAACAGGCATTATGCACAACCCTGTGTGAGCATCACATGTTTCCTACGATCTTGAGTGGTTTCCTCACTGATTAGTTCTCAGCTGAATTCTTGAGAATCTCTCATCATATCTCCCAAGCTTTCTCTCTGTCAAGCGTTGTCCTCTCTGGTCCCTGAGCTGTGAACTCTGTCTTGGACTCTCCAGATTCCCAGCTCCATCTCCTCAACTCAGGGATGTCAGCGGGTTCCTCCAGCTACCACTTCCCTGCACCATGACTTGTAGACTTTCTCCAGGCAGTGGGATGGGCAATTGTAGGGCTTACCTCATCTGTTTTTTGTTTCTCAGGGATCATTCTCTTGGTTGACTGATAACCAATGTCTTTCTTTTTTTCCTTTTTTGGCTACGCCTGTGGAATATGGATGTTCCTGGGTTAGGGATCAAATCTAAGCCACAGCTTTGACCTCCGCCTCAGCTGCAGCAATGCTGCATCCTTAACCCACTGGCCTGAGCCAGGAATTGAACATGTGCCGGAGCAGTGACCCGGGCCACCACAGAGACAAGGCCGAATCCTTAACTGGCTACACTGCAGCAAGAACTCCTTTAGAACTCTATATCACGTATTTTGTCCGTTTCATTTTTAGCTTTTTTCAGCCTGAGGGTGAATGTGATCACTGTTACTCCATTTTGGCTGGAAGCATAGCCAGTAATTTTTAAAAATAAAATTATCTTGGAGTTCCCACTAGGGTGCAATAGGATGTGGGCTCGATCCCTGGCCTGGCACAGTGGGTTAGGGATCCAGTGTTGCTGCAGCTGCGGCTTAGATTGCAATTACAGCTTGGATCTGATCCCTGGCCTGGGAACTCCATTTCCCTAGGGGTGGCCGAAAATTTAAAAATAAAATTATCTTAGCTGAAGGAAAAAACCAATTTGAAGGTTTAAGGAACTTAAGATTACCAAAAAGTAATTTTAAAAGGTCAACACAGACATACCTTCTTGAATTTAGTGTCAAAGAATAAGGACAAAAAAATTCTAGATATTCAAGATGAGAAAGTAGATACAAAAGATAAAAGAACAGGCCATTCTCATACTTTTCCATAATGTATGGGAGGCTTCTGAGCAGTACCTGCTGAGTGTTAAGGGAGAAATACTGTGACCCAAGAATTTTAGGTATCAAAGGTTGTACTTTTTTGATGTAAAAGAATTACTGTAGTGGGTATGTAGGACAAGAGCTAAAGACCAAATGTAACCGGTTAAGGCAGTATGTGTAATTGTTGGCCACTTCTAAAAGATTCAGAATAAATCAGACTATATGTTGTTTGCAAGAAACACACTTGAAACAAAATGACCCAAGAAGGCTAAAAGTTTATGGTGGGCAAACCATAAACTAAAGGGAATGTATAGTAATGTTACTCTGTTTCCATTAGACAAAGTAAAATTGAAAGAAAAACTATAAGATGAGAGGAGTTTTGGAGTTCCCTTTCTGGTGCAGGGGAAAAGAATCCTACTAGTATCCATGAGGATACAGTTTCAATCCCTGGCCTTGCTCAGTGGGTCCGGGATCTGGCATTGCTGTAAGCTGTGGTGTAGGTCACAGACTTGGCTCAGATCCTGCGTTGCTATGGTTGTGGCTGTGGCCAGCAGCTGTAGCTCCAATTCAGCTCCTAGCCTGGGAACTTCCATATGCCAAGGGTGCGACGCTAAAATGCAAAAAAAAAAAAAAAAAGGAAGGAAATAAAGAAAAAAGGAGTTTTATATTAATAAGAGGTACAATCTATAGATTTTGAATAACATTTAATGTTGATGGAATGGACATATTGCACTCTGCATCATATAGGTATCCTTAAACATTTGTAAAAACCCATTAAAGACATAAAGGAATGAAACGCATATCTTAGGATGTCAGAAAAAATGTACGCTTCAGGAGAGTGAGAGGAAGGAGATGGTCAATAGAAAAGCAGAAATATAGTGTGATGACATGACACTGAAGCCTCTTCCCTTTCAATTACTGTATTTTGCATCTCTACTTGCTTAATCCTTAAAACTTTTCTTTGCTCAGTGTTTCTAGTAATTCATCAGTCTTTGCCTCTAGTTTACTTCCAAGATCTTGAGTTATCTTTACTATCATCAGTCTAAAGTCTGTTTCATGGAGGTTGGTAATCTCCAGATCACTTAGCTGTTTTTCTTTCTTTTTTTTTCTTGTTCCCTTATCTGAGTCATAATTCTCTGCCTTTTCATTTTGTATAGATTTTTGGTGTGGTCTCCTTTTTTGCAGACAATAGTGTTGTGGCCTGTCTTGCTTCTGATGTCTGCCCCCCTTGTGGCTGAAATTGGTAGGGGGACTTGCTGCAGGCTTCCTGATGGGAGAGACTGGTGCCAGCCCACTGGAAGGTGGAGCTGATTCTTATCCATCTGGTGGGTGGGGCTTTGTCTCTGTGTGAGATTAGAGGCAGCTGTGTGCCTGGGGGTCTTTAGGCAGCCTGTTGGCTGATGGGTGGGGCTGTCTTCCCACCCAATTTGTTGTTTGTCCTGGGGCTTCTCAGTGCTGATGGATGGGGCTAGATTTTTCCAAAATGGCCACCTCTAAAGGAGCACTTGCTGATGATTATTCCAGAGACCTTTGCCTCCCGCGTCCTTCCCCAGCAACGAGCCACAGTGACCCCCTGTTTTCCCAGGAGATCCTCCAAGAACTGTAGGCAGGTCTGACCCCGGTTCCTGTGGAGTCTCTGATTTGCCCTGGGACTCAGTGCACATGAAACCCTGTGTGTGCCTTTCCAGAGTGGAGTCTCCGTTTACCCCAGTCCCGTGGAGCTCTTACCCACAAGCACAGCTGACCCTCAACACCAAATGCTCTGCGGGCTCCTCTTCCCAATGCCAGATTCCCTGACGTGGAAACCTGACCTGGGGCTCAGAACTTCACTCCTGTGGATGAACCTCTGAGATACAGTTACTTTCCAGTCTGTGGGCTGCCCACTGGTGGGTATGGAGCTGCTTATATCATGTAATTGCACTCCTACTGTCTTGATGTGGCCTCCTCTTTGCTTTCTGGAGTAGGATATGTTTTTTGATGGTTTGCAGTCTATTTTGTTGAAGGTTATTCAACAGTTGGTTGTAATTCTGTTGCTTTTATGAGAGAAGGTGAGCTCCAGTACTTCTGTTGTGCCATCATAATTCTGTCTCTCATTCTGAAGCCTTTTTTAGAACCAGACAGGTCACCCAGGGTCCAGCCGTCTACCCCTTCTGGGAGTCCATAATTCTTTAGCTGCAGTCCTGAAATCCAAAAAGGTCCGAGATGTGTTTTTTCCCCTGAGTTAGCCTTGCTCTGTGGCAGAAGCTGACCGGCTCCCTATGGTCTTCATCCTACTTGGTATGAAGGAATACTCTTGTCGCACTGAAGGAATTCTCTTGTGTTGGATTTCAGGGTGCTCTCCCAGGCCCCATGGAGTTTACATAGTACACAGCATAGTTCCTTTCTAAAACCTGAAAAATTCTGAAATCTGAAAAACAGCTGTCTTGAAGGGTTCATCTAAGCCTCAAAGGGATGTGGACCTGTGAGCTCCTGGTTGCTCATCCCACCCCCTCTCCTGGGTCACTCCTTTTCCCGTCTGCCAGAGCCACCCACATTGGCCTCCTTGCCAGCCCTGCGTGTTCCTACCTCAGGAGCACCACACCCACTCATTCCTCCCTCTCAGCTGCTCTCCAGCCAGTGGTCAGCGTCCAGGCTCAGTGCTTGGGCTCCTCTGGGTCTTTAGTAAATATTTACTTCTCTGTAAAGCTTTCCCTGGACATTTGAGGATTTCACCTCCACCATCCCTCCCTTTTCCCTGCTTTGCTTGTCCCCTTAGCACTTACTGTTATCTACCATACTTATAATTTATTTCTCATGTTTAGTTCTGCTTCACAGAAATATAAGCTCTCCGTAGATGGGGATTTTGTCATTTTTGTGCACTTAATATCACTAGTGTCTAGAACAATATGATACACAGCAGGTGCTCAGTAAATATTTGTGTGTTGAACAAATATCTAGAAAATTTTATAAAAGAAAACTGTTAGAAAAATTCAGATACTCTAGACCTGGTTCCGCAAATCATTGGAAAGCTTAAGAAAAAAATGATTAAAATTACAGATAGACAAAATTAAGAATAATAAAGGTTTGGGGTTCCCGCTGTGGCATAGTGGGTTAAGAATCCAATTGCAGCGGCTTGGGTCACTGTGGAGGTATAGGTTTAATTACTAGCCTGGCATGGTGGGTTAAAGGATCTGGTGCTGCTCAAGCTCTAGCTCTGATACAGTCCCTGGCCTGGGGATTTACATATACCGAGGCTGTGGCCATTTAAAAAAAACAAAAAGGGAGTTCCAGTCACCACGCAACCAATCTGACTAGCATCTATGAGGATTTGGCTTCAACCCTGGCCTCGCTCAGTGGGTTAACGATCCCGTTGTGACTCAGTGGGTGTACCTCGCTCAGTGGGTTAAGGATCTGGTGTTGCCGTGAGCTGTGGTGTAGGCCACAGACACGGCTCGGATCTGATGTTGCTGTGGCTGTGGCGTAGGCCGGCAGCTGTAGCTCCAATTCGACCCCTCGCTGGGGAACCTCCATATTGCGAGGGTTGCGACCCTAAAAAGAAAAAAAAATACAGCCTCAAAAATATTTCCATTTGTGGGGATTGTTGTACACCTATAAATGTAATAAAATCCATTAAGTAATTAAAAAAAAATAATAAAATGTAAAAAAAAATTTCCAGGTCCATTTTCGAACTTTGAAGGAACAGAATATTTCGGTGCTATTGAAACTGTTCCTTACCATCCTGAGTGAAGTTAGGCAGTGAGACACCAATGTCATATGCTCTCACTTACATGTGGAATCTAAAAAAAAAGGTAAAATGAACTTAGAAAAAAAAATGATCTTTGCAGAACAGATACTGACTCACAGACTTTGAAAAACTTACAGTTTCCAAAGGAGATCGGTTGGGGGTGGGAGGTATGGACTGGGAGTTTGGGATTGAAATGCTAATAAAATTGGGTTGTGATGATCATTGTACAACTATAAATGTAATAAAATTCATTGAGTTAAAAAAAGAAGCTGTTCCTGAACACAGAAAAAAATCTAGAAGTTTCCCAGTTTACTATTTCAAACAAATTAGCATAACACTTATACCAAAACACAAAAAAGGGTATCCCTTAAAACTAGTTAAAAGAAAAGTATTTTAGGAAAAGTTATAGCAAATCCATAAATGTGTCAAAGTAATAACATATTATTATCAAGTAAAAATTTGTTCTAGGAGTGCAAGAATGTTTAATATTAGGAAATCTGTTAACTAAATTTACCACATCAAGTTGTCAATATTTTGGATACTGAAAAGGCATCTGAGGGAGTTTGCTGGCAGTCTAGTGGTTAAGGATTCGGCATTGTCACTGCTGTGATTTGGGTTCGAGTTGCTCCTGTTATGTGGGTTCAGTCACTGGCCAGGGAACTTCTGCATGGCTCAGGCAAAAAAGGCGTCTGACAGAAAGCAAATACTCGTTTCTTTAAAAAACACACAAACAAATTTTGATAAAAATCAGGAGTTCCCGTCGTGGCCCCGTGGTTAACGAATCCGACTAGGAGCCATGAGGTTGCGGATTCCATCCCTGGTCTCACTCAGTGGGTTAAGGATCCGGAGTTGCCATGAGCTGTGGTGTAGGTCACAGACGTGGCTCGGATCCTGCGTGGGCTGTGGCTGTGGTGTAGGCCGGTGGCTACAGCTCCTATTAGACCCCTAGCCTGGGAGGGAACCTCCATATGCCACAGGTGCAGCCCTAGAAAAGACAAATTAAAAAAAATATATGATAAAAATCAGTATTAGACAGCTCTTCTCTATCATTTAAAAAAAAGTCCACTTTTTTTTCCATCTTGGTACAGTAGAAATGAATCCGACTAGGAACCATGAGGTTGTGGGTTTGAACCCTGGCCTCGCTCAGCGGGTTAAGGATCCAGTGTTGCCATGAGCTGTGGTGTAGGTTGCAGATGCGGCTCGGATCCTGCGTGGGCTGTGGCTGTGGCGTAGGCCGGCAGCTGTAGCTCTGATTGTACCCCTAGCCTGGAAACCTCCATGTGCTGCAGGTGTAGCCCTAAAAAACAAAAAAAATAAAAATTAAAAAATCCCATTTAAAACAGCCAGCATCACACACACACGCACCCCATTTTTCTTTGCATATATATTAAATACATCAGACACATTCTAAATATATATTTCCTCCAGTTCTGAGGGTTGTCTTAAACTCCCAGGCAATTAAAACTAGTTCTTTGTATTAGTAAAGTGAGCATATAATACTATATTATGCCTTCCAAACCAGGAAACTTTTGAATGTGAAAGAGTGATGTTAATTATTTTGCCAGGGGAAAAGGCATAATTGGTAACTGTTCTGGGCAAAACAGGATATATGGTCGTCCTGTCTCTTGAACAGAGTATTCGCACATTGTGCCCCATGCGCTCTGATATTCTGAACTGGGTGTTTTGCCCCAGGGGTCCTGTCCTGCACTGTAGGCCACTCTCTTCTGGCCTATAGTAGAGAACAGCTTTAATCCATACGTGGTGTTAAAATGTGTGCAAATAATAGTGCTGACTTCCTGCAAAGCAAAGATTATCTTGCTGGAAGTTAGAGTGGAAGGAAGTGGTCAAAACTGCCAGCCTACAAGTAGGCAGTGAGAGTTTGGTGAGGCCTTTTATTACCGAGGGCTTGTAACTTCAGTATAGCCTGGGATGTGAATGATGGGATGCTTGGTAGATCAAAGAAATTATGGCTAGAGGCTCCTCATGCCTTTTGGGAATTTGAAAAGAAGGAAAAGCGTTTCCTGGTATTTGATGTGGAGAAACCGTCTCAACTTGGACCAGGCTTTGTCCATCCTAAAGCCTTAAAGTAAAAGTAGTTGCAGTTCTAGGAACCCATTACCAATTATCACTGCCCTTCTCCACTGTCACCCTGAATATGAGACTTCTTAACAGTTAAACACACTAGAGGCCTTCTCAGTATATTAAATAACAATAATATGATCACTATTATTGAAATTGTCCTGAAACATCCAGTTAGTACAGTTGGACCCAAAACTGAAATGAGATACATTAAAAAGAAAAAAATAATTATTTATAGATATGTTTAGCTTTCTGACTACCCCAAGAAAGAGTTCATTATATTTTCTGGATTACAAAAACTATTTAAAAATCACTAATTTTCCTATACCAATAATAACCAGGTAGAAAATACTATTGAGAAAGACAACAAAAATTATAAAATAGACAGGAAATAAAATTAGCAAAAAATGAGTTCCCTGATGGCTCAGTGGGTTAAGAACCCAGTGTCATCACTGCTGTGGTGTGGGTTTGATCCCTAGCCCAGGAACTTCTGCATGCCACAGGCACATCAAAAAACAAAAAAATGGTCAAGAGATGTGCAGAATCTTTATGAAGACAATCATAAAGCTTTACTAGTAAACATTTTTTTAAAATTCCATGTTCTTGAATGAGAATATTGCATATTGTAAACCAACTATTTAGCCTTCAAACTAATTTTTAGGTTTAATACTGATTTTAATCAAAATCCAAGTAGATTTTTTGTTAGATGAGGCAGAGGAATATGGAGAGAAACGATTTGATCTAATATATATATGAAACTCGAGTGGAAAGAAAAGAACAGATGTTTGAAGCAGAATAAGTTTTTTTAATTAATGAATTTTATTACATTTATAGTTGTACAATGATCATCACAGCCAAATTTTATAGCATTTCCATCCCAAACCCTCAGTGCATCCCCCACCCCCCCAGTCTGTCTCATTCGGATACCATAAATTTTTCAAAGTCTGTGAGTCAATATTCTGCAAAGTTCATTGTGCCCTTTTTTTAGATTCCACATGTAAATGATAGCATTTGATGCTGGTGTCTCATTGTCTGACTGACTTCACTTAGCATGATAATTTCTAAGTCCATCCATGTTGCTGCAAATTATGTTATTTCTTTCCTTTTGATGGCCAAATAATATTCCATTCTGTATGTGTACCACATCTTTATCCACTCCTCTGTTGATGGACATTTAAAGTTGTTTCCATGACTTGGCTATTGTATATAGTGCTGCAATGAAGATCGGAGCACATGTGTCTTTTCGAGTCATGGTTTTCTCTGGATAGATGCCCAGGAGTGGGATTGCTGGATCCAATGGTAATTCTATTTTTAGTTTTCTGAGGAATCTCCATACTGTTTTCCACAGTGGTTGCACCAATTTACATTCCCACCAACAGTGTGATAGGGTTCTCTTTTCTCCACACCCTCTGCAGCACTTACTGTTTGTAGACATTTTGATGATGGCCATTCTGGCTGGTGTAAGGTGGTACCTCATAGTGGTTTTGATTTGTATTTCTCTAATAACGAGTGATGTTGAACATCTTTTCATGTGTTTTTTGGCCATCTGTATATCTTCTTTGGAAAATTGTCTGTTTATATCTTCTGCCCTTTTTTGGATGGGGTTGTTTGTTTTTTTGGTATTCAGCTGTATGAGGTGTTTATAAATTTTGGAGATTAATCCCTTGTCAGTTGCTTCATTTGCAAATATTTTCTCCCATTCTGTGGGTTGTCTTTATGTTTTATTTAAGGTTTCCTTTATTGTGCAGAAACATTTAAGTAAGTCCCATTTGTTTACTTTTGTTTTTATTGTCATTGCACTAGGAGGTGGATCTGAGAAGATATTGCTGTAGTTTAGGTCGGAGAGTGTTTGACCTATGTTTTTCCCTAAGAGATTTATAGTATCTGGTCTTATATTTAGGCCTTTAATCCATTTTCAGTTAATTTTTGTGTATGGTATTAGGAAGTGTTCTAATTTCATTCTTTTACATGTGGCTGTCAGTTTTGCCAGCATGACTTACTGAACAGGCTGTCTTTTCTCCATTGTACATTCTTGCCTCCTTTGTCATAGATTAGTTGATTGCGGTCGTGTGGGTTTAATTATGGGCCCACTATCCTGTTCCACTGATCTACATTTCTGTCTTTGTGCCAGTACCATATGGTTTTGATGACTGTGGCTTTGTAGTATAGTCTGAGGTCAGGGAGCCTGATTCCTCCAGCTCCATTTTTCTTTCTCAGGATGTCTTTGGCTATTCTGGGTATTTTGTCTTCCAAACAAACTTTAAAATATTTTGTTCTAGTTCTGTGAAAAATGTCCTAGGTAATTTGATGGGGATTGCATTGAATCTGTAGATTGCCTTAGGTAGCATAGACATTTTGATAATACTGACTCTTCCAATCCAAGAGCATGGTATGTCTTTCTGTCTGTGTCATCCTTGATTTCTTTCATCAGCGTCTTACAGTTTTCAGAGTATAGGTCTTTCGTCTCTTTAGGCAGGTTTATTCCTAAGTATTTGATTCTTTTTGATGCGTTGGTAAATGGGATTGTTTCCCTAATTTCTCTTTCTGATCTTTTGTTGTTATTATATAGAAGTGCAGTCAATTTCTGTGTATTAATTTTGTATCCTGCAACCTTGCCAAATTCATTGATGAGCTCTAACAGTTTTCTGGTAGCATCTTTAGGTATTTCTTGGTGTAGCATGTCATCTGCAAAAAGTGATAGTTTTACTTCTTCCTTTCCAATTTTCATTCCTTTTATTTCTTTTACATCTCTGATTGCAGTGGCTAGGACTTCCAAAACTATGTTGAATAGTAGTGGTGAGAGTGGGCATCCTTGCCTTGTGCCTGATCTCAGTGGGAATTCTTTCAGCTTTTCACCATTGAGAATGATGTTAGCTCTGGGTTTGTCATATATGGCGTTTATTATGCTGAGCTGGGTTCCCTCTGTGCCCACTTTCTGAAGGGTTTTTATCAGAAATGGGTGTTGGATTTTGTAAAAGGCTTTTTCTGCATCTATTGAGAGGATCGTATGGTTTTTATTCTTCAGTTTGTTAACGTGGTGTATCACACTGCTTGATTTTCAGGTATTGAAGAATCCTTGCATCCCTGGGATAAATCCCACTTGATCGTGATGTACAATCCTTTTAATGTATTGTTGGATTCGGTTTGCTAGTATTTTGTTGAGGATTTTTGCATCTATGTTCATCAGTGAGATTGGCCTGTAATTTTCTTTTTTTGTGGTATCTTTGTCTGGGTTTGGTATCAGGGTAATGGTTGCTTTATAGAATGAGTTTGGGAGTGTTCCTTCCTCTGCAGTTTTCTGGAATAGTTTCAGAAGGATAGGCGTTAGCTCTTCTCTAAATGTTTGATAGAATTCGCCTGTGAAGCCAGTGGTCTTGTCTTGGACTTTTGTTTGTTGGAAGTTTTTTAATCGCAGTTTCAATTTCAGTACTTGTGATTGGTCTGTTCATCTTTTCTATTCCATCTTGGTTTAGTTTTGGAAGATTGTAGTTTTCTAAGAATTTGTCCATTTCTTCTAGGTTTTCTGTTTTTATTGGCATATAGTTACATGTAGTAGTCTCTTATGATCCTTTGTGTTTCTGTGATGTCCATTGTAACTTCTTTTTCATTTCTAATTCTATTGATTTGTGTCCTCTTTTTTTCTTGATAAGTCTCGCTAAGGGTTTATCAATTTGGTTGATCTTTTCAAAGAACCAACTTTTAGTTTAATTGATCTTTTCTATCTATGGTTTTCTTCATTTCTATTTCATTGATTTCTACTCTGATCTTTATAATTTCTTCCTTTCGAAGCAGAATAACAGATTTGTATCAGATAAAAAATTGACTGTTAGGTTACAATGATTTTTTTAAAAGAGTGTGATACATATACAAGGAAGGACAGACAAAACTCAAACTAAAATTTTTATGTAAATGAGTTTAGTGAATTGTAGATGTAGCAACAGAATCAGTAGAAAAATAACTAACAGGTGGGGCAGTTGCTTAACTACTAAGAAAATTGTTAGATCTATACACTGATGTGTATAAAATAAATTGCAGGTTCCTGTTGTGGCCCAGCAGTAAACAAATCTGACTAGTATCCATGAGGATGCGAGTTCCATCCCTGGCTTCGCTCAGTGGGTCCGGGATCTGGCATTGCCATGATTTGTGTTGTAGGTCACAGACATGGCTTGGATCCCTCGTTGCTGTGGTTGTGGTGTAGGCTGGCAGCTTTAGCTCTGATTTGACCCCTAGCCTGGGATCTTCCATATGCTTCAAGTGCCACCCTAAAAAGCAAAATATAAAAATAAAATAACTTGCATATAAAAATTAAGATATGAACATGAAATTATTAAAAAGAAACTAGAAGAAAATACAATTAAACATCAGTTAATATACTCAAGGGGAAGGACTTTATTCATAAAAACAAATAAAAGAAGTCTTAAATGAAACTAAGCAAATTTCATTACCTAAAAATTAAAAATTGATTTATACATTAAAAAAAAATTTTTTTTGGTCTTTTTTTAGGGCTGAACCTGTGGCATATGGAGGTGCCCAGGCTAGGGGTCTAATCAGAGCTACAGCTGCCAGCCTACACCACAGCCAGCAACGCCAGATCCAAGCCTCATCTGCGACCTACACCACAGCTCGCAGCAATGCCCGATCCTTATTAACCCACTGAGCAAGGCCAGGGATCAAACCTGAGTCCTCATGGATACTAGTCAGGTTCATTATTTAAAATTTAAAATTTCTTGGAGTTCCCATCGTGGCTTAATGGTTAATGAACCCAACTGGTATCCATAAGAATACCGTTTGATCCCTAGCTGTGCTCAGTGGGTTAAGGATCTAGCATTGCCACGAGCTGTGTTGTAGTTCACAGACATGGCTCGGATCTGGCGTTGCTGTGGCTGTGGTGTAGGCCAGCAGCTGTAGCTCCAATTAGACCCCTAGCCTGGGAACCTCCATATGCCTTGGGTGCAGACCTAAAAAGACAAAAGACAAAAAAAAAAATAAAATTTCTTATTGAAGTATGGTTGATATACAGTATTATGTTAGTTTCAGGTGTATTATATAATGATTTGACATTTACATACATTATGAAATGATCACCATTGTAAGTCTAGTTACTGTTTCCATACAAAGTTATTGTAATATTATTGGCCATATTCCTTATGCTGTGTTTCACATACCTGTGGCTTTTATGTATTATAGAACTGAAGGTTGTTTTTCTTAATTCCCTTCACCTATTTAATCCACCTCAACCCTCTTACTTCTGGCAGCCTGTTCTCTGTATCTGTGAGCCTGGTTTTGTTTCATTTTGTTTTGTTTTTTAGATTCCACATATATGTGAGATCATGCCCTTTTTTTTTTTGGTCTTTCTCTGATTTACTTCACTTACCCTCTAGCATCTTTGTTGTTGCAAATGGCAAAATTTATTCTTATTTTTTTACTTTTAGGGCTACAGCTGTGACATATGGAAGTTCCCAAACTAGGAGTCAGATTGGAGCTGCAGCTGCCAGCCATAGCCACAGCCATGCCAGATCTGAGCCACATCTGCAACCTACACCACAATGCCTAGTTTTCTTTACTGGTGGCCTGACTTTATAACCTGGCCTAAATGAAATCATTTATGTTCTCTTTTATAAAATGTTTCCTATTTCTTTCTCATGATGAAATTTTTGGAACCTTTCTTTAAGAGTACACATATATATGGAGTTCCTTGGTGGCTCAGCAGGTTAAGGATACAGTGTTGTCACTGCTGTGGCACAGATCACTGCCGTGGCTCAGGTTCAGTCCCTGGCCTGGAAACTTTTGCATATCAAGGGCACAGCCAAAAAAAAAAAAAAAAAAAAGAGTGCACATATGTATATAAATTCTATAAGTAGTAATATATTTTTTGGTCTTTTTTTGTCTTTTTGGAGCCTCACCCATGGCATATGGAGGTTCCCAGGCTTGGGGTCCAGTCGGAGCTATAACCACTGGCCTACACCACAGCCACAGCAACACCAGATCTGAGCCATGCCTGTGACCTCCACCACAGTTCTCGGCAGTGCTGGATCCTTAACCCACTGAGTGTGGTCAGGGATTGAACCTGCATCCTCATGGATGCTATCAGATTCATTTCTGCTGAGCCACAATGGTAACTCCCAAGTAGTAATATTTAATTTAAATGTTTTAATAAGACAGGAGTTCCCATCATGGCTCAGTGGAAATGAGTCTGACTAGCATCCATAAGGATACAGGTTCGATCCCTGGCCTCATTCAGTAGGTTAAGGATCCAGCGTTGCCATAAGCTGCGGCGTAAGGTTGTAGACACGGTTCAGATCCTGCATTGCTGTGGCTGTTGCCTAGGCCAGTGGCTACAGCTCCAATTGAACCCCTAGCCTGGGAACCTCAATATGCTGCGGGTGCGGCCCTAAAAAGACATACATATATACATATATACGTACATACATACATACATACATACATACATATTTAGTAAGACATAATGGAGAGCCAGAGCCAGGACTTACTGAGTACTTGGTTTATGCTGAATGATAGGTTATGGGTACTTTGCCTGTGTTATTTCATTGTCCTACCCAACACCCTAAGTCTGAAATGAAGGCCCAAGTGTTCAAGAATTTTTAGTGCCTAACATCACTAACCTGGTAAGAAGCCAGGTTAGAATTTGAATCTGTCTTACCCTAGAGCCTCTTATTACTGCCTTACATAATTTTTGTGTACTTCTATGGAGTAAATATTGCTTTTCTTTCTAGTTTTTCCCAAATGGATATGCCTTTGCCACTGGCTCCGATGATGCCACTTGCCGTCTCTTTGACCTTCGTGCAGACCAAGAGTTATTACTGTATTCCCATGACAATATCATCTGTGGGATCACTTCCGTAGCCTTCTCAAAAAGCGGGCGTCTCCTGTTAGCTGGGTATGATGACTTCAACTGTAACGTATGGGACACGCTAAAAGGAGATCGTGCAGGTTAGTAAATAAGTCCACGTTAGGTTTTGATTTTGTCAGGAAACATGCAAAGAATACTACCATTTGTTTGCGAGGCCTCCTGGACACCCAAGGGCTGTGGGGATTGGCAACCTGGCAGTTCCCTTCATGGTCATTGTTTGCCCTTTGAGTGCAGTACAGCCTATAATTCTACTTACATTTCTGGTTTCTCGAGTAAAAAAGCTGAGTCTACATTTTCTTGTTTGGTAAAGTTTGACATAAAAATAAGTGAATATGATTTAGTGTGGTGGTCTTTTCCAAACTGTAATTTTCTTATAACCTGACAGGAAATGCTATAATTTCTGTAGCTCTTCTTTTTGGCCCAGATCTTATCTGCAGCAGTACACAGAACCACTGTCTTCCCTTAGCCCTGTACTCTGAGTTCTTCCCTACAGATTCCAAAATATTTGCATCAAGTCATACTGGGACTGTCATTAATAACTAATTATGAGGAGTTTCCTGGCACCCTAGTGGGTTAAGGATCTTGTGTTGTCACTGCTTTGGTGCAAATTCAGTTCCTGGCCTGGGAACCTCCCTCCACATGCCGCAGGTGCAGCCAAAAAAAAGGGGGGGGGGGAATTTAAAAAATTTCTTAGAATCAAAACTCAAGGAATCAAATAAGTCTCCATGGCTTCTTACCAAAACACAGCAATCCTCTGCCCAGCCCATATTTTCTGCTTCCAAAGATAGCTCCTTCTAAGAATTTACTTCCATAGCTTTAAATAACATACCTGTATTCTTTTTTTTTAACTTTCAGGCTTTATCTTTTGAGGGGTTGGCTTTAACATCCCTCCTCCCACTATAATTTCCATCTTCCAGGTTCTCCCATGTGGTGAATTTTGTTTAGAACATCATTCAGTGATTATTACATAATTTTGAATGTTGAAAGTATTTACTGGTGAGCTGTGAGCTGTATGCTGTGACTTCTTTTGCTGTGCAGCTTTTTTTTAATATATATATATTTTCTAGGGTAAAATTAATTTTTTGATTACATCTTATTTTTGATATACTTCTAATTACTCTTCAGACTATGCAGGTTTTGATGTCTGGGAGTGGGTCCATTTTCATCCATCATTCTGGGTATTCAGTGGACCTTTTCAAGCTGGTAACATATACCCTAGAGTATTGAGTTTAGGGGACATATTTAATTGGTTGCATTTTTTTCCCACATTTTCATTCTTTGTCAGCTCCCATTATTCTGATGCTGGACTTCTTTGGACTTTCCTTTGACTTTCTTTGTGTATTCTCTCCTATTTTTACATGTCTTTTTTTTGCTCCATGTTCTGGGAGAAACCCTTGCCTTTTCTTTCCATGACCTTTCTGTTAAACTTTAGTTGTCCATTTTTGCTGCCATCTTTTTTGAGAGTTGTTTCCTTTTTTTTTTTTAAAGGCCATCATTCTTTCTTCCATGAATAAAAGTCTTTTGTTTCTCTGAGGTCGTTTTTTTTTCCTTTTTCTTTTTTTTTTTTTTGTCTTTTTAGGGCCGCATCTGTGGCATATGGAGGTTCCCAGGCTAGGAGTCTAATTGGAGCTATTGCTGCTGGCCTACACTACAGTCACAGCAACGCCAGATCTGAGCCGCATCTGCAACCTACACCACAGCTCATGGCAACGCCAGATCGTTAACCCACTGAGCGATGCCAGGGATCGAACCTGCAACCTCATGGTTCCTAGCTGGATTCATTTCCGCTGCACCATGACGGGAACTCCTGAGGTCACCTTTTTTTTTTTTTCAGTATACTTTATTGTATTTATAGTTGTATTCTGAGCCTTTTTTGAAGTTTTTTCTTTAAGCATAATCCTTTGTTTTCCAAGTTGCCTTTTCCCTCCCTTCTTTCTTATTTTTTTCAGTCTCACATCTAGAATATTTTCTTAAAACTCTGGTGATTCTTAGTTTCTTATTTATACTCAAGAGTGAGGCACTAGACGCTATGGCCCAGTGGGTTAATGATCTGGTTTGTCTCTGGCGTAGCCGGTTAAAGGTAGTGGGTTAAGGATCTGGCGTTGCTGCATCTGCATCTGTAGGGTTGCATCGCCAGCTCCACATCTGTCCTGGTGTGCTGTGCGGGTGGCCGAAAGAGAAAAAGAGGGGGAAAATAAAACGTGGGTGTTCTGATTGTAGGCCTCACTGAACAGTGATCTGGCTTTCTTTTCCTTGGGAACCTCTGTCTTATGGCCATTTTTCCCTTAGGCCAGATGTGTTCTCTGAGGTGGACTTTTTTCACTTCTCCACCTGGAGTA
>PVHT021183693.1:35136448-35170655 GCA_004024745.2 Catagonus wagneri | reverse complement strand
TTATCGGATCATTTGCTTTGCACTCAGCATCGTGGGGTCAACTAACACAGTTCCCACCATACAGCTCACAGTGTTTTTGTTGCCATTGCTTGCTCTAACACCCTCGCTGTCCTTGTGGGTTTATGTCCTTACTGTTTTAAATTCCTATATAGTTGTTGAGGTTTCTGAGGGAGTAGAGGCAATACCAACATTACCAGAAACAATTTTCTACAACCTCTCTTAAGAGACTGAAGAAAAGTTCACAGTTTAGCATTTTGCAGGTAGATTTTTGGGGATATTTTGTTGTTCGAAGCCAGTTCCTTTTTTGAAGCATTAGGTGTTTTGCCTGGATTGAATCAATTAGCATCCATAACAAAATAAAAATCTGGTTTTGTTTTTTGTTTGTTTCGTTTTTTGCCTTTTAGGGCCACACCCACAGCATATGGAGGTTCCCAGGCTAGGGGTGAAATCAGAGCTACAGAGCTGCCAGCCTAACGCCACAGCCACAGCAACGCCAGATCCAAGTCGCATCTGCGACCTACACCACAGCTTACGGCAGTGCCGGGTTCCAGACCCACCAAGGGATCCAACTCACATCCTCATGGATAGTCGGATTCATTTCTGCTGCACCACAACAGTAACTCCTATTTTTGAGTTTTAAGTTTTGCTTTGCCTACCAGCTATTTGGTTTCAGGTTGAGGCAACTGGATACTCACCTTAAAACTGAATTGTGTCTCATGAATTGCTAATTCATTCTCTTTTCTAATATGACTTGGAATATTTAGATGGCCACAATGGTCATTTTTTTGTTATTTCAACCCGTAATGGTAAATTTGCCCATTGCCAAACATTGCCATACTGAAGGTACTACAGAGAAGATTAAGAGTTAGACAAGATGGGAATTCCCTTCGTGGCTCAGTGGTTAATGAATCCGACTAAGAACCATGAGGTTGTGGGTTCGATCCCTGGCCTTGCTCAGTGGGTTAAGGATCTGGCGTTGCCGTGAGCTGTGGTGTAGGTTGCAGACGCGGCTCGGATCCCACGTTGCTGTGGCTGTGGCGTAGGCCGGCGGCTACAGCTCCTGTTAGACCCCTAGCCTGGGAACCTCCATATGCCACGGATGCGGCTCTACATAAAGGCAAAAAGACAAAAAAAAAAAAAAAAAAAGGAGTTAGACGAGATGACTTCTTTCCTGATTTTGGGTAAAAAAAGATATGCTTGATTATATAGAGAGATAATGCAAATTCAAAATAATATATTGGAAAATTCCTATTAGAATTTGATATATTCTAATTTTTCTTTTAAATCTTTGCATTTCTCATTTTACTCCAGAATATCTGGGAGTATTTAGTTTTATCCTGTGAGCTGACCAGAATATCAAATGAGCTTAACTTTAATATACAAAATAAACTCAGTGAGTTTGACTCTTTCAGAAACATGACCAAAACATTCCAGTTAAAGGAAAAAAGTAAATAAATTATGTTGGTATTTTTTGGAAGTGAGGGTATAAGGCGGCTTCATTTTATGTTTTTGTTGTTCTGGTGATAAAAGTTTATTGAATTTTACTTATTTGTTTTGGAATTCCCTGGCGGCCTAGCAGTTAAGAATCTGGCATTGTCGCTGCTGTAACTTGGGTTTGATCCCTGGACCAGGGAAGTTCCACATGCTGTAGGTGTGGCCAATAAAAAACAAAAACAAAAAAACCTTTTTGTTGAAAATAGCACAGCTTATTGACAAAATTTAGAGTATCTGAACTTACTGCTTTTGAACAGATGATTTTGAACATAAGCAAGCATAACTATAATTTTTCAAAAACGAAAAACACAATTTGATGCACATGTCAAAAATTCATGTGATATAAAGACTTTTATTTTATGTACATGCCCAGCTTATCCCCAGCACTCAGTCTGTTACCTCAGAGGATCTGTTAGCTTTTAAGTATTAACCCTTCTAGATCTTTTATGCATGTACTTGTTTAATTCTAAACCTTGCCCACTGCTGACTTTTTACTGAACTTTTCTTTTTCAGGTGTTCTTGCTGGTCATGACAACCGTGTCAGCTGTCTAGGTGTAACTGATGATGGCATGGCTGTGGCAACAGGGTCTTGGGACAGTTTTCTTAGAATCTGGAATTAATAGTGCATACCAATTTTCTGTTCTCCACTGATACCTGGAGAAATCAGTACTACAGCCTGTAGCTGTGAAAAAGAATTTACCTTATATTTGCAGGTGAAGATTTTTCTATTGAGACATTATATACAAAAAGCAGCTTTCAGTAAACTACAAAACAAAAAAGGTGAAAAAAACAAGGTAAAGGTGCTTGCTGAGATCAAAAGGACCAGTGTTTTTAGTTTGAGCAGTTGAGCTAATTTAACCTTGATAAATTTTTGCTTGTACTCAAGTCTGATTCTTATTTTCTTTGTGCAGGACAGATGTACACATTATAACAACCTATCTTGTACATTTGCATTTTTTAAGAACTACATTTCTAATTTTGTATACATAAGTGTCACATTTTTGAGTTTTGTAATGGAGGAACCAGGCACAGTAATAGATGGAAGTGATACAATAGGTGTGTGTACTGATGTTTTAAGACAGTTCCTTGAATTCCATTCTTTTTGATCTGGAAGAGATCCTAGTTGCTTACTGTTTAAGAATGCTGACAGGCCTGGGTACCATAGAGGTGAGTCCTTATATTATTAGTTTCTGGTATATCCTTTGCCATCTTAATCAATTTAAATAAGTGCTCATGTTCAGTCCTTGAGGGGGACATAATCTGAAGGCGGGGAGAGATCTCACTCTGAAATTTTAGACATATGTAAGAAACTCATGTTTAGGTGGATGGCAGTAATCACATATGGTTATTTTAAGAAGCTGGTTATAGTCAAATGACACTTTTGGTAGCACTCTCCCTAAAGTTGGGCTTTTCCAATTGATTTTGTATTGTGGAACAGTTTTCAGATTGTATTCATTATATCAGACGATTGATGAGCATGAAGATTGTTTTTGCATGTGAAGAATGTTTCTCAATGTTCTCCATCAATATATTTCCAGGTAGGAAACATGTGATGGTGTTAAGTTTTTTAAAGAAGTGGCATAAAATCTAACCCATCACTAGACCTGACTAGTTATAATTACAAGAAGGTTGCTTAATCGGTTTATGCTCAACTAATATAAAATCTGAATTGACGTAAATTATCTGTGCCTTCAAAAATTTAAAAAAGAAACATTCAAGCTTTTTGATCTTCTGTAATATCTCTTCCCATTAGCACAAAATATTGGTTTTTAAGTGGTTTTGCTTCAAAGAATACCAAGATCAAAGTGACCCCCACGTGAACACCAAAAGGAAATTCTAAGAGCAGTTCTTAAAGGAGTCAGAGAAAAATACTAAGCAATTCCCCTGCCTGTCAGTGCTATTTTAATATTTCTATTACTAGAATAGCCCCCCCCCCCGAATTTAAATGGATACCTTTCCCTTGGATTTTCTCTTACAAATCTAACTGGGTGACAATAGATTATTCTTGCTTGATGGTGAAGTCATGGGGTTTTTCTGATACAGAAGTGAATTTGCGTTTTTAACTTATTAAACTGTGCCACTAATTAAGATAGGTCTCTTGTAACCCTAACCCAAATACTCTCAAATTTTACTTGTAAATTTTCACTTTCATATTGTGGACATGCTAATAAGTGCATCAACCATAATGAAGTCAGTAACTGTTTAAGATCAGTTGATTACCAAAAAGAGATAAAATAGAAAAAGGAAGTTTTAGGTATAGGACCAAAACACCCAGACTATTGTAGATGGCAGGTATGAATTTATATACAGATAGAGCTTATATACAAATAGAAAATTTCTATGAACTTTTGCTGTTAATGTTTATAGACAATTTATATCACTTTGTAAAGAGCAGCTCTTTAAGATAAGGCAAGAATGTTTCAAAGGAACATATATTCATTTCCAAAAATAGGGAGTGAGTGAGGGAGTGAGTGAGGGGTACTGTGTAGTTCAGTAATTTATTCCAGTATCCTGTTCGAGAAAGCACTTCTGGGAGTTTCCATCGCGACTCAGCGGAAATGAACCCAACTAGGAACCATGAGGTTACGGGTTCGATCCCTGGCTTCCTGCTTAATGAGTTAAGGATCGGGTGTTGCCATGAGCTGTGGTGTAGGTCGCAGACGTGGCTCGGATCCCGAGTTGCTGTTGCTGTGGTGTAGGTTGGCAGCTGTAGCTCTGATTCAACCCCCAGTCTGGGAACTTCCACATGCCGCGGGTGCAGCCCTAAAAAGACAAAAAAAAAAAAAAAAAAAATTCTGCCATGTGCAAAATAGCCTTATATATAAAAAGTCTATCTCCTTTACTTTGAGAGTGGTTCTAGTGTCAAGATCCTTTAGTCAGAGGCACACAGACTACAAGGATTCTAGTCTTAAGCATGTTAATAAAAATGATTTATCAGCATTATTAAAGTTTTTGTACATAATTTAAAAAGCAATTCCCATAATTAAATATGTAGTAGGCAACTGAAAACTAACCACTATTAATGGTTATTTATAGATATGACTAGAGGGTGACCTCATTACCACATTAATTAACTTACTAGTTAAACTTGTTTTCTAGTGATATGGTTCCAGTTACTAAATATTTTTACTTGTGGTTGGAGTTCATCAGATTGTCTTATTTAATTTTGTGCATAAGACTTCTTGAAATCAGTAAAAAGAGTATATATATAATTTGTAGAGTCACAGTAGTTTGAATCAGTTTTTCACAACTTAGAAACAGGGCCAAACGTAGTTTTGAGGAATTGGCATCATCAGTATTACAGTTCGGATACCTAACTTTTTTAACTTGTAAGAAACATTTAAACATAATGTGCCTCAGTAGTTTTATTTGTAGATTCTTTAATCACTTCATAAAGAACAATAACAAAGATGTGGCAAGTAATATCTTAAAGGCACATAATCTTTTCTAAAACAAAGTGGAGTGATTGCCACATAGTTCAGCAAACCATCCCATAAACCTCAAGAAAGCACTTTGAACTATCAGTGAGGACCTCGCCTCCACTTTGAAGGACAGGACTCATTTTTGGCAGTTTCGCTATTAAAGATTTAAAGACCTTGAATATCCAAGGTCCTTCTCTGGCTCAAATTTTACTCTTGTGAGTCCATGGTTACAATATATTGAGTTCCGTCTTCAGAGAGGGAAAGATTTAGGCATAGTGTTTGAAGAAATAATTGTCAAGAGATACTCTAAGAGGGCCTACTATGTAATCTCTTTAATTTAGATGCAGCTACACTGATTAATACTGCATGATGACAGTAAACTAGTCTCTTAGACGTACTGGATGTAGGCGCTTTTGGAGTATGTTAATTTTGAAGTTGACCTGTGGAAAGAGAAATAGGTCTTCTCCAGATGACAAAATAAAATGATTGTTGCTAATACTGTGCCAAAATTATAACTAACAGTCTCCAACACTTTTGATATCTTAGTGATAAATTAAGACTTTAACTGTTTTAGAAATGGAGATGTTTGGGGAAATTTATGCTTGAATGTCTCTCATGTTTAAGTTATAACAGTTGAATACTTGTGGCTTACCTATTGATGTGTTTAAACTTAATGGAAACTGATTAAACAGTCTCCCAAATGGGCCTATCATTTTAGTAATAAAGATGTACTTTCTAAATTTTTTAGGGTGTGAGTCAGGCTTGAAAACAGTTTTAAATTAAGGATTCTGTCCAGTCCAGTTTTCTAATTTGCCTTTCAAATAACGTACCCTATCCAGTTTCTAATTGGCCTTTTGCCATTGTGGAAAGCAAATTTTTAAACTGCTTATCTGCTGTTAGAATTCTTAAAACACCCACCAGTCAGACTGTCTTTTTTTGTGAGAAAGGGTAGCACGGTGAATAAAAATTGTATTTTAAATTAGATTAAGTAGAATGTGAAGTACACTTCATATTTACTAGTTTTTCTCCCATTATTCATTTTAAGTTGCCTTAAATTCAGTGCTGTATTTAAAAGTATTGGTTACAGTAGGTACTCATTCAAATGGTTTTTAGTTGAATGTCTAAGCTAGCACTGCTTTAAAACGTAATTTATTAATCAGATTGATGGTACACCTTGTATTTAGCAAATTTGTTTGCATGTTGATAAAATTTCCTGTCTTTTCTTAAATCCAATTATTGATCCTATAGTTAATGCAGCATATGAAAACTGATTATGTTCAATTAGTGTTAAATGTGCCCCCCAAAATCTTACATCATACAGTATTTAACCAGAACATCCATGATATACTTAGTAGATACTTCAAGACTTTTCTCTTACACAATGGTGCTCTATCCTTGTTTTCTCTTTTCAAAGAGGCATCTGAACACTTGTATTTGCATATTCTTATCCAAAGACATTCATGTCTAAGTGGGGTTTTTAAGTTGATTAAAATGTTTTTCACATAGAATGGTTTCTACCATACTTGTGGCCAACTGAATCTGAGTGTCAGTAGTTTGATTATGGGAAAGGTGCATATACTAGATTAAAGCTCTTATAAAAAAGCTTTAAGCCAAACTGTGGATTTGTATCTTGATTTAACAGTATTCTTGGATTTTTCTTGCAGTGATTCATTCCATGTACAGTAGTAGCTCTGTGAAATAATGTTGTTGTGAATTGATACTGTAATCAATAAAGTGCTTTTAACCAGATTTCATGTAGCATGTTTTAAGTCCCAGAACTAAACTCCAAGCCCAGTATTTCACACTCGGCTTTTTTTTTTTTTTTTTTTTTGTCTTTGTAGGGCCTCACCCGTCACATACGAAGTTCCCAGGCTAGGGGTTGAATCAGAGCTACAGCTGCAGGCCTACACACAGCCACAGCAGCACCAGATCCGAGCCGCGTCTGCAACCTACACCACAGCTCATGGCAACGCGGGATCCTTAACCCACTGAGCAAGGCCAGGGATCAAACCTGCAACCTTATGGATACTAGTCCGGTTCGTTAACCGCTGATCCAGAGCAGGAACTCCCACGCTCGGCTCTTAATTCCTTTATCTAAATATTGGTAATTTTCTTCGTGACAAGTAAGTGGGCTCCTGGGAAGTAAGGAAGAGACTGGCGTGCTAATGACCTATCCTATAGTACTGTGAATGTTAGCCTATTGTTAAAAGGCCACAGAAGGAGTGGCCTTTTAACTCAGTGGTAAAGAACTGACTAGTATCCATGAGGATGTGGGTTCGACTGATGGCCTCGCTCAGTGGGTTAAGGACCTGGCATTGCTGTGAGCTGTGGTGTAGGTTGCAGACATGGCTCAGATCCTGCGTTGCTGTGGCTGCTGAGTAGACCGGCAGTTATAGTTCCGATTGGACCCCGAGCCTGGGAACCTCCATATGCTGCGGACGTGGGCCGAAAATAGCAAAACAACAACAACAAAGGCTAAATTCAGTCACTTTCCCTAAAGTTCCCTTAGGATAAAGACGAACCTGCCTCCCCAAGATATCTTGTATGCCTGCTGTAAAAATCATTAAGATCTGGAGTTCCCATCGTGGCTCAGTGGTTAACGAACCCCAGTAACATCCATGAGGACACGAGTTCGATCCCTGCTCAGTGGGCTAAGGATCTGGCGTTGCCATAAACAGTGGTGTAGGTCGCAGACGTGGCTCAGATCCCGTGCTGCTGTGGCGTAGGCCGGCAGCTATAGCTCCGATTCAATCCCTAGCCTGAGAACTTCCATATGCCGCGACTGTGACCCTAAAAGGCAAAAATATTAAGAAAAAAATCATTTAAGATTAAAGATTAAAATTCGCTAAAGCCAGTAGAGATGCTACATTTGTCAGCTTTCAGGCAAACAAGTTTTATTTTCACCTTGCACACTTATAAAAAATGTAGTTTTGAAAAAATTTAAGATTATACAAAGTTTATAAATAATCCTGCAAACATACATAGTAGACAATCAAGTAAATGTGCAATAACTTTTAACTACATCAGCTGTAAATCACAATTTCTTTATAATTCTCGGGCTTGGTCATAGGTACACTTATCTCCAGGCATAAAGGTTGGGTTTCATTATTTTAGTGTCCCATTTCCAACCTTCATACATTTTCAAACTTGATCAGGCGGAACAGCATTCAAGTTAGTGATGCAAAACTTAGTATAAACTTACTATACCAGAAGCACTAGTCTGGTAGTTCCCAAACTTTAGCATGCATCAGCGATCATCCTGAGGGCTTGTTAAACCAGACTGCTAGTCCCCAAACCTATTATTTGACTCAGTAGGCCTGGGATAAAAATCAAGAATATAATTCTTACAAGTTCACAAGTGATAACTGCTGATGGAAGGACTAAACTTTGAGAACCACTATACTAAATGTGGTGATACCAAACCACAGTGCTATTTCAAAAGTTCAAGTACTTGCATATAAAGATTAAGGCCATGAATTTGTAACCTTAATAAGCAGTACCCAGTCTTAAGACATCAGTTTTTCATGCTGCAGTTGTTACCTAATCCCACTTCCTGGTGGCTTACATCGTTTTTTGGTTATAAAGAAACAAAATTAGCTATAAACCAATATTTGGATTTGAATATTGTATCCTAGTATCTTATTTTCATAAAAATATATTTTGGAAGGCTTTTATGGCCTAAATAATGTTATTTTCTCCTTAAAATACCTTGAAAAATAGTGTTGCACCTGCTGTTGAGAAGACAACAGCATCCAAGAGCCTCAAAGGCACAGAAAAGGAAGTGCTGAGTATTAAGAAAAAAGCCTGAAATGTTCTTTCCAATGGAAAAGCGGCATAAACTATACTGATCAGATGCACTGTGTTTTCTGGGATTGTGCATTTCTAACAAGCATCTAGGTGATACTGATTTGGTGGTCCTCAAAACTATATTTTGTGTAGCAAAGCCCTAGAATGTCAGTTTTTAATGTTTCCATAGAAATTTCAATTAGTTTTTAACACAGAAACAGATACAATACGTGAACCCATACATATTTCATTAAGATAAAAAATACAGTAATCATTTTTAACCATGCCCTGACAAATTCATACAATGAAATAAACACAAAAGCAACCCCAGGGGTAATCCAGCAGTATCATCAGCAAATACCTTCTGAAGAACAGTGTTTATACAGGACTATAACCACTCAAAATTCAGACCTCCCATATCTTTGGCTATTAAACTTAAAAAAATCACTTCTAGAAAGCTTTCCTTACTGGAATCAAAGCTGAGGCTAAAAAAACATTTCTTTAGAAATGGATGAACAAATTACAATAACAAAACTGTTTGTCAGTTTTAATGGGAATTAAAGAGGGAGTAAAAACAGCACTGTTTGTGGTTTATATACCTGCCAGGAGGGTAAAAGTGACTGTAACCTGCATAAACAATATACTCAAGAACATTCCACACACCTTTGTGGTTAGAGCAGTGCAGTTTTTTTATAAAACAAAAAGTGTGACTATTCCCATTAAAGTATGCATCAAAAATTATTTCTAAGAAAGAAGATGAAAGGAGCATTCTCTAACTCCTGGATGCCAGGAAGCAGAGTTTTTCAGAATCAAAAACAAAGAGAGCCCTAATTAAGAGCAAGGCCCCACCCCTCAGGGGTCACAGAGTTGGTTCTTTTGCTTTTTAACTAATTCATCATTTTCACACATCAAAGGCTTTTTCTTTACCCAAAATTAAAACCCAAGAGACATAACACTCTTCAGAAATGCAAACACCTTGAGAAAGATTACTACTGGAATCTACTCAAGGATTTGCTATTTAGGTATAGTTAGTATAATTCATATTTTAAGTTACTTCATAAAAATAATTGTCCCAGTCTTCTAAGTTCCATTTTCTCCTATGATGATCACCAAAGCAATCTCTATTAAGAGTCTTCATTGCTTGAATGTAGGAACTTCTTAGTAAAATTCTCCAGCTCATTTTCAAGTTGAACAGCTTTCTTTCTAATTTAAAAAAATGAATAAAACACCAATCTAATTATCAAAAAGGAAAAAAAAATGCATCCCATCCAAATCTTAAAAAAGAATTACTAGCCAGCTGTTGCTACATATACCTTAACTCCGATCAACCCCTGTAAAAGCATTTATTATAAGTGCCATTATAACTTTGTAATAAACACAGAATCCAGTGTCCAGGAAAAAAAGCATACTGAGATAAAAGACAAAATCTTTAATAAATGAAAAGCCTAAGAGACAGTGGAGTCCTAGCACCTTACATGGTAGTTATATGTCTTAAGTCACATATAGACACAGTTGTCCTTGAATTCCCTTTAAGTTAAGCATAAAGTATAAAATAAGTGTTTTTATGTACACATAAAGCAGCTGGCAGATGTAAAAGGACCATGGCTGCCAAAAATATATTTTTTTAAATATCAAGAATTGTACTACGGAGTTCCCGTCGTGGCTCAGTGGTTAGCGAATCCGACTAGGAACCACGAGGTTGTGGGTTTGATCGCTGGCCTCGCTCAGTGGGTTAAGGATCCGGTGTTGCTGTGAGCTGTGGTGCAGGTTAGACGTGGGTCAGATCCTGCGTTGCTGTGGCTCTGACAAAGGCCGGCGGCTACAGCTCCAATTAGACCCCTAGCCTGGGAACCTCCATATGCCGTGGGTGCGGCCCTAGTAAAAGGCAAAAAGACACAAAAAAAGAATTGTACTTGATGTAGCCAAATGTCCATAAAGAGAGGGAAACAGAATGAAAATTGACAGGAGGGCGCTAAGTTTGCATCTCCCATTCATACTTGAATGAGCTTCTTTCTCTATTCCTCCTTGGTCTTGTTTTGTTGTTAAGTCCGTATGGTCGAGGTCATGTAAGTTAAATGTACATATGAACTCCATTGTATATTTCTTCCTTAAGCTTTAGTTAAATTAAATTCTATCTGAATGGCTAAGCCTAATTTAGTAATAACGGAGATTCCAAATACTATGTTAATATTATTTGAAACTTTCCTGTTAGAATTAGATTAAAAATAAATTTGTCCAAGTCAGTCCTGCCAAAATCTAAAAGCTACATAAGTACCAATAATCTAGTTTTTTTTCTTTCTACTATAAAACAGTATTTAAAAACCTAGGTTAAAAAAAAAATTTCTAGGGAGTTCCTTTTTTGACTCAGCGGTTAATGAACCTGACTAGGATCCATGAGGTTGCAGGTTCAAGTCCTGGCCTCACTCAGAGGGTTAAGGATCTGGCATTGCTGTGAGCTGTGCGTAGGTTGCAGACACGGCTCGGATTCCGAGTTGCTATGGTTGTCATGTAGGCTGGCAGCTGTATCTCTAATTCAACCCCTAGCCTGGGAACTTCCTATACCGTGGGTACACCCTTAAAAAGACAAAAAGGACAAAAAAAAGGGAAAAAAATTCTACTGGACATAGTTTCACCAAATTTGAAAAGCTGTATTTGGGATGCTCTAACCCAAATCTAACCTCATCACCTTTTCCAAAGACTTTGAGACTGTGGTGCAGTGAGAATGTGACTATCTTAATCTGCTAATCAGATTAAGATAACATGAAAAGATACCATGATGGGCATTTAAAATATAAGTCCCAAAATCCAAGTCACAAGGATAGTCTCTCCAATTTGCAGACACTGTCAGCTGTTTTCAAACAGGCAACTGTATGTAGCATGTAAGTAGCAACAGAGAGTAATGATTCTCCTAAACTGGTAGATGAGCCAGCTAATGGGTAATAAAGCTGAAGTTAACAACTACCAAGAAGTAGAGAACTTATACTGACACCGGTCCTGTCCCCGCAAAGCAAAATTTATTTAGACTCCAAAGAATCCGTGGCAAATTATATTAAACCTGAATTCCACACTATATTAGGATATCTTGTTTAATTTTACTGCTTCAAATATAAGTATACCTAACAATTCCCAATGAGAAGTAAAGTTATGGGTCTTAGATATATAGAACTAAAGACACATACTATTAATTACAGAACTTCTGCTCTGAAAAGGGACTAATATAGCTTAATAGAGAGCTGTAAGCTTAAATCTAAAAAATTTCTTTAAATTCAGATTGTTTCTTCCTATGGAAATTAGCTTTCACTGAAACTGCAAAACATATGGAAAATTATAAGCCAAGGCAGAAAGCCAAAAATGTTAATACAAATGTGCTAGTGATTTTACATAATTATATCTTGGTAAAGAGACCAATAAATATTCATGTTATTGAGGAAAAAAAAGTTCAAATACCTTAAGAGCTTTGAATTGCTTTGTATTTTCTCCAGTTGATCTATTTCTTTGGATAATCTAGCAATTTCTTCTTCTAGATGTCTTTGTGTAATATCAACTTGTTGGCACAGGCGAGCAAAAGTGGTTGCCATCTCCCTTAAAATAAAAAACAATTTTATCAGCAGTCACAAATGTCTTTTAAAAATGAATAAGCTTTGGAGTTCCCACTGTGGCACAAAGGACTGGTGCTGTCTTGGGGAGCACTGGGATGTGGGTTTGATCCCCTTATATCTGATCCCTGGCCCAGGAACTTCTATATGCCTCGGGTGCAGCCATAAAAAAATAAAGAAATGAAAAAAAAAAAAAAAGGAAAATATTACAATCATCTGTTGCTCATAAAACTTTCTAATTCAGCTCTCAGTAGCAACCAAATACAGACTATTATGCATTGATTTGGCTCAAGTTCTATATATTTTTACTAAATCAATGAAACCAATATTTAAGATACATAAAAGAAATTCACTGGGCCCAGGTATTAATAAAATTCTTTGAGTTTAAAAAAAATTATGCCTTTAAACTTAAAAATCTGAGCTGTAACAGTAAAAATAAATTACGTTCACCATCATGAATTTTGAACCCACTGTTTGGCATCATTCTATTTTTTCACTTTGATGGTGATTATAAAATGCATTCACATTGTGATAACTGAGATTACTCACGCATTTCTGCATGTATGTCATTATCTAATAAAGCTTTTTTTTAAGTGCTGCACCCGCAGCTTCTGGAGGTTCCCAGGCTAGGGGTCTAATCAGAGCTATAGCCGCCAGCCTACACCACAGCCCCTGCAACACAAGATCTGAGCCGTGTCTGTGACCTACACCACAGCTAACGGCAATGCCAGATCCTTAACCCACTGAGCGAGGCCCGGGATTGAACCTCCAACCTCATGGTTCCTGGTCGGATTCATTTCTGCTGCGCCACAACGGGAACTCCTTAATAAAGCTTTAAAACAAAAACACGGAAGAATCTTTCAACTTACTGTTGTACTTGATGGCTACAGTTGGCGCTTGTGAAGCTAACGATCATCTGCAGTTTTTCAGTTGCATAGTTCACAAACTGCTGTTTAAAGGCTCTCTCCTTGGCACGGGTGGTCCAGGTCAGCCTTTCATAAAGATACAAAGCTCCATACATACTTAATGAAATGGATATGAGTTTCCAGCCTACAGTTCTCCAAATCTGTAAGATAAATTCACAGTTTATTCTGAGAACGAAAAACACTACTAATGAGATGATACTAAAAGATATTTTAGAAAACTCACTGGTGCCTTACAGATCAACAGAGTCAGATCCAGTTTTTTAAATGTATATTCCTTCTCTATGAGAAAATATGAAATTATAGGAAATCAAACTGAAAAAGGAACAGCACATAAATATCAGGCAAGAACTTTTAGAACGTTTTACAACCTGCTAGGCAATTATTAAGTTGATTCAATGTATCTCAGAAAGGGATGTTAATTTTTTTTTAGGTCTACTAAGGTTTAAAAAACCATAAGTAAACCTATGCTGTTAATGATATGAAAAAAATTTTAATATCTAAGTACTACAAGAAATAATATTTACTAGAGTTTCCACTGTGGCTCAGCAGTAATAAACCCAGTTAGTATCCATGAGGATGTGGGTTCCATCCTTGGCCTTAGGGATCCAGTGTTGCTGTGAGCTGTGGTGTATGTTGCAGATGAGGATCGGATCCTGTGTTGCTGTAGCTGTGGCGTAAGCTGGCAGCTACAGCTCTGATTCTACCCCTAGCCTGGGAACCTCCATATGCCGCAGGTGTGGCCCTATAAAGAAAGAAAAAGAAGTAATATTTAATACTTCAAGGCAGATTTCTTTGGTATTCAGAAAAGGCTAGATAAGGGACCTGAATCGTTCTTATTACTCCAATGTATAAGTATTGTTTCTTCACGTGTTGTGATAGAAAAACAATCACGAAGCATTGTTTAAAAATTTATATTGTGGTGGAGTTCCCACTGTGGTGCAGTAGATTAAGAATCCCACTGCAGCAGCTTGGGTCACTGCAGAGGCATGGACTAGATACCAGGCCTGGCACAGTGGGTCAAAGGATCCAGTGTTGCCACAAGCTGCAGCTTAGATTCAATCCTTGGCCTGGGAGTTTCCATATGCCATGGGGATAATAGTGGTAATTATCTCACTAAGGAATTCCTGTTGTGGCTCAGTGGTAACGAACCCAACTAGTATCCATGAGGATGTGGGTTTGGTTCCTGGCCTCACTCAGTGCTGAGGTTAAGGATCTGGCGTGGCTATGGCTGTGGCTTTGGCCAGTGGTTGCAGCTCTGATTTGATCCCTAGCCTGGGAACTTCCATATGCCTTGTGTGTGGCCCTAAAAAGAAAAAATAAATTAAAAAATTTTTTTAATTAAAATTAAAAAAATAAGATTAGACTTGTGAAACTCTATTCACTAATTATAACCTACAATTTGCATGTCATTTTAGAGATCTAGAAGTAAAAACCATTCTTTTCCTGATCTAGTAGATAGCTTTGCAATAATGTCAATTTTAATCACACTAAAAAAGTACTGTTTCTTACCACTCCTCCAACAACAATGATGCCCATCGAAGTTCTAGAGGTAAGAGAAGCTAATCCTGTTATTAACGTAACCATGATTTCTTCCTGTGATGTGTTATCTGGTGTTGCTGGATTGTTAGGAGCAGTGGGAGTGGAAGCTAGAGATCTGGGGAGCTGAGATAGGGAAAAAAAGATTAATTCAATTAAACAACTACAAATGGAATCATTATATTTACAAAATTCTACCGTATTCTCTTTTAAAATTATAGTAGTAGTTAACTATGAAAAGAATGACTTCAATTAATGAGTTCACCCATAAATATATGAAAATAAAAAAATGGTCTGAAAATTATTATTACATGGACCAATGATATCATGACAAATAATAAATTTTCACAATATACGACGACTCTGTAACAGTAGACCCTCAACTCTCAAAATTAATTAAAAGTGTATAAAAAATTTTTTTCAGAGTTCCCTTTGTGGCTCAGTGGGTTGAGAACTCAACCAGTATCCGTGAGGATGTGGGTTTGATTCCTGGCCTTGCTCCGTGGATTAAGGATCTGGCATTGCCGTGAGCTGCAGTGTAGGTCACATAGGTGGCTCAGAACTGGCATTGCTGTGGCCAGCAGCTATAGCACCGATTCAGTCCCTAGCCTGGGAACTTCCACATGCTGCAGGTGTGGCCACAGAAAGAAAAAAAAATGGACTACAAAATTAAAGCCTTTTACATTTCAGGGAGTTCTCTCATGGCTCAGCAGGTTAAGGATCTGGTGTTGTCATTGCAGAGGCGATGATCACTGCTGTGGTGTGTGTTCGATCCCTGGCTCCGGAACTTAGGTATGCCACGGAGTGGCCAAGAAAAAAAACTTTGCACTTCAAGGTATACCATATGAAAATTAGAAGGCAAGCCACATACTAGAAAAATATACATATTTGGAAATCATATATCTGAAAAACTCTTATACCTAGAATATACAATTCTACAAGTCAAAAGAAAGCCAAATAAGCCAATTAAAAAATGGGCAAATGGGGGTGTTCCCTAGTGGTCTAGTTGTTAAAATTTGGGGCTTTCACCACTGCAGCCCAGGTTCAAAGCTTGGTCTAGAAGCTGAGATCCCACATATGAAAGGATGCTTAACATCATTAGTCATTAAGGAAATACAAATCAAAACTGCAATGAGATACAACTTCACATTTGCCAGAATAAAAATGATAGACAATAACAAGTCTTGATGAGAATGTGGAGAAATAGAACCATAATAAATTGCTGGTGGGAATGTAAAAGAGTAGCTGCTTTGGAAAACAGTTTGGCAGTTCCTCAGAAAGTGAAACATGGAGTTAACATACCATACCATAGTACATATCTATGCCCAGCAATTTTACTCCTAGATATATACTCAAATGAAAACATGTCCAAATAAAAACAGTATACGGGTATTCATAACATCATTATTCATAATAGCTAAAAAAGTACAAACAACTCAAATGCCCATCAATTGATGAATGGATAAATGTGTGATATCCACAATGGAATATTATTCAGTGATAAAAAAGGATGGAATATTGATACATGCTAAATTACTGAGGTACTGTGATGATGAACCTTGATAACATCAGGCTATGTCACAGTAATCAGGCACAAAAGGCCACACTGTGTATGATTCCATGGATAGGAAATGTCCAGGAAAAGCAAAAATGATCGTTACAGAAACCTGACTGGCAGTAGGACTGGAGGTAGGAATGATGACTGACTGCAAATGGGTACAAGAGTATCCTTTGGGGTGACAGAAATGTTCTCAAACTGAATTAATAGTGATGGTTTTATAAATCCTTAAGTTTTCTGAAAAATTACTGGATACATTAAAAAACTTTTTAAATGCTAATATATCTATTCCAATTCATCTGAATAATAAAAATAAAGAACTTTTTTTTTAATAAGAAGTTTTAAGATAAAATTTACAAAACAGAGCCACAAAAGTGAATGTATAACAACCTACACCTGTACTGAATGATAATTTTGGGATTGGCTTTTCCTTATACATAGTATACCTAATTATGAGGTTATTATGAAATGGCTCTGGTGCAGCAGATTAAGGATCCAGTATTGTCACTGTAGCAGCTTGGATCACTGCTGTGGCGTGGGTTCAATCCCTAGCCCAGGAATTTTCACATGCCACAAGCACGGCCAAAAAAACTGAAAAATAAGAAAGAAAAAAGAAAATAGAAGAAATGGCTCTATATCTAAATATCAGCTCACAAATAAGCAAATCTGACATAGCTAGTTCTATATAGAGAAATCACATAAATAAAAGGAAACTCTCAACTAGTGGAATCAGATACATGGCTGTACAGTATAGCAATAACCACTTAATAAAAAGCCTACTCCAAAAAAATACATATACATACACACACACACACACACACACATACCTGAAAGATAGGCTCTGATAATCCTAGAAGCACCCGCTGAGCATTTGTAGGGCCCAAGAAACGATGGACAAGGGAAGACCAGCCCAGGGAAAATCGAAATACAATATCCTCTTGGAAATCTGAACATAACTTGTGGCAATTTAGATCATAACTAAGATCAAATTTCTTGCAAGGAATCAGTGTATGTAGTTTATCCTGTATACCAGTTGGAAGTAATGGCTTCAAATTTTCTAGAAAGAAAAAAATTATATTTAAAGAAACAACAGTAAATAATATATCTTTTACCCATGAAAATAAGAAAAAAAATGCATATGAACTTGTAGATATAAATATTACCAATAATTTCCTGCTGGGATTGAAGCATTGAAGCATTGACTTCATTGGTACACCGATCAGCCAAATTTCTTCCCATTCCATCTTCTATGTGCTTATTTAACTCCTGTTAACAACGATAAATGTCCACATTATCTATTTCTCTAAAACATAGGCAGATTTTACAAAAACAAACAAAAAAGTAGTAAACACTACCCAGAGACCCCTGTGCTACAAAACAATGCTGAGGGCAGGGCCCTGAGTCAGGACAAAGCCAGATGAAGCAAAATGATTGGCCAGAGGAATCCCAGAAGGACCCGCCCCCAGAGGAGTGATTTAAAGGACCTCCAAAGCATAGGTTGCTCTCTTCCTCTTTTTTTTTCTTTCTCTCTCCCTTTCACCCCCATCCCCCACCACCCGCTGCTGCCTGTGCCTGTATTTTCTCCACACTTATCTTCTCTCTTTAATAAACACTTAGGAGTTCTCCTGGCACAGCAGAAATGAATGACTAGTATCCATGATGATGTGAATTCGATCCCTGGCCTCATTCAGTGGGTTAGGGATCTGGCATTGCTGTGAGCTATGATGTAGGTTGTAGACGAGGCTCGGATCCCGAGTTGTTGTAGCTGTGGTATAAGCCAGCAGCTACTGCTCCAATTTGACCCCTAGCCTGGAACTGCCATCTGCCACAGGTGTGACCCCAAAACACTTAACTGCCTCATTAAAAAAAAAAAAAAAATTTATATCTTTTCTAAAAGGATACTTTTCCTGTGCTTTATAGTTTATATTTATTATAAGAATGCAACAGGAGATGTAATAGTTTAATCATATCCTGATTGCCATGAGGACATTAAAATGGCCAAACCACTAAAGAATGGAAGAAGAGTCAGAATAAGAGAAGGAAACTGTATCTGAATATTTAACTACAATTTAACTTACATTTTTATATACTTTCAATACACTTGGAGTAGGATGAAACTCAGAACAAAATTCATCAACCAAAACAGAGAGTCGACAAATTTCATCTGTCATTGCACATGAAACCTAAAAATATTAAAAAATTAAAACAAGATTACCAACTATTCAAAAACTCAAGTTGAAAAAAAACTTAGCAAAATATTCCTTTAAGGTAATAGAGAACAATTTTAGGGTTATCAAAAACATTTCCAGAGTTCACTGGTGGACTAGCAGGTTAAGGATCCTGTGCTGTCACTGCTGTGGTGCAGGTTCGATCCCTGGCCTGGGAACTTCTGCATGCAGCAGGCACAGCCAATAAGACCCAAAATTTCCATTTCCAGATAGTATGATCACAAAGCTTATGTTACCCACCTTATTTGCCACCTCCTCTGTAACCTCCTTGATTTTTTTCTTAACATCCAGAGTTAAAAGGTTCATCTGGTTTCGGATAAAGTCCAGTCTATCAATTTGGTCTTCCCTCTCTTCTATTGAATAAACCCTATTATGTTATGAAGAGTAATTTATATTCACGGTATATTAAAGTCCCAAAGAAATTAAGCAGGAACATTCACTTATATACTGAACCATCTGTTAGCATGATACAAAAAAAAAAAAAATCTTGTATTTCAACATCTAAAAGGGATTCAAATAGGAATTCCCTGGTAGCACAATGGGCTAAGGATCTGGCATTGCCACTGCTGTGGCTCAGATCTGATCTCTAGCCAGGGTACTGCTGCATGCCACAGGCATAGCCAAAAATAATAAATAAGTAGACAGGTAACATTTCACTTATTTTATTTTTTTCAGATGATTAAATATATACTTTCTCTCTTATGTGGTATCTGAATCCCACAAAGAATAAAGGATTCTAAATCTACCCATTTCATGGATATGAACCATCAAAACAGACTCTATAAACAGCATTCTGCGAGCCAAATCCAGCCAGCTACTAGTTTTTGTTAAAGTTTTCTTGGAATACAGCCACTCGTATTCGCGTTCCTACTATGGACAAGACTGCTTCTGCTCTAAAACTGCAGAACTGAATAGCTGCAAAAGAGACAATATGGCCCATAAAGCCTACATGTCTACTATCTGCTAAAATCTGTCAACCTCTGGATGTATAGAAAACAAAGATGATCCTTTTAAGATCATCTTTAGCTAAATGAGTTCATAAGACATGATTATACAAACCATCCTAAAAACACGTTTTTTTTGTGCCATGTTTATTCTTATGTCCTCTATTTTTTACAAAATTAACATTAAGGTCCAGTGGACCAATATTCACTTTGGCTATCATAATAAAGCAACTGGCTTATTATACAGAAACAGTGCACAGGGCCAGATTATCAGACATTGGGTTCTAACCCTTGTGCTTTATATGCTCCAAATTCTCTTTTATACATAATGCACTCCAACAAAAGTGTCAAAATTTGGCCACAGACCCAAATGAGTGCAGTTTTGTTACCAGCAAGATCAAATAAATTTACAATTCCCAACTTTATGTCATCTTGAACTTAATCTTAGATTTTTTTATATCTTTCCTTTGATTGGCTTAAGCCCACTTAAAGGTCCAAGTGAAGCTTGACATCATTATGTTTGTGTATCTTATAAAATAACATCTTGATCTTTGTTTCAAGTGTACCAAGTTTGTGAGAACTACCCTTTTCTTCGACTAGTGTGAGTGTGTTCATTTTCATGTTATAAGGTAATAAATAGAATAAAGCATTGCAATACAGTATGACATATGTTGTAGTAAGTACTTACCAAATTCCCCTTCTGGCTGACAGGCAGTATCACCTTGCTTGTTTACAAACCGATAAAAACCACAACTGGCATAAAAGAGTGATTTCAAACTTTCAATGTAAGACGACAGGAAGATGAATGATGGGTTGAATGTAAAAAAGAGGGGCACCTGTTTCGGACTTTGAAAAATTCTGCTTGAAGAAATGGTTCTCCCAGTGCTTTAAAGATATTTTAAAGCCACTGAACATTTTGAAATCACAACTCACACGCAAGAATACTGAGATTCAAGAGTGTAAATGACGATGTGCTCAAGGTTGTAGAAGAAATATTTATAATTTCAAATATTCACTTCAGAACATGCAAGTACGAGTTCCCGCTGTGGTGCAATGGGATTGGCAGTGTCTTGAGAGTACTGGGACACAGGTACCATCCCTAGCCTGGCACAGGGGGTTAAGGAACCAGTGTTGCTGTAGCTGAGCAGCTCGAAACTGCAGCTTGGATCTGATCCCTAGCCTGGGAACTCCTGGTGAACGTTGGTGGTACAGTGGTGAGCACAGCTGCCTTCCTGACCTGGGAACTCCATATGCAGTGGGGCGGCCAAAAAAGAAAAAAAAAATTAAAGGAGTTTCAGTGGTGCAATGGAATTGGCAACATCTTGGGAGGCTGTGATGTGTTCCATCCCCAACACCCCCAGGCCAGCACAGCACAGTGGCTTAAGGATTCCTGGCGTGGGAACTCCACAGGCCGCAAGGCAGCCAAAAAAAAAAAAAAAATAACAAAGAAATTAAAAATGAAAACATGCAAGTAGGTATCAGCTAAACCCACAATGTTGATGTTAGTGTGAAAATTATTTAACAATATAACAATTTTCAACTTTGGTCTAAGGAATTCATATTGACACACAGAAAAAACTTTTCAATAAAATGAACTCATACCTTTTCTCTGCTGCTGCCACGTTTATTGAATCCATTATGTTTTTCACAGTTTCTAGTATTTGTTTAGCTCTGATAGTGTGCTGTTCAAACTTTGTTTTCACTGCTGACTGCGAGATACACTCCTGCGAGGGGCCCAAGCCATAACACATTACTGTAATTCCATCCCAACACATTCAGGAATTTAAACACAAAAACTTGCTGTTTATAAAGTTAACCAAAACAGACATAAAGATAGAAAATAAATGTATGACAAATACAACTTAAAATTATAAAGGTCAAAAAAAAAGGACAAGGATTCAAAAGCAAAAAGGCTTTACAGCAAGTACATATTTTTGTGTTAATTTTACACAGTAATGTGTAATGGTTCTTTGACTACATTATTTTTAAAAATAAAGTGTTTTACTACCAATGCTAAAAAAGGTTTTTTCTTTAGAATTGCTCATTATATTTGATCGTCTTTCATCTATTTTTAGTCTGTCTTGATTTTTCTCATATTTACAATTGATAACCTAGAAAAGTTTTTAATTTAAGCCATGAATTACAATTCTACATTGAAAAACTTGGCTGAAATTCATATCAAGTTATAAAAAGGATTTCTATATATTAAAGCTTGAACAACTTGGGAAATACTCTTTAAAGCAAAAAACCTAAGTAATATTTTTAATTGTTTATAAAAAATATCAAACCCACTATTGTCATCGGTCTACAGTGTGTGCATACATGTCAGAATGATGCCTTATATCATTTGTTTCACCTTCAAGCTAACTGTAGCTCATAACTCATTAAAAGCTGCACAAATCAATTAGTGTTCCATTACCAGTGTATTTTTAAATAGAAGAGAATTACATCAGAACACATCATCTGTGATGATGGATGTTTATTTTGTGGATTCTTTTTTTTTCAGTTTCAATATATGTGATACTATATGTTATTTAAAACATTTACTATAATTCATCATCACATGCTTCCAAAACTATTAAAATTTGCCTTCCACTTCTATTTCATAGAAAGTCAAATTCTATACTTATATAACACTTAAAAGCAACTCTAAGTATTTAAAGAGAAATGCTATCTAGTCTTTGAACAATCATCAAGAAATGCTCATCTGTGTTAGAAAATTAATACCTAAAATAGACATTTCACAGGAGCCATATTTATTTTCTATGATAAACTTGTAAAAAATTAGGGCTATACTCCCAGCTCTCCAAAATTTTCAAGAATTCATCCTCTTGAACTTATATATGTTTAACTAGTACAGATTGTGATAATTACTTCCTAAAGTAATTACTATCCTTTATCAATAGCTTTCAAGCTTTAAAACGTAATCACCTGATACTCTAGCACTGTATTTATTATATTGAAATCACTGGCATATTACATATTCATTCAATGTTCTATTTATAATCCACGCTTAGTCTTCACGTCTCAAGTGATTATTTTGTTCACTAAGATAGAAGAGACTTTTATTTTATTATTTTATTTTTTTGCTTTTTAGGGCCTCATCACGGCATATGGAGGTTCCCAGGCTAGGGGTCTAATTGGAGCTACAGCTGCCGGCCTACACCACAGCCACAGCAATGCCAGATCCAAGCCGTGTCTGTGATCTACACCACAAATCACGGCAACGCCGAATCGTTAACCCACTGAGCAAGGCCAGGGATCGAACCCCAACCTCATGGTTCCTAGTCGGATTCGTTAATCACTGCGCCACGATGGGAACTCCAAGATAGAAGAGACTTTTAAATTCTTACTTGATGCTTTAGCTTTTCTCTTTGTTTGAGGTATAGAAAACGTGATTTATTTCTTTAGCTATAGGACACATGAGGGTAATTCACTAGTTAAGAGCCCATTACTTTTTTTCACTTCTGCTCACTGTCAAACTTTTCTATACATCACTCAATTATCACTAATCCTAAAAAGAATAGTGGTAGGAAATTACATTATTCCTCCTCTGTACATGCCAATGTATAAACCACTAATAGCTACGCAAAATTAAACACTTAAAGTGCAAACCACGTGTTTTTTAATGATCAAAAAGTTTTGATTTTACTTTAAATAATTGTCTTACAAATTGCTAAATTAACCTCCACAAAAGCTATAATAAAAGAATAAAAATATTTTTAAAAGAAAAAAACAAGTTAAAAGAAATTCTATGTTCCTCGATGAAGCAGATCTAGATATCAGCAATGAAGACCCCAAATTTGTAGATAACAGCACAGTATTAGAGCTAGACTAGAAAAAAAAGAAGAAATCTCAAAAGTTATTAGAACAGGCAATCTTTTTCTAATTAAAAAGTATCTCATATAGATGTCCGGCTAATCAAAAAAAAAAAAAAAAAATCAAGTCAACTGCAAAAGAAATACTCTATTCCAACTAAGTATAGGAAATGCTAAATAGTTTCTTTCCTGAACCATTTCTCATAGCCTTTCATGCACCTAATGTGCTTATGAATCTCCATGAGGGACATACATAGCAGACAGTAGTTCCCAGACAGTAGTTCCCAGACTTATTTTATCAGGAACTCTCAATTTTCCCAAGGAAAGGTTACTACATCAAAGAATTATTTATTTATTTTTTGCCTTTTGTCATTTTAGGGCCACACCCGCGGCACATGGAGGTTCCCCAGCTAGGGGTCTAATCGGAGCTGTAGCCGCCGGCCTACACCACAGCCAGAGCAACGGGGGACCCGATCCGCGTCTGTGACCTGCACCACAGCTCATGGCAACATTGGATCATTAACCCACTGAGCAAGGTCAGGGATCGAACCTGCAACCTCATGGTTCCTAGTCGGATTTGTTAACCGCTGCAGCACCACAGGAACTCCACATCAGAGAATTTAATTCCCATCTTGTTAGAGTATCCTGTTTACTTTAAAACTTGTGAAAGATTTAGAACCAAAACAATATTCACACCTCAATTAAGATCTGATTTTCTAATAACATCTAAAGGCAGCTGACAATTAGTCAAATACATAAATTTGTAAATTTTAATATTTATGTGTAATTAAAAACATAAACCTGTCAAGTTCCCCCCTTTGATAACAGACCCCAAACATCCAACAACATGCTACTTACCGTTTCCCAATGTATAATTATTATTGTTTGCTTTTTAGGGCCACACCCTCAGCATATGGAGGTTCCCAGGCTAGGGGTCCAATCAGAGCTACAGCTGCCGGCCACAGCCACAGCCACTCAGGATCTGAGCCGCGTCTGTGACCTACACCACAGCTCACGTCATCACCAGATCCTCAATCCACTGAGCGAGACTAGGGATCAAACCCACAACCTCATGTTTCCTAGTCAGATTCGTTTCTGCTGCACCACTACGGGAACTCCCCAATGTATTATTTTGAAATATTTTAAACTGACAGTAAAAGCGCAAGGAAGAACACCAAGATACAATATACCTTTCAAGTAAATACACCAAATGTTAACATTCAGTTTTGTTTACCTTTCCTTCTCTCTCTCCATATACATATAGATCTACATATTCATATACTTTTATACATATTTTTTTCCAGCTGAACAACTTGACAATTCACTGCAACCACTACAACCTTACTATTAAATATATTAGCATGTGTCTCCCAAGAATGGGGACATTTTCCTATACAACCACAAAATAATTACTATATTCAGAACACTTACTACTGGGACAATACTATTAACCTAACACACAGTTCATTTTCAGATTTCACCAGTTGTCCCAGGAATGTCCTTTACAACAAATTCATCGACATTTTAGAGAAATCCATTATACAATCAAAACTATTAAAAATAGTCACGACACAGCGGAAACAAATCTGACTAGGAACTGTGAGGTTGCAGGTTCAATCCTTGGCCTCATTCAGTGGGTTAAGGATCTGGCACTGCCGTGAGCTGTGGTATAGGTCGCAGATTCAGCTTAGATCCTGCGTTGCTGTGGCTGTGGTGCAAGCCGGCAGCTGTAGCTCGGATTCCACCCCTAGCCTGGGAAACTCCATAGGCCGCTGGTGCGGCCCTAAAAAGCAAACAAAAACCTATTAAAAATAATTAATGGCCAAATAACTGGGCAAAAAATTTTAGATTTCTAAACTACCTTCAGAATATACACCTTTCCAAAAAAAAAAAAAAAAAAGAATATACACCTTTCCAAATATAGGCTGGAAACAAGGAAACATATTAATAGAAAACATATTAATAGAATCAACTTTGATTTTCTTGTTTGATTTTAATTTCCAAGGCTTATTTAACCTGGTACCCAGAATGTTCATAATACTGAGCTTCTTTTAAACCAAATGAATCTCAAGAAGTCCGCGGCAAAAATGAGACTGCCTGATTAAAATGATAAACTTGGGGGAGTTCCCACTGTGGTACAACGGAAACAAATCTGACTAGTATCCATGAGGATGCGGGTTTGATCCCTGGCCTTGCTCAGTGGGTTAAGGATCTGGTGTTGTTGTGAACCGCGGTAGGTTACAGATACACCTAAGATCCCACATGGCTGTGGCTGTGGCTGTGGCTGTGGCACAGGCTGGCAGCTGTAGCTCAGATTCGACCCCTGGGACCTGGGACCTTCCATATGCCAAGGGTAAGGCCCTAAAAAAACAAAAAAACAAAAAAAAAGATGAACTTGATACAGTTTCACCTTTCCAAAAATCATTTTAAAAGACTACACACACACTAGTGAATTCTAAAAACAGAGAAAAGGTGTTTAAAGGCCACAATCCATATCACAACGCAAAGAAATCAAGAAAAGTTAAATGAGAAAAATCTTTTTTTTGTTTTTAGGGCCTTACCCATGGCATATGGAAGTTCCCAGGCTGGGGGTCGAATCGGAGCTACAGCTGCTGGCCTATGCCACAACCACTGCAACGCGGGATCCGAGCCACATCTGCAACCTACACCACAACTCACAGCAACGCAGGATCCTTAAACCACTGACAGAGGCCAGGGATCAAACTGAATCCTCATGGACCTTAGCTGGGTTAGTTAACCACTGAGCAATGAAGGGAACTCTCAGGAATCAAAATTTTTAATAACTCCTATACTGAATTAACAATGAAAACTGGATACTGAAACCCATGGAATACATCCAAAGCTACACTCACAAATTCATAGCACAACCCTAAATTCTTTCCTAAAAGCAAAAAATGACTCCACTTACATAATGAAAACAGACGGAAATTTTGTAGAAAGATTAACATAGAATTTAATGAATTGGGAATTCCCGCTGTGGCTCAGCGGTAACAAACCCGACCAGTATCCACCAGGATGCAGGTTTGATCCCTGGCTCAGATCTGGCATTGCTGTGGCTATTGCTGTGGCTGGCAGCTATAGCTCCAATTCGACCCCTAGCCCGGGAACTTCCATACGCTATGGATATGGTCCTAAAAAGACAAAAAAAAGAATTTAATGAATAAAAACCAAAAAATCCACTGTGGCACAGCACTTAATGAATCCGACTGGGAACCATGAGGTTACGGATTTGATCCCTGGCCTCGCTCAGTGGGTTAATGATCCGGCATTGCCGTGAGCTGTGGTGTAGGTTGCAGACGCAGCTCGGATCTGGCATTGCTGTTGCTGTGGCGTAGGCCAGCAGCTGCAGCTCTGATTCAGCCCCTAGCCTGGGAACCTCCATATGCCACAGGTACAGCCCTCAAAAAGCAAAAAAAGAAAAAAAACCAAAAATCCTATTTATTAACTGATAAATTAATCAAGGGCTAGGCCTGGGTCTTTGAAGGATAAAGCAAAGCAATCAAATCACTGGCAAATCCAATTAAGATTTAATATATAGATATTTCTTGTATCCTTTACCTGTACCTATGTCCAAATATATGTACTTACAGACAAGGGATATAAAAAGATTTTTAAATAAAAAAATTTATAATAGGAGTTCCCATCATGGCTCAGTAGTTAACGAATCTGACTCGGAACTATGAGGTTGCAGGTTCTATCCCTGGCCTTGCTCAGTGGGTTAAGGATCCAATGTTGCCATGAGCTGTGGTGTAGGTTGCAGATGTGGGTCGGATCCCGTGTTGCTGTGGCTGTGTGGTATAGGCTGGCAGCTACAGTTCCGATTAGACCCCTAGCCTGGGAACCTTCATATACCACAAGTGCAGCCCTAGAAAAAGAAAGACAAAAAAAAAAAAAATAATAAATTATAAATTCTCAGAAATGCACCAATTTATAAGAAATCATAAGCTATCAAAGCTGATTTTTAAAGTAAATTTCAGCTTTGGAGAAAAAAAGAGTTGCTGGAGTTTCCTGGTGGTTCAGCAGGTTAAGGATTCAGTGTTGTCACTGCTATGGCTCGGGTCTGATCCCTGACCTGGGAACTTCTGCATGCCATGAACATGGCCAAAAAAAAAACAAAAAAACATGGATGTGGCACAGCCAAAAACAAAGCAAAACAAAACAAAAAAACAGGGCATTCCTGTTGTGGCACAGCAGAAACGAATCCATGCACTAGTATCCATGAGGATACGGGCTTGATCCGTAGTCTTGCTCAGTGGGTCGGGGATCTGGCGTTGCCGTGAGTTGTGTCATGAGCTGTGTCATAGGTCACAGACATGGCTTAGATCTGGTGTTGCTATGGCTGTGGTGTAGGCCGGCAGCTGTAGCTCCAGTTCGACCCCTAGCCTGGGAACTTCCATATGCTGAAGTACAACCCTGAAAAAAGGAAAAAAAAGGAAAAAAGAAAAATAAATAACTTGTCAATGTAATTACCAAAAAAGTGTTTGGCCATCCAGACAAAATTTTTTGCTCATCTGATTATTTCTTTAGGTAAATTCAAATAATTTTTAGGTGAGTCTCATTTTATATCTATCACAGTTTTAAACAAAAGTTCCAAACTCTTGGAGTTCCTGTCATGGCTCAGTGGTTAACAAATCTGACTAGAATCCATGAGGACGCAGGTTCGATCCCTGGCATTGCTCGGTGGGTTAAGGATCCGGCATTGCCATGAGCTGTGGTGTAGGTTGCAGATACAGCTCGGATCCTACATTGCTGTGGCTGTGGCTGTGGCATAGGCCAGCAGCTACAGCTCCCATTCGACCCTTAGCCTGGGAACTTCCATACGCTGCAGATAAGGCCCTAAAAAGCAAAAAGTTTCAAACTCTAAAGCTGGACATTCTCCACAACTGTAAAAGCTCTTGCTCAGGAAGCTTTTTCTATATATAATGTTCAGATTCTTTTTTTTTTTAACTTTTATAGTTTTCTTTGTCTTTTTAGGGCCACACCTGCATCATGTGTAGATTTCTAAGCTAATGGTCGAATCTGTGCTGCAGCTGCTGGCCTACACCACAGCTCATGGCAATGCCAGATCCTTAACCCACTGAGCAAGGCCAGGGATCGAACCTGCATCCTCACGGATGCTGGTCAGATTTGTTTCAGCTGAGCCATGATGGGAACTCCAATTTTTAGATTCTCAAATGAACTTTTACAATAAAAAAGTGAAATGCCATGTTTCTTCTAAAAACGTCAAAAAAAAAAGTTCCTAGTCTGCCTGACTACTGCATCACTTGGGGAGCTTTAAATACAGAATAGAGTCCTAGGTCTATCATAGCCCTACAGAATCAGTCTCTGGGATAGGTCAGGAGTCTGCAATTCTCTGAAGTATTTCATGATCAGCTGGGTTTGGGAACCAGTGCTCTACAGCACATTATTTATTCTCCTCACTCCCACCTCTTGAAGGAGATAATCTAGGAGAGCAAAAGCTGTACCAGGAACCCGTATGAAAGAGAAATGAACAGCATGCTTTAGTAGAAGAAAGCAATGACAGATACATACACACACACACACACACACACAGAGAAAAGCTCAATAAATAAAACCAGGTCAAAAACAACATATATTCTCCCCATTACTTTCCCCATGGATGAAATGCAACTGATAAGAGTGCAAAGAGCACTGAATTTCTTATGAAAGCAAAAAGGAAAGAAAATAAACAAACAATGGTCTTTGAGTAACTGAGACATCACCTCTTCCACAGCTTAGCTTGACTGGACAGCTATGGAGAGCCCAGGGGCCTCTGAACAATCTGAGACATCTTCCTAAGACAGCTGAGAGTGGGTTTTCTTAAACACAGTCTTGATCTAACTAATGGTCTTTCTCCCTCTACCCAAATTAAAAATAGGGGAAGAGTTCCTGCTGTGGCACAGTGGGTTAAGAATCCAAGTGACTGCAGCTGCTTAGGTCACTGCAGAGGCATGGGTTCGATCCCCAGCCCAGCATAGAGGGAGAAAGGATCAGGCATTGTTGCAGCTGCAGCTTAGATTCAATCCCTGGCCTGCAAACTTCCACATGTCGGAGGCGTGGCCATAAAAAAATAAATAAAAACAGCAGATGTTTAATTAAAAAATTCTGCCATGTACATTCAACATTCATGTCATTAAGATTAAGGAAATTACTAAATAACAATAATTATAGATGAAAGTTTTCTCAATTCTAAAGTATTTGTGTTCATCTGCAGGTAAGGAGATATGCAATCTAATAAGCACAGCCAGATACAGCTAAATCAGAGTCTAGAAGATTAACATCTAAAGAACTTTTCGGCTGATGTAGGTAAGTTTTAATATCTCTGAATAAAACACCTACACCAAAACATAAGGAAGAATCCTTCCTCCTCAACGCTGCACACACATCAGCTTTTCACACACCTCAGCAGTTTAGATCTCTTAAGTACAGGACCTGTATCGTAATTATTTTTGTATTCATTTGTTTGTTCAGGACTTTTGGCATAAAGCGTGGAGAATATGTGACAATACAATTTAGAAATATAATTAACTTCTGTCAAATGACATTAACAATTTTCTATCAAAAGAAAAAGGATTTTCATTTTGTTCTATTAACTATTCCAACAGCAGTTACATTTCTTTAATCTTCCCTAACTATTGAATATAGAGTAGTTTACCCACTGCACAACACATTAGAAAATAGTGTCTCATTTAAATATAAATACATAAGGAAAAAGAGTAAGAAATTACAATTTCTCTATTTTTACAGCTCATCCATTTTGCAGGGATTTCCTTTCTTCAAATTTTCCTTGTTTCACTTGCTTTGTTAAACTACATTAAATAACCCCAAAGGTTACTAACAAAGATAAGAAATGAAAACAGAAGAGTACAATCACTTTCCAAACAATTCTAGGGTTTCATATTAGTTAATACATTCACAAAATTCCTACCTCAAAGATTTGCTCAAAATTCTGAAATTCCTGCAATCTTGCCTGAAATCCTTCTGCAAGTGCCCCACCTGTAATATTTAGGTGAAGATTTTAAAACCTAATATATAGCAAAATAAGATTCCTAACATGACATTTTTACAATTTACATTTGTATTTTATTTTATTTTTTGTCTTTTTGTCTTATCTGGGGCCGCACCCATGGCATGTGGAGGTTCCCAGGCTAGGGGTCTAACAGGAGCTGTAGCTGTCGGCCTTCGCCACAGCCACAGCAACGCAGGATCCGAGCCGCGTCTGCAACCTATACCACAGCTCACGGCAACGCCGGATCCTTAACGCACTGAGCAAGGCCAGGGATCGAACCCACAACCTCATGGTTCCTAGTCTGATTCGTTAACCACTGAACCACGACGGGAACTCCTACATTTGTATTTTAAAAGGAAATCTACAGTGAATACATACCACCTTCTGGCATCCCCTGTGCTTTGTGCTTTCTAGCATTAAGAACTTCCTTTGCAGAAACAAAAAAGATACGATTCCGTGCTTCTAAAAGATCCACAACTTTGAGCTCCTCCACTAAGAAATGTAGGCATCTCTCCATGTGTTGTCTGCGTACCTAGAGAAAAACAGGGTATTAAAAGAATTCTAATGATTAAAGAAATATAATTATAACTGACAGTTACAGGCCTATACTAAATGCCATTTACAGTGATATTGTACTAACAGTTGCCATATACTTAACAAATCCAAAAATTCTAATAAATTAAGTTTGACACCTGCTGACAGGAAATCTTCCATTTAACCTAATGATTCTTCTTTGAACATTTTGATACTTGCTGACAGAAAATCCTCTTAACTACTACACAACCATTAAAAATCATATCATACACAAAAATTAGTAGTTAAAAGGCATGGGAAATGTTCCTAAATCTGTATTAAGGACAAAGATGTGCATGTATATTTATATAGATTAATAGGCTACATGCAAACAACACCAACAAAAATGGGTGGTATATTTCTTTCTTCATTATGCTCTTCTTCTTTTCCAAATTTTCTACAATGATGCTATTAATACCTTAAAAATCATGAAATAAGTGCTACAATACATTTATCATAATGAAATTATTTTTATTTTGGTATCAGAACATATATGGTATATTTTTCTTCTAAAAATACTGGGGGAGTTCCCATCATGGCTCAGCAGTAATGAACCTGACCAGTAACCATGAGGACACAGGTTTGATCCCTGGCCTCACTCAGTTGGTTAAGGATCCGGCATTGCCATGAGCTGTTGTGTAGGTCACAGACGCAGCTTGGATCTGGCATTGCTGTGACTGTGGCGGAGGCCAGCAGCCGCAGCTCCGATTGGACCTCTAGCCTGGGAACTTCCATATGCCACGGGTGCAGCCCTAAAAAGACTAAATAAATAAATAAAGTTGGGGAGAATGCATTAGCTAGAGATTAGAGCTGTAATGTTAGGTTTAAGATTAGCACTTTGGTACTTAAGTTAGGAACAAGGATTAGAGGTAGGGTTTAGTATTAGCCTCTAGCATTATGGATATAAGAGATTTCCATGTTAAGACTTAATAAAAGTAAGCTCAATAGGAATAGATAAGAACAATCTGTGGGTGAAAGGGAGAAAATATTTGCAAATGAATCAACTGACAAGGGATTAATCTCCAAAATTTACAAACATCTCCTACACTCAATTCCAAAAAAACAAACCCCATCAAAAAATGAGCAGAAGATCTAAACAGACAATTCTCCAAAGAAGACATACAGATGGCCAAAAAACACATGAAAAGATGTTCAGCATCACTAATTATTAGAGAAATGCAAATCAAAACCACTATGAGGAACACCTTACACCAGCCAGAATGGCCGTCATCAAACAAGTGCTGGAGAGGGTGTGGAGAAAAAGGAACCCTATCACACTGTTGGTGGGAATGTAAATTGATGCAACCACTGTGGAAAACAGTATGGAGATTCCTTAGAAAACTAAAAATAGAATACCATTTGATCCAGTAACCCCACTCCTGGGCATTTATTCAGAGAAAACCATGACTCAAAAAGACATATGTACTCCAATATTCATTGCAGCACTCTATACAATAGCCAAGTCATGGAAACAACCTAAATGTCCGTCTACAAAGGACTGGATAAAGAAGATGTGGTACATATACAGAATGGATACTCAGCCATTAAAAGGAAAGAAATCACAGCATTTATAGGAACATGGATGGACCTAGAAATTATCAGGTGAAGTGAAGTCAGTCAGACAATGACACACCAGCATCAAATGCTATCACTTACATGTAGAATCTAAAAAAAAGGACACAATGAACTTCTTTGCAGATCAGATACTGACTCATAGACTTTGAAAAACCTATGGTTTCCAAATGGGACAAGTTGGGGGGTGGGGGGATGCACTGAGGGTTTGGGACGGAAATGCTATAAGATTTGCTTGTGATGATTTTTGTATACCTATAAATGTAATAAAATTCATTAAGTAATTAAAAAATTAAAATAAACTTTATATACATGAAATGAAAAAAAGAACAATCTGTGATATTTCTTAATTCTCTGATAATTAAATGAAACACCGATTTGAAAAGGTATGATTACAAAATAAGAGTTTAATGAAGCTTCATATTAGGCAAAATTCCAATCTGGGACATGAGGGGAAAAATGAAAACAAGTAGTGTAATGTGAATAGTGATGGAATAGTATAAATTTTATACTACTATCAAAATCAGAAAAAGCAGTATTAAACAAATTAAATAGTATCTGTAGACCAAATGCCAGATTCTCTATCCTTAAAAAGCAAGTTTCTAAACCACTACCCTGACTAACATGAAAAAAAAAAACAAAAACAAAAACTACCAAGTGCTGGAAAGGACATAAATCAAGTGGAACTCTCAATTTGCTGGTGGGAATATAAACTGGTATGAACGCTGCAGAAAACCCTTGGGCTGTACAGCATATTCTTAACCTGTAATCCAGCAATTCTACTCCTAGATATATACCTGTGGATTACTGAGTCCTGTGTTAGTGACACTGAGTCAGATAAATCTTTTGTTGGAAGGTAGGAGCTATTCTGCATTACAGGATGTTAACCAGTATTGCTAATAACCTCTACCCAATGAATTCCAGAAGTGCACTCCCCTAGTTGGGGCAATCAAAAATGTCTTCAGATATGGCCAGATATTCCCTGAGGGCCAAAATTACCCAGCCCCTTGTACTGAGAACCACTGGTACATACCCAACAGAAATATACACACCACTGTTCATGAAAAAGACATATATAAGCATATGCACAGCAACATTACCCATAAGAGCTCAAAATAGGAAATTTATCCAAAATGCCCACCACTACTACCAGAATGAACAGATCAAGTGTTGTTATTCACAGGATGAAATACTGTATTATGTCAGTGAGAATGTACTTCAACTACACATAACAGTATGAATACACGTCACAAAGTAATGTTGAGCAAAAGAAACCTTACACAGGAGTTCCCGTTCTGGCGCAGCAGAAACGAATCTGACTAGGAACCATGTGGTTGTGGATTCGATCCCTGGCCTTGCTCAGTGGGTTAAGGATCCGGGATTGCTGTGAGCTGTGGTGTAGGTTGCAAATGCGGCTGGGATCTGGCATTGCTATGGCTGTGGCATAGGCCAGCAGCTATAGGTCCGATTAGACCCCTAGCCTGGAAACCTCTATATGCTATGCCACAAATGGCCCTAAAATGACAAAAAGAGGAGTTCCCGTCGTGGCGCAGTGGTTAACGAATCCGACTAGGAACCATGAGGTTGCGGGTTCGATCCCTGCCCTTGCTCAGTGGGTTAACGATCCGGCGTTGCCGTGAGCTGTGGTGTAGGTTGCAGACACGGCTCGGATCCTGCGTTGCTGTGGCTGCGGCGCAGGCCAGTGGCCACAGCTCCGATTAGAC
>PVHT021183693.1:35087863-35135448 GCA_004024745.2 Catagonus wagneri | reverse complement strand
AAAAAAAAATAAGAAATCTTACACAAAAGCAGATAATATGTGATTCCATTACATAAAGTTGAACCAGAAAAATTAAATCTAGGATATCAGAACATAAATGGTTATCCTTGGGTTGGAGGACAGAGGCTGGATGCGGGAGTAACATACTAGGGTGCTGTGAATATTCTGCTTATTTTATTTTTTTCAGCTGTACTCATGGCAGGCAATAATTCCTTGGTCAGGGATCGAACCCACACCACAGCAGTGACCCAAGCCACTGCAGTAAAAAATGCTAGATCCTTAACCCACTGAACCACAAGGGAACTCCCTGTTCTGCTTCCTTGACCTGGATCCTTAGAGGTGTGCTGAATTTGTAAAATTCACTGAACTAGACACATTTGTACACTTTTCTGCTGTTACACTTCAATAGAGATTAATAACGTACATAACTATATTTCAAAACTTAAAGGAAAAAAATAACTTACATCTTCCATATATTCTGGCTCTGATGCAGACGCATCCCAACGATTATTCAGAATGAAAATATTAGGCTTGGAAAGTCGCTCATTTACCTTGTGAAAAAACTGTTTTTCCTGAAAAATATCAAATGCCCAACAGTGTTTACTTTTAAAAGCTATTTTTACATTTATACTTGAAACTTTATTTGAATCTAATGAATCTAAAGGTTTGAAACATTTGACAAGTGATTAACACCCACTGATAAAGCATCCCAAAGCACTCTGAGCATTAAAGTTTTAAAGGTGACAAAATTAAAATATAAGAAAGCAAAAATTAAAATTTTCCTACTCCTCCCATGAGTCTTTTTTGAAATTCAATTTAACAAATATCTCTTTCTACAATGAAAGAACATAAAAGATACTTCTAGATATGAGTCCATATTTTGAAAAAGCTACCCCAAATCCTTTTGAAGATTTAGACTAAGTAAATAACAATTTAAGACACATGTATAGCACATCATAATAAATAGTAAAGGTATGTGCCATAAATACTATAAATATCCAGTTGAAATTTGGAAAAGTTCTGTGAAGAAGGAGGTGGTAATAAAGACTGTCTTGAAAGTATCGATAACAGGGCTTTTTGAAGGATAAAAAATTGGAAGGGGGAAGATTTGTGCACAAAGAATAACATAAAGAAAGGTACCAAAATAAGAACTTGTATCAAAGTTTGTTTATCCAAAACCTAAAGAATGGAGTTACTCTAAAAGAGATTTAAACATTTACCTATTTTTTAATATCATCAGGTTATAAACAACTGTGAGTGCTGTCACAGCAGCTTGAGTCATAGAATACAGATTGGGCCATATAAACACTAAGAACACAGAGACAAAATAGGCCTTGCTGATAACACTACGTTTTAATGGTTTTGTCCTTTTATATGGTTCTGATGAATATTATTTTTTAAAATTATACTCTAACTCTGGATATTAGATACTGAAACTCTAAAATGTTTATCTGAAACCAGTCTGGCTTTAGACAGTCTGAATAAATAATCTATGTTTGACAGCAGCTTAGAGTGTATATAGGTAAATCGAAACCTAAGATATACAAGCTGGAAAAGGTTGACAAAACTCAAAATATGAAAAGGCTTCCCTGTCATTCAAGACAGGCTTCAAAACACTCAAGTTATTAAGTTAAGAGCCTAACAATTTTGGTGCCTGTTCCTTCAGAAACTTGCAAATAACCACAGTGAATGTCAACAACACATATCACACCTTGAACTCAATAGAAGCTAGAGAGCTACTGAAATCCTAGGAACTACACTCAAGACCAGAATCAGCTCTTTCAGGCCCGCAGAAACAAAAACCCCTTCATCTACCCCTGATATCAGAGCTTCTTTCATGATTTTGATTTCCTTCACTCTTCATAATTAAGACAGACATCATTTCATTTCTTATCAAACAAAACAATATGATTAGATCTTACCGTGTTCATCAGTGTTGATTCAGAGTTTGCAACCAAAACGAAGACATCAGCATCTAAACAGAATTTATCAATCCAGCTATCCAGCTCTGTAGTGACATCTGTACCTGGACTAATGGGAATAAAATAAGAATTGTATTTTTTAAAACTTTACGAATTCAGGTCTAAAGGAAAGGATTTCTACTAGTTATCAGTATGAAACCCAGGAAATTTATTTTCTCACCTATAAGAGAGCAGCTATGGAAAGTTGAGAATCTGTGCTTTATATCTGTCTTTCTATTCTGCTGACAATTCCCATAGCCTATCCAACTGATAACTTGACAAATGCAAAAAAGTTTATTAAGCTAAAAATAGCAAACTTCATGATTTTTAACAAAGCAAGTAATATTGTCAATATTTTAATCTTTTAAATTTTTATGCTTTGAAAGGCTGAAAATAAGCACTGGAAGAAAAACAAATCAACCAAACCCAGCTAATATACAATCAAAAAATGAAGATACAGGAGTTCCCGTTGTGGCTCAGTGGTTAGTGAACCCGACTAGTATCCATGAGGATAAGGGTTTGATCCCTGGCCTTGCTCAGCGGGTTAAGGATTCTGCATTGCCGTAAGCTGTGGTGTAGGTCGCAGACGCGGCTCAGATCTAGTGTTGCTGTGGCTGTGGCGTAGGCAGGCAGCTGCAGCTCCGATTCAACCTCTAGCTTAGAACATCCATATGCCTCGGGTGCAGCCCTGAAAAGACAAAAGACCCCCCCATCCAAAAAAGGGAAGGTACAAGCAGCTATTTCTGTTACAGCTCAGAGGAAATTAAGTGCTTATAAACATAACTAGCAGTTGCCTTTTTTTTTTTAAAGACTCTGCTAGGAGTTCCCCTGTGGTGCAGCAGGTTAAGGCTCCAGTGTTGTCACTGCAGCAGCTTGGGTGGCTGCTGTGGTATGGGCCCTAGCCCAGGAACAGCTGAGGGAAAAAAAAAAACAAAAAAAACAAACCTCTGCTAAACATAAATTTAATATAAAATCTATACTATAAAAACTACATGGGAGTTCCCGTCATGGCACAGCAGAAACGAATCCGACTAGGAACCATGAGGTTGCGGGTTCGATCCCTGACCTCGCTCAGTGGGTTAAGGATCCGGCGTTGCCGTGAGCTGTGGTATAGGTCACAGATGCCGCTTGGATTTCACGTTGCTGGTTGCTGTGGCATAGGCCGGGCAGCAACAGCTCCAATTAGACCCCTAGCCTGGGAACCTCCATATGCCGTGGGTGCCACCCTAGAAAGACAAAAAAAAAAACCAATAGTCATTATGATTTTTATTAAGCACCAGTGTAGCAGGATTTTTTTTTTTTTTTTGGGCATATGTACAGCATGTTCAAGTCACAGCATGTTCATGCCACAAGCAGTGACAATGCTGGGTGGGCCACAAGAAACTCCAGTAGGATGATTTTTTAATAAATGTAGTAAACGCAGGTTAATCAGAAGAACTAGAAATAAATTGCAATAGTGTTCGATTAGTCCTTGAACAATGAAAAGCTGTATAAGATGTCCAGCAGTTATCTGAGGCAACTTGGTCTCAAGAATGACTATTGATTAAAAATAACACTTTTTTTTTTTGGTCTTTTTAGGGCCACGCTCGCGTTACATGGAAGTTCCCAGGCTATGGAGTCAAATCAGAGCTATAGCTGCCAGCTTACACCATACCACAGCAACTCAGGATCTGAGCCACATCTGTGACCTACACCATAGCTCACAGCAACGCCAGATCCTAAACCCAATAAGCAAGGCCAGGGATCAAACCCGCATTCTCATGGATGCTAGTCGGGTTTGTTATCGCTGGACCACAATAGTAACTCCCCAAAATAAGACCTATTTAGTTATCTGTCTAGATTATCTAGAATTACACAATCTCTAAGGCCTAACCAATTACCCAAACTACAAAGTCAGTCTAGAGAAATAAAACAACAAACAAGCGGTAACTCTTGAATTTCCTGTAACAGAATTAGACTGATTAACTGGCAATATTATGTAGCCATTAAAAAACAAAAAAATAACACCTTATCTGTTCTTTAACAATCTAGCAAAGGAGAACAAAGCAGCAATTGAACATTTCAAGTCTTTAAATACTACGTGCTGAAAGTAAACAGCATTTCTATTAAATAAAACTTCAGGAGAAAACAATTCATATGTAATTTTACCTGTCCACTAAAACCAGGTCATCTCTCAAGAGGGCACATTTTGCCTTTGGCCAAAACACATGTACGAGACAGCCAGCTTTCAAGTCTTTGTCCATATGAAGGGCATGGGCCAGCTGATTAACTGTCTAAAGTGGGAGGGAAAGAAAAAAACAAAACTCTCCTTATAACAAAGTCCAATAAAAATTTAAAATACTGCGGCTTGGTACATTTATTTTTGCAAAAGATGTAGAAAAAGCAGAACTTTAAATAACTTGAAATAAAACCATCTGAGCAATCTTGAGAAACCTCAGGTTTAAAATTACCATGAAAAAAAAAAAGTACCCTTGAAACAGTTTACTCATTCCACTCTGTAAAAATAATCTGAGCTGGAAATATTCTAAATGCCCAACAAATGCTCTGGCAATGGAATCCTATGAAACCCTGAAATTGATACTGTACGTGTGAAAAGAAATTCATAATATATTGAGAAAAAAAGCAAATCAGAAACTAGCATATATAACAAAATCTTTTTGTTTTAAAAACAGAGAAACACTGGAGTTACCGTCGTGGCTCAGTGGTTAATGAATCAGACAGGAACCATGAGGTTGTGGGTTTGATCCCTGGCCTTGCTCAGTGGGTTAAGGATCCGGCATTCCCGTGAGCTGTGGTGTAGGCCAGCGACTACAGCTCCGATTAGACCCCTAGCCTGGGAACCTCCATATGCAGCGAGTGAGTGCGGCCCTAGAAAAGGCAAAAAGACAAAAAAAAAAACAAAACAGAGAAACACCAATTTAAATCTATACCAAAGAATTTCCACTGCTTTCGGAAGTGTGAGTTCTGGAGTTTTTCTTTTTGCCTAATTATATCTTCTGACTCTTCTAAAATGAGTTTATTGTTGAGTAATAAGTGGGAAAAATAAAGAAACATCACCAGGCAGTTATTCATTCACACAAGCCTATGCATTTTCTTTCTATTTAAATTCCCTAGAATAGGGAAACAGAAAATTTCTATTTCTCAAGATGATTTCTGACACACATTAGTTTATTACCTTTCATATATGTGTTAAACATACAATGAAACACAACAGGCTTAAGACAAAGTTAATAATCAGGGAAAGGACAGCAGCATATATACCATCATGGTTCTTTTGCGATTTATATGAAATTTTAGGTAGGGGTTTTTTGCTTGCTTTCATAAACCTTTTCATTGAATTATAAACTTATATTAAAATCCTGATGCCTTACAAAATTAAGGTAATAAAAGCACCTATCTGACAAAGCTGTGGTGAGGTTTGAGTTATTAGAAGTATTTAGAAAAGAAAAAAAATAGGGAGTTACCACTGTGGCTCATCAGAAACGAATCTGACCAGGAACCATGAGGTTGTGGGTTCGATCCCTGGCCTCACTAAGTGGGTTAAGGAACTGGCGTTGCTGGAAGCTGTGGTATAGGTCAGACATGGCTTCGATCTGGCATTGCTGTGGCTCTGACGTAGGCCGGCAACTGTAGACCCCTAGCCTGGGAACCTCCATATGCCTCGAGTGTGGCCCTAAAAAAGCAAAACAAAACAAAAAGGTATTTAGAACAGTGCCTAGTACATAGCAAGTGTTCAATAACATACTAGCTATTATTGTTGCATTTATTTTGCTAAGTGAACTATTACAACCCAAGACTCAAAGTATACCGATACCTTAAAGCAGGCCACTTTGTAAGGTAAAGAAACTTGGTAAAGAAACTTAAATTCTGGAGTAGGGAGAAGAGTAAAAAAGATGAAGAAAGGGGACTGCAAGAACAGAAGACAGATCAGGAAAAATTAGGTAACTACCTTAAAAAGTTATAGCACACTTGACTTCGAGGACCTTAAGTCACAGGCAGTTTGAATTCTGATTTGGTAAAAATCTTGATTACAAAATAAGATATTCTTTCATTTGCATGGATATAAAATTTGAAAAATATTTTCATAAAAATCATCTCATTTACTGCTCATAACTAACCTAAAGGGTATTACACAGATTAAGTTACCTACTCTGATCAAAGAGCAAACCCACAGGATTAGATCTATGAATTCATGGAACTTCACACACTGAACTTTTCCATTTGTGGGAGAGATCTTAAGACTTAGGAGAAAGTAACTACAGTGAGACACAGGGCCTTTACCAATTGCTTTCGTTCCAGAGTAAACATCTTGCATTCTAATTGCTTTTTCTTCTTTTCTTTTGACTGGAAAAAAAAGTCTATTGCTACTTAATTCCTTAAGAAACTTATTATGGGAGTTCCCACTGTGGCTCAGCAGTAACGAACCCGACTAGTATCCATGAGAATGTGGGTTCAATCCCTGGCCTCGCTCAGTGGGTTAAGGATCTGGCATTGCTGTGGCTGTATTGCAGCATAGCAGCTGCAGCTCCAATTTGATCCCTAGCCTGGGAACTTCCATATGCCGCAAGCGCAGCCCTTAGGAAAAAAAAAAAAGAAAGAAAGGAAACTTATTATAAAATGTAGGGAACCACCACTGGCCTTTATCTGATAAAGCTACAACATTTTCTCATGAATATGCTCACCAATATTCTAATATGGCAAAAACCATTTCTAAAGGCACAGACGTGTCAAAAACAGATTCCAGAGACCATTTTTTAAACAAAGTTTTCTTTAGAAAGATTTGAAATTAAACAGCAACAATAAACTTTAATAATGTTCTTTTCACTGAGAACATTTTTATTTTTTTGTCTCTTTGCCTTTTTTTATCTAGAGCCACACCCGCGGCATATGGAGGTTCCCAGGATGGGGGTCTAAAAGGAGCTGTAGCTGCCCGCCTTCGCCACAGCCACAGCAACGCAGGATCTGAGCCGCATCTGCAACCTATACCACAGCTCACGGCAACGCCGGATCCTTAACCCACTGAGCAAGGTCAGGGATCGAACCTGCAACCTCATGGTTCTTAGTCAGATTCGTTAACCACTGAGCCATAAAGGGAACTCCGAGAACATTATTTTTAAAACTACTTTATTTTTTTTTGTCTTTTGTCCTTTTAGGGCCTCACTGGTGGCATGTGGAGTCTAATCGGAGCTACAGCTGCCGGCCTACACCACAGCCACAGCAACGCGGGATCCAACCCGCATCTGCAACCTACACCACAGCTCATGGCAACGCCGGATCCTTAACCCACTGAGCGAGGCCAGGGATCAAACCCGTAACCTCATGGTTCCTAGCTGGATTCATTTCCACTGAGCCACAACAAGAACTCCTAAAAGTAAACTTTTAATTCTAGTTAACTTTTTTCTTTTTGGCCATACTTGAGGCATGTAGAAGTTTGCAGGCCAGGGATCAAATCCAAGCCACAGCAGTAACCAGAACCATAGTAATGATAACCCCTAGGCCACCAGTGAACTCCTCTAATTTACCTTTTTTTTTTTTTTAGTGATTTTTTTTTCCATTATAGTTGATTTACAGTGTTCTGTCCATTTTTAATACTTTCAAGTTAAAGACAAGTTTTATTTTTACAGTAATTCAGCTCTGAAGCAAAAGAATGTTAGAAAATTCAAAAATATTAGTGATGGTTTTAAAACCTATGAATAGACATATTAATGGTTCTTCTGTCTCTAACAACGCAGCCATCTTGTGAAAAATTTTTTAAAACAACAAGTCAAGGACATTACTTCAGGTATGTTACGTTGCTAAAGGTCAAATCGTATACCTTCACACTCTTTTTTTCATCTGATCCTTCTGTCATGAGATAGGCTTTATCTCCATCAGTTCCTTCAACACTCAGGAAGCAATTGGTTGTATGGCCAATCCCACTAGGGAGGACTTTATCCCACAACATGGCATTGATAACAGAGCTCTTCCCACTGCTTGTCCTGAAGAATATACAAAATCATGACAAAACATTATGGTAAAAACTTTGTTCACTGGCTCAAAGGCCTACATTTTTAAAATGCAGATTTTGTGAATTTCATCAGATTCCTTTTTTTTAATGGAAAGTTGACAACTTGATTTACACAACTATTAGCAATGTACATTTCAGAAAAATAGAGTAGAGGAAAACAAATCCTACCTTTCCCATAAAGCTATCCTTACCCTTTCCCTCTTTCTTGCTTCTTGAGGCTTTCTGAAACCACAACCCACTCCTCCCATCATAAGATGTGATCTACTATCCCATCTTCTTAAATATGGGCTGAGCCTTTTTAACACCCAAAGCTAATTCCTTTTTATGCTTCTCAAGCAGGACAACTGAGTTATCATTTCTCTGTGAAGGCCTCTTCCCTCCCACTCTGCTCTCACCCTAATCTGAGGTAGGGTTTCTTTCTTGGATCTACTTCATGCTAGACTCTGTGTAAGGCTCTGAGAAGCAAACAACATAAAACAAAACCAAAAAAAAAAAAAAACCACACACACACACAAAGAGGGTGTTTTAGTAGAGAACATCTTAGAAGGAACACCTTAGAGTGATCAGAAAAGGTTTCTACCCTAGAAGAGTTAAGAAGGAAAAGAGAATTCTAGGCATAGGAAATTGCAAGTGTTAAAGCCCTAAGATACAGGAAATAGCTTAGAAGGCCTACAAGCTTAGTTCAGTGAGTAAATAAATGCCTCTGTTGGTATACGGCTCATGATATCTGAGCAACCAATTAAGGGCCTAACAGAGTGATTGGCCCTCTGTTAGATGGTGTCTAACAGAGTGATTGGTACATAGGTAGTTATCAAATAACCCTTAATTTTTTTTTTTTTTTTGGTCTTTTTAGGGCTGCATCCGTGGCATATATGGAAGTTCCCAGGTTAGGGGTCCAATCAGAGCTGTAGCTGCTGGCCACAGTCAGAGCCACAGTGACACCAGATCTGAGCCGCACCTGCCACCACACCGCAGCTTACAGCAAGGCTGGATCCTTAACCCACTGATCAAGGCCAGGGATCAAACCTACATACTCATGGATACTAGTCAGATTCATTTCCACTGAGCCACGATGCTAACTCCCTGACCCTTAAATTAATGTATAAGCTGTGGCAGAAATCACTCTCAGCACTCCAGAAGTTACGTTAAGGAATGGTACTTCCCGTTTTCCCTCTGGGAATCATGGAGTTGAAAATTCTTCTGGAAGACACACCTGGTAATCAAGAGAAGCTTAAAAGCCTAAGTCACAAATTTTATACTTATCACTTATCTGTTTTTCTATTTGTATAAATGGCTAGCAAGCCAATTCTTAGAGACGAATATTCTTAAAATATAAAAACATGATTGATCTTCATAAAGCTTTATTTATTTATATAGTTATTTTTCTTTAGGGCTCCAAGTGCAGCATATGGAAGTTCCCAGGCTAGCAGTCAAATAAGAGCTGCAGTTGCCGGCCTACACAACAGCCATAGCAACACTGAATCTAAGCCTAATCTGTGACCTACACTGCAGCTTGTGGCAATGCTGGATCCTTAACCCACTAAGCGAGGACAGGGATCAAGCTCATATCCTCATGGTTACCATTCGGGTTTGTTTCCACTGAGCCATAATGGGAACTCCATAAAGCTTTATTTTACACCAGGAGCTAAAACAAATTTTTATCATGCTAATAGCTTTAACATTTAACACAGGCTGAAACTGTTCTGAAGAGAAAAGGTGGAGGGAGCAGGTATCACTTGCAGAAATACCAGAAATGAAACTGCAGATATGATCAAGAAAAGCTAACTTCTGCAAACTAGCCTTGAGAAAAACATAACAAAGGATTACCTGCCAAAAAATGCCACTTTCATGTGTCTCCGGGATAGCACCTCACCAATGACGGAAAGCTTGTTTTTATACCTCTGTATTTCTATCAAGTCATCCTCAACAGCTACTCGGTCAAGTTCTGGATTCTTGTATGTTGCTGTAAAATTAAAATAGTATTAGAGGAGTTCCTTTGTGGCACAGCAGCTTAAGAATTCGGCATTGTCTACCATAGCTTGGGTCACTGCTGTGGCTTGGGTTCAATCCCCGGCCTGGGAATGTCCACATACAGAGAAGCCAAAAAACATCTAGAAAAATAGAGAAAGTAATATAGATGAATATTAAATTAAAAAAAACAGAATACTTAAGATATGCATACAGTTTGGCTTTGTTCTATATTAACACACCATTTCAAAGTAAAATGCCATGGTATCTGAATATTTGGTAAAAGGTGAACACCTCATTGCAACGGGTCATAAGAATACTACCCAAAAGAATTTCAAAATTATTAAAAATCACAGGGGTCTAGTCAACAGGATATTTTACTATTCATCTACATCTCAAAGGTACAAAATACCCACCTAAGACAAAAACGTATTTCTGAACAAAGAGACTAGAACCTAATATCCACATATTATTCCAACCCGACAAGAGCTTCAAATCTTGAACTGAGAAGAGGGATTCACATGTTAGAAAGAGTAAGGTTTGAATGGGCAGCCTCCCCAAAATAAAGATAGAATTCAAAGGGGTTTTCAATCTAGGTAAGACCTCTTTATGTTACTACTTCTTGGCTGCTTCCCACAGGGGTAGAGCAAGACAGCTCATTTAACGTGAAAAGAGAATTGCAGATTGTTTCTCACTCTTGTCAGGTTTGGGGGAAACTGCCTACCCAGCCGTCCTTCCTCCAAAGAGGGGAGTAGCTGGGAAAGCAAAGATCTGAAAGCAGAGAAATATCTCAGCTCTGTTTATATTTCAGAAATATACATTTTTACTTTTTTTTTTTTTTTTTTTTTTGCTTTTTAGGGCCATACTCACAGCTTATGGAGGTTTCCCAGGTTAAGGGTCTAATCCGAGCTACAGCTCCTGGCCTACACCACAGCCAAAGCAACACCAGATTCAAGCCACGTCTGCCACCTACACCACAGCTCAGGGCAACCCCAGATCCTTAACCCACTGAGGGAGGCCAGGGATCGAACCCACAACCTCATGGTTCCTAGTTGGATTGTTTTCCGCTGAGCCAGGATGGGAAACTCCTACATTTGTGTTTTTATCATCTCATTTTGAAGGTGAAAACATGGAGATTCCTTTGGTTATCTTTTTTTTTTTTGTCTTTCTTTTTTGCCTTATTTGGGCCGCACCCGCGACAATAGGAGGTTCCCAGGCTAGGGGTCTAACAGGAGCTGTAGCTGCCGGCTTTCACCACAGCCACAGCAACGTGGGATCTGAGCCGCATCTGCAACCTACACCACAGGTCACAGCAACGCCAGATCCTTAACCCACTGAGCAAGGCCAGGGATCAAACCCACAACCTCATGGTTCCTAGTCGGATTCGTTAACCACTTAGCCACGAAAGGAACTCCCCTTTGGTTATCTAAATGGTCCTAATTAGAGATAAATACTGACACAACTTACAAGGTAATCACCTAATTAAACTTAAGCTTTACATATCTCATCACACTTCTCAAGTACATTAATAAAATATGTGCAACTTGGTGAATAAAGGCAAGAGTGGCTTAAAAACCATTATATTCATCTTTGGTTTTCATTTTATTTTTGCTTTTCAATGTTCTTCCTGATTTACCTTTGCCTCTTTTTTGTAACATTTTTCCCTGGGGTTCTAGAACTAGTGACGTAAATAGATAGGTTAGAGGTTCCTCAGAGAAAAAGAGCCAAAATGGCTTTTTTGACATAAGATATTCTGGCCTAAGCCATTTTGTGATTTAAGCCTGGCCACAATGCCTGCCCTTAACAAATCTCTGTTATCAATGATCTTTAACGGCAGTGAAGGAATGCAGGAACAGAGAAAAAGCAGTCAATAGTTCAAACAATAGTACAGAGATGAAGCAGTGTCCCAGTTCCTCCTCAAGGTATATACATAAGAATAAATCTTTTTTCTTTCTTTTTTGGCCACACTGGCAGCATACAGAAGTTCCCAGACCAGGGAACAAATCCATGCCACAGCATCAACCTGAGCTGCTGCAGTGACAACACCAGATCCTTAATCTGTTGCACCACAAGAGAAATAATATACCTGAATTCTGCAGGAACTAAGGCCCCTATCCAGGCAGAGAACCAAATGATGCTGCTGATCCTCCTGACTTCAATTAACCAAGACTTGGAATGTCAACCTTTGCCCCAATTCTCCCCCTGAATTCTCCTCCACTCAAGCCACTTGAATATGTTTGTACTCTTAGCTTAAAACTTCCGCAGTTTTGCTGTTCAGAGAGAGACAGCTGCATGAAAGATCCTCAATGTTTTCCTAAATTGCTGCAAGTAATAAATCCTTCTATGTCCCGATCTTTGGCTTGGATGTGGCTGCTGGCTCAAAGTGAACCCAATTTTTTGGTCAACATTAACAATGAATTCCGATTCTACAGCTGCCTTTCATTAGCTCCTAGCACAATACTTAATCTACTTAACAGGCTCAATATACAGATGTTAAATTTAACTTTTCACTTCCCATTAACTTTTTTTTTGTCTTTTTGCCTTTATGTAGAGCCACACCCGCGGCATATGGAGGTTCCCAGGCTAGGGGTCTAACAGGAGCTGTAGCCGCCGGCCCTCGCCACAGCCACAGCAACGCGGGATCAGAGCCGCGTCTGCGACCTACATACACCACAGCTCATGGCAACGCTGGATACTTAACCCACTGAGCAAGGCCAGGGATCGAACCCACAACCTCATGGTTCTTAGTTGGATTCGTTAACCACTGAGCCACGAAGGGAACTCCCCCATTAACTTTTTTAGAATAAAATACTATTCAAAGTCACTGTGCCAGCTCAAATTATTTCCAAATTGAAAACTAAGATTCTGCACCAGTACTTTTTTCCCTCATTCAACAACAAAACTTGAATTGTGTCAGATCTGGTGACAGGGACAGAAGGATAAGGCAGGACCTGCTACTCTCTAGGATTTCAAAATCTGGCGGAAGGGTATTAGGAGGGACAAGGAAAAAAAGTTTGATTCTACCAAATGTTTTCCCATTGTCAGCGGGAGTTTACAGAATCCCTCCCTTTTCACTGCACTCTTGAAGGTCAACATTATCTCTAAAGTACTACACCCTAGAGTATGATATTATCATCTCCACCATTTGAATAGTTACACCCACACTAAGATAACTCCTTTTGCCCTTTTCCCACTGCATCCCAGCCTCATTTGAGAGGAAAAGATAGGTCTGTCTGAGATCTTCGTTTACCTGCTAAGTGGATGAGGGAGCTAAGTATACCGATTAAATGTAGACTACCTGACTTTTAGTCTGGGCATTTACCAGCTATTTGATCTTGGCTAAGTTGCTTAACTTTTCTGTGCCTTAGTTCCTTTATCTTTAAAATAAGTAAGATTAAAATCTGCCTTGGTGCTGATTTGAGAGTTAAATGAGTTAATAATATAAAAAAATGCTTACAACAGTACCTCACACACAAGCACTTCTTTCTTAATTGCTATTAACATAATCCAATCTTCCTCATTTGGTGGGCAGAAAAGGGTTTTATTTGTTATGGTCTCTCACTTAGCACAAAGCCCTACATGTGTTCAGTAACCCCGCTTGAAAGAATAAAGCACCTTTATGGATTTCCAAAAGTAATTATTTAAAAAACTTAGAGGAACTAACCTTCAACAAAATGTGATCCTTCAGTAACAAACTCCAGTAACTGTTCAAAGATTGCAGTAATTGCCTTTTTAGCCAGCACAAAGTGCTTCAGTGGAGAAGCAGTTTCTGCCATTATGCTGAAAATAAAAAGTACAAATTAAACTGGATGATAAAAGACATCTGAATTAAGGGCACATTCCAGCAACATTTACTCAACAAAACTTCTGAAAAACTTTTTTTTTTTTTTTGTATTTTTAGGGCCAAACCTGCACCATATGGAGGTTCCCAGGCTAGGGACTGAATCGAAGCTGTAGCCTGCTGGCCTACACCACAGCCACGCCAGATCCGAGCTGTGTCTGCAACCTACACTACACTCATGACAACACAAGATCCTTAACCCACTGAGCGAGGCCAGGGATAGAACATGCGTCCTCACACATGCTAGTCAGATTGTCTCCAGAACCACTATTGGCAACTCCCAAAAAAACTTTTAGATGACTATTCTTTTGGGGGGAGAGGTGTCTTAATCAGACAAAGACTATTTCTGGGTGATATTCCATTAAAATAAATGAACTCTGTTGGCCAAAATCTTGGTTACAATGTCTACTTTAGCTCCCTTTACTGACAATGAATCTGACTAAATTCTGATTGCATGTGTCTCTTAACTACATCTGGGAACAGGATGAGTGAGATGAAGCCAAGTTCACGAACAATAAGTTTCTCAACATGGACCTCTGGTTGGGTGGAGGTGGATATGTAGAGTGAGGAAATGAAATTCCAAGATCATAATGCAATACAAACGTTTAAAAAGAAGTTCTCATCACAACAAATAAGGAGGCAAACCTTAAAGCAAGCCATAGTACCAAGAACTTCAAAGAACGTAAATTAAAAAAAAAAAAAATTATGGCAGCTTCTCATGAAAAGACACCAAACAAAAGCGATCACAAACCTGGTGTGCATGTGTGTAAAATGGAGCAGAATGTCCATAAAGAAAGGCTGTGCCTTCCAAAGGGTCAGTAAAGGAGTCGCGTGAGAAAGTACTGAGAGGGCAACAACAAGGTTCAGCTGCGTGTGAACACCTACCTTAGGGAAGGGCCTTCCCCATCCTCCACACGGGCCGCGGGAGCCCAGCCAGCAGGGCTCGCAGCCAGACCCCACCCCCGCCCCGGGGGCGCGGGAACGGGCCCCCAGAGCTCCGGGCTCGCGGACTTCGCGGGCCTGACCCGGCTGCTGGACCCGCTCACAACCCCTCCCGCTCGCTCCTTTTCCGCAGGACTGTGGCGGCTCCTCGTCACAGAGCGCCCCCCGCACGACTCCGCACCCCACAGCCCTGGCCAGACGAAGGTCACCCTGAGCAGGGAAGCCGCAGGCAGCCGAGGCAGCAGGCACTCACCCCAAGCTCCCACTTGTCACCCACCAACCGCAACTCTGCCAGAGCCCTCAAGTCGCCTCATTCTCCCAGGAGTAGGTGGAAGACTGGGAGAGGGGCGGGAGCAGAGGGAAGAGGGCGGTCACTTCCGTTCTCTTGCCCTCCCCGATTTTGTTTGACTCCGTAACCGGAAGTGCGTCTACGCCGAGCACCATTTTTCTTAAGGGCAGAAGGCAAGGGGTTGTGGGTAGGGAATGCTGCCCCAAGAATGTTTTTCCGTTTACCCGGAACTTCTGCTTCCCCACCCTTTCCCTTAAAAGTTTACGAAACTCTGCCCAGCCTAGGCATAGCTAGCTGTCAGTGGCTGGTTTAGTGAGGAAGAGCTGAAAGGAGGGGGTGGGGGGCTGCGATGAGGTGGAGTTGGGGTTCTAAGGATTCCTGCTTCCTGGACAGCAACAATAAAGGAAAACCTTTCGACCTCACTACTACCCTCTTGCATGTTTAACTTCTTGAGGTTGGAGTACAGCTGTGTGTGTTTGTTGTATTAGAGGTGAGACTTGGAAAATTGATGTATCCTTGACTAGTGCTTCTCAGATTTTATACTTAGGAATTTTGTACTTGGGGATCTTGTTAAAGTGCAGATTTTGATTCATTGGGTTAGAAGTGAAGTGGGTGAGTGTGCATTTCTAACATCTCTGGAGAGCTGCTGCTGCTGGTCTGCACATAGCTCAAAAGAAAGTCCCAGGGTTTCTTTTTGGAGTTGGCAACTGAGGCAGTTTTGCAAATTAGAGTACTAATAATACCTACTTTATGGGTAGGCTCTAAAATATACATATTTCATTATTGTTATTATTAATTATTATTATTTTGCTTTTTAGGGCTGTATCCATCCCATATGGAAGTTCCCAGGCTAAGGGTAGAATCAGAGCTACAACCAGCAGCAGTGGACGCAACCACAGCAACATGGGATCCAAACCACATCTGTAACCCACCACACAGCTCACAGTGACATTGGATTGCTGACCCACTGAGCAAGGCCAGGGACTGAACCTACATCCTCATGGATACTAGTCAGATTAGTTTCTGCTGCGCCATGATGGGAACTCTCTAAAATAAACATATTTTAAAACAAACAAACAAAAAAGTTTATTGTCTCACAACCATGGAAGCCAGATGTCTACAATGTAAGTATCAGCAGGGCTGAGCTCTCTCTGGAGGCTCTAGGGTGAGGTTCCTTCCTTGCCTCTTCCAGTTTCTAGTGGTTAAAGGTGTTCCTTCTCTTGGAGTTACATGACACCAATCTCTGCCTCCATCTTCATGTTTATCTAAACATGGCATTCTCCCCTGTGTCTCCTGTCTCTTATATGGACAGCAGTCACTAGATCTAGTATGGAGTTTTGGATTCTGGATCCTAAACCCAAGATGATCTCATCTCAAGATCCTTAATTACACCTTCAAAGGCTCTATTCCCAAGTAAGATCACATTCACAGGTATCAAGAGTGAGGACTTGGACATATGTCTTGGCAGATGCTATTCAACCTATTACATATGTATTACAAATATTTTCTTTAGGAGTTCCTGTTGTGGCTCAGTGGTAACAAACCCAACTAGTATACATGAGGATGTGGGTTCAATCCCTGGCTCAGTGGATTAAGGATCCCGAATTGCCATGAGCTGTGGTTTAGGTTGCAGGCACAACTCAGATCTGGCGTGGCTGTGGCTGTGGCATAGGCAGCAGCTGCAGCTCCAATTTGACCCGTAGCCTGGGAACTTCCATATGCTGTTGTTGCAGTCCTACAAAGACAAAAAATATATATTTTCTTTAGTTAATGGTTTACCTTTTCACACTTTCTTAAACTTTTAAAATTCAAGTTTAGTTGATTTACAATGTTTTATTTCTGGCATACAGAAAAGTGATTCAGATGTATATATATGCATATGTATATATGTGTGTGTATATATACATATATATGTATATATATATTCATGTGTGTACATATGTTTATTCTTTTTCAAATTCTTCTCCGTTATAGTTTATTATTAGATATTGATTGTAGTTCTTTGTGCTGTAGAGTAGGACCTTGTTGTTTATCTATTTCGTATATAGTAGTTTGAATCTGCTAATCCCAGCCTCCTAATTTATCCCTTCCCCCTTTTCTCCTTGGGTAACTGTAAGTTTGTTTTTCTATGTCTATGAGTCTGTTTTATAAATAAGTTCATTTGTATCACTTTTTAGATTCCGCATATAAATAATATCCTATATATGCCTTTGACTTACTTTGCTTAGTATGATCATCTCTAGATCTACCTATTTGCTGCAAATGTCATTATTTCAATCTTTTTAATGACTGAGTAATAGTCCATTGTAGGGGAGTTCCCGTTGTGGTGCTGTGGAAATTAATCCGACTAGGAACCATGGCCTTACTCAGTAGGTTAAGGATCTGGCATTGCCATTAGCTGTGGTGTAGGTTGCAGACTTGGCTTGGATCTGGTGTTGCTGTGGCTGTGGTATAGGCTGGTGGCTACAGCTCTGATTTGACTCCTAGCCTGGGAACCTCCACATGCCGTGGGTGCAGCCCTAAAACGACAAAAGGAAAAAAAAGTTATTTAGGACTCACAAAGTGGAAGTAAAGAGACAAATATGTAATTTATAGTAGATTATATTATTATGATTATCTACTTTAAAACTTAAGCAAAGACAGTTATTAGAACTAAAACAGATTAAAATCTCAACAAAGTTTCTGTATAGGAAATCAGTGTTTCAAAATTCAGAAGTTTGTGGCTCAGCCATAATGAACCTGACTGGTACCTATGAGGATGCAGGTTCTAAGCTGTGGTGTACGTCACAGATGTGGTTCAGATCCTGCATTGCTGTAGCTATAGCAAGGCTGGCAGCTGCAGCTCCAAATGGACCCCTGGCCTGGGAACTTCCATATGCTGCAGGTTCAGCCTTAAAAAGCAACAAAACAAAACCGAAATTTTCCTATTTACCTATAATAACCAATTACAAAGTAAGCGTGTCAAAGCAACAAAAACTGTAAAGAATCTTGGAATTGATTCAACAAAAACTGCACACAACCTTTTTTAAAGGATGTTAAAAGTGAACTGAGTAAGGAGTTCCCATTGCAGCTCTGCAGGTTAAAAACCTTCCATAGTGTCTGTGAGGATATGAGTTCAGTCACTGGCCTCACTCCGTGAATTAAGGATCCAGTGTTACTGCAAGTTGCAGTGTAGGTTGCAGATGTACCTAGGATCCAGTGTTGCCGTGGCTATGGTGTAGGCCAGCAGCTGCAGCTCAGATTCTACCCCTAGCCTGGGAACTTCCAGATGCCACCGATGCGGCACTGAAAAACAAAACAAAAAAGATAAAAAGAAGAGCAGAAAGAATACACTACCTGATATTAAGACATACTGGCAAGGCATAATGTTTAAAGCAACTGTTAAAGCATGTGATACTACTGCAGGAATAAAGAGAGAAACATGAGTATAGACACAGATCCATATGCCAGTTATGCCCATGGGTAATTGATATACGATCAAATTGCTATCATGAATCACTGGGGGAAGACGCATAATTTAACATGTACTGAGGAAACTGGCTCACTGAAATGAAGTAAAATAAAACTTGAATCATTCTTATACACAAAGAAACTTAAACCTGCACACAAAAGGTGCAATCAGAAAATTATTAGGAAAAAACTGTTTTCTCCTAATAATTTTGTGACATTGGGGTTAGAGAGGAGTCTAGACAAAGTACACACTGTAAAGAAAAATGTGATGGGTCTATCTACATTATATGTAAAGATTTCAGTGACAGATGGATGGCAATCTGGAAATATACATTTTTGCTGTGTATATTGTCAGCAAAGGACTGATATTTAAATTTTATAAGGAACTTCTGAAAATTAACGAGTAACCGATAGAAAAGTGAACAAAATATATGGAGAGGCAGTGCCCAAAATAAGAACACCAAAAGACTCATAAGCTTTTTTTTTTTGCTTTTTAGGGCCGTACTTGCGGCAAATGGAAGTCCCCAGGAGGCCAGGGGTCAACTCATAGCTGCAGCTGGAAGCCTACACCACAGCCACAGCAACATAGGATTGGAGCCGCATCTGCGACCTACAACATAGCTCATGGCAACACCAGAGCAAGGGACAGCTCATGGCAACCCACAGAGTGAGGGACACCCACTGAGTCACAATGGGAACTCCCAAGCATAAGGTATTTCCAAATGCGTTAGTAATCAAATAACGCAAATTCAAACAATAGTAATATGCTACTTTATTCCCCTTAGATTTATAGAAAATTAAAAAATTATATGATATTAATTGTCAATAAGAATGTAGGGAAACATGATCAGCTCATGGCAGTATAAATTCAAGCCATTTTGGATAATATTTTGGAGTTATTTAATCACAGGTATACAAAAACATATATAATACAAAACCCATATCCCCAAAGAAGAAGAAGAACAAACAAACAAAAAAAAACCCAAATACCTCAACACATACAAGAATGGTTATGGTAGGGAGTTCCTGTCACAGCGCAGTGGTTAAAGAATCCGACTAGGAACCATGAGGTTGCAGGGTCGATCCCTGGCCTTGCTCAGTGGGTTAAGAATCCGGCCATGAGCTGTGGTGTAGCTTGCAGATGCAGCTAGGATCTGGCGTTGCTGTGGCTGTGGCTGTGGCTGGCAGCTACAGCTCCGATTAGACCCCTAGCCTGGGAACCTCCATATGCCACGAGTGCAGCCCTAGAAAAAGGCAAAAAGACAGAAAAAAAAAAAAAAGGAATGGTTATGGTAGTATCATATATAAAGGGAATACCTAGAAACACAAAAGTCACTCAACTTGATATTTAACTGAATTGGAGTTCAGAAGAGTGACAGAAGAATTTCTTGCCCTATACAGTAAATCTCAGAACGAGAACAACAGTTTATTTATCTTTGTATCCCTGTGCACATGGCTTGATAGTAGATATTCCATGGCTATGTTTACATTGACTAGTAGTGAAATAGAAGTTCTTAAGGAGTGGCAGAGAGTCCATGGACTATTTGAGATAAATCTTGTTACATTACATCCATTGTCCTAGGTTATAGTCACGATTTATGATTAGCAAGTGGGGACTAGAAATCAAAGCCACATGTCATGGTCCAGTATTCTCTACTACATTATTTTTTCTCTTTGGCTGTCCAGTGTGACATTCCACGAAAAAAAATAGGGCACATTTTAACTTTTTTCTAAAGAAAATTCTTTGAAGAGTCGTAGTTAGTCTTGCTCATTCTATCTTAAAAAGCATTTGACTAATAATGTTAGAGAACCATTTTTCTAAGCTATAAACAAGAAATTAAGATCAGATTTTATTTTATTTTATTTTTGCTTTATTTAGGGCTGCACCTGTGGCATTTGGAGGTTCTCAGGCTAGGGATTGAATCGGGGCTACAGCTGCCAACATGCACTACAGCTCACCTCAATGCCAGATCCTTAACCCACTGAGAGGCCGGGGATTGAACCCGCAACCTTAAACAAACCTAGTCAAATTCATTTCTGCTTCACTAGGAGGGGAACTCCTAAGATCAGAATTTTCTTTTTTCAAACTTTTTTTTTTTGTTTTTTTAGTAGCTGCACCTGTAGGAGTTCCCTTCGGTGGAAACGAATCCAACTAGGAACCCTGAGGTTGCCGGTCTGATCCCTGGCCTCATTCAGTGGGTTAAGGATCCAGGGTTGCCGTGAGCTGTGGTGTAGGTTGCAGACACAGCTCGGATCCTGCATTGCTGTGGCTGTGGTGTAGGCCGGCAGCTGTAGCTCCGATTAGACCCCTAGCCTGGGAACCTCCACATGCCACGGGTGCAGCCTTAAAACGACAAAAGACCAAAAAAAAAAAAAAAAAAAAATGCTGCACCTGTGGAATCTGCAATTTCTCAGGCTAGGGGTTGAATAGCTGCTGGCCTACCCCACAGCCACAGCAACACTGGATCCAAGCCGCATCTGTGACTTACACTGCAGCTTGAGGCAATGCTGGATCCTTAACCCACTGAGCAAAGCTAGGGATTTGAACCCACATCCTCACAGAGATGTGCGCTTAACCTGCCGAGCCACAACAGGAACTCCCAGTTATTCAAGTGTTACCTGCCCAATTTTCTCCATGTCCATTTATCATTATTTACTTTATGTTTTTCTTTAAATCAGTTTTGCTTAAAAAAAAACACTGTCCTAAGTAAAAACATTCATGAATAAGATTTGAAGACATTTACAATGTATAATTGACAATCAGAAAATAAAACTATGTGCTATATGCAATTATTTTTATATGCTGTGCACTTTATGAGTTTGGACTAGATGATCTCTGAAGTTCTTCCCAAACTAATATTCTGAAATTTTGGGTTAGTTCCTGTACATCTGCAATTCAGCTGTTCACTAAAGAACATGAGATCAGTGCCACAAGGCACTTAACCGAAATCTTGTAACCATAAAGAAGCATTAAGATCCAAGCCATGATATTCTGCTTCTTAAAAACTCAAAATAGACACATTGAAATTGATAAATTCAGTACTACTGTTAGATAGGAATTTATAAAACATTTACAGGGTATAGAAGTGAATGATGTGCTATAAGGTAGGAAGGGAGTAAATTATTTTAACATAGGTTGGAGAATAGAGAGAAGGAAGAATTAAAGAAAATAAATCCATCCTGTGTTACTTAGGAACAATTTTAATCTCTTGAGACTTTCTGAAAGTTCAAATTAGGTGAGGAAAAGTTGCAAAGAGGAGGGTAATGAGTCATAGGATATAGTCTGGGCAATGTTTCAGAAACATAATGCTAAAGCAGAGAAGTGGTAACCCTAAATAAAGTATGCAAGGTAGGCAGGAAAAGAGAATTCAATACTCTCAGATTTTAGCCAAACAAAATCCAAAACATCATGGTAAATAATCTTTAGGCAGAAGATCAAAAGAAAAAAAAATTGGGAGTTCCTGTTGTGGCTCATCGGTTAAGGAACCTGACTAGGATCCACGAGGATGCAGGTTCAATCCCTGGCCTTGTTCAGTGGGTTAAGGATCTGGCATTGCCGTGAGCTGTGGTGTAGGTTGTGGATGCGGCTCGGATCCTGCGTTGCTGTGGCTATGGTGTAGGCCAGCAACTGCAGCTCTGATTCGACCCCTAGCCTGGGGAACCTCCATGTGCCAGTGGGTGCAGCTCTGAAAAGAAAAAAAAAGACAAAAAAAAAATTACCCACTAGAAATTACATTTCTGTGTAATGTTGATATGGTTCCAATTCTTAATCTCAGCTTACTATGAAGAACAAGGGTGAAAGTATTATTTCAACTGTAATATTTTTGGTAGTGGAAACTATCTAGACAAGATATTGAAAACTAGAAACCTGAGTTTTTATTCAAAACATAACTTTTATTAAATTTTTCAATATATATTTCATTCAGCTCAATATTTTTAGCAAGAAAAAAGATTACCTGGGTCATACTTGTTTGCCTATTTAAAACTCAAAACAGGAGTTCCCTTGGGGTGCAGGCTGTTAAGGATCCAGTATTGTCACTGCAGCAGCTTGGTCATTGCTGCTGTGTGGTTCGATCTCCTGGTCCAGCAACTTCCACATGCCACAGGTATGGCCAAAAAAAAAAAAAAAAAAAGGAAAAAAGAAAAGAAAGAAAGAAGAAAAAGAGAGAAAGAAGAAAGAAAAGAACAAAGAACTTAAACATTTATAACAAAAATCCCTTCTCTTGGCCATGCCCACAGGATTCAGAAGTTCCAGGGGCAGGGATCAAACCCATGCCATAGCAGCAACCACAGCTGCAGCAGTGACACCAGATCTTTAAACCACTGAGCCAGCAGGAAACTCCAACAAAAATTCCTTTTATGTATCAAAATAATCATCTCTTTTAAAGTACAGTATGGAGTTCCTGTCGTGGTGCAGCGCTTAACGAATCCAACTAGGAACCATGAGATTGCAGGTTCGATCCCTGGCCTTGCTCAGTGGGTTAAAGATTCAGTGTTGCCGTGAGCTGAGGTATGGGTTGCAGATGCGTCTCGGCTCTGGCATTGCTGTGGCTGTGGCATAGGCCAGCGGCTGTAGCTCTGATTCAACCTCCAGCCTGTGAACCTCCATATGCCATGGGTGCAGCCCTAAAAAAAAGCAAAACATTTTTAAAAATAAAGTACTGGAATAAGATTAGTAGATAATACAATATTTCTATTTAGCAACATGAGAAAATTGTTTCTTTTTACAATGAAGAAATTATTTTTCACAAATGTGATTTTTGGGTTCAGGTAGTTACCAGTTTTAATACCAAGGTTACTAAGGAAACTGAATAAGGAATTTGTGGTGATGCTTTAATATGGGAAATCTTTATAAGGAAAAATTATTTTTCAAATCACGTCATGAAGCAGCCTCCAAGCACCTGACTGGCTACTAAAATTTCTAGTGTGGCTCTTTTTTTTTTTTGGCCACACCCATGATATGCAGAAGTTCCTGGGCCAGAGATCAAACCTGAGCCACATCAGTGATGCCAAATCCTTAATCTCTAGGCCACCAGAGAAGTCCCTAAAATTTTTAGTTTAAACTTACAAATTGAGTACACAACTTCATATAAACATGCAAATTACATGTGACAACTTTGTGAATTTATATTTTACACTGTAAATGTACATACTTCTTAGGCTCTTGTAGCACAGTGGGTTAAGGATTTGGCGTTGACACTTCAGTGGCTTGGGCTACTGCTGTGATGTAGGTTTGATCCCTGGCCCAGGGAACTTCAACATGCCACAGGCACAGCCAAAAAAAAGGTACACATTTCTTTCTCTTAGATTTGAATGTTGCCATAAGATATTAATTTATGGAAAGCTAAACCAATATAAGGTATATTTGTCAATCTATAAACTCAATGCCACACATAAACATTCTTGTAGGGACCCTGTATTGAAAGCTACAGAGTTCCTGTAATGGCTCAGCAGTAATGAACCCGACTAGAATCCATAAGGACACGGGTTTGATCCCTGGCCCTGATCAATGGGTTAAGGAGCTGATATTGCAGTGAGCTGCAGTGCAGATCGCCAGTGCAGTTCAGATCTGGCATTACTGTGGCTAGGCCTGCAGCTGCAGATCTGACTCAGCGCCTAGCCTGGGAACTTCCATATGCCATGGCTGCAGCCCTAAAAAGACCAAAAAAAAAAAAAAAAACCTCTGAAAGTTACAAAGGGATATATATGTGTGTATATTCAAAAGTTCATTTTTAACTTAAAAAGATGAGATTGTGTTAATTGTAGGGTAAACCTGACTAACCAAATTTGCTTCTCCATTGAGATTTCCAGTTGATCTTAACTATTTATTTTCAGTTAAATAAACAGTATTGATTTTTTAAAGTCAATCTGCTTCCCAAGAGGATTGTGACTATTTGATTTTTTTTTTCTTTTTCTTTTAGGGCTACACCCACAGCATATGGAAGTTCCCAGGCTAGGGGTAAAATTGAAGCTGCATCTGCTTGGTCCATGGCACAGCCACAGCAACATGGGATCTGAACCACCTCTGTGACCCACACCACAGCTCACAGCAATGCCAGAACCTTAACCCTCTGAGTGAGGCCACGCACCAAACCCAGGTCCTCATGGATACTAGTCAGAGCCACGATGGGAACTTCCTGGATATTTGATTTTTATTAGCTTTTTGAAATTTATGCCATTTATAGTGCTTTTAAGTCATCAAAATTCCATTGAAAATTAATCACAGAAGTTTGGGTAATATATTAACCTGATTGCAAAAGGCACTAAGACTGATAAAACAAGTAATATTTAACTGTATAGTGCCAGGAATCAAGTAAAACTTTAAAATTAGGAATAAAAAAAGGAACAGTGTTAGTTTATTGAAAATAAAAACTTATATATGCTATAACTGCCAATAATTCAGTAATCACCTAACCTCTACAGACGCTGTGAAACTGAGAAACTGGTTAATACCTGATGATACACATTCAGAGGAATTTAAGAAAGGTGATTTAAAATGGTAAAACTAGCAAATTTGCAAACAGGAAAAGAGGTTTCTGAGTAGCTCATAGTTACTTTCAAACAATTCACTGCAAGGTGAAGATAAAAAAATTAAAAATGACCATTGCTGCTATTCACTGCTGTTAGGAATTTTCTCATGGTACTAATAAACATCACTATCAGTTTTGCATTCTCAAGTCACAAAAGAGTACAGTGACAATGTCTGTCTTTGAGAAAATCCAGATGCAGTTAGAAAAAAAATTTTAGGTAGATATTTCCAAAGTTCACTAAGCTAAAAATAGAGACTTGCTACTTTGGCAGTTTATGGTCAGTCATAGGCTTATTTGAAAGCTGAGTGAAACCAAAAAGTTTTTATTGGACAAACTATGAGATGTGGCCTCAAGCTACAGATTTATCAAAAAGCTCTAAATTATATGGTTCTAAAACTTGGATTTAATATCTCTTAAGTAGTTTTATCCAAAGTTTAATTTAATTACTTACACCTGATCAAATGTAATGCTGTAAACACACACACACACACACAAAGCCTTAAGGCTTGTTTTCTGAAAATCAAATTCATAAAGCCAGATGTTACCTCAAAAGAAAAGCAAAAAACAAAAAACAGGAGTTCCTTGGTAGCCTAGCGGTTAAGGATCTGGTATTGTTACTGCTGTGCTATGGGCTTGATCCCTGGCCCAGGAACTTCACATGCCACTAGCATACCCCCTATACACACAGAATTACCAAGTTTAAGTAGTCATGAAAAACACCCCAAGGACAAAGCTCAGATTCTTATGTAACACGGTGTAATGGAAACATCACTAGACTGGAAGCCAAATAATTTGGATTCCACTCTTGTCTGCTACAACTGGTTTTGGACCTTGGCCTAATAATAGCCTAAGTTTCTATTTCTATAAGAAACTTAGAAGACTAGAGAGCTTAGACCAGATGGTTCCTAAGGTTTCATCCAATTTAATTATAATCTTAAGTTTTCTAAGAAACTTTTTTTTTTGCTTTTTAGTGCCACACCCACGGCATATGGAGGTTCCCAGGTTAGGGGTTGAATCAGAGCTACAGCCTACGCTACAGCCACAGCAACGCAGGATCTGAGCTGCATCTGTGACCTACACCACAGCTCACAGCAACGCCAGATTCTCAACCCAGAGCAAGGCCAGGGATCAAACCCACAACCTCATGTTTACTAGTTGGGATTTGTTTCTGCTGCACCACAATGGGAACTCCCTTCTAAGAAATATTTGTATCAGACAGCCCTACCTGGAATGTTTCAGTCAGATGGAATGGTAGTTTCTCGGAAAATAGGTATGCATGTATGACAAAATAGTAGAGATAAAAATGATCGGTTTTAAAAAACTTCTTGCTGCCATCATTCTAAAAATTGACTAAATTCCTGTGAGCCTTGAGGTAGGAAAATCATGAATCATAAACTGATCTTTACAACTACATCAGTATTCCTGAATGACAATATAGAGGGCAGCAGTGTTCATATTTGAGGCCAATGATGTACATTCTTTTTGATACTGCTATGTCTTTCTTTTTTTTTGTCTTTTTGCCTTTTTCTAGGGCCGCACCCGTGGCATATGGAGGTTCCCAGGCTAGGGGTCTAACAGGAGCTGCAGCTGCCGGCCTTCGCCACAGCCACAGCAACGCGGGATCCGAGCTGCGTCTGCAACCTACACCACAGCTCACGGCAACGCCGGATCCCCAACCCACTGAGCAAGGCCGGGGATCGAACCCGCAATCTCATGGTTCCTAGTCGGATTCGTTAACCACTGAGCCACGATGGGAACTCCTCTTTCTTTCTTTTTTTAAGGGCCGCACCCAGGACATGCAGAGGTTCCCAGGCTAGGGGTCTAGTCGGAGCTACAGCTGCTGCCCTAGGCTAGTCAGAGCCACACCAGATCTGAGTCCCGTCTGCAACCTACACCACAGCTCACAGCAACATCAGCTCCTTAATCCACTGCGCGAGGGAGGGATCAAACCCGCAACCTCATGGTTCCTAGCTGGATTCGTTTCTGCTGTGTCATGACGGGAACTCCTTGATACTGCTATTTAAGAAGCTGTTACTCAGTAACTGTGGTGGCTGGGTTTCTCCCTCACTTCCCCCAATTCACGTTGAAGTCCTGGGCCCCACTACCTAAAAACTGACCTTATTTGGAGTTCATGCTTTTACACAGCTGGTGAGTATCCGGCTTTGTCCCTCTGGTAGTATGTGTTCAATTCCCAGCCCAGTGGGTTAAGGATCCATTGCTATTGCAGCTACGGCTCAGATTTGACGCCTTGCCCAGGAAACTTCCATAAATCTGTATGATGCAGGTGTGGCTAAAAAAAGGAAAAAGATCTTATTTGGGGATACGGTCTTTATCAAGTTAAAGTGATGTCATCAAGGTAAGCCCTAATCCAATGACTGGTTCTTCGTAAAGGGAAGAAACTTGGAGACAGACTTACATATTGAGAGAAGACCATGTGAGCATGAAGATGGTCAAATACAAGTCAAGGAGAATGGCTGGGAACTGATCCTCCCTCACAGCTCTCAGAAGAACATTTCAATTTTGCACTTTTTTTTTTTTTTTGCTTTTTAGGGTCATACCTGAGGCATATAGAAGTTTCCGGGTTAGGGTTTGAATTGGAGCTACAGCTGCCAGCCACAGCAACCCTGGATCTGAGCCATATCTATGACCTACACCACAGCTCACGGCAACGTCGAATCCTTAACCCACTGAGCAAGGCCAGGGATTGAACCTGCACCCTCATGGATATAAGTTGGATTCATTTCCACTACACCATAACGGGAACTCCCTCAATTTTGAACTTTGAGCCTCTGAAACTATGAGGCAAGAATTTTCTATTGTTTAAGCCACTCAGTTTGTGATAATTTGTTATAGCAGCCACAGGAGACTAATACAGACTGATTTACTATTGTCAAAAGTAATTTATACCTTATCATAAAAGCAACCCCTATCTCCCAGATCTTCTACTTCAATACTTTTGGGTTTTCTCAGAAAATAAATGACTTTAGGGAATTCCCATTGTGGCTCAGCAGTTAACGAATCCGACTAAGACCCATGAGGATGAGGGTTCGATACCTGGCCTCGCCCAGTGGGTTGGAGATCTGGCATTGCCCCGAGCTGCGGTGTAGGTCGCAGATGTAGCTCGGATCCCATATAGCTGTGGCTGTGCCGATGTAGGCCAGCAGCTGTAGCTCCGATTTGCTCCCTAGCCTGGGAACTTCCATATGCCATGGCTGTGGCATTAAAAAGCAAAAAAAAAAAAAAAAAAAGAAATGACTTCATATCAGAAATTTGGGGATGGGAGTTCCTGTCGTGGCTCAGCAGAAACGAATCCGACTAGGAACCATGAGGTTGCAGGTTCGATCCACAGCCTCACTCAGTGGATTAAGGACCCGGCGTTGCCGTGAGCTGTGGAGTAGGTTGCAGACGCGGCTTGGATCCCGCGTTGCTGTGGCTGTGGCTGGCGTAGGCCGGTAGCTGTAGCTCTGATTAGACCCCTAGCCTGAGAACTCCCACAGGGTGCAGCCCTAAAATGACAAAAGGCAAAAAAAAAAAAGAAGAAGTTTGAGGATGACTTTGCAGTTGCTTAACTGAAAATGAAATGTGAACAGATCATAATCTGTTTCATTTATAAGTGAGTTATGAAATGTTACCGTAATGTCTAATCCCTTCCCAGTTCCTCCCTACCCTCATCTAAAATTATTTCACACACAGATAAGGGTTAAAATAAAGGGGAAATAAAAAAGAGTGACAAGAAAACCAAATCTTTCCTCCTAGTGTCACTAAAAAAATTAAAGAGATGGAGAGTACATTGATTGTCTTGGGGATGATAACTGATGGAGAATGCCAAAGGAGGTTCTGGGTCTTATTAATGGGAGTGTCAGTGGACTTAACTGTGTACTATGTTGCATTTTAGTTCTGGTAGTGCAATACTTCATACATGAAAAATTAAGCTTGCTTTGAGTTTAAAGAAGAAAAAGTTTATAGCACCTATGTTTATGGAAGGAAAACTGTAGTCTAGTTTCTTCAGTACATCTGTTTCTTATCAATTTATGAAATCAGAGCACATGCAAGAAACAATATAGTCACCTAAAGTGGTAAAAACTACAATGCATCAAAAATACATTTAGGATAAATTACATATTGAAAAAGGTAGCAATGCCAAGAAAATTGGAGAATTAAAAAAAAAACCTGTTAAAGACAATTCTAAGTTGTTTCAAACATCCATTTTAACATCTTCAAAAAAGCCAGATTTATTATATTACATCAACATTACAGAAGTTAAAGAGAACAATCAAGATGTCTCATGGACTGGAAGGTGACTTATTAATTCCCTTTCATTTCCAAACCTCATTAAGCAGTCACTACATTTATGAGGTAAATCAGCCGAATGCTTGAAATCTAGATGAATTTTAAGATCTTCAATCTGTCCTGTTGAATATTCACAGTACTGACATAAATAAATGCCTTCTGATAAATGTGAATTTAAATGCTTGCAATATTCTAGCATACTTGAAAAGCCTTTCCCACAGTCATCACAAACATGAGGAAAAATTTTAGTATGTTCAATAGCAACATGCCTGTTAACGTTTGTATGAAGTCTACTCCGAAAACCACATACTTGACATACAAAGAAGTTTTTACATTTATCAAAGGTAATTTTGCTTAAGAGGCTGTACTGTCCATGTTCTCCATTGTTATACTTATCACTTAACTCTATTAATTTACATGCGTGCTCATTTACCACATGGCTGTGCAAATCTTCTGGATCATTTGTTTCATGTTCACAGAACTGACACAAGTACTGTTCATCACAGCTGTGCTCCTGGAAATGCAAGTAGAGTTCACTGCTTGAGGAGAACTGTACATCACACTGCTCACACCAATAAAGATGATCACTAAAATGGGTGTCTGCAATGTGCTGGCTAAGGTTCTCAAAAATAACTGTCTTATAATCACAGTATTTACAAATGTAGGGATCCTCTTCATGCAGTTTGGCATGTTCAATCAGAAGCATGTTGGTAGAGAAACTTTCTTTGCATACTCGACACACATTTGAATCAGTACGCTTATGTTTCAAGATCATATGCTGCTTCAAATCAGAAAAATATTTGCTGTTGAATTCACAAAGTTCACATTTATAAAGGCCACTGCTATTAGCTCTCAGTAAAGGCCATTTCTGCTGGGCAGTCACATTCAAAGCTTGGCTCTTATCAAGAATTTTGCAAAGTTTAGCTGGTGGTTCTTCATCAGTTTGGTCTTGGAGACTCTCAGAGGAATTGTTTTCTGCCTCTATATCATAATCTTCAGAAATTGCATGTACTTCTGCAGCAATTGGAACATCTTCAGCAGTGTGAACTTCTATAGCACTCTCCTCTTGAGTCTGCTGGTTGACTGATTCAGGGGAGTCACACTCTTCATCACAAATTTCAATATCAGCAGATTTGTCTGAAAAACAAAAAAGGCTATTATTACTAAATAAGACCTGTTAAATAAGTAATTGGCAAAAATAAACTTATTGGTTATTTCTTCATGAATCTATACAAAATGTGCAAATGCTATTAATTAGTTTCCTTTACCTGTAGAAAAGGCAGTGTGGTCTAGAATTCTAAGTACAGGACTGGGAACCAGGTAGTTCTGATTTCTGTTTCTGGCCTTGATTCCATCTGTAAATTTTGGCAAGTCATTTGACGTTTCTGTATCAGAATCATCATCTGTAAAAAGGGATTTGGAAAAATATTTATATCAAAGCATTAAACATTATTATAAAAACAAAGCACCAAATGTTTTAAATTTAGAATTCCAACATATCTAAGGACTTAGATTTAGGTATGAAACGCCTTGTTATCTGTATACCACAGATAACAAAGAAAATCTGTCCAAATAAGAAACTACTTCTGCTTCCATGCTACATTTGGACTAGAATACACTTCTTAAAGTCACATGGGAATTTTATTTTTAAATTACTGAATTTGAATAAATCTTTGTTTCCTTAGTCCAGCCCCAAAATTTTAAAATTAGCATGGACAAACTGAAATGCAGTCTACAGAGAAAACTGGGCTTCAACATGATGTCTTTTTTAAAACAGATTTTATTTTTTAGAAGTTTCAGATTTATAGAAAAAACAACAGTACAAAGCATTCTCATATATTCTACACTCAGTTTCTCCTCTATTAATATTTCACATTAATATTTGTTATAATTAGGAGTTCCCCTTGTGGCTCAGTGGGCTAAGAACCCAACATAGTATCTGTGAGGATGTGTGTTCAAACCCTTGCCTTGCTCAGTGGGTTAAGGATCTGGTATTGCTGCAAGTTGCAGCAAAGGTTATAGATAAGGCTCGGATCTGTTGTTGCTGTCGCCCTAGCTGTAGCTCCAGTTCAACCCCTAGCCAGGGAACTTCATATGCCACAGGTATAACCGTAAAAAGAAAAATTAATTGTAACAATTAATGACCAATACTGGTAAGCTGTTCTTTTTTTTTTTTTTTTGTCTTTTTGCCTTTTCTAGGGCCGCACTTGTGGCATATGGAGGCTCCCAGGCTAGGGGTCTAATGGAGCCGTAGCTGCTGGCCTACACCACAGCCACAGCAACGCAGGATTCGAGCCGCGTCTGCGACCTACACCACAGCTCACGGCAATGCAGGATCCTTAACCCACTGAGCGATGCCAGGGATCGAACCCTCAACCTCATGGTTCTTAGATCTGTTAACCGCTGAGCCACGATGGGAATTCCCTAAGCTGTTCTTAACTAAAGTTCATACTTCAACTTGATTTCCTTAGTTTTTTAACTAATGTCCTTTTTCTGTTCCGGAATCCCATTCAGGATACATAGCATCTAGTTGTCATGTCTGTAGGCTACCAGTAGCTGTGGCAGTTTCTCTGACTTGCCTTGTTTTTCATGACTATGACAATTTTGAGGAGACTGGTCAAAATTAGAGTGTCCCATTAATGAAGTTTGTCTGCTGTTTTTTTTTTTCATGATTAGACTGGGATTATGGATTACTGGGAGGCAGACACAGAGCCAAACTGCCATTTTTATCACACCACGTCAAGAGAATATACTATTAACATGATTAGCTGACGTTGACCTTGAAAACATGGGTTGATGTGTTATTTGTCAGGTTTCCCCTCAGCAAAGTTTCTCTCTTACCTTCCATACTCTATGCTTTGGAATTAAGTCACTATGTGCAGACCATATTTCAGGAGTGGAAAGCTATGTTCCACTTCTTTGAGGGAGGAGTAGCTACATAAATAATTTGGAATTCTGTACAGGAGATTTGTCCCCCCTCCTTTTTTTTTTGCTTTTTAGGGCCACACTCATGGCATATGGAGGTTCCCAGCCTAGGGGTCGATTCAGAGCTACAGCTGCCAGCCTATGCCACAGCCACAGCAACGCTGGATCCGAGCCGCGTCTGTGACCTGCACCACAGCTCATGACAACGCTGGATCCTTAACCCACTGAGCAAGGCCAGAGATCTAACTGGCAACCTCATGGTTCCTAGTCAGATTCGTTTCCACTGAGCCACAACGAGAACTCCTCTTCTCCCTTATTTAATCATTTATTAATATCAGTATGGGCTCATGGATATTTTATACTTTGGGTTATAGTTCAATTTTTTCCCTCTCAAACTGTTTCAACTTTAGAGATTGGGAGACCTTTTAGTGGTTCCTTGTGTTCCTTCAGCCTACCTATATTGAGTGCATGAGTGTGTTTTCAGTACTTCCCTATTTTCTGGCACTACAAGGTGCTCCAGCTTCATCTAGTATATTTCCTGCTCCATTTCCCTAAGAAGTCCTAGTTCCTTTTACTAGAAAATAGTATTAGAAAACAACATCTGGGAACTTTATGTGCTCATTGGTACTAGAGTGTCATTTCTGTTTAGCCTTCTCAAATAAAGCAAAAAATATGTACATGTACACTACCACATATGCATAGACATACCCATACAGGTTTTTGTATGTCACCATGTGTTTACACTATTAGGCCAAACACGAGTTCATACTTTATTATCATTATTTTTTTTTTAGGGCTGCACCTGTGGCATATAGAAGTTCCCAAGGGCTAAAGGTTGATCAGAGCTGTAGCTTCCAGGTGACACCACAGCCACAGCAACGCTGGATCCGAGCTACATCTGTGACTTATACTATAGCTCATGCCAATGCCGGATCCTTGACCCACTGAGCAAGGCCAGGGATCAAACCCATGTTCTCACATATACTAGTCGGGTTCGTTACTGCTGAGTCACAAAGGGAACTCCCATGAGTTCATACTGATGTCTCTGACTCTGTTTTTAAAATCATTTATGTTTCTGTGCCTGTAAGAGGAGCTCAAGGGAACTGGGAGTTTTGATGGTTGCAGAGGAAGAAGAGAACAAATTCAAGTTATTATTCATTTAATGCTCTAGAAAACAGGAGTCAAAAGAAGATGCAAGACTGAAAATGACAACTCCTCACTCTCTGTCCTTTTCTTCCATTAGCTCTCCAGATTGAAAGGTATATTGAATGGAAGTTCCCAGGCTATGGGTTGAATCAGAGCTACAGCTGCCAGCCCGCGCCACAACCACAGCAAAGTGGGATCTGAGCCGCATCTAGACCTACACCACATCTCACGGCAACACCAGATCCTTAACCCACCCAGCAAGACCAGGGATCAAACCCATATCCTCACGGATCTTAGTCGAGGTCGTTAACTGATGAGCCATGAAAGGAACTCCTGTGTAACACTATTTTTAACCTTCATTATAAATGCACCAAATCCTGGGTCACTCCTGCTTTGGCACCAATTCCTAACCTATTAAAACTGATTTAGGAGAATGTGCTTTTGATTCACATGTCTGAAACGATGTTAAAAATTAAAATTCACTTTCTTACACAAAACTCTTTTTTTTTTTTTTTTTGGCTGCACCCAGGGCATGCAAAAGTTCCTAGGCCAGGGACCGAACCTGCGGCACAGCTGTAACTAGAGCCACAGCAGTGGCAATGTGGGATCCTTAGCCAACTGAACCACAAGGGAATTCTGCAGACTGAAATTTGTTTTGTTTTGTTTTTAAACACTTGCTTGCTTTGAAAGCATCACTTCCACCCACATTTTCATATAATAAACGAAAAATTACTAAAGCAATTAAAAAATATTTTGGAAAATTTAGATATACCTTTGTTGTCAAAATATTTCAAGTCTGGTTGTCTCATAGAACAAACACTATAACAATGATCAGAAAAAATTCCATTGAATCCATCTGCAATTCTACTTATTCCAGAGGAATCTGAACATAAAACAAAATTTAAAAAATTTCAAGCATACTGAACATACACATATACATCTAATGACAGTTGGATCTCTTTATTCAACATACATAAATTTTCATAGTATTTGTAATAAAGTATTAACATTTTCCTCAATTCTGATGGCTCTTATAATTTAGCTCTGGTATTGACTTTGAGCTTTGAAAGAATGATAAATTATACAACTTAAAATATAATACTTTGAAGCACACAAAGATACATTTGCCTTAGTCAGAACCCCACAAAATATAAATGTGATAAATGCGTTAATTGCAAAAAATAGTGAATTAACTACCAAGATCTGCCATGTAGTTCAGGGAAAGCATAATACATAGGAGAAGGTCTGAAGACCAGTTAGGGCTTCCAAATATAGTCATTTCAAGTCTTGCCTGGGAAAGGCCAGTAAGCAGTAAATCAGGTTTAATCTCCTCAGATATGAAAAAAGTGTAGGTTGGTTCGGTTAACAGGTATGCCTGAGACTGCTCTAGGTATATGCACTTGAGTTGCATATACATATAGTTACAGATGGCCAGACTTATTTCCCAGGACAGCAGAGCCAACCTCAAAGAAAAGATCTGAAATCACACAATCATATCACAGTTCGTATTTCTGAAGATAATGTAAGAGAGAAGTTTTTTCCCAATGATGCAGAATACCTTCCAAAAGGGCTATTGTTGTGCCTTAAGTACAAGCTTAGGAATCACACAGGCGAATCTCAATTATGCCGCATAACCACATAACCTCGGATATCTAATTTTAAATATCTATAAACCATATAGTTGTGAAGATTAAATGATGTCTGCCTAGCACATGGCACACACTGGGAAACATGCATTCAGAGAATTTATTTGAAGTTTTACCTAAAAGTTGACCCAGATATTTAACTCTTATCAGATCATTTATGAGAAAATGGATAGGAACACAACTGTACAGGAATTAATACATGGCCTAACTTTTAAATAATGTAATCATACACTGACCTGAATAACGAGAAGGGTGTAAAGTCTTCCTTTTTCTTTTTTTAGGATACTCATTCATATCGTTTTAATCTAAAAATGGAGAAATTTAACAAACATATCACAAATAATAATTCTTAATACCATAACATTTTTTTCTAACCCAAGAATTTACTGCCAATAGGAAATACGTGTGCCATGTGAAAATCTACTTCATAAGAGAAATGTTAAACAACCCTTCTGGGAGTTCCTTTTGTGGCTCAGAGGAAAACAAACTTAACCAGAATCCATGAAGATGTAGTTTGACCCCTGGCCTCACTCAGTGCATTAAGGATCTGTCATTGTTGCTGCAGTGTAGGTCACAGACGTTACTTGTATCTGGTGGTGTTGTGGCTGTAGCATAGGCCTGCAGCTGCAGCTCTGATTTTACCCCTAGCCTGGGAACTTCCATATGCTGCAAGTGTGGCCCTAAAAAAAAGAAAAAAAATTCTTCTGCTTATATTTTGGATTTATTTTTCTGATTAAGTTTAAAAAACCAAAGTTCTGGTTTTTTTTGTACCGAGGTTGAGGACTCATTTTCAAATGTTGCTGTACCTGTGAGAACTGGATAATCACATAAGCCTTATGCTTAAATTTTTTTTTTATAGAAGACAAACTGTGCCTATGGCACCAAATTAAGTTTTTACAGGTAGTACATTTCTTGCAATTGGGAATACTTTGATATGGTTTTGAAGCTACAGGTAGATATATTCCTTAAAAAAAAAAAAACACTGTCACAAATCTGTATTGATCCCCTTGCTTCAGGAAAAAAAAACTCATCATATAGAAGTTCAGAATATAATTTTCAAGAAAAAAATCCTTTTCTTACTTATGAGGCCACATTCAACATTCCACTCAGAACAAAAGAGATATGGCAATCATTGAATTTAGATCACATTCCCATGGACTGCTATAAAATGGATTAGTTAGTTTGACTATATCCCACTTACTTGGTATAATTCTTAATACTGGAGTGATGAAAAATGAGTTACAGGGAGGTTTTCACAGATGGTAAAAAAAATGCCTATAGAAAAAAACATGACAGAAGTCATTTAAGCAAAAATGTAGTTCACTTCTGAGATTCAAGAATACAATGGTACCAGATCTTAGTCGACTAGAAAGTTGTACAATATTCTTTTGAACATACTGCATTAAATACTGAAACATATATATTGATAAATATGTAACTATATGTAAACATGCATCACATTTCTTTGAAATGAATTTATCTTCTAAAGCTCTAGCTGAATCTTAACACCAAAATAGGAATATAAATCTTATTAATTTATTCAGCCAAAATGAAAGTTAACATAATGAAAGCAAACACAAAATTATAGACTTTAGGAGTTCCTGCGTGGCTCAGCCATTAATGAACCGGACTGGTATCCAAGAGGACACAGGTTCGATCCCTGGCCTTGCTCAGGGGGTTAAGGATCCTGGCATTGCCATGAGCTGTGGTATTGGTCGCAGATGCGGCTTAGAGGCTTGGATACCACCTTCTTGTGGCTGTGGCATAGGCCAGCAGCTACAGCTCCAATTCGACCCTAGCCTGGGGTCCAAAAGACAAAAGACAAAAGAACCCAAAAAAACAAAACAAAAACAAAAACAAAACCCAAAAAGCCAAAAACAAATTATAGACTTTAAACAGTTTAAATCCTTATTAGATTATTTAACAGAATAACAATCATATATTGAGCGCAATTAGGTACCATGCTGTGTACAAACTTTATTTACTCCTATAATTTGCAAAATCCACAACTTTCTCTCAAAATTGCTATTATTTACCCTTTGTTACCCAATGCGGAAACTGAGGAGTAAATTTAAATCAGGGCCATACTTAATAAGGGACAGAATTGGGATTTGAACAAAGATCTAATGAACTTGAAGTCCATGCTTTCAATACCTTTATTTTTTTAGTTGTGGAAATAAATAGGGAGATAAAATGATCAAGTAATAGGTTAGTGTCAGAGTCAGGACTGCTACCTCCATTTCAGATTAGCACTATTCCCACAGCAGCAATGGGAAGTAAAGAATGTCAGAAAAAGAAATGCATTGTGAAGTTTTCTCTACCAGCTTTGTAAGCTGCTTTTCTTATCACTAAGGTGAAATACGTACACAGCAGGTACAACATGGCATCATTACTAAGACCAAGACCATCTCACTTCTAGAGGAAAGGAACCTGAGGTGCACATACTATTTTTGCTGCTTCACTAAATTCTAGGTACATCAGCATTACAAGTGATGTGCTCATACACTTAGAATGCTGTTGAGTTTATAGTGCATTTTCCTTATTTTATCTCTCTCTCTTTTTTTTTTTAGGGCTGCACCCATGGCATATGGCATAGTTCTCAGGCTAGGGGTTGAATCAGAGCTGCAACTGCCAGCTTATGCCACAGCCAGAGGCACATCAGATCCGGGCCATGTCTGTGACCTACACCGCAGCTCACGGTGAATCCGTGAACCCGAATCTTTAACCCACTGAGCGGGGCCAGGAATTGAACCTGCATCTTCATGGATACTAGTCGAGTTCGTTAATGCTGAGCCATAATAGGAACGTGTCCTTGTGTGATCTTCACAACAATCCTCTGAGGTACACAGAAGGGCTAATGGCAAACCTATCCCAATTTCCAAGGAAAAAAACTCAGTGAAAGTTAAGTCAACTACATAGCAGAACCAGCAATGAAAAAATATGTCTTCTGACTCCTGAGTACTCAGATGTACTAAGTACGTCTTCTTTTCTAATAACTGGTCCCAGCAAGTTACATCCCACTTCCAGTTCTTACACAGCCACCATTTGCGGGGAGGGGAATGGAATCACCCAAATAAACTGACATCCATATTTACAGAAATGGGATCAATTTATATATAATGCCTCACTTAACAACACACATTTCTTTTCTTTTGGTCTTTTTGCCTTTTCTAGGGCTGTACCTGTGGCAAGCTAGGGGTCTAATGGAGCCGTAGCCACTGGCCTATGCCACAGCCACAGCAACGCGGGATCCGAGCCGCATCTGCAAACTACACCACAGCTCATAGCAACGCAGGATCCTTAACTCACTGAGCAAGGCCAGGGATTGAACCCGCAACCTCATGGTTCCTAGTCGGATTCGTTAACCACTCAGCCACAACGGGAACTCCAAACAGCATTTCTTGAGCCCACCCTCATTAACTGCATTAAAAAAAAAAAACAAAAACAAAAAATAAAGCTGTTTTCAAATTTATGTAATAAAATGAAATCTCAAGATTTATTCCTAATACCTCTTTTGTACACTTTCAGAATTTAAAAAGCTTTACACTTCATGTTCTAAATATTCTACAAGCTTCAGAGAGAACACTGGAAACTGTCAGCCAAGCACGTCAAACTCTTCAAATTCTTTCAAAAAATCAAGAAAAGGAAACCAAGCAAGCCACTGAAATTAATGTTGCAAGCTGGTCTGGATTCAGACTGTCAGGTAAAAGAAACAGGAACACCTTGATCACGAAATGTTTGACTCCTACTTAGGGCTGACCTCCTTTAAGCAAGATAGTAAAATGCCAACTCAAACCCAAAAATCCTTCATCTCAGCAAACTTTTCACTCAAGCCAGAAAACTTTTCACTCAAGCCCTACCTTACTCGCTTAAAAACAACAGGTGTAATATGTGTCACTGCAGTAAAATTAGAAAAAATGAAATTAATCAAATCACTTAGAATCTGTTCATCCAGAAAAGCCACTGTTAACACTTTGGTGTGTAGATGTCTAAACATTTTTTCATGCTAAGGCATTCACACATATTTTACATTTACAGAAGGAGACCATGCCATCCAAAACATTCACTTTTTAAAAAAGTAACTTACAAAACACTTGTCAGCGTCTTTCCATCTGTCATTTTTTTCAACAATAAGAACGTCTGCATACAAAACACACCACAGATAATAGGCAGTCAACACTTAAATAGTTCAACCTTTCTGAAGCCTTTCATGCAATGTAAATATTCTCTTCCTAATTGGTATAAACATAAAACAAGCATTTACAATAAAAAAAAACCTACAGATTTACACAAAAAGTTTTAAAAGCACGTTCTTTTCTATCCTCGTTTTGAAACAAGTATATATTTTCCAGATTTTTAAAATAAATGAAAACACAACAAATGCAGCAAGAAAACGAACTAGAAGCCATTAGACGTCCAACTTTGTGTCAGTCCTTGCTAAAAAATAACTTGCTTCAAATAACTCTAGGTTGTACTGAAAAACAAAACCAAAAGGGATTATAGGCACAATAACAAGTGGCTTAGACTACTGGCTGGAGACTTAGAGCCGGGACCGTCGCCTGAGGGTTGCGGCTCTCCGTGCGTGCATGGGATGCACAGCCGGAGGGTCGAGATGCCGCCCAGAAGGGCCTGAGGGCCAGCGTGGCACACATCGGCGTTCGGGGCCAAACACACGGAGGGACCGCGCAGGAACCACAGGGACGCACCCGCCCGACTGCGGCCCGGCGACTAGCTGAGCCTTCCAATCCCGGACCCCAAAGTCAGCGATCAGAAAAAAGCCGCGGGGAGCAGAAGCTACCACAGCCGAGGCACTCTTCGCAGGGGGTGGAAAGACCTTTGGGATGGGGGAGGGGAGCGCCATCCCGCCAGAAAACGAAGGCATGATTTCAGTTTAAAAGACGCCATCCGGTCTTCCCAGCCCTCTCCCGCAGGAAGCTGCGCCCGACCGGCCCGCTCCGCCCTCACACTCACCAGTGCCCAAGGCCCGCCTAGCTAACCCAGGCGCAGCTCCGAGGCACCGCGGCCCAGGCGCCCGAGGGCGGGCGGAGAGGCCGCGCGGCCCTGCCCGCGGGCGGCGCCGCTCCAGCCCTCGCGCTCCCGGGCGCTCAGCCGGGCTGGCCCCACTCCCTCCCCGCGCACCCTACGCCCAGCCCGCCAGGCCCGAGGCCCAGCACAGAGGCCGCTCTCACCGCCTCGCTCCGCGCCTGCGCCGCACACCTCCGGGGCCCGCAGTGAGGGCGGGGAGGTGACTAGGTGAGAGTGGGGGCAGGGGATCGGGCGGCGTGGCTGCGGCGCACTACCGGCCTGGGAGGGACCACCGGCCTCCAGCCCCAGGGGTGGCCCGGCGGCCCGCGCCCCCTGCAGGCGCCTCGGCGCCGCGGCACGTCCCTTTTGGGAGAGGGACCGCCCCTGCCGAAACAGGCGAGTGATTCCACCCTCTAGAATTGCTACCAGCCGGGTTGCTGAAGGAACTTACCCCAGCTTGCCTCCCTCCCGCCCGTGAGAAGTGGGAGAATCGAAGCGCGCCAGCGCCAGCTGCACTTTTCCCACCCTGCTCCTCTAGGGACGAGCAAACATAGTCTTGCTCCGGTTTAGGCAATGCGTGCGGCATTTCATACCCCAAAGAGGGGCCGTCGCCTGTTGGGGACGAAAAGGGCAGCTGTCCACGGAGCCAGAGGGTGAAACTCTCAAAAGATAGCGAGTCATTGTTAGGCTTAAGCGGGATTCCCTGACAAAAAATCCTTGTGGAATGAATGTGAAATTATAGCGAACTGGATTAAACTCCTTTTCCTACCTTCGGTTTCTAGGCGCAGATGTAGAGAGGATTAATTAAGCATAAATCAATTTATAAACGGGTGTGGTCACATGTTTAATCTTTTTGACAACGAATTGAGGTTGTTAGTCACAATTGGCAATTGGCAAAGTGAGTTTGTGAGGGGTAAGAGACTAGGTTTTATTCACTTTTGTAGCCTCTGTACCGGTTCAAATAATTGTTAGGTGAATTATGAAGCCCATATGGATTATCGTGTGCCCAAGGTCACACTAATAGGGCTGCAATCTGTGTCTGTTTATCCACTCGTCCACTGTGCTTTTTCTGATTACCACATACTAACTAACCAGCCACCGTATAGTAATAATCACAGACCTCACTGACCCTTTCAACTATCCCCCAGGAGATTAAAGCCATAGTTGAAAGAGACACCAGTTTGGGAGACTTGATTTTTACTCTCATAACTTTCATGTGTGTGCTCAGCCCAAATAAACGAATAATTACTAATGCTGGCATGGCCTGAATAAAGGACGAAGAGATTTAGAGCCATCTTTTAAACATAGTATAGTTTATATCTGGCACGGAATGGACACAAGTTTGTGGAATTTGTAAAGAACCTTGTGTATCCTTCCCTCCTTTCCGGTAGTCAGTCAGGCTGTTTCTTATTCTGTTGAGGTGGATACCACAAGGGGGCGTTAGGGAACCATTTTAAGGCTTACCTTTGCCAGCAGTGGTGAAAACCATGCGCGGATCCTGGGAAGATCATTTTGTTTGCCAGGGCCAGTGCTTTCGTTCTACTAGCGTCGTGCTCTGCCTGCAGGAGACTTTTGATTTGCGCTGGCAGCTGGACATCAGCTCTTGGTTGGCTAAGCCGACTCTCCTGAGAACCAACTGGTAGAAAAGGTACACCTCAACTGAATTTAGCTTTTATTTCTTTCACCTCTCCTCCACCTGAAACAATATTGTAATTTATCACCAGTTTGGAGTAGATTGTTTTTATTGGCTTATTGAGAGACATTATCCAGTATTCCATTGGATTGTGAAATATTACTGTAACTCCTGAAGTGAACCTGTGTTAAATAAATTATTGGCAAAGACAGTCTCAATTTCTGAGCATAATTTGCCAAAAGACAAAAGACTTGTTTTTTGTGAACTTGAATATTTACTCCATTCTTGACTATTTGTATTTCTTTTGTGAATTTTGAGTTTATGTCCTTTTGCCCATTTTTCCCCAGGCTGTTTATCTTTAAAAAAAAAGATAAGGTTTTTAGCATTTTATCTGAGATATATGTTGTATATATTTCTTTCCAGTTTATTGTTTCTAATTTTTAATTTTGTAAATGGCTTAAACATTTAAAATTGTTGTGCAATCAAGTCTATTAGTCTTTTCCTTTACAGATTCTATTGTTAGCCTTACGAGGAAATAATCTTTTATTCTATTCAAGATCTGATTGCATGTTTTTTACTTTAACTTTTTAGATGATCTGTAATTTGTTTTGGGATATAACACAGAGAATTCTCTTTTTCTATCAGTTTTTCTTTTTTCTCTCCATCTTGTATAACAGCCTGAAATTAAATTTGTGCGAATAAAATCACTTCATCTGATGCTCAAGTAACATCCTAAGGCATTCATTTTCATCCTTTAACTGCATAGAGTGACTGGGAGGTGGTTGTTAAAATATAAAGGTCTGTGCTCTATCTCTGGAGTTACTAATTGGGTAAGTCTGGGGTGGAGCTGGAGCACCTGTATTTCTAACAAGTTCTCAGGTGATGCTGGTGTTGCTGGCCCAGGATCACACTTTATGAGAACCACAAGCTTAAGGCTTTCCCCACCCAACCTCACATTAGCCAAATAGTACAGTACTTCTCCGTATTCCACAGATATGCTCCGGCTCTTTTTCATCTGTGTTTCAGCATATTTCTTACACTTGCAATCCCATTCCTTTGTTTCTGTCTTAAGATCAAACTCACACTTTATCTCTTCTATGAAATCTTTAGTTTTCCTTAGCAAAGATCTTGATCACTCCTCAGAGATTTCGCAGTATTTAGTGCCTTAGTCTACTTATGATCAAAGAGGAACTTGCTGTGGGGAGTTCCTGCCGTGGCTCAGCGGTTAACGAACCTGTCTAGGAACCGTGAGGCTGTAGGTTCGATCCCTGGCCTTGCTCAGTGGGTTAAGGATCTGGCGTTGCTGTGAGCTATGGTCTAGGTTGCAGATGTGGCTCGGATCTGGCATTGCTGTGGCTATGACCTGTAGTATAGGTCGCAGATGCGGCTCGGATCTGGTGTTTCTGTGGCATATGCCGGTGGCTACAGCTCCGATTCGACCCCTAGCTGGAGAACCTCCACATGCCGAGGGTGAGGCCCTAAAAAGCAATAAAAAAAAAAAAATGCATTTACTGTGGAGATAGTTAAGCTTTAAGCTTCGAGTCCCCTCAATTGCATGAACCTCTTCTAAGATTAGGTACTTAAGTTTGCATTTATAATTTTGTTATTTTTCTTAAATTGGTCCCTTCAATTTGCATTAATTTCTGTTCTCACAAAATTGAGCTCCATCCCCTGTTTATCATATTGTCTTTACATAGACATTGAATTATGGTTTTATTCTAGTCTGTTCCAACTCCCTGCTTAGCACAGTGTCTTGCATAGGCCTCAATAAAATATTCATTGCATATCTATCTTATGTCCAGCATTGTACTATGTGCTAGGGATACAGTATGAGTGAGATGGACATGCTGCTTGCTTTTCTGGTCCTTACAGTACAGTAGAGAAGATGGGCAATTAAAGAGTGTTGGAATGTGATGACTAAACATATATAAGGTAAGCAAAGAGTGTGTGGAAGCTCATGATAGGCACCTAGCTTGGTCCAAGGAGAATGGGGTGGGTAAGGAATCTAGGGATTCAACGTATTGAGTGAATTGTTAAACTCTATTCTGGCCACCTAGCTTGATGACACTAATGTAGACCTAACTGGGCTATAGTTCTGACTCAGACACGGGGCAGCTGCATGCCATGGTCTCACATCCCCAACTGAGACATCTGAACTCCATAATTCTGAGTCTCCTACGCAGCAGAGGTCCTCCAAGCAGCCAGTCCAGTGCTCGCAAATTCTGCAAGCTCAGATCTAGCCAGCCAGTCAACCCACTCACACACTTTGCCTCCTCAGAATGGAACAGAGACAGTCTTTTGGCTTTAAAAGACTTCCCACATTTCTCCTTCCCCCAGCCTCATCTTTGGGTGTCTACCTAGACTCTCTGCTTGGCTATAAAACTTTTTCACTCAGTGCTCAATTTTTAATTGCTATTAGTCTTTATTTTTTCTTTGAATGAATCAATGAATGAATAAAAAATGGACTAGACTTCTTTACTAGAATATTAATGATACCTTCTACAGTGTGTGGTTCTTTTCATTTTCTAGAGTATTGACTTCATAGCATCTGGGAATGAGGGACAAGTGTTGTATCCATACCCGTGAAGAACCAAAGGCTAAACCATGTCAGGGGAGATTGAGATGAATAGATGATGAAAAGAAATATTTCCCCAGTAAGCAGGTATATTTGATATCCCCCAGAAGAAAAATCATTGTTTAGGCCTGTGGGCATTATTACTGTTCAGCAATATTCAGTATCTGATGCTGTCCACTCTCGTGCATATAGGCTGTTTTACTCCCTGTCCCATTTGAAGAGTATCGGTAGAAGTGCTATGTGTTACTTTTGGGTGGAGACAATTCATTTCTCCAGCTGTCCCTTCCTTTGTCTGGAGAGCTGTCAGGACGCAAAGCAGACGTTACGTGAACAAGAAACACACTCCTGTATTAAGTTGATAAGCTTTAGGATTGTTACTGAAGAATCAGTTTTCATCACTGACTGAGACAAGGGCTAAATTTATCCATCCCTTCATTCAGGGTGTGAGGCTAAAGAAAAGAGTCTATTGAAGTCTATATTGCATTAGTGTGCCTTTGGATTTTAAATTCAATTATTCATTTAACAAGCATTTATTAAAGCCTGCTATTTACAAGATAACTCTACTAGCTGTCATGGAGGGGACAATACAAAAACATGTTTTTAGTTAATTGTTTTTTTTTTTTTTTTTTTTGCCTTTTGTCATTTTAGGGCCACACCTGCAGCATATGGAGGTTCCCAGGCTAGGGGTCTAATCAGATGGAGATTCCCAGGCTAGGGGTCTAATGGGAGCTGTAGCCACCAGCCTACACACGCAGGATCCGAGCCGCGTCTGCAACGGCGGATCCTTAACCCACTGAGCAAGGCCAGGGATCGAACCAACAACCTCATGGTTTCTAGTCAAATTCGTTAACCAGTGTGCCACGACGGGAACTCCATGTTTTTAGTTAATTGCATAGCTGTTTTATCAGGCCACACTGAAAATCTATGTAGATCTGTTAGAAATGTAATTTTCTTGGAGTATTTTCATTCAGCAGTTCTCATGTCTTACACCAATTGGTGCCACATACTAAATGGTAACTACAGAAGCTGCTTTTGGTGATTAGGAATATCCAGAGTTTGCCTGTTCCCAACTTTGACTAGCCTAAACTGACTAGCAGTGCTCTGCTCTTCCTTCCTTCCTTCCTCCCTTCCTTTCTTTCTTTCTTTCTTTTTCTTTGTTTTATTGAAGTATGGTTAATTTACAAGGCTGTGATTATTTCTGCTGTACAACATAGTGACCCAGTCATATATATATATATATATATATATATATATATATATATATATACATACACACACACACACATATCCATTCTCTCTCAGATTCTTTCCCCACATAGATTATCACAGAATACTGGCTAGAGTTCTGTATGCAGGTTGCTGTGAGCCAGTCATTCCGTATACTTCAGTGTGCATATGCCAACCTCAGACGCCCTGTCTGTCCCTCCCCACCACCTGTTCCCGTTGATAACCATAAGTTTTTCAAATTCTGTGAGACTGTTTCTGTTCTGCAAATAAGTTGATTTGTATCCTTTTCTTTTTCTTGTCTTTATAGGGCTGCACCTATGACATATGCAAGTTACCAGGCTAGGAGTCGAATCAGAGCTGTAACTGCTGACCTATGCCACAGCCACAACAATGCAGGATCCCAGCCACATCTGCAGCCTACACCTCAGCCCATGGAAACTCCAGATCCTTTAACCCACTGAGTGAGGCCAGGGATTGAACCCACATCCTCATGGATAGTAGTCAGGTTCATTACCTTCGAGCCATGACGGGAACTCCTGTATCCTATTTGATTTTTTTCAGATTCTACATATAGGTGATATCATACAATGTTTGTCTCTCACTGTCTGACTAATGTCACTTAATATGATAGTTTCTAGGCCCATCCGTATTGCTGCAAATGGTATTATTTCATTCTTTTTATGGATGAGTAATATTCCTTTGTATATATGTACCACATCTTCTTTATCCATTACTCTGTTGATGGACCTTTAGGTTGTTTCCATGTCTTGGCTATTGCAAATAGTGATGCAATGAACACTGGGGTGCATGTATCTTTTCGAATTATGGTTTTCTCTGGCTAGATGCCCAGGACTGTGATTGCTGGACCATATGGTAGTTCTATTTTTAGTTTTTTGAGGAACTGCCATACTGTTTTCTTTTTTTGCATTTTAGGGCTGCACCTGCAGCATATGGAGGTTCCCGGGCTAGGGACTGAATTGGAGCTACAGCTGCCAGCCTATGCCACAACCAAAGCAGCTCGGGATCTGAGCCGCGTCTGTGACCTACACCACAGCTCATGGCAACGCTGGATCCCCAACCCTCTGAGCAGAGGCCAGGGATCGAACCTGCAACCTCATGGTTACTAGTTGTATTCATTTCTCATGCGCCATAATGGGAACTCTGCATACTGTTTTCCACAGTGGTTGCAGCAATGTACATTCCCACCAACAGTGTAAGAGGTTTCCCTTTTATCCACATCCTCTCCAGCATTTATTATTTATAGACTTTTTGATGATGGCCCTTCTGGAGGGTATAAGATGGTACCTCATTGTGGTTTTGATTTGCATTTCTCTAAAAATTAGTGATTTTGAATATCTTTTCATGTGTTTTTTGGCCACCCATATGTCTTCTTTGGAGAAATGTCTATTTAGATCTTCTGCTCATTTTTTGATTTTTGCATTGTCATGTATTCCCATGATGGGAACTCCATCTTTGATTTCTTTCATCAGCATCTTAGAGTTTTCAGAGTACAGGTCTTTTGTCTCTTTAAGTAGGTTTATTCCTAGGTATTTTATTCTTTTTGATGTGATGGTAAATGAGATTGTTTCCCTAATTTCTCTTTCTCAGCTTTCATTGTTAGTGTATACAAATGCAGTCAATTTCTATGTATTAATTTTGTATCCTGAAACATTAACAAATTCATTGATGAGCTCTAACAGTTTTCTGGTAGTGTCTTTAGGATTTTTTTAGGTACAGTATCATGTCATCTGCAAATAGTGATAGTTTTACTTCCTCCTCTCCAATTTGGATAACCATTTTTTTTTTTTTGTCTTTTTGCCTTTTCTAGGGCTGCACTCATGGCATATGGAGGTTCCCAGGGTAGGGGTCTAATCAGAGCTACAGCTGCCAGCCTATGCCACAGCCACAGCAATGCAGGATCCGAGCTGTGTCTGCAACCTACACCACAGCTCACGGCAATGCCCGATCGTTAACCCACTGAGCAAGGCCAGGGATTGAACCGGCAACCTCATGGTTCCTAGTCAGATTCGTTAACCACTGAGCCATGGCGGGAACTCCATAAATGTACCTTTTTTTTTTTGGCTTTTAGGGCCACACCTGCAGCATATGGAGGTTCCCAGGCTAGGGGTC
>PVHT021183693.1:35068073-35087763 GCA_004024745.2 Catagonus wagneri | reverse complement strand
ATAGTAGTGGCGAGAGCAGACATCCTTGTCTTGTTCCTGATTTTAGCAGGAATTCTTTCATCTTTTCACCATTGAGAATGATGTTTGCTGTGGGTTTGTCATATATGGCTTTTATTTTGTTGAGGTAGGTTCCCTCTATGCCCACTTTCTGGAGGGTTTTTTTTTTTTCTTTTTAAATCAGAAATGGGTGTTGGGTTTTGCCAAAAGCTTTTTTCTGCTACTATTAAGAGGCTCATATGGCTTTTATTCTTCAGTTTGTTAATGTGGTGTATTACATTGATTGATTTGCCAATGTTGAAAATTTTGCATCCCTAGGATAAATCTTACTTGATCATGTTGTGTGATCCTTTTAATGTATTGCTGGATTTGGTTTTCTAGTATTTTGCTGAGGATTTTTTTGCATCTATGTTCATCAGTGATATTAGACTGCAGTTTTCTTTTTTTGTGGTATCTTTGTCTAGTTTTGTTATCAGGGTGATGGTGGCCTCATAGAATGAATTTGGGTGTTCCTTCCTCTGAAATTTTTTGGAATAGTTTCAGAAGGATAAGTGTTAATTCTTCTTTAAGTTTTTGGTAGAATTCGCCTGTGATGCCACCTGAGGCTGGACTTTTGTTAGCTGGATGTTTTTTGTTTTTGTTTTTGCTTTTTAGGGCTGCACCTGTGGCATATGTAAGTTCATAGGCTAGGGCTCGAATTGGTGCTACAGCTGCTGGCCACAGCCACAGCCACAGCCACAGCAACGTGGGATTGGAGCCACATCTATGACCTATACCACAGCTAGTGGCAACACCGGATCCTTAACCCACTGAGGAAGGCCAGGGACTGAACCTGTATCCTCATGAATAATAGTTGGATTCATTTCTGCTGTGCCACAATGGGAACTCCTTCATTGATCTTTTCTATTGTTTTCTTTGTTTCTGTTTCATTTATTTCTGCTCTGATCATTATGATTTCTTCTGCTGACTTTGGGTTCTGTTTGTTGTTCTTTTTCTAGTTGCTTTAATTGCAAAGTTAGGTTGTTTATTTCAGATTTTTCTTGTTTGCTGAGGTAGGCTTATATTGCTATAAACTTCCTTCTTAGAACTGCTTTTGCTGCATCGCTAGGTTTTTTTTAATAATGATTTTTATTTTTTCCATTATAGCTGATTTACTGTGTTCTGTCAATTTCCTGCTGCACAGCAAGTTGATCTAGTCACACGTGCATGTATACATTCTTTTTTCTCACATTATTCTGCTCCATCACAGGTGACCAGACATAGTTCCCATGCTATACAGCAGGGTCCCATTGCTTATCCATTCCAAAGGCTATAGTTTGCATCTATTAATCCCAAATTCCCAGTCCCTCCCACTCCCTCCCCCTCCCTCCCCCTCCCTCTTGGCAACCACAAGTCTGTTCTTCATGTTCATGATTTTCTTTTCTGTAGAAAGGTTCATTTGTGCCCTATATTAGATTTCAGATATAAGTGAAATCATATAGTATTTGTCCTTCTCTTTCTGACTTACTTCACTTAATATGAGAACCTCTAGTTCCATCCTTGTTGCTGCAAATGGCATTATTTTGTTCTTTTTTATGGCTGAGTCATATTCCATTGTGTCCATCTTCTTAATCCAATTGTCTGCTGATGGACATTTTTAGGTTGTTTCCATGTCTTAGTTATTGTGAATAGTGCTGCAGTGAACATGCAGGTGCATGTGTCTTTTTCAAGGAAAGTTTTTTGTCTGGGTATATGACCCAGGCGTGGGATTGCTGGGTCACATGGTAGTTCTATGTGTAGTTTTCTAAGGTACCTCCATACTGTTTTCCACAGTGGTTGTATTGTACCTATTTCCCTTCCCACCAACAGTGCAGGAGGGCTCCCTTTTCTCTACACCCTCTCCAGCATTTATTTGTGGACTTATTAGTGATGGCCATTCTGACTGGTGTGAGGTGGTACCTCATGATAGTTTTAATTTGCATTTCTCTAGTAATCAGTGATGTTGAGCATTTTTTCATGTGCTTGTTGGCCATCTGTATATCTTCTTTGGAGAAATGTCTAATCAGGTCTTTTGCCCATTTTTCAATTAGGTTGTTGGCTCATCCCATATGTTTTGGATTGTTTGTGTCTTTGTTGTCACTTGCTTCTAGGTATTTTTTAATTTCCTCTTGATTTCTTCAGTGATCCATTGGTTATTTAGTAGCAAGTTGTTTAGTCTCCACATGTTTTGTGTTTTTTGCAGTTTTTTTCTTAATACTGATTTCTAGTCTTATAGCTGGAAAAGTTGCTTAATGTTATTTCAATTTTCTTAAATTTACTGAGGCTTGATTTGTGGCCAAGAATATGGTCTATTCTAGAGAAGGTTCCATGTGTACTTGTGAAGAATAATGTATTCTGTTTCTTTTAGATGGTATATTCTATAAATATCTATTAAATCCATCTGGTCTAATGCATCATTAAAGGCCTGTGTTTCCTTATTGATTTTCTGTCTGGATGATCTGTCCATTGTTGTAAGTGTGGTGTTAAAGTCCCCCACTATTACTATGTTATTGTCAGTTTCTCCTTTTAAGGTGGTTAGCAGTTGCCTTATATATTGAGGTGCTTCTATGTTGGATGTATACGTATTTACAATTGTTATATCTTCTTGCACTGATCCTTTGATAGTTATGTAATGACCTTCTTTGTCACTTGTAACATTATTTTAAGGTCTGTTTTGTCTGATATGAGTATTGCTACCCCAGCTTTCTTTTGATTTCCATTGGCATGGAATATTTTCTTCCATCTTCTCACTTTCAGTTTGTATGTGTCCTTAGCGATGAAGTGGGTCTCTTGCAGACAGCATATATATATGTCTTGTTTTTGTATCCATTCAGCCAGTCTGTGCCTTTTGGTTGGAGTACTTAGTCCATTTACATTTAAGGTTTTTATTGATATGTAAATTCTTATTGCCATGCTGTTAATTGTTTTGTTGGTATTTTTTTCTCCTCTCCTTTTCTTGTTCTCTTCTGTTGTGGTTTGATGACTATCTTTAGAGTTGTGTATGGATTGCTTTTTCTTGTTTGTGTGCATAAGTATTACAAGTTTTTGGTTTGTTGTTACCATGAAGTTTTGCTATAGGAGTCTATATATACATTATTGTTTTAAGTTGCTGGTCTCTTAATTGCAAATGCATCCCCAGTTATCGTGCATTTGTACTGACTTCTTCTCATGATTGCTGGTTTTGATATCATATTTGCATGGGAATAATTTCCTACCTTTGCTGTATGTTTGCCTTTATTGGTGAGTCTTCTCATTTGTAATTTTCTTGCTTCTGGTTGTGGCCTTTTCTTTTCTTTTTTTTTTTTTTTTGGCTTTTTAAGGCCACACTTGTGGGATATGAAAGTTCCCAGGCTAGGGGTTGAATTGGAGCTATAGCTGCCAGCCTATGCCAGAGCCACATCAATGCCAGATCTGAGCCGCATCTGCAACCTACACCACAGCTCATGAAAGTGCCGGATCCATAACCCACTGATTGAAGCCAGGGATCGAACCTGAAATCTCATGGTTCCTAGTTGGATTCGTTTCCACTGCACCATGACGAGAACTCCTGGCTGTGGCCTTTTCCATCCAGAGAAGTTCCTTTAGTATTTATTGTAAAGCTGGTTTAGTGGTGCTGATTTCTCTTAGGTTTTGCTTGTCTGTAAAGCTTTTGATTTCTCCTTCATATATGAATGAAAGCTTTGCTAGATAGAATATTCTTAGTTGAAGGGTTTTTCCTTTCATCAGTTTTAAGTATATCATGCCACTCCCTTCTGGCTTGCAGGGTTTCTGCTGAAAAGTCAGCTGACAATCTTGTTGAGGTTCCCTTGTGTGTTATTTGTTGCTTTTTCCTAGCTGCTTTCAATATTTTCTCTTTGTCTTTATTTTTATCTATTTATTTATTTTGCTTTTTAGGGCCACACCCATGGCATATGGAGGTTCCCAGGCTAGGAGTTTAATTGGAGCTACAGCTGCTGGCCTATGCCACAGCCACAGCAGTGCCGGATCCTTAACTCACTGAGCAAGGTCAGGGATCGAACCCACAGCCTTGAGGTTTCTAGTCGGGGTGTTCCTCCTTAGGCTTATTTTATGTGGTATTTGTTGTGCTTCTTAGATTTGAGCGAGTGATTCCTTCCCTATGTTAGGGAAGTTTTTGGCTATTATCTCTCCAAATATTTTCTCTCGCCCTTTCTCTATCTTCTACTTCTGTCATCCCTATAACGTGAATGTTGGTGTTTTTAAGGTTGTCTTAGAGTTCTCCTAGACTCTCCTCACTTATTTTCATTCTTTTTTCTTTGTTTTTTTCTGCCTCCTGTAATCTGATATTGGTTCCTTTCGGCAAATTTTTTATTTCAATTATTAAATTTTGGATCTCTGTTTAATCTTTATTTTTTCCTTTTTTTTTTTCTTTTTGCTTTTTAGGGCCACACCTCTGGCATATGGAAGTTTGGGCTAGGGCGTTGAATCAGAGGTGCAGCTGCCAGCCTACATGACAGCCATAGCTGTGCCAGATCCTTAACCCACTGAGCAAGGCCAGGGATCAAACCCACACTCTCATGAATACTAGTCAGCTCCCTAACACACTGAGCCACAATGGGAACTCCCAGTCCTTTTTTAATCTTTAAATCTCCTATTTCTTTTTTCAATTTTTCTTCTAATTTATCAGTCCTTGCCTCCAGTTTTTTCCAAGGTCTTGGATCATCTTTACTATCATTATTCTAAAGTCTTTTTCAGGGAGGCTGCTAATCTCCAGTTCACTTAACTGTTTTTCTGGGTTTTTTTTCTTTCTAATTCTCTTATTTGTTTTATATTCCTTTGCCTTTTCATTTTGTATAGCTTTTCATCTGGTGTCCTTTTTGCAGGCAAGAGAAGTGTAGCCTCTCTTGCTTCTGGTATCTGTCCCCTTGTGGGAGAAGTTGATACAGGAGCTTCTTACAGGCTTCCTGGTGAGAGAGACAGGTGCCTGCCTACTGGTAGGTGGAGCTGAGTCTTGTCCCTCTGGTGGGTCGAGCTTTGTCCCTGGGTGTGATTAGAAGCGATAACAGTGTGCCTTGGAGGACTTTAGGCAGCCTGTTTGCTGATGGGTGGGGCTGTGTTCCCACCCTGTTTATTGTTTGGCTTGGGGCTTCTCAGCCCTGATGGGTGATACCAGATTTTTCTAAAATGGCAGCCTCTGGGGAACTCACACTGATGAGTATTCCTGGGACCTCTGCTCCAATGTCCTGCCCCCTGCAGTGAGCCACAGCTGCCCCTTGCTTTTCCAGGATACCCTCCAACCCCTACAGGTAGGCTTGACCCAGATATTCTCCCTCTCCCTCCCTCTCTCTCTCTCTCTCTCTCTCTCTATATATATATATATATATATATATATATTTTGTTGTTGTTGTTGTTTTTGGTCTTTTTAGGGCTGCACTCATGGCATATGGAAGTTCCCAGGCTAGGGGTTGAATCAGAGCTATAGCTGCTGGCCTATACCACAGCCACAGCAATGTAGGATCTGAGCCACATCTGCAGCCTATACCATAGCTCACAGCAATGCCAGATCCCCAACCCACTAAGTGGGGGCAGGGATCAAACCTGCATCCTCATGGATACTAGTCAGATTTGTTTCCGCTGCGCCATAATGGGAACTCCCTTGACCCAGATTCTTATGCAGTCCCTGCTTTGCCTGGGACCCAGGGCACATGGAATCCTGTGTGTACACTCCAAGAATGGAGTCTGTGTTTCCACCAGTTCTGTGGAGCTCCTGGGCACATGCCCTGTTGGCCTTCAGTGCCAAATACTCTGCGGGCTCCTCCTCTCAATGACAAACCCCCAGGAGTGGAAACCTGATGTGAGGCTCGGAATTCTCACTCCTGTGGGAAAGCCTCTGTGATTCAATTGTTTTCCAGTCTGTGGGTCACACACCTGCAGGTATGGGATTGCTTATATTGTGAAAGTGCCCCTCCTACTGTCTCAGTATGTCTTCTTCTTTGTCTTTGGGTGCAGGATATCTTTTTTCATAGTTTCCAGTCTATTTTATCGATGGTTGTTTAGTGGTTAGTTGTACTTTTGGTGTTTTCATGAGAGAAGGTGATCTTAAGTCCTTCAACTCCGCCATCTTGTCCCAATGTCAGCATTACTTTTCCTGTTGGCAATGGGAGTCAAAAAATGGAAAGACATAATTATTAATAAGGTCACTAATCACAATAAAACACAGCCTCTTGGGGGGAGTGCATAGGGACTCTCTGAGGTCTTCTGTGGTAGACCGTATGCTTTGTGAGGGTAAGAAATGAGTCTGTCTTGTTGACTGCTAATCCCCAGAGCTTACCTAGCACAGTGCTGACAGAGTGATTATCTAATATTTATTGTATGAATGAAGCACAAAAGGAAAGGATGCATAAAATCCTTATTACAGTGTAAATATTTATACAAGCTTTAGTCCATTTTGTATGTCTAATAGCAAAGACTGACTTAGCAGACATTCCTCTAAGGAATTCATTTTTCCTACAAAATATGTTTTGAAATATGAAATCTGTTTTGAAATAGGAAAATTGATGTGGAGTCTTAATGAGAAGGGTAACATTAAAAAACAAGCTTAGCTTAGTTGCCTGTAAGCTACAAGATTTTCAGATACTTTGAAGGTATTAAGAAGAGAAAAAAAAAAGACTAAAGGAGGAACATCAAAAGGAATATAGGTCATGATTTTTCTGTCCTTCACAGATGTAAAAATCCCTTAAAGAATTTTAAAATGGGGAGTTCACATTGTGGCTCATTGGAAACAAATCTAACTAGTGTCTACGAAGACTCAGGTTCGCACCCTGGCCTCACTCAATGGGTTAAAGATCTGGCATTGCTGTGAGCTGTGCTGTGGATCACAGATGCATTTTCTAGCCTCCCTGGGAGATAGAGGTGGTATTAAGACACAGGTCTGAGATGTAGTTTTAGGGAGTCGTGAGGGGATATGTGGAATGCTCCTTTTAAAAATGGAGGCAGGGAGTTCCTTTCGCGGTGCAGTAGTTAACGAATTCGACTGGGAACCATAAGATTGTGGATTCGATCCCTGGCCTTGCTCAGTGGGTTAACGATTCGGCATTCTGTGGTGTAGGTGGCAGACGTGGCTGGGATCTGGCACTGCTATGGTTGTGGCGTAGGCCGGTGGCTCCAGCTCCAATTCGACCCCTAGTCTGGGAACCTCCATGTGCAGTGGGTGCGGCCCTAAAATAAGAAAAGACAAGGGAAAAAAAAATTGGAGACAGGAGTTCCCGTTGTGACTCAGTGGTTAGTGAAGCCGACTAGTATCCATGAGGATGCAGGTTTGATCCCTGGCCTTTCTCAGTGGGTTAAGGATCCGGCATTGCCATGAGCTATGGTGTAGGTCACAGACTTGTCTTGGATCTGGCATTGCTGTGGCTCTAGCATAGGCCAGCAGCTATAGCTCAGATTAGACCCCAAGCCTAGGAACCTCCACATGCCGTGGGTGTGGCCCTAAAATGACCAAAAAAAAAAAAAAATTGACTGAGACAAAGCTGTTCACAGAGAAAGAAATAGAGTTGGCCCTTAAACATATGAAAAAGAATGCTCAAATTAATTCATATTAATATAATATAAATTAAAACTACCCTTAGCTGTCATTTCTAACTATCTGGCATAAATCCCAGCAAACTCTTTTGGAGAAGTTGCAGGGAAAGGAGTGATTTCATCAATGCAAAATGTTGTAATCCCTGGGGAAGATTTTGACAATACTAGCAAAATGACAGATAAATTTACCATTCAAATAGATAAATCCCACTTCTAGAAATTTATATTTAAAACTTACCAGCACAAATATGAAGTCACAAATGCGTAAATTTTGTATGTACCTTTTAGCCTTTTCCTGAGTTTCTTAAATCATATTTGATTGTTGAAGCAAAAATTATAGCAGTATATAATGTAGAGGAAATATATAAGATGCTTATGTTTAAAATGTGGAGATGGTAAGGGGAACTAAGTGAAGTAAGGCTTCTCCATTTCTCTTGAAGTGATAAAACATTCATACCAGTAGGCAATGGCAAATGGCATATATATATATATTTTTTAATAATTAGAGCAAACATTAAGAAAACTATGCAGGAGTTCCCTTCGTGGCTCAGTGGTTCACGAACCCGACTAGGGTCCATGAGGATGCGGATTCGATCCCTGGTCTTGCTCAGTGGGTTAAGGATCTGGCATTGCCGTGAGCTGTGGTGTAGGTTGCAGAGGTGGCTTCAGTCCCAAGTTACTGTGGCTATGGTGTAGGCTGGCGGCTACAGCTCCAATTCAACCCGTAGCCTGGGAACTTCCATATGCTGCAGGTACAGTCTTAAAAAAAACAAAAACAAAAACAAAAAAACTATACAGTGCAGTGTAACAAAAAACACTTCGACTAAATCAAGACGGAATCCTAGGTGTCCGAATAATCCACAGGAAGATGAGAAAAGAGGTGCATAGGAATGAAAAGCAGAGGAAATAAATAGAAAACAAATAATAAAATGACCACTTAAGCCCTAACATATAAGTAATTACTTTAAATGTGAGTGATCTAAATACATCATGAAAAGACAAAGATTAGCACTGTTGATTTAAAATTTTTTGACCCAACAGTAGCTGTTTACAAGAAACCCACTTCAGGAGTTCCTGTCATGGCTCAGTGGAAACGAATCTGACTAGCATCTATGAGGACACAGGTTCTATCCCTGGCCTCACTCAGTGGGTTAAGGATCTGGCGTTGCCATGGCTGTGGTGTAGGCCGGGGACTGTATCTCCGATTAGACCCCTAGTCTGGGAACCTTCATGTGCCTCCGGTATAGGGTGTAGCCCTAGAAAGACCAAAAAAAAAAAAAGAAAGAAAGAAAAAGAAAAAAAGAAACCCACTTCAAATTTAATGACATAGGTGGACTGAAAATGAAAGGAAAAAAGCTGAATTAATATCTATTTGACTTCTTTGTAAGATTTTATTTATAGTGAGTAACATTTCTTACCAAATTTATTTTCTTTTTTTGTCCTTTTAGGGCTGTACCCATGGCATACAGAAATTCCCAGCCTAGGGGTCGAATTGGAGCTACAGCTACTAGCCTATACCACAGCCACAATTCTTAACAAATTTCTATGGAGTGTGTAATTTCAAAATTATTTTTATTTTCTCTCAAAGCCCTTGATCCATTTAAAAATTATTTTATTTTTTCCAGCTTTATTGAGATATAATTGACATAAAACATTGTGTAAGCATAAGGTGAACAATGTGATGATTTGTTATATATCACAAAATAATTACTACAGTGAGGTAAGATAATACATCCGTTATTTCTCATGGTTGCCTGTGTATGTGTGTGTATGTATGTGCATAGTAAGAACTTCTAAAATTTTTTTCTTGGAGTTCCCATGGTGGCTCAGCAGAAACAAATCTGACTAGTATCCACGAGGGTGCAGAGTTTGATCCCTGGCCTTGCTCAGTGGCTTAAGGATCTGGCGTTGCTGTGGCTGTGGAGTAAGCCAGTGGTTACAGCTCTGATTCAACCCCTAGCCTGAGAACCTCCATATGCTGAGGGTGTGACCCTAAAAAGCCCCCCAATTTTTTTTTTCTTTTAACAACTTTCAAGTATACAATTCAGTATTGTTAACTATAGTCACCAGTATGTTAGATCCCCAGGACTTATTCATATTATAAATGGAAGTTTGTGGAGTTCCCGTTGTGGCGCGACAGTTAATGAATCTGACTAGGAACCATGAGATTGCGGGTTCGATCCCTGGCCTCACTTAGTGGGTTAAAGATCCAGCGCTGTCGTGAGCTGTGGTGTAGGTTGCAGATGCGGCTCGGATCCTGCGTTGCTGTGGTTGTGGCGCAGGCCAGCAGCTACAGCTCCAATTAGACCCCTAGCCTAGATTCCTAGCCTGGGAATCTCCATATGCCGCGGGTGCAGTCCTAAAATGACAAAAGCCAAAAAAAAAAAAAAGGAAATTTGTACATTTTGACCTCTTTCACCCATTTATCTTTCTGCTTCCCTACCGGCTCCTGGGAACCATCAATCTATACTCTGTTTCTGAGTCCATTTTTTTTTTTAGATTCCACATATAGGTGAAATAATATAGTATTTGTTTTTCTCTATGTGATTTATTTCTCTTAGCATAACACACTCAGAATTCATCATATATATATGTGTGTGTGTGTGTATTCACAATTTCTTATCCATTCATCCATGAATGGATGCTTAAGTTGTTTCCATGTCTTGGCTATTGTCAATAATGCTGCAGTAAATACAGCAGTGCCAATATCTCTTCAATATAATTTTACTTCTTTTGGATATATACCAAGAAGTGGAATTACTGGATGATATGGTAGTTTTTTTTTTAATTTAAACATTTAAAAAATTAATTAATTATTATTTTTTTTGATCCACCTGCATGGCCTATGGAGTTCCCTAGCTGGGGGGATCAGATTTGAGCTGCAGTTGCGACCTATGCAACAGCTGCAACACTGGACCCTTAACCCATTGTACTAGGCGGGGGATTGAACCTGTGTCCCAGCACTCCAGAGATGCCATTGATCTCGTGGCACAGAGGGAACTCCAGTAGTTTTATTTATTTATTTATTTATGGCTGCACTGTGGCATATGGAAATTCCTAGGCTAGAGGGTCAAATCAGAGCCGCAGCCTCGACTTATGACACAACAGCAGCAATGCCGGATCCTTAACCCACTGCACCACAGCAGGAACTCCTATTTTTAATTTTTTTTGAGGAACCTTCATACTGTTTCCATAGTGACTGTACCAATTTACATTCCCACCAGCTTTTTTCCACATCCTGGCCAACACTTGTTATTTCTTGTCTTTTTGATAATAGTTATTCTAACAGATATGAGGTAATATCTCATTGTAGTTTTGATTTTCATTTCCCTGGTGATTAGTGATGCTGATCATATTTTCATGTACCTGTTAGTCATCTGTATATCTTATTTGGAAAACTACCTATTCCGGTTCTTTGCCTATTTTAAATTAGATTATTCATTTTTTTTTTTTTTTTGCTATTGAGATATATGAATTCCTTATATATTTTGGGTATTAACACTTTTCAAATACATGGTTTGTGCATATTTCCTCCCATTCTATAGGTTGCTTTTTCACTTTGTTGATTATTTCTTTTGCTGTATAGAAGCTTTTTAGTTTGATGTAGTCCCATTTATTTAATTTAGTTTTTGTTGCTTGTGCTTTTGGTGTCAGATTGAAAAGAAAAATCATTGCCAGGATCAATATCAAGGAGCTTTCAGAGTTCCTGCTGTGGCACAGTGGGTTAAGGATTTGACTGCAGTGGCTTGGGTTACTGTGGAGGCACATGTTCAATCCCCGGCCCAGAACAGTGGGTTAAGGATCCAGCATTGCCACACTGTGGTATAGGTTGTAGCTGCAGCTCAGATTTGATCCTTAGCCTGGGAACTTCCATATGATACTAGTGTGGCTGAAAAAGAAAACAAAAAAAAAAAGGAGCTGTCCCTATTTCCTTCTAAGAGTTTTATGATTTCAGGCCTTACATTTAAATTTTGATCCATTTTGAGTTAGTTTTTGCAAGTATATGAGATAGGGATACAGTTTCATTCTTTTGCATATGAATATCCAGTTTTCCCAGCACCATTGATTGAAGAGACTATCTCTTCCCTTATGAGTATTCTTAGCTACCTGGTCAAATACTGGTTGACTGTAGATGCACTGGTTTATTTATGGGCTCTCAATTGTGTTCCATTGGTCTAGGTGTCTCTTTTTCATTTGTTTGTTTACCCTATTACTAAAGAAATTTTATTTAATACTCAGAACAAGTCTAGGGGTGATTTTGCTTTCCTCATACTATAGATTAAGAAACTATGTGTCTGTTTTTATGCTGGTACCATACTCTTTTGACTACTATTGCTTTGTAATATAGTTTGAAGTAAGGAAATATAATGCCTCCATCTTTGTTCTTCTTTCTAAAGATTGCTTTGGCTATTCAGGGTGCTTTGTGGGTTCATACAAATTTTAGGATTATTTTTTGCTATTTCTGTCAAAAAATTACTATCGGAATTTTGAAAGGGATTGCATTGAATCTATAGATGGCTTTGAGAAGTGCAGACATTCAGACATTTTAACAATATTAGTTCTTCTGATTGATGGCCATGGATCCCTTTTTTTTAGGTCTGCACCCATGGCATATGGAGGTTCCCAGGCTAGGAGTCCAATCAGAGTTGTAGTCTCTGGGCTACACCACAGCCATGGCAATACCAGATCCAAACCACATCTGCATCCTACACCACAGCTCATGGCAACACCAGATCCTTAACACACTGAGTGAGGCCAGGGATCAAAGCTTCATCCTCACGGATGTTAGTCAGATTCATTTCTGCTGAGCCATGACAAGGAACTCTGTGAACATGGATCTTTCCATTTATTTGTGTCTTCAATTCCTTTCATCAGTGTCTTACAGTTTTCACTGTACAGATTTCTTACCTTGGTTAAATTTATTCCTAAGTATTTTATTAAATTAATACTATTGTAAATGTAAAATTGTTTTATTTGCTTTTCAGATAGTTCATTGTTATAGTCTATCTGATGATTTGCTATTTTTTTAATTCCTTTCAAAGAATGAACTCTTAGTTTTATTCATCTTTTTATTGTTTTCTCTTTATTTCTGCTCTTATATTTATTACTTCCTTTCTTCCACTAATGTTGGGCTTAGTTTTTTTGTTGTTTGTTTTTGGCCATGCACATGGCATGCAGAAGTTCCTGGGCCTGGGATCGAACCTACACTATAGCAGTGACCTGAGCCCCAGCAGTGACACTGGATCCTTAACCTGCAGAGTCACCAGGGAACTCCTTAGTTTGTTCTTCTTTTTCTAGTTCTTTGAGGTATACTGTTAGGTTGCTTATTTAAGTTGTTTTTTTTGCCATAGTATGCAGCAGCTTGATGTTGGATCTCAATTCCCAGGTCAGGGAGTGAACCCAGGCTGCTGGTGAAAGTGCCAACTCATAACCATTAGACTACCAGGGAACTTCCAAGATCTTTTTTTCTTAAGGTTGGCATTTATAGCTGTGAACTTTCCTTGTAGAACTACATTTTTTGCATCCCGTGAGTATTGATATGTTTGTTTACATTTTCATTTGCCTCAGTATATTTTTTGATTTTTCTTTGATTTATTCTTTGATTATTTGATTGTTCGGAAATGTGTTGTTTGATTTCTATATGTTTGTGAATTTTCCAGATTTCTTCTTGTTATTTATTTCTAGTTTCATAGATTATGGTTGGAAAAGATAGTTGATATACAGTGTAAACCAGGTATAATGGAAAAAATAAAATCATTTAAAAATTAAAAAAAAGATAGTTGATATAATTTTTACCTTCTTGAATTTGTTACTTGTTTTGTGTCTTAACATATGTTCTTATCCTAGAAAATGTTTCATGTGCACATTGGTAGAACATGTATTTTTTTTTTTTTTTGGTCTTTTTAGGGCTGCACAATTGGCATACAGAGATTTCTCAGGCTAGGGACAGAATTGGAGCTGCAGCTGCTGGCCTACACCACAGCTCACAGCAATGCCAGATCCTTAACTCACTGAGCAAGGCCAGGGATTGAACCTGTGTTCTCATGGATACTAGTCAGGTTTGTTACCGCTGAGCCATGACAGGAACTCCTAGAATGTGTATTCTGCTATTGAATGGAATGTTCTGTATCTATATATATTGTATCTCTAGTGTTGTTCAAACCTGCTGTTGCTTTATTGAGTCTCTGTTTTGATTATTTATTCACTGCTGAGAGTCAGGTAGTAAAATCCCCAACTATTACTGTATTGTTTATTTCTATTTTAGTTCCATTTGTATTTGCATAAATATTTAATATTGTTATGTCTTCTTGATGAATTGACCCTTTTATCTTTATATAACTGTCTTTATTTCTTTTGACCATTTTTAGCTTAGAGTCTATTTTACTTAAAGTCTATCTCTTTTTTTTTTTTTTTGGTTACTGTTTACTTGGATATCTTTTTCTGTCTCTTCACTCACAGCCTATGGTGTGTCCTTAAAGCTAAAGTGAAACTCTTGTAGGCAACATATCATTGGATCTAGTTTCATTTATTCATTCATCATGTCTTTTGACTAGAGAACTTAATCCACTTATGTCAAAAGGTACAATTGATAGGTAAGGACTTACTATTTACATTTTGTTAATTGTTTTCTCACTGTTTTGTAGATCCTTTGTTCCTTCATCCCTCTCTTGCTGTCTTCCATTGTGATCTGATACATTTTTATGGCAGTACCCTTTGACTTCTTTACATAATCTTCTGTGTATCTACTTACTTTAAGTGATAAAAATTATTCATAGATGCATTTTATATGCCTGTGTTTATGCTACTCACTGGGAAATACAAAGTTGAATAAAAGAAAACCCCTACCCATGAGAACCTGAGAGTCTTCTGGGTTAGACTAACGTTAACCTGGGCTGGAAATTGCAGGGTAGGCAGGGCTTCTTGGAAGATTAGTAGGAATCAGCCATGTGACAAAGAAGGGGAAGTCTGTTGTCCAGAGGGAATCAATACAAAGGAGATGAGAAATGACACATTTGGTACGTCCGGAATAAAGTATGAAATTTGAAGTTGGATGTGTATTTATTTATTTATTTATTTTAGGGCTGCACCCATGGCATACAGAAGTTCCCAGGCCAGGGGCCGAATAGGAGCTGAAGCTGCTGGCTTACGCCATAGCAATGCCAGTCTGGTCTGTTACCTACACCTCAGCTCACAGCAACGCTGGATCCTTAACCCACTGAGTGAGGCCAGGGATTGAATCTGTCTCCTCATGGATACTAGTCAGATTCGTTTCTGCTGAGCCACAACAGGAACTCCTGGATGTGTTTTTAGACTAGAGGAATATACAGGGGCCAGGTCTGTGAGGGTTTTGTTTGTCTTGGTAAGAAGCCTAGACTTTGTCCTGTAGCCATTAGGAAGCCATTGATAAGTGGTGGCTTATCAGATATGCATTTTAATGGAACTTATAGCAAGAATAGTATGGAATAAGGTAGAGAGAAGAGTTAGAAACTGTTGCATTATTCCAGGTGGAAGATGATAAAAAACTTTGAAACAGGGCAGTAGTGTTAAGGACAGAGGAACAGGACAAATTCAGTAAGTATGTAGGAGGTAAATTAGTCAGAACTTGGTGATGATAAGATGTTTGGAGATGAAGAAGAGGAAATAAAATAGAATGAATTTCCCGTGTCTGGCTCATGTGACTGATTAAGTGGTAGATTAATGGGCATACATAGTGCACGAAGGGGAGTACATTTGGTGTCAGAAGAGGATGAATTAAGTTTTGATTTTGTTGAATTTGATATGCAAATGGTGTTTGGTGGGCAGACATAATATTTTGTAGAAAGACTTGGTTTGTAGATGTATACTCAGAATTCAGTGTCATAGTTTATGTGTTACATGGGAAGTGTGATCTGAGATTCACTCATTCGTGGATTTTCTGTCATTAACACTCTCAGGAACCTGTTGCAAGTGATAGAAATCTAATTTTAATGATTTTAGGCAATTGAGTATTGACTTACAGCAAGCGGGAAAAAGGAAATACAACTTGGGACCACCTCCAAGAGGGAGGTCAGCAATATTTTAGAACCTGGAAAGTAGATGTATAAGAGTTAACTAATTTAGCGAACCACAGAAAGCTGGATTCTGTCAATGTTCACCCATCAGAGACTACCAGGAACACACATGGAGTTAAAAACAGTTCAGTTTGTTTAGTTTTCTGTAATAAGAGCGAACATACCCCAGAGGAATCGGGGAATCATCACAGTAAGGGGGAGCTGGGAAGGAATTCTGATAGGGTTAGGTTTTTGCTGCTTGATTTTAAAGTGGAATTAAGGAAGTGAGGGGCCATCTCTGGGTGGGATATTGCTGAGAAATGGGGACATTTGAGAAATTGGGTGTCTCAGATATCTTTCTTCAGGAAACGGAAGGAACAAAACCAGACTGTGGATGTCACTGGTAACAAAGCAGCAATCACTTAGAAGAAAAGCTTGTTAGTCATTTTTGCAGCTGTGGTATGGCCTTGTATAGAAATGCTGTTTATGTGACCTTGTCCATGTCTCTTGGAAATGTTGTTTATGTCTTGTTAGGAATAGCTCAGTCTGATTGCCAGCAGGGCCATTTTTCACTTTCCTAAATCTAACTCCCTGTAAGAAGGTAACTCCAAGAAGCAAGCCACATTACACAACAGTATCCTGGAAAGGCTTGAATTAGTCACAATAGGCATGGTCTTGAGTGGGACTAAAATATAAGAGAGTCTGTATGAACATGTCTGCATAGAAAAGCACTTAAGGCCTTGTTATGGACTGAACATTTGTGCTCCCCAAAGTTCATATGCTAAAATCCTAACCCCAGGTATGATGTTTTAGGAGATAGGGCCCTTCGGAAGTGATTAAGTCATGAGGTGGAGACCTCATATTTGGGATTAGCAAGTACCCAAGGAGAGCTCCCTGTCCTTTTCTACCACAAGAGGACACACTAAGACAGTTATCTATCTATCTATGAATCAGGAAGTAGGCTCTCACCAGACAGTAAACCTGCTGCTGTCTTTTTTTTTTTTTTAAGGGCTGCACCCACAGCATATGGAAGTTCCCAGGCTAGGGGTCAAATCAGAGGATCCTTAACCCACTGATCAAGGCCAGGGATCGAAACTATGTTCTCATGGATACCAGTTGGGTTCATTACCAATGAGCCACAATGGGAACTCCTGGTGTCTTGATCTTAGACTTTGAAGCCTCTGGAACTGTGAGAAGTAAATGTTCTTTAAAGCATTCAGTTGAGGGTATTTTTACTGTAGCAGCCTGAGTGAACTAAGGCAAGTCTCTAGAATTTTTTCTTTTCTTTACATAGCTAGGCTCCAATTCACTACCCCAATAGAGGATTCAGAGTATACTCTTTAGAAAGATCGAATCAGAGACTGGATTTGGAAATATGAGGACTAACAAAGGAAGGAGGGTCCTACTGAAGGTGGGAGCTGAGGGTTGGTTTGCAGAGTTAATGGTTAGACCCCAGCCTCTTTCTGTTATTCAGGTGCAAGAAGATTGATTTTCAGGCTTAAAAATGGGGTGCTTCTTCTCTTGGAAAACCAGTTAATACGAGGAAAAATACAGATATTGGCAGTAAGGAAGGTGGGCACCCTGGGAAACAGCTGTATCCCAGCCTCATCACCTTATAGCGAAGCCCACACTTAGCTTCCAACTAGTTTTTTCATGCATTACTCCCCCTTTCTCTCTCTCTCTTTTTTTTTTTTTTTTTATGGCTACACCTGCAACATTTGGAAGTTCCTTGGCCAGGTATCAACTCGGGAGCTGCAGCTGCAGCTCCAGTCTATACCAGGGCCACAACAGCACTGGATCTGAACTGCATCTGTGACCTATGCCACAGCTTGTGCAATACCAGATACTTAACCCACTGAGCAAGGCCAGGGATCGAAATCTGCATCCTCACAGAGACAGCATCAGGCCCTTAACCTGCTGAGCTGCCGTGGGAAATCCCTTTCATAGCTTACTCTTAAATATGGACACCACCCAAGGACCGTGAGAGATTTGGGGAAAGCATTTAATATGAAAGACAAAATTTAAAAAAAATTAAATTGAGGAGTTCCCTGGTGGCCTTGGCATTGTCACTGCTGTAACTTGGGTTTCCTCTCTGGCCTGAGAATATCCACATGCCGTGGATTTGGCCAAATGATGAAATACTGATTAAAAAATATTTAGAAGAGAAAAGATAATTCAAGGATCAAAAGATAATATTGAATCCATGAAATGAGAAAAGAATGCTCTACAAATGAATATTCAGCAGTCAAGTTTTTGAAAATTAAAAAGATATTATACTAAAAGTTAATTTTTTACTGAAGTATAGCTGATTTACAATATTAATTTCAGAAGTATAACATAGTGATTCAGTGTTTTTATAGATTATACTCCATTGAAATTTTTTATTAAAAAATGACCGTATTTCCACGTGCTGTACAAAAAGTAAAATTAAAAGAAGCTTTGGGAGGTGAAGTTGAAGATATCTCTTTCAAAGTAGAAAAAAAGAGAATTGAATAGGAAGAGAATATATAAGGAAATAGGATCATTTGAACAGGTTCAGTATTCAGATAAAGCAGTTCCAAAAAGATTGAAGATAAAAAAGAGGAAATGATCAAAGGAAAGAAATAAAGAAGGTTTCTCAGAAGGAGTGCATGAGTCTCCAGGTTGGAAGGGTTCACTGAGTGCCTAGCAAAATGAATAAAACAGACAAAAAAGAACATTGTGAGATTTTAGAATACTAGGTTTAAAAAGAAGATTCTAAAACTCTACAATTGGGGAAGAGAACAGAACACATACAAAGGAAAGCTGGGCCACAGTAAAGCAGTTCCTTCAAAATTCCAAGGAAAAATGAAATCCAATCTAGAATTCTGTAGCTATCATACTGTCAATTAATTGTGAGGGTAGAATAAAGGCAAACAAACTTCAGAATCCTTACTCCAATGTACTCTTTTTCAGAAAGCTCTGGAGAATGTACTCCACTAAAATAAGGAAATGAATCTTAAGTTCCTGTTGTAGTTCAGTAGGTTAAGAACCTGACACAGTGTCTGTGAGGATGTGGGTTCAATCCCAGGCCTCGCTTAGTGGGTTAAAGATCTAGTGTTGCTGCAAGCTGCAGCATAGGCTGCAGATGGGGCTCAGATCCAGCAGTGCCATGGCTGTGGTATAAGCCGGCAGCTGCAGCTCCAATTCAACCCCTAGGCGGGGAATTTTCATATGTCACAAGGGCGCCCGTGAAAAAGAAAAATCAAAATAAGGGAGTGAATCAAGGAAGGGCTCCAGTAGATAGGGAACATAAGAGGAAGGTGTGGATTCCCAGAATGATGGGAAAAATAATTCCAGAACACAATATTGTGATAGATCTAGAATAAAAACCCGAATTATAGCAGGAGGGCTCCAGACATGTCTACATTTAAAAATTAAGTCAACCCAGTGGAGTACCTGCTATTTTTTAAAGCATCAAGAGGAAATTTGCTGGCACAGAGCTTGAAATGAATTAGGAAATTAAGCCATGAAGCATTTATTAACTCTAGGGAAAATTAAAAGTGCGTGAGAAAAGAGAGCGCTTAGGCAAGAGTAATTCATATTTAAAAAGTAGTTATAACATAAATACTAAATATTTAACCAAAAAAAAAAACCCTTTATAGGGTGAGTGAATGAGAGAGAGAGAGAGAGAGAGAGCGGGAGAGAGGGAGAGAGAGAGAGAGAGAGAGAGAGAGAGAGAGAGGGAGAGAGGGAGAGAGAGAGAGAGAGAGAGAGAGAGAGAGAGTGTGTGTGTGTGTGTGTAGTGGAGGGAAGTAGTTCCCTGGAAATAAATGGAGATAAAAGAAATCTAAACACTGTTTTTTTTTTTCTTCTTCTTCTTATTTTTGGTCATGCCTGTGGCATGTGGAAGTTCCTGGGTCAGGGATTGAAGCTGCACCATGGCAGCGACCATTCAGTGACAATGCTGGATCCTTATCCCGCTTGGGCCACAAGAGAACACCAAGATCTGAACTTTTTTTTTTTTTTTTTTTCTTTTTTAGGGCTACCCTGAGGCATATAGAAATTTCCAGACTAGGGTCCAATCAGAGCTGCAGCTGCTGACCTATGCCACAGCAACAGCAGATCCTTACCCACTGAGTGAGGCC
>PVHT021183693.1:34964505-35067973 GCA_004024745.2 Catagonus wagneri | reverse complement strand
AGGGATTGAACCTCATGGACACTAGTCAGGTTTGTTACCACTGAGCCACAATGGGAACTCCCCTAAACACTTTCGATCAAGAGTATGATGCCAATAAAAGATAAGTGAATTTGAAAAATGAAATTCCCCTATAATCATGCTGTTTAGAAATACACAGGGGAGGAGTTCCTGCTGTGGCACCAGGGATTAAGAGTCTGACTGCAGGGGCTCAGGTTGCAGCAGAGGTGTGGGTTTGACCCCCTTCCTGGTACAGTAGGTTAAAGGATCCAGTGTTGCTGCAGTTTTGGCTCAGATTCAGTTCCTGGCCTGGGAACTTCCATATGCTGTGGTTGCGGCCATAAAAAAAAAATAGGGGAAAAAAAAAAGAAGCCATACAAAAGATACATAGGAAAACATCAGATCCAACAGAGTTGGATTGCCTTTGTGGGGTGGAAACTGTATGGAGGGCTGATTCAAAGGACTACTGTTGTATATTAGAAACCTAGCAAAACAATTTAACTTAAAAGCGTGCACACATATTACATTAATATAAATAAAACATTTTATTTTAAAAAACATAGTAACTAAGAAAGGAAGGTAGTTAGGTAGAAATGGCTCAAACTGTGAAATAATTTCTCAGTTTCTCTCCTATTTCTCTCTGTGCATCTGGTTCATTTCATTCATTGTGGATCAGAGCTGTGGGTGTGGTGATTGGAGGGGATTGGAGGTGTTAGGGAGGGGTGTGGCTACTAGCAGATACATCCTAGCTAGACTTGGCTCCTAGCAGTTCTCATTATTCTCAGAGCTTGACTGATTTAGAGCAAAGGATTCTTCCTCCCAATTCCAGTTAGTATAAGGGTGACAAACACTTTTCTCTCCATGGCTCTCATCTGTGTCTGTGAAGCTAGTTTAGTGTCTTCAGGGCCCTTCCTCCCAATGCAGATGTACTTGGTGGTTTTGAAAATATTTGTAAATAAAGATTTTATTTGCTTATATTTCCAAATATATTTCTATATATATATATATATATTTCTATATATATATATATATATATATATATATATATATAATTTTTTTTTTCAGAATAGCTTGGAACCTCATAATACTTTTTGGTGATAGTAGTTGCTATTACTATTTTGGTGAGGAGATAAAACAATTAGATTAACAGTTAGTTTTCTTATATATATTAACAAAATCATCTGCTTACGTGGTACTAAATCTTTTTGGTGTAAGCGTGCTCCTTTCTTGGCAGGAGTTGGTCTCTGCTTCTTATCTGAGATCTTGTTGTAAATGTAGACTCTCAGACCCTAGAGTTTGAGGATCATTGTGCCAGGATCTGATTTAGTCTAAAGTATGGGTTTTAAAGTTTTTTTTGGCTCCCCAGGTGACTAGAATGTTAACTAACAATCTGAGTAATAATTCTTTCTACTAATTTAGTATTTATGACTGAGTTAACCAAAAAGAGTTAGTGTTTCCAAAAATGTGTAGGCACATAAATCACCTGGAGGTCTTATTTTTAAAAACAGAAAGTTGCAGACATGGTATAGTGAGGTCCTTCACCTTCCACTGGTTATGTTTTGTGTTAACTTTTGTACAGTATCCAAACCAAGAAACTGATACAATGTGTTTGTATAGCCCTGTGCCATTTTATCACCTATGGATATTCCTGTAGCCATGACTGTAATCAAAATACAGGACTATTCCATAGTCACAAAGATCCGCCTTATGCTACCCTTTTAGTGTCACATGCACCTCCACTTAACATTTAACCTCTGAAAACCACTAATCTGTGTTTCATCTCTGTATTTTGTAATTTTGAGACTATTACGTACTTGGAATCCTACAGTATGTAGCCTTTTGAGATTGTTTTTCTCATTCCACATGATGCCTTTAGTATCTGTCCAAGTTGTTGCATGCAAAATAGTTGGGGTTTTTTGGTTGTTTTTATAATTTTTGTTTTGAAATAATTCTCAATTCACAGGATATTGCAAAAACAGTATGGAGGAGCCCTGTGTACCTCTCACCCAGTTTTCTCCTATCTTAGATAATTTCTCCATCTTAGATAATTATAGTATAATATCAAATCCACAGATCTTATTCTGATTTCTGATAGTTCAGTCCTAGTGTATATAAACACAGCAGATTTCTATGTATTAATTTTATAGCCTACAGCATCACCAAATTCATTGTTGAGATCTAGTCATTTTTTAGTGGTGTCTAAGATTTTTTGTGTATAATACCATGTCATCTGCAAGCAGTAACAGTTTTATTTCTTACTTTCCAAATTGGATTTCATTTATTTCTTATTGCTGTGGCTAGGACTTCCAGTACTATGCTGAATAAAAGTGGTGAGGGTGGGCATCCTTGTTTTGTTCCTGATTGTATAGGAAATGCATTCGACTTTTCCCTGTTGAAAGTGATGTTAGTAATGGGCATATCCTGTATGGCCTTTATTATGTTGTATAGGTTCCCTCTATGTCCACTTTGTGGAGAGTTTTTATCGTAAATGGATATTGAATTTTGTCAAAAGCTTTTTCTGTATTTATTAAGGTGATCATATGGTTTTTATTTTTTCAGTTTGTTAATGTGGTGTATCACACTGATTGATTTTTGAATATTGAACCAGCCTTGCATCCCTGGGATAAATCCCACTTGATCATAGTGTATGATCCTTTTAATGTATTGCTGAATTCAGTTACCAGGTATTTTGTTGAGGATTTTTGCGCCTATGTTCATAAGTGATATTGGCCGATAATTTTCTCTTTTTTTTGTGACATCTTTGTCTGGTTTTGGTTTCAGGATGATGGTAGCCTCATAGAATGAGTTTGGGAGTGTTCCCTCCTCTGCAATTTTTGGAAGAGTTTCAGAAGGATAGGTGTTAACTCTTCTCTAAATGTTTGATAGAATTCATCTATTAAGCCATCTGGTCCTGGACTTTTTTTTTTTTTTTTTTTTTTTGCTGTACCCATGGCATGTGAATGTTCTTGGGCCAGGGACTGAACCTGGCACCATAGAAAAAACCTGAGCCACAGCAGTGACAATGCAGATCCTTAACCCACTGAGCCACCAGGAAACTCCCAATTTTTACTGTCCCAGCAACAGTATATGAGGTTTCCCTTTTTTCCACACCCTTTTCAACATTTATTATCTGTAGACATTTTGATGATAGTCATTCTTACTGGTATGTGATGATACCTCATTTTGGTTGTGATTTGCATTTCTCTAATAATTAGCAATGCTGAGCATCTTTTCATGTGCCTGTTGGCCACTTATGTGTCTTTGGAAAAATGTCTATTTAGGTCTTCTGCCCATTTTTTTATTGTTTTTTTTTTGTTTTGATATTGAGTCGTAGGAACAGTTTGTATATTTTGGATATTAACCCCTTGTCTGTCACATCATTTGCAAATACTTCATCCCATTCCATAGGTTTTGTTTTGTTGTATTGCTGGTTTCCTTTCCTGTGCCAAAGCATTTTAAGTTTTGATTTTTCCTGTTCAACGTCAGTGGTTTCTGGCAATTAACTTGCAATTAACTGATCCATCCCTTTATATCATTTGATATACTGTTAATTCCTTCTAGTATGTTTTGCATTTCAGTTATTTATATTTGTTTGGTTCTTCTTTATATTTACTAACTCTTTGTTAAAAATATCTAACTTCTCATAGTTCCCTGAGAGTGCAACCCTCGAAAAGGCAAAAAGACAAAAAAAAAACCCAAAAAACTACTCATTCTGTTCATCCATTATTCTTCTGAGTTATTTGAACATTTCATGATCATTACTTTGAATTATTTATCAGGTATACTGTCTATCTCCACTTCACTTAATTCTTCTTCTGGGGTTTAGTTCTATACAATTTTTTTTTTTTTCCTTTTTAGGGCCACACCTGTGGCATATGGAGGTTCCCAGACTAGGGGTTGAATCAGAGCTGTAACCGCTGGCCTTCTCCATAGCCACAGCAACACCAGATCTGAGCCACATCTGTGACCTACACTACAGCTCATGGCCAGTCCGGATCCTTAACCAACTGAGCAAGGCCAGGGATTGAACCTGCATCTTCATGGATGCTAGTCAGGTTCATTAACCGCTGAGCCATGACAGGAACTCCTAGTTCTCTACAATTTTAACGTGTCGATTCATGTGACCAACAACACCATGATCAAGATTCAAAGATATTCCATCACCACAAAGCTCCCTGTGATACCTCTGTACATTCAGGCCCATCCCTCTTCACTCTTCCAGCTTATCTCTGACCCCTGGCAACAACAGTGTGTTCTCTATCTCTATAATTTTGTCATTTCATGAATGTCATATGAATGGAGTCATGGTTATATAATCTTTTGAGATGGACTTTCACTCAGCATAAAACCCGTAACACCCATCCACGTTGTTCCATGTATCAGTAGATTGTTCCTTTTTATTGCTGAGTGGTATTCCATTTTCTGGAGATACCGTAGCTGGTTTAACCATTCATGTGTTGTTAGGCATGTTGCTTGTTTACAGTTTGGGGCTATCACAAAGGAATCTTTGCATGAATAATGTACATAAATTGTGTAAAAAGAAGGAAAAAGTCCAGTATCCAGACTACATAAGTTAGGATCATAGGGATGAAGTCCAGCCATCAACGACTTTTTTTTTGTCTTTTGTCTTTTTAGGGCCTCACCCACGGCATATGGAGGTTCCCAGGCTAGAGGTCCAATCAGAGCTGTAGCTGCCGGCCCACGCCATAGCCACAGCAACTCAGAATCTGAGCCACGTCTGTGACCTACACCACAGCTCACAGCAATGCCAGATCCTTAACCCACTGGGATCAAACCCACAACGTCATGGTTCCTAGTCAGATTTGTTTCTGCTGCACCATGACAGGAACTCCAGGCATCAATGACTTTTAAAAGTTTCTCAGATAGTTCTCATGTGCATCAAGGATTTCTAAAATTGCAAATTCTACAAAGATCATTTATTAATAAGTTATTATTATGCACTTACCAGACTCTAGGCATCGCACTGTTCCCCCCCCTTTTTGCCTTTTTTGGGCCCCATCATATGGAAGTTCTCAGGCTAGAGGTCGAATTAGAGTTGCAGCCGTTGGCCTATGCCACAGCCACAGCAATGCAGTATCCGAGCTGTGTCTGTGACCTACACCAGAGCTCGTGGCAACAACGGATCCTTAATCCCTTAAAGGCCAGGGACTGAACCTGCATCCTCATGTATACTAGTTGGATTCATTTTCACCGTACCACAACAGGAAGTCCCTAGGCACTGTACTCTTTTAACCTTTTTAATAACCATATGGGATATATATTATTCTTTCTTTATTTAAGAGAAGACCTTTTATAAAAGAAATAAGTCCTGGGGATCTTATGTACGGCATGGTGACTATAGTCAATAATACTGTACTGCATACTTGAAAGCTGCTAAAAGAGTAGATCTTAAAATTTACCAAGGGGAAAAAAAATTGTGACTGTGTTATGATGGGTATTACCAAGACTTATTATGGTAATCAATTTGCAGTACTTAAATGTTTTGAATCATTATGTTGTACACTGAAACTAATGTTATATATCAATTATATCTCAGTAGAAAAGTCTTTTGCTTAGTAGAGCTATCTATCAAGCATCCTGTATATTAAATCAACTGTGGTTTAAGAGAGAAGATTAGATGTTTTTTTCTTCTTTTATTAATTCAGGAAAGTATTTTATAATAAGACTGCAAAGAATCCTAGAGGCATTAAAAATCCTACAATTTATGGATTATGAAGAAAAAAGGGTTTTGTCTTTAAAATAATATTTTATGCAATTAGGAGCCGAGTGAACTTAATTACCATGTGAATAATTCAGAGAGGCAAATTAACTGCAATAAGAAAATTTTTGGTCCTCTGTGGTCTTCTGTATCCATGCAACTCAAATGATATGTGGGGAAAAAAAAAATCTCTCTCTGGGGGTAACCATATTCATTGGCCTAGCTTCCTTACTAAAGTCTGTGGACCAGAAGAAAGTGAGGGAGATAGACTCACATATCTCTTTGAGTAGATTTTTTTGGGAGGTGATTTAGTGCTTGAAAATACCAAATGCCAGGGATGTTCGGATGCATAGAATATCCATGGACTGACCTAATTATTGGCCCATTGTGAGATGGTTTGAGAGGGGGTGGGGAGAGAGAGAGAGAGAAAATATATGCCTTCAGTTGTGCCTATGAAATTCAAAGTTTGAGCCTGACCATCCTTTCCTTCCTGACTTCCTGTCCCATGGATTTTGGACTTGCTTAGACAGCCTTCATAATCAAATAAGCTAATTCCTTGTAATAAATCACACACACACACACACACACACACACACACACACACTGAAATGGAAAGGGTAGTGGGAGCAATAATTTGGGGAGTGGAAATCAGGAATTCTCTTTTGGATATGTTCAGTTTGAGATGGTTTGGACCTCCACATCAAGACGTCACGTAGGCACTTAGGTGGCTAATAAATATGAGGGTTGGAGACTTAATTTTTGGGAGTCATGATGACAAAGTGTTAAATCATAGATCTCATGAAATTGCATGGAATCACCAAAGAAGAGAGTGTGTATAGAGAATATGAGGGGACCCATGACTGGGCTCTGGGTGGTTCAGCATTTAGAGGTCCAACATGGAAGAGGAGCAGTCCTGAGGTGAGAACGAGGGGATTGTCATGTCAGAGAAACCATGAGAAGACAGTGTTTCAAAAAGGGAGAGGCCGGGAGTTCCTGTCGTGGCACAGTGGAAACTAATCTGGCTAGGAACCATGAGGTTGCAGGTTGGATTCCTTTGCCTCGCTCAGTGGGTTAAGGATCTGGCGCTGTTGTGTCTGTGGCGTAGGCCAACAGCTGTAGCTTTGATTAGACCCCGAGCCTGGGAACCTCTATATGCTGCGAGTGTGGCCTTAAAGAGCAAAAAATAAATAAATAAATAAACAAATGAAGAGACCAAATGAGTCTAATGCTGGTAAACTGTTGTGTGAAGTAAGGTGCCACTGAATTTGATAATAGCAACTCAGTGTATTTGTGATCCATTTTGGAATGCTTTTATAAAACCTGGAATGTTGTTTTTTTTTTCCCTCACATGAAATAATGTGAGGGAGTCATGGTCATTACTATCCCTCTTTTCTTACTGTGGAATCTAGGCTCAGATTTCAGGAAATTGCTCAAGATTAAAGTAGCTAGTTATGGCAGACCTGGTTAGAACCAGATTTCTTCATCCCAGCTCAATTCTGATTCTAAATCCAGATTGGCATAGGAGTCACCTGTGGCACTTTCTAAAAATACCAACACTGGTAACCCACCCCAAATGTGTTTCATCGAAGAACTCTTGGTTAAGGGCTAGGGAATGAACATTAAAAATAAATTAAATACATGCAATTCAACAAGAAGTTTTATTGAGAGACCAGGTTTGAGGATCACTTAATTAGGCTACGATATGTTCTAAGCAACCTTCAAATTAGGCTTCCTAGGATTAAATTCTGTGCAGAGTTTGGTAACCTAGTTCACAAAGGTCAGCTGAAGCTTCTTTGAGCTTATGCAGGGTGGAAACACTGATTAGCCCAATATGTTAATGCCTCTGTTCAGTCTGCTAAGGTATTTTCTTATAATTAGTCTCCTGCTCTGAATGGAGAAATTATTTCCCAAAAGACAGCCCTTTCCTTTGTGACTGAACTTCCAAATTAAACTTCGATGTCTCATCAGGTGAATTTCCATTAGTTCCTCCAAGTTGTGAATCATTTAGTATAGTGAGAGGCGCAACTGATGGGAATGTGTGGAGATGGTCATCTGTATGCTTGTGAAATAAGGATGATGTCCAAAGCATGAGCAGTTCTATCTATTACAAAAGAGGAAATTGTGCTATGCAGGTCATTTAGAACAGGGACTCAAACATTCTGAGTATTCTGAGATACTTTTTCAGAAATTTTAGAAGTGGAGGCTCACTCACTAATGGGTATTTCCAGCCCTTCTCTAGGAGGTCCTGCTGCACCTCTTTTCCTGGAAGTGTAGTCAGTCCAGACCAGAGCAACCCCAGGACCAACCCTGCTTAAACACGGCCCCTAAGAAGGACCCTTTTGCATTGCCTTTCATTCATTCTGCAATGTCTTTTCCCACTCCTTCCTCTAAGAGCTGACTGCACGTTAGGATCACCTGTGAGCTTTAAAAAAAAAAAAAGTTTGGGCCCCTACTTCCAGGACTTGACTTTCTTTAACTGCTGCTTTTATTACTGTGTGTTTGGGCTTCTCCAGTAGCCTCCCCACCTTTAGTCTCCTACCATACTAATCCATTCTTGGTATTCCTGAAAATTTTAATCTTTCTAAACACCCATCTTGATGAGTTTAAGAGATTAAAAATGGCCTGCCTCTTGACACCATGTATAAAAATTAACTCAGAATGGGTCAAAGACTTATATGTATAAGGGCTAAAACTATAAAGATCTTAGAAGAAAACACAGATATAAACTCTGTGTCTGAAGCATTAGATTAGACAATGGTTTCTTAAAGTACAAGAAATAGAAAGATAAGTAGGGCATCATTAAAATTAAAAACTTTTGTGCCTCAAAGACACTCCTTTTATCACAGACTGGAAGAAAATTTTTGCAAATATACATCTGATAAGAGACTTTATCTAGAATATAAAAAGAACTATTACAACTTAGTAATAAAGAGACAACCCAACTTAAGCAAAGGAAGAGGCATTTCTCCAAAGGAGATATACCATAATCAATAAGCACATGAAAAGATGCTGAATATTGTTGGTTGTCAGGGAAATGAAAATCAAAGCCACAGTGAAGGAGTTCCCATTGTGACTCAGCAGGTTAAGAAGCTGACTAGTATCCATGAGAATGCAGGTTTGATCCCTGGCACTCGGTGGTGGGTTTGTTTTGTTTTGTTTTTTGTCTCTTAAGGATTCGGTGTTGCTGAGAGCTGTGGTGTAGATTGCAGATGCAGCTCAGATCTGGTGTTGCTACGGCTGTGATGTAGGCCTGCAGCTGCAGCTCCAATTTGACACCTAGCCTGGGAACTTCCATATGCTGCTGGTATGACCCTAAAAAGACCAAAAAAAAAAAAAAAAGCAGATGTATAGGGTCAGACAGTAGTTTAGTGGTTGTCTAGGCCGGTGGGGGAAGGGATATTGAGAAGGTAATGGTTAGGAGTATGGGTTTCTTTTTAGGGCAATGAAAATGTTCTAAAATTGATTGTAGTGATGGATGCCCAACTCTGTAAATATACAAAAAACCTCTGGACTGTACACTTTTTAAAAAAATGACCTTCTGAGTTTTGAGTGCCTGAGGCTGTTTTTCACTGTCTCCTGTTCAACCTTAGTTTTGTCTCCTTTTATATTCTCCTCTAAACTAGGTCACAGCCAAACTGGACTGCTCAATATTTCTCAAACGGGCCTTGCACTTTCCTTTCTTCTTGTAATGTCCCACCTCTCCCTTCTGCCTGCCATGCCAGTCTTCAGAAGTCCAAGTAAAATGCCTCCTCTTCCTTCTCTATCCTTGTCAATTCCCATAATATTTTTGCTCAGTTGTTAAAGCACTCAGTTATGATCAGATATGGGAAAAACCTTGTTTCTTCTCCCACCTTTTTTTCCAGTTTGCCTCCATTTAATTGCTTTCACCTTCTTTTCTTAATTATTGCAAAATATGTGAGAAGTAATACAATGACTTTTTCTTGGCAGGGGCTGGTGAAGAGTTGAGAGAACACTTGTATTTTTTGTTTTGCTTAAGCTGTGAGAATATTCATATGTTGTATAGTGTACATCCATAATCTGACCATCAAGGTCAGATTGCCCCAACCAGAAAACACCTGGGGCAAGATAAAGCTGGGACTGAATGAGACAAGATTTTTAGATTTTATTTTATTTATTTAATTTTTTGTCTTTTTGCCTTTTATGTAGAGCCGCACCCGTGGCATATGGAGGTTCCCAGGCTAGGGGTCTAACAGGAGCTGTAGCTGCCGGCCTTCGCCACAGCCACAGCAAGGCAGGATCCGAGCCGCGTCTGCAACCTTCACCACAGCTCACGGCAACGCCGGATCCTTAACCCACTGAGCAAGGTCAGATATCGAACCCCCAACCTCATGGTTCTTAGTCGGATTCGTTAACCACTGAGCCACGAAGGGAACTCCAAGATTTTTAGATTTTAGATGTCAACTGTACAAGCTCCCCAACTTTTTTTTTCTTGCCTTTTTTTTTTTTTTTTTTTTGCTTCTTAGGGTTGCACCTGCAGCATATGGACGGTCCCAGGCTAGGGGTCGAATTGGAGCTACAGCTGCTTGCCACAGCCACAGCCACAGCCACACCCACAGCAATGCCAGATCTGAGCCTCGTCCACAAGGCTACACCACAGCTGACTGCAACGCCGGCTACTGAACCCACTGAGTGAGGCCAGGGACTGAAACATGAGGGTAGATGCTAGGTTTGTTACTACTGAGCCACAATGAGAACTCCACAAGCTTCCCCCCTGTTTTTCTTTGAGTGAGTGGACAGCAGGCATAGAGACCATTTCTAGACTAGGAGTCCTTCCACACCATCTGCTGCTGACCTCAGGCTGTGCCCCTTGTGCCTGGTCAGAGGAGGCCACGGGCCCCTCCCAGACACGAGAGGAACAGGAGGCCTGCCCTTTGCATTGCATGGCCTAGAGTGTCCTCCTCTTCATGCAGATTTGAAGGGTACTTTGCAGGTGGCTGTAATAAAGCACTAGAGAGACCAAATGATCTGTTCTTAATCACATGTGTTAGTTTTAAAATTAGAAATTTAAGAGGGGAAGCAGTAGTACAAAACCCTACTCAGGAATTAGAAAATTTGAAGTGTATCAAGTGTACAATTTTAAGGTCCCAAATTTTCTTATATGAAAACTTGAGAGTTCAAGAATTATTTTGGTTGACTTTATCTCCACACTGTGAATGTTCCTGAATTAAGATTTTAGAATGGAATTTCCTTTGTGGCACAGTGGGTTAAGGATCTGGCATGCTGCAGGTGTGCCACAGACTGCAACTATAGCATGTGTTGGATCCCTGGCCCATGAACCTGCACATGCTGTGGGTGTGGCCCCCCAAAAAATAGATTTTGGAAAATTATGTAAGTTTCAGGTTAAGGTAATTGAAACTGAAGTTTGACCAACATCCCAAAGCATTATAATTTTTCTCCTTAAAAATTACCTATGTAATACATGCTACAGTAACAAATTCCAGCACAAAGGAAGCAAATGCCCTAATATCTGGTTTGTGTGTTACCGTATTTACCTTCTCCTCTCTAATACAGAGAAGCACTATACCCCGTGTAGAGCATGAGCTTTAGGGTTAGATAGATAAGCCTAGATTCTAGCCTACAGGGTATTTCCCTGGGGTCAATTAAATAATCCCTCTGAATCTGCAATACTCCTGAAAAGACTGGTATGAGGATTTGGTGAAATAATAATGATTTAGCATTTAATATTTAGCACTTGGTTAAGTTTCAGCAATTGAGACCTAAGTAGAGAAGTGTGTTGGGACCTAAGTAGAAAAGTGTGTACAAATGTTCTCTTCTGTATTCAATTATAAGCCCTTTTAGGACAGCAACCTTGTCTTACTCAGTTTCTATAATGCCTGACAGTAGCAGATTCTTAATAAATGATTTGTTGAATGAATGAATAAATGAAGGAAAAGATGGATGGTGAACAAAGAATGAATGATAGTTTTATTCAAGTCCCTGATATAAATAATACATTTTTTGACAGTAAGATTTTATTCTGCATCTTTATTTTTTTTCCCCGACATGATTTTCTTTTTTTCTGAAGTTACTTTGTTTTCAGACAAGATTTGTATGAAGTTTTATATGCTCTGGGTGCCTCATTTGCAAGTATTCCCTCCCCACCTTGGTGAGGTGGGATAACTATTTTCCCTACTGCCCATGATGGAAACTCAGAGAAGAGAGGGTTGTATTACATCATAGACTTTTCAGTGAAATTAGCATTAGAATGTTTAGGCTTTACAATAACAAAATTAATACTCTTTTTGAAAAATCTGCTAAACTCTTTCTGTTTTCTATTCATGGATAGGAAATCTGTTAGATAAAAATCACCTCTAAAGGTCTTATTTCTTGGTCAGAGGTAGCACTTACCAAATAAGAAATGGTATTCCGAGTAAGAAACATCAAAATAAATAAATGATTCAGGTGGGAGGCTGTGGGAGACGATCGATGCTTTTATTTAGCTAGCCCTGCCCCTTAACCTTTGAAAACATTTTTATTGTAAAAGATTGCAAATTTGTTCAGAAACATGCATCAACTTATTGGCACAGCTTAACCAATATTTACTATGAGGCAAACACCCATGTAATTGATACTTAGGTTAGAAATTTTTTTCTATAATGATTTTTTCCCATTATAGCCGATTTACAATGTTCTATCAGTTTTCTATTGCACAGCAAGGTGACCCAGTCACACATACATGTGTAGATTCTTTTTTCTTACATTATCATGCTCCATCACAAGTGACCAGACATAGTTCCCAGTGCTATACAGCAGGATCCCATTGCTTATCCATTCCAAAGACAATAGTTTGCATCTATTAATCCCAAATTTCTGGTCCCTCCCTCTCCCTCCCTCTTGGCAACCACAAGTCTCTTCTCCATGTCCATGATTTTCTTTTCTGTGGAAAGGTTCATTTGTGCTGTATATTAGATTCCAGATATAGGTGATATCATATAATATTTGTCTTTCTCTTTCTGACTTACTTCACTTAGTATGAGAGTCTCTAGTTCCATCCATGTTGCTGCAAATGGCATTATTTTGTTCTTTTTTATGGCTGAGTCATATTCCATTGTGTATATATACATCTTCTTAATCCAGTCATCTGTTGATGGACATTTAGGTTGTTTCCATGTCTTCGCTATTGTGAGTAGTGCTGCAATGAACATGCGGGTGCATGTGTCTTTTACAAGGAAAGTTTTATCTGGATATATGCCCAAGAGTGGGATTGCTGGGCCGTATGGCAGCTCTGTGTATAGTTTTCTAGGGTACCTCCATACGGTTTTCCACAGTGGTTGTACCAATTTCCATTCCCACCAACAGTGCCTGAGGGTTCCCTTTTCTCCACACCTTCTCCAGCATTTGTTATTGGTGGACTTGTTAATGATGGCCATTTGTTAATGGTGGACTTCTAATGATGGCAGTATCTCATGGTAGTTTTGATTTGCATTTCTCTAATCATCAGTGATGTTGAGCATTTTTTCATGTGCTTGTTAGTCATCTGTATATCTTTGGAGAAATGTCTATTGAGGTCTTTTGCCCATTTTTCAATTGGGTTGTTGGTTTTTTTGCTGTTGAATTGTATAAGTTGTTTGTATATTTTAGAGATTAAGCCCTTTTTGGTTGCAATATTTGAAAGTATCTTCTCCCATTTCATAGGTTGTCTCTCTGGGTTTTTTTATGGTTTCCTTTGCTGTGCAAAAGCTTGTCAGTTTGATTAAGTCCCATTGGTTTATTTTTACCTTTATTTCTGTTGTGTTGGGAGTCTGACCTGAGAAAACATTTGTAAGGTTGATAACAGAGACTGTTTTGCCTGTGTCCTCTTCTAGGAGTTTGATAGTATCTTGTCTTACATTTAAGTCTTAAAGCCATTTTGAGTTTATTTTTGTTCAGTGTAAGGGTGTGTTCAATTTTGATTTACATGTGGGTCCAGGTTAGAAATTAAACATTGTGAACACTTTATCCTAATCCATGTATCAGTTTCTGATCCAAACCCTATCCTATCTCCAAAGATAACTGTTATCTTTCTTTATTGTTTTCTTCCTTTTCTTTATAGTTATACTGTATGTGTGCAAGTTGTAAAATATCTAAACAACATTGTGTTGTTTTTGCCTGTTTTAGAATTTTGTATATACCATACTGTATATATTCTTTCGTATCTTGCTTTTTTCTTTTGTTCACCATTGTTGTAACTCATTCATATTGTTGCATGTAGTTGAAATTCATCAGTTTTGTTGTTCAGTGATATTCCTGCATGAACATACTGTATATTTTTATCCATTCAGTTGAAAATGGCTTGCTTCCTTTGTACATTTTCATGTATATGTATACTCACTTTTCTAGGATGTATGCCTAGGAATAGAATCACTAGGTATATGTATCTTTAACTTTACTAGATACCGTCAATTTGTTTTCCAAAGTGGTTATACCAATTTATGATCTCACTAGCAGTGCATGAGAGTTCCATTTGTTTTGTATCTTTATCAACATTTGGTATTTTCTTTCTCCTTTTTTTCTTTTCCTTTTGCTTCTTTCCTGCCTCACTCCCTTCCTATTCCAGTGCTAGTATAGTATATATCATCGAGGTTGACCACTGAGTTAGTACTTTTTCTTTGTCAATTAGAATTTCCTGTTTTGTGAAGTAGCTGTTCAATTCTTACTCATGTAATTTTCTTTTTTTAAAAAAAATAGAATCGTGTGTCCCTTTCTCAATAAATTTGGCTTGTCTTTCATGAATAATATAGGTGGATGTTGATCAAGAGTGGAGTTGTGTGGTCATATCCCATATTTTAGAAAACCACTAATGAAGTTTCAGTTATAGTGTGGCAAGGGGGTGGGGTGGATGGTGGGTGGGTAGGACTGAGTCAGTTCTGCCTGGGCAGAAGACTCTTGGTAAGATTTGAGTAAGTGCCATCAAGGTAGGACACAGAAATCCACCCCCCCCACCCCCAACTAGGAGGTCATTTAATAGAGGACATCAAAGGATGTCCATTGCTTGGGAAAGGTCTCTAGTTAATTATTGCCTGGAAGCATAGAGCATGGTCTGATCATTCCCCTGAATTCGTGAGTCCCCTTTCATTGGCAGTGCTTTGGAGGCATTTAAATTCCCATTAGACCCACTGGTTCATCTGAAAACTAATATTTACTTGGAAATGAACCAAATAAGAAGGGGACTCTCTGAAACCATCCCCTTATATAAAGATAAAGGAAAGAGGATAGAGAGGAAAGTAGGAGAAAGTTAATTACAGTTTCTGATAAATAAGCTGCTAGAGCATTTCCGCTTAAAATTTTGAAAGAGCTAATGAGCTCGCCCTGCAATATAATGACAATTTCTCATTTGAGCATTTTTTTCTACCCAGAGGATTAATCTTATTAAGAAGTGTTTTGTTTGTTTGTTTGTTTCATTTAATAATAATGGAGTTGGTTGGAATTTTGCAAGGGAAAATTCTTAAATAACAGTGGAATTTTGGCTTTTACTAAATTCCACCAGGCATAGATTTGGATCTTTTGTATTCATTGTTTTTTCAGGGTCTAGAGCAGTGCCTGATACATGGCAGGCCCTCAAATTTTCGTTGAATAAATGGGTGAGTAGATGAAATTTTTGGCATTGGTAGTATTGAAAACTTATAGCCTAGTAACAGAAGGAAACAAAGATGATGAACTCATCCAAGGAGGGAGAGGCCTGGGATGGGCATGTGGTTAGTTTCACGGATGACCTGCACCCCCACACCGGTGCTGGCAGATCAACCACACAGCCCGTTTGTTCAAAAATGCCTCAGTACCTTGGTGTGGTAAAAAGGTCATGGTCAGGAAGCTTGGATTTGTTCCGACTCAGCTACCAACTGGCAAAACCCTGAACAAGTCACTTAGCCTCTCTGGGCTTCAGTTTCTTTCTCTCTAAGTTTGGTGGTGTTGGGCTAGATCTGTACTATCCAGTGCAGTAGCCTCCAGCCACATGGGGCTATTGAACACTTAAAATGTGGGTAATGCAACTGAGGAGGAACTGATGTTTTAATTTAATTTAAATGAATTTTAATTTAAATAAAAAAACTGAAACAGTGTAAAATATTTTTCTTTTAACATTATAGCTTTGGCTGGACTGCATTTTACTTAAACCATTGCAAATGTAGTGTTCTTATTGAAATATGTTCCAGGTGTAAACTATACACAATATTTTAAGCAGTATGAAAAAGACTGTAAAATGTCTCATGAATGGAATTGTTTTTCGTATTGCTTACATGTTGAAATTATAATATTTTGGATATATTAGGTTAAGTTAAATACATTATTTTAAACATTTCAGGAGTTCCCTGCTGGTGCAGTGGGTTAAGTGTCTGGTGTTATCACTGCTGCGGCTCAGGCTGCTACTGTGGTGTGGGTTCGATTCCTGGCCCAGGAACTTCCGCATGCCATAGACATGGCCAAAATTTTTTTAAATTTTTTATTTTATTAAAATATAGTTGATTTACAATGTTCAAGTTTTTCTCACCTATCTCTCTCTTTTTTTTTTTTTTTACTTTTTACAATATGACTACTAGAAAAATTTGAATTACACATATGGCTCAGGTTTGAATAATGGTGGGTTAGATAATCTGAATTGCATCTTCCAACAATAAAGTTTATTGTTCTAGGTAGCTATTGTGAAAGTTCAGTTCTGTGGCTTTGAGCATGGATATTAAAATAGAGAGTGTGAATTATAAGTCCACTTGCTAGCTGTGTGATTCTGGGCACGTTACTTAACCTCACTGGACCTCAGATTCCATTTGAAGAATAGAGATGGTTACATCTATCTCAAGGAGCTATTGTAAGGGTTAAATGAAATAGTCTATGCAAGGGGCCAAGCAAAGTGCCTGTGACCATACTGACATAAATTCTCCCTAATCTTCTTGTCTCTCTGCTTGTTATTTATTTATTTATTTATTTATTTATTTATTTATTTATTTATTTATTTTGCTTTTTAGGGCCCCATCTGTGGCATATAGAAGTTCCCAGGCTAGGGGTCTAATCAGAGTACAGCTGCTGGCTTACGTCATGGCCACAGCAATGTGGGATCTGAACCTTGTCTGCAACCTACACCACAGCTCACGGCAACACGGGATTGCTGACCCACTGAGTGAGGCCAGGAGTTGAACCTACATCCTCATGGTACTAATTGGATTAGTTTCCGCTTTGCCACAATGGGAACTCCATGCTTGTAATTTTTAACATCCCTGAGGACTAAAAGAGTAAACTAGGACATGTGAGTTTTAGCCCAAGCATCAGTTCTTATCAAGAGCCAAGGCGAGCAAAGGTCTAGGTGGTCATGGGAAATGTGAGACTTTGTTAACAGAAATCAGCCATATTTACATTTGATCCTTGACATGATCCAGGGGACCACTTTCTAGCCAGGCATGCTCATGTCTCTCCCTTTACTCTCCCCCTTTGCCCTGGCAGTCTTTCTAATTAGTTATATTCCAGGCTTTTGAAGGTCCCTGCTCTCAGGAAGTAGGAATGCTGAGAGACATAATTCAGACTGGGAAAGAGACATGTCCCCACCCTTCCTGGGTGTCACTGTGGACCACAGACATTCTTAGGCAGATGAGAAAAAACACTTTGTAGCAAGTGCCATTGTCATCTTACTTTGTAGAGGCTCCTCACGTCCTCCTTACCACTCTAAACCCAAGAGAGGTCCCAGAGAGAATGATAGACATGAAGCCAGCAAGGTCTGCAGAACATTTGCTTTAGGAAACGGGGAGGCTCCAAGTGTCAGGGATAACAGATGTCGTGTATACTTGAGTTTTATCTGATCAGTGTTGATTATTTATAGTGATGAGAATGAACTCTGGGATTGGAAAAACCTGACTTTGAATGTTAGTCATGATACTACTGTGTATATATTCTTGGAAAGTTTCCTGACCTCTCTGAGTCCATTTCCTTACCTAGTGCTTGCATGTCACTCTGCCTATCTCACAGGACTGTTGTAAGGATTAAACGAGGCCATGCACAGTGCCTGTGAGGGCTCAAGAAATGGTAGTTATTATTATTTTGTTCTTGTAATAGTTATGTAAAGTTACTATTCGGTTATTACTATTTAACAAACAGATAAAACTAGTCTTCTTTTGGAGCAGCTTGTCATCTCTTGCCTGATTTCTTAGGGTTAACTTTATATCTTTGTTATCTATGTAATCTGTTTACTTTGATGCTTAAAGCAAAGCATTATAATATAAATCAGGAAAGAATGTATTCTCACCCGTGACTTGTAACTCTAAGTATGACCTTATCAGAGAGGGTCCTAGTTTCAGTTATGTTGCCCCCATGGGTGGTTGAAATGGGATTCTTCTGTGGGTCCTGTGAGCATCAACCAAGGCAGCTGAAATCATGTGATGTCCTCTGTCTCCTTGGCAACAGCAGAGATGCTCCAACGGCCCTGATGAACTTGGCACAAAGGTTTACTTTTTGGAAAATGCGGAGAAATCACCAAAGGAATTAAAAAAAAATTAACTACAAGTTGGTTTTACTCTTTATACCAGTTCATCCGCTGCATATTCCTAAGAAGAAAAGGCAGAAGGAATAATCAGCCCTTGTGGATTCTTGGGTCACCTGCTCCATGGGCCGTGGAGCATCTAAGGTCAGCACCACACCTCACAGCTGCCCAGCATCTGTGTTTTGGTAGCAGATCTGGAAGCTAAGGAATCTTCCTTCGTTATGGCATTTCCAAAAGTGCTTCCTGACATGTAGGAATCCAGCATGCAGGAATATCAGAGGCACCAGAATCCTGGGCCTGCTGCTCCCTTAACTTTGGGGAAGGTGAGGGTATCAGCAGGATGGAGAGAGCCGTCTCATTACTTGACCAGGTTCCCATGACCTATCACCCCTACCGTTATTCCTACACGTGTCATGCATAATTATTCCTCTATAGCAGTGTCAACAACAGGAGTATGAATGCCTCTGGCAAGGTTGCAAACTCACAGGGGCACCATTCACAGGGTAGCTGGCATGAATCTTGCCTCCTGGAGGTGTGCAGTGCCCAGCCTGAGCAGTGGCTCTGCCTGGGGATGGGGTGGAATGGGTGGTCAATAAATTGGCCCTGTGTATTTTTATCCTGGCACCTCGTGCGTGGTAGGTGCTCAACAAATATATACATATATTTTAGCTGTGCCCGTGGCATGTGGAAGTTCCTTGGCCAGGGATCAAATTCGTGCCACAGCAGTGACCCAAGTCACTGCAGTGACAGCACCAGTGACCTCTGGCCCCATTTTCAATGTCACAGATGTGGTCTGTAAAAGAGACTGAGTTGGTATTTTCAGAATGTAATAGCAATGAGTTTAGGTCACAGCTGCAGCAAAATCAATGAGAAACAAATACATATTATGTAAACAAGTTGGGGATGAATTCGACCCATCTTCCTAATTTGGAGTATGGAGCTGGGGAGGGAGATTGTGTGTGGATTAACTGTCTGGGATTCTTCTGATTGCTTGACTTCATACTTCAGTGAGGAGAAATTTAGCCCAGAATGCTTATGATTCCCGCCCAGGAAAACCTCTCCAGTTTAGGTGGATAAATGGGAGCAGGGACTGTGTGTGAGGCTGGGGTATCTTCTAGGATGTTTCCTCCAGGTTCTTTCATTGCAGTGCCACCTCATGGACTAGCAGAGAACACATCGTCCTATGATTCTGAAGAAACTGAGCTGCCCAGACCTCAGTTCACCTGATCTGCTTCTTGAGTGTTAAAAAAGAACATAAAGACTCATAGAAAATCATTTTCTCCTGAAAAAGCCTGACTTCAAAGTCTACTGTGCAGCTGCAGACCCCAAATCACATACTTGGGTGTCAGAGGCTGAATATGGCGTCTTTTTCTCTTCACATTCCTGCTGTAAAACTCCTGTTCCTCCCTGCTCACTGCCCAGGGACCCTAGAGAGCTATACATCTTTGCCTGGCTTGAGAGAAGCTCACACATGTGGAAATGCAAAAGGAGAAAAGTCCATTAATATATTTTAGAAGTGTTTCCCGTAGTAACAGAATCCATGTTGAGACAGGAGGCTCTGCAAATCCTCAGCTTCCCAGGGGACAGAAAATATTTCATGGGAAAAATGGAAAGAGACCCAGTATCAAGTGTTAGGACATGGGAATGTGGTTTTCCCTCAGATTTCTCAGGCAGTTCTGCTATTGTCTTACATGTGACCTGCCATCCCACCCATCTTGGTTACCTCCCCCATGATGGAAACATAGCAGGGCACATACCAGGTTTGTGAAATGAAGCTTCTGTAAGTCTTTTCCTGAGGAACAAATGGAAATAAATTGAGGGTGTGTGTGTGTGTGTGTGTGTGTGTGTGTGTGTGTGTGTTTAGGGCTGCACCTGCGGCTTGTGGAAGTTGCCAGGCTAGTGGTTGAATCGGAGTTGTAACTCCCAGCCACAGCCACAGCAATGCCGGATCCAGGTCTGTGACCTACACCACAGTTCACGGCAACACTGGATCCTTAACCCTCTGAGCAAGCCCAGGGATTGAACCTCTGTCCTCATGGATACTAGTCATATTTGTTTTCTCTGAACCACGTCGGGAACCCCCAAATTGACCTTATTAATAGAGAGATAGTAAGAATTGACTATGCTGTAAAACACTATTTACTATATAACAAATTTGGAAAAAGGGGAAACAGATCTTTGCATTTGGTGTTTAGGTTCTAGTCCAGGATTGTGACTTATGGGGCTTCCTTTTCTCCTTTTCCTCCTCCTCCTCCTCCTTTTTAACTTGGGAGGGAAATATGGCTTAATAGACTTTTAGGCTTGGATGAACCAGATGGGGTGATCCATGGAGTTGCTGATAATTTTTGCCCTGTGTGCTGCAAAGCCATGCATGTAATTGTGTGCTCTGGAAATAATAGTGGTGTTACACATCCTTTGAAAAGGGAGGCTTGTTTCCGTGCTGCCAAAATGATGGATATCTGATCATTTAACTTTGCCAGTATTGGTATAGAGTTATTGGCTTCAATTTATGATTAATAATTGGCACAAGGAGAAAATTTGATTTTCTAACCTGTTTGTTCCTTCATAGATCCTTAGGCATTTAAAGTGGGTGAGTTGATGTGTGCAGTTCTCTTCATCATTTATACACGTTTATGACTGGGTCAGGCTTTCTGTCAAGGAAAGTAGAAAATGGGAATACTTCAATATTCTGGTGAAACTTCTTCTTTTTCCCTGAATGGCTTAGAAATTAACTCTTTTTTTTCAGAGATAAATGACAGAAAAAGTGGTTGAATTGGAGTTGTAATTCCCAGCCACAACCACGGCAATGGCGGATCCAGGTCTGTGACCTACACCACAGTTCACGGCAACACTGGATCCTTAACCCATCTAGCTTCAGCTAAAAAGTAAATTTATAGATTCATATAACAAGGAAGTGTAGCCAAGAGTGGATTAGCTTCAGGTACAGCTGGATCTAGGTGTTCAAACATTATCATCCAAGCCACTTTCCAGGCTGCTTTCCTCTCTCCACCTTTTTGTCTGTCTTTTTCAGTTCTACAGGTAGGTTCCCTTCATGTGGTAGGCAAATGGGAACAGTAGCCCTAGGTCCATACTCTCCAGCTGAGCCACCCTGAGTGAAAAACAGGTTTCTCTTCTGTTGTCCTGACATTTCCCTAAGAGAAAGCACTCATTTGCTCTGCTTGGGCCTTGAGTTCACCTTTGAACTAGTCCTTGTGATCTGGGGGATGTTGCACATGAACAAGACAGTCTGGACCAAGCGCTTATCCCTGTGGTAGAATGGTAGATACTAACCCCAGAAAAAGTTCCTTAATGTTTAATTGGTGGTAATTCAGTCACATGGCCAATCCTGAGTAACACATATGACCAAGGGGATGTGGTGCTCTGATTGGCCAGGCCTGAGTCACCTGTGTCACCTCTGGAGACAGAGACATAGGACAGGAACTGAGGGTGGGGGGCAGCCCCAAGGAAATCTGGACTTTGGCAGAGGGAGCGCTAACTAGCCAAATAGCTTAAAACTATGAGGAAACTTCCATTAGAGCTGGTTGTATTTGCTTTCTTGTTTTATATGATACTGTATTGAGACCTAAGGAAAAATCTACCCTGGTTACAAATTCCTGTATTTGTAGTACTTTTGATCTTACAGGGTTCTTCCACCATTCCTTATAACAATGCTATAGAGTTTGTAACTATTCTCATTCTGTGAGTGAGGAAACTTAGATACAAAGAGCTTAAACAGCTAACCCCACTCTGTACAGCTAATACCCAGAGGGGCCAGCCCTCAAAGCCAGGCTGAATGTAGAGTGCTTGCATTTTCCCTTCTGCCCTGTGAGAGAGAAAGACAACTCAACCAAAGCAGTTCCAGTGTGAATAGGAGCAGGGCTCAGATTCAGGAGAGAGTTCAGAGGCGTCAGCAACTGACTACTGTGACTCACTGAAGGTCGGTAGAGGTGAGGGTGGTAGTGAAGGAAAGGAGGTGACACAACTTCAGCTCGGGTGACCGAGTGGCTGAAGATCAAGCTTCTCATGGACCCCACTTCAGTCCTTGAACCACTCCTGATGACAACCCCCTTTTTCCTATAACCTCCCCTGTCTGGTGGGGCTCCTTCTCCTGGGCCTGTGATCCAAGTCTGGCTAGATCTAGCTGTTGTTCTGGTCTAGTGATCCAGGCTTTATGTCTGCTCTCAGGGTTCCTCTAAGACTCAGGGTCCTTTGCTGCCAATTTGTATCTAAGTCTTAGTGACCCTGAGAGTGAGGCCTGGTGCTTGGGTGGCCCAAGTTCTAGTACATAATAAGCTGCCTCAGTTCCCCTCCTTAATCCAGTGCTGCACGAGGACCCATCCCAGCCATTGGGATATCAGCTCTTACAGTCTCCTCCTATCTGACTTTCTGGCATGTTGCTTAGGGTTGTACTTCACATGGACAAATATCCCTCTGTAAGAGTCTGTCATTTTGATTCCTGAATATCGGCCACAGCCTGGAGGTACCAGAGCGTTGCTCTGCTTGACCATCTGCATGGCCAGGGGTCCCTGGGCTTACCTCTTCCAAGACTCTTAGATGCTGCTGCACCACGTGAGTGTTCCTGCCAGAACACTCTGTTCTTGTTCCCTTTGTTGATCAGACCCTTCCCCACCTTGGCAGTGCCCTGTCCCCTGACCTGGCTGGTTTTTCCTTGCCATTCAAATTGTACTTAAATGCCATGTTCCTGTTGAGTGTTACTTGCCCTCTTCCCGTCTCTTTCTAGATTCTCATCCCATTTCTCGCTCCACATCACACTATGTATTTGGAATTCTTTTATTTGGGTCCTCGCTCCTATGTGTTTCCTCATTGGAATGAAAGGTCCCAGAGGGCAGGGACCTTCCTCTTATGCTCATTGTTATATAGGAAGGCCTAGAACAGTCCCTGTGACACAGGAGGTGCTTGATGAACTACTTATGCAATGTTGCTGAATGATTCTTGATCACTGAGCCCACATCATGTCTGGTCTATGCCAGGGGTAGAAGACGTGATGGATTTTGTGCAAGCTGAATTGGAGACCTGTCCACTTGGAGCTGTCCAGCTCCCTTTGCTCAATCTGTCCACCTGGCCTGTCAAATAGACCCCAAGATTCAGCTCAAAAACCTTCCCTTGCCCTGACCTACAAAGCAATACAAGGCATCCCTTATTCCTTGCTCTGGTAGCACCTCTTTCCACCTTTAATTATCCATCTGCCACACAGCACTGTATACTTGTTTGCTTACCCTTCTTCCTTATTAAACTGAGCCTTTGCCAGCAGGAATTCTGTAGGATGTCTTTGGATCTGGTGTCTTAAATAGTGTTACTTTTCAAGTCTACAATATTCATGTGGGAATATGTAAGTTGGTGAGTATGTTAGTAAACTGGGTATTTGCATCTGGTATGCACAAGATAAGCAATGCAATAATAAAATCAACGAGTTAATAGCCATTTATCCAAAAACCATGTCACTGAAACCTGAACTTCAGTTTCAACTTGACGCTTTGGCCAGTTATGTGCAAAAGAACTCACATCATCATTATTGTGTCAAATTAAGTTCATCTGGGCCATCCTGCAATCACATGCTCCTGCTTATAAACCTAGGACAGAAATTCAGAGCTGTGTCCTGATCCACTGGAGATAACTACAGAGTCATGGTTGTGACATTCTCAGCTCTTGAACAACTCTGTTGTCATCTAACCTGAGTTACATCGCTAGTTCTCGTGAGGCCAGCCTGATTAATCATAAAAGCGTCTGTGCTGGGGAGGATGCCTACCTCATCCCGCCCACATGTACATCAATGACGCACAACATGAGGGTTAGCTCAGGCTCATTCTGTTCACTTTTGATTCATTGATGGCTTTCTTCTATGCAACCCTTGGCCTCCTGTGTTATCACAGATTTGAGATCCAAAGACAATTCATTTGGCAACTTTATGTAATGTCATCCCTGGGGTGAAATTTTCACTGTGAAAGAAAATTAGTTGTTTATTCATCAACCATTTCTAAGCTGTGTATTAACTTGCAGGCATTGTGCTAGGGCTTGAGGACCAGGATGAATACGACACATCCTTATCTTTGATGAGCCAATAGGCTAAAGGGCGATGCAAAGAGGGCAGATGCTTTCAGCCTGATTTGGTGAGGGCCGCAGTATGGTGAAGTCTTGGGGTATGAATACAGGGTGGTCAGAAAAAGGATGGGGGTAGAGGGAAAAGCGAGAACAAAAGACAGGAAAGCATGGACAGGGAGTGGTGTGAGACCAAACCAAAGCAGTCTCTGGGCCCTGCAAAGCACCTGAATTTTAATCTGTAGACCAGCTTTTTTCAAAACATATTTGAAGGAATACTTGTTCTGTGTGATGACACTTGCTCTTGCATGGTAAGGGGATTTCATGGTTAACTGAATTTGGGGAACACTGATTTGAAGGATCGTATGAATACTCTTCCGTTGGTACCTGTTTTTTCCGTGTGATGTTCATCCTGTGACAGGTGGGGGAGACAGAGGGGAACCATAGGTACAGTCCTATGCTCGTGGGGCTTTCAGGCCAACGAGGAAGGCAGGAATTAAGTAGATGGCTGCAGATGATTTGTTAAGTGTCTACAAATGAGTAACATCCCAGGAAGGAGGCTGTGTTACAGGATACGGGGGAGAGTGGTTAATAAGAACAAGAACTAATATTCTTTCAGTCCATGCTGTTAGCCAGGTGTTGGGCTAAGGGCTTCACAATCATTATTATGTTTAATCAAAGCTAATTGGAACAATATGCTGGGTGCTTTTTGTGTTTCGTCACATTGGACAGAGTCATAGGGCATTTTCCAAATGGATTTGACTACAGGTCCATTTTTTCACAGATCATTCATTTAATTCCTTGGCAGTTTTGGTATAGGGAACCAACGAAGTGTTCTCAGCTATGGAGAGATTTGTTCAGATTTAATTTTCTAAATGGCAGGAAATACATACTTTGTGATCCTGGTGACTCAGAAATGGTCAGAAGCTTTAGAAAAAGTCTAGGGATCTTCAGCCTTGCCAGTGCATGAGAATCAACAGACTTGTGGTTGCCGAGGGGGAGGGGGAGGGGGAGGGAGTGGGGTGGGGTGGACTGGGAGTCTGCGGTTAATAGACACAGACTGTTGCCTTTGGAATGGATAGGCAATGAGATCCTGCTGTATAGCACTGGGAACTATGTATAATCACTTGTGATGGATCTATACATGTATGTGTAACCGGGTCACCACACTGTAAAGTAGAAAATTGACAGAACTCTGTAAACCAGCCATAACGGAAAAAATAAAAATCATTATACAAAAAAAAAAAAGAATCACTTTTGTGGAATTCCTTTGTGCTGCAGTGGGTTAAAGATACCATGTTTTGTTGCTGCTGTGGCATGGGTTTGATCCCTGGCCCAGGAACTTCCACATGCTGCGGGTGCAGCCAAAAAATAAACAATCACTTTTGCTTTCCAAAATACTGACCTATTAAATATGAGTTTCCTGGAGAAGAGTCTGTAGGTTTTGTAAGCTTGTGAATACATAGGAAACTGGTAACTCTGGTGCCTCTGGGGCAAGGTCCTGGGTGTGATGAAACAGAGGAAGACTCTTCATTGTTAAGGGGTTAACCCTGGTTACATATTACCTAATACAAAAGAAATGTAAAAATTAAAAAAAAATCTCCATAGATGATCCAGATGTAGCCAGGACTGAGAACCACTGATGGAATTAATTAGTGAATTAAATACAAAAAGGTATGAAACAAGTAATTAAGATTTTCTATTATAAGGAAGATGTGTTAGAATAGATTTGAGCATTAGGAGGTTAATAACCTTAAAGAAAGTAACTCTCTAGTGATGACAGAGAGAAGTCAGACCGTGAGGGGTTAAGAAGGCAGAAAAAGGGAGAGCAGAGGCCAAAGACTATAAGCTGTTTCTGGGAAGGGGTGGGGGCAGCAGCAGGGTGGACTGTTGCAACCCTGAGGCCTCTATGCACTAGCTGATTAACTGTGGGACTTGGGAAAGTTGCTTGGTCCCCTGGATTCCTTACTGTAAGATAGGAATAATATTCGCTACCTTAAAGGGTGGTTGGGAAAATCAAATGAGACACTGAGTGAAGGTTTCACACACACACATGGCTGCATGCACACAAGCACTTAGAGCCTCTCGAAGTGTAGTGGATCTGGGCATTCTGTTTGGGTAAGCAGAGGACTGAAATGATAAAAGTGGAGATAAGACAAGATCCTGCAGAAGGTAAAAGGAGAGGGGAGCAAAAACACAGTCTGCAAGTGTTTCTTGGGAAGGAGGAGCACCCCTTTCCTCTCTGGCAAGAGGAAGGAGAGGCTGGGCAGGTATAGAGGTGATGTGGCAACAGAGACATTTCAGGAGGGAGGAGGGAAGCCAAAGGAGGCGAGGTAAGAACGCCTAATCCTTTTCTCCGCAAAGAAAGAGGCAAGGTGGGAATTACTTAAAATGTTTCAAGTGCCAACAATATTTGATGCACAGAAGTCATATTCTTGGTTAAAATAGATTGGTAGCAGTCATGATATATGGATTAAAAACACACAGGCAACCTCCCTGCTCCCCCCCCCTTTTTTTTTTTTTGTCTTTTTAGGGCCACACCTGTGGCGTATGGAGGTTCCCAGGCTAGGGGTCCAATCAGAGCTGTAGCCACTGACCTACACCACAGCCACAGCAACGTGGGATCTGAGCTATGTCTGTGATCTACACCACAGCTCATGGCAATGCCGGATCCTTAACCCACTGAGCAAGGCCAGGGCTTGAACCTGCAATCTCATGGTTCCCAGTCAGATTCGTTTCCACTGTGCCATGAAGGGAACTCCCCGCTTCTCCTCTTTTATGCTGCATTACCTCTGGCACAAATACCTTCAAGGGTCATTTATTCATTCAGACATTTTATTTTGAGCCTACCATGTAGCAGGTACTAGACTAGGGAGGGCATGACCCTGAGGGTGGTACAGGGAAGTGGGGGTAGGGAGGAGTGGGAAGGAAAAGCACAATTGACCTCTTCTTGTGCTTGGTGTGTGACCGTAGAAACTCAGAGAAGGGTGGATATTTTCGGTGCAGGAATTGTGTGGGTTTCTTTTTGCATGCATGCATTGATACTTATTCTCCCAAAGGAGCTGACTGAGACAGGACTGTGAACCCAGCTGGGTAGACACGTCCCATTTGGCCCAGGAAAGATGCTGGCACACTATAGCAAAGAGTCTGGAAAAGAATATGTTGAGTTAAACTTAAAAAAATTCCAGAAACATAATCTTCTACTTTCTTCTTTAATTTTTATTTTTTCAATTAAATGTAGTCGATTTAAATGTTGTGCCCATTTCTGCTGTACAGCAAAGTGAGCCAGCCATATTTGTATTTATATTTATATACATTCTTTTTCTCATATTACTTTCCATCATGTTCTAACCCAAGATGTTGGATATAGTTCCCAGTGCTATACAGAGGCAGCTCATTGCTTATCCATTCTGGAGGTGATATTTTGCATCTGCTAACCCCAAACTCACTGGCCATCCCACTCCTTCCTCCTTCACAACCACAAATCTGTTTTCTATGTCTGTGAATCTGTTTCTGTTTTGTAGATAGGTTCATTTGTGCCACATTTTAGGTTCCATATGTAAGTGATATTATTTGTTATCTGTCTTTTACTTTCTGACTTACTTCACTTAGTATGAGAATCTCTAGTTGCATACACATTGCTGCAGATGGCATTATTTCATTCTTTTTTATGACTGAGTAGTATTCTGAGTGTATATATACTACATCTTCTTAATCTATTCATCTGTGGTAGACATTTCAGTCATTTCCATGTCTTAGCTACTGTAAATAGTGCTGCTGTGAATATATGGGTACATGTATCTTTTTGAATTATAGTTAGTCCAGATATTATATCCTCAGGAATGGGATTTCTGGATCATATTATAGTTCTATATTTAGTTTTCTGAGGAACCTTCATAGTGTTTTCCATAGTGGTTGTACCAATTTATGTTCCCACAAACAGTGTGGGAGGGCTCCCTTTTCTCTCCAGCATTTGTTATTTGTAGACTTATTAATGATGGCCATTCTGACCACTGTGAGATGGAACCTCATTGTAGTTTTGATTTGCATTTCTCTAATAATTAGTGATGTTGAGCTTTTTTTTTTTTTTCATGTGCTTGTTGGCCATCCATATGTCTTCTTTGGAGAGAAATGTCTACTTAGGTCATCTAGTCATTTTTCTTTCTCTTCCATTTTTTTTTTGCTTTCTTCTTCTTTTTTTCTTTTTTTCTTTTTAGGGCTGCACTTGAGGCACACGGAAGTTCCCAGGCTAGGGGTCTAATCGGAGCTACAGCTGCTGACCTATGCCATAGCCACAGCAATGTAGCATCTGAGCTGTGTCTGCGACCTACACCACAGCTCATGGCAACGCCAGATCCTTAACCCACTGAGCGAGGCCAGGGATTGAACCCGCATCCTCATGGATCCTAGTCAGATTTGTTTCACCACCACAACAAGAACTCCCATTCTGCCCATTTTTCAGCTGGGTTGTTTGTTTTTTTTATTGAGTTGTATGAGTTGTTTGTATAGTTTGGAGATTAAGCCCTTGTCAGTTGCATCATTTACAACTATTTCCTCCCATTTCATACGTTGTCTTTTTGTTTTTCGTAAGGCTTCCTTTGCTGTGCAAAAACTTGTAAGGACCTTGATTAGGTCCCATTGATTTATTTATTTATTTTTTTCTATTGCCTTGGGAGACTGACCTAAGAAAACATTTGTATGATTGATGTCAGAGAATGTTTTGCTTGTGTTCCCTTCTATGAGTTTTATGGTGTCTTTTCTTATGTTTAAATCTTTAAGCCATTTTGAGTTTATTTTTGTGCATGGTGTGAGGGTGTGTTCTAGTTTCATTGATTTACATGCAGTTGTCCAGTTTTCCCAGCACCACTTGCTGAAGAGACTTTTTTTTTCCATTTTATATTCTTTCCTCCTTTGTCAAAGATTAATTGACCGTAGGTGACTGGGTTTACTTATGGGCTCTCTAGTCTGTTGCATTGGGCTATCTGTCTGTTTTTATATCAGTATCACACTGTCTTGATTACTGTAGCTTTAGCTTTTTTTTTCTTTTTTTGTCTTTTTACCTTTTTATCTAGAGCCACACCCGCGGCATATGGAGGTTCCCAGGCTAGGGGTCTAACAGGAGCTGTAGCTGCCGACCTTCGCCACAGCCACAATAACGCGGGATCCGAGCCGTGTCTGCAACCTACACCACAGCTCACAGCAACGCCAGATCCTTAACCCACTGAGCAAGGCCAGGGATCAAACCCGCAACCTCATGGTTCTTAGTCGGATTCATTAACCACTGAGCCACGACGGGATCTCCTACTGTAGCTTTTGTCTGAAGTCTGGAAAAGTTATGTCTCTCACTTTTTTTTTTTCCTCTTCAGGATTGCTTTGGCAATTCTGGGTATTTTATGGTTCCATATAAATTTTTGAATTATTTGTTCTAGTTCTGTGAAAAATGTCATGGATAATTTGATAGGGATTGCATTAAATCTGTATATCACTTTGAGTAGTGTGGCCATTTTAACAGTATAATTCTTCTAATCCAGATATCTTCCCACTTCTTTGAATCCTCTCTAATTCCCTTTTATAGTTCTTAGCATATGTCTTTCACCTCCTTGGTTAGATTTATTCCTAGATATTTAATTTTGGGGGTATGATTTTTGTTTTGTTTTTTGCTTTTGGGGGCTATAAATGTGGCATATGGAAGTTCCCAACCTAGGGGTTGAGTCAGATACAGTGGCTGGCCTACAACACGGCCACAGCAACACAAGGTCCAAGCCCATCTGTGACCTACCTCACAGCTCATGGCAACACCGGATCCTTTGATCAAGGCCATAGATTGAATCCATATCCTCATGGATCCTAGTCAGGTTCGTTACCGCTGAGCATGTTGGGAACTCCTGAGGTGTGATTTTTTTTATATTCCTTTTCTAATATTTCACTGTTAGTATACTGAAATGCAACTGATTTCTGAATGTTAATCTTGTATCCTACTACTTTGCTAAATTCATTGATCAGTTCGGGTTCTCATGTGGAGTCCTTAGGGTTTTCTACATATAGTATCATATCATCCATCCACTTTCTTAACCAGGAGAATGGTAGTGTTCAATCCTTTCACACCCAATGTCCCCTTCATAACAAATACTTCACTGTTCTGAAATGAGATCCATAGATGGCATAACCCTACCTTCATATGTTTAAACAATAATGTAATACCCAAACTATATTATATAGGAGAAATGAAAGTTGAGTAAGTTACCATTAAATATGCAATTCTCCATGTGAATACTTAAGTAAGACCACATCAGTGGTACAGTGAAGTACAGATGCTGATATCTATGTGAATAGTCACCATGGATACGACAGCTGAAAACATAGGCTGATTTGAATGTTTTTATTATATTGGTAACTCAGATACCATGAACAACTTTGCTATTGGTGATAAAAGTTTCCAAAACAGTGAAGAAATAAAATAAAATGTACATTTCTCTCCATTTTCACAGTGTATGTACTTTGGAAAATTCAGTTAATATTGAAAAATACAAAAGGCACTCAAACACAAGATATTTTGTGTTTAGTGTAAAGTGGTTGGGTTTTTTTTTTTTTTTTAGCTTAGATCATTATTAAAAGACTTTTCGTCTACATAAATGTCCAGTGGGAATATGGAAAGTTCCATGGCACTCGGGGCAATTCTTCATTTTGTGGGACTTGCCTGCAAACTAGGAGGCATCTGCCACATGGCTGTCCACTCCAGTCTCAGTGACAACCAAGAAACACCCCGTAGGTTTCCAAAATGTCCACCAGGGGGTGGCACCATTCCCTTTGAGAATCACTGCTATGTAATATGTGAATATAACTGAGCTCTACACTAAGAGAAGCTCACAAAATATTTGTTGATTAGAATGACTAAGAACCTTGCAGATCCTCACAACCATCATATCAGTTTTAAGTTGAGCTGTGGAGAGGCTGTAGATATAAATGGAAGATCTAGATGGGATAGCCAAAGCTTTTGATCTTTCAAGCCTCTCCCAATTAGTTGGAAGTGGTTGCCTTTCATGCCAACACAGAAAGACTTTTGAGGTAATGTCCCGTTTATTCAATCATTCAGGAACTACTGAGCATCTGTGCTCAGCACTGTTCTAGGAGCTCATGGTACAGTAATGAATAAAACAGACAATTTCAGACCCTCATGGAGCTAAATTTTTGAGCTCAGGAGGAACTGACATTAAAGGTATCTGCAGTGGGACCAGGAGCCCACAAGCCACACGTTACCTAAACAAGGAGAGTTACCTGAATCTCTGTGAACCCAGGAACTCTACTGGAATTTTATTTTAGAAAATTATTATGATCATTTTTTTATACTTTGTCATCTTTTCCTCAGAAAGTGGAACATAAAACAAAAACAACTTTTAGTTAATTGAGAATTCTGATTATTTTTCTTATTAGCAGAGTTCTATAATTTTAAAGAATGTATTAGAATTGATGACCACCTATCACTTGATGAGAAATGAGGGCTTGGTCAAATCAGGAAAAGAATTTATCTAAAAGTAAGGAAGACACCCAGACCTATCAAAACTTATGACCATCCTGTCTCTATGAAGACCTGGCCACCAACATTCCTGGGCAAACCATGAGAATAAGACACATGTCTGAAGCCACTGAGTGAGAAGGCAGTTATTGTCAGCGAAATCTGGGCTTTGATCTCTTCTGGACTCTTGGACTTGTCCCTTCTTCCTGGGGCTCTGTGATTTGGGTCTCCATGTCCTCATCTGCAGAATGAGTGAATACCTACTTCCTTGGTTGTGTGACTGAGAGAAATAATGTTCCCAAGGCACTGGGCATGGTACCTGGTGCAGTGTCGCTTGGGGTACCTCAGTTATCACTTCTTGTCTAGCTGTAGTGGGGGGAGGGCAGGTGGTAGGGTTTTCGTCTTTCTGCGTGGTTGCTGCCCCTCAGCAGCTGAGTGGGATGTTTTTGTATTATGCAATTTCAGCAGAGGAGATGATTTTTCCTTGCAAGCAAGCTCATGGTTTCGTGTACTTTATATTGGATCTTAAAGGTGAAAAGTATATTAATCATCTGTGCCAACCCCCACATTGCACAGAGAAATAAGCTGAGTTCCAGAGAGGTCACATGAGGAGCTTTTCAAATTCAGGTTCCTGGGTCTTACACCCCAGCTATCAGATCAGAATCTCTAGATATGAGGCCTGAGAATCTTCATTGTGTAGAAGGTCACACTTGATGTCAAGTACCACTCAAAGTAGTGATCGCTTACCTTGACTTGCATTATTATAAAATATGTCTGTACCCAGTGCCACCTGTAAAATATGTCTGTACCCGGTGCCACCTGTGACTTGGTCACAGTGGATTGCAAACAGGACCATAAATCAAGGGCTTTTGATCTAACAGTTTCATCAATTGTTCTTTTAATGTCTGCTTTAATGATCCAATGAGTTTTTTCTAGGCCAAGAAAGACCCCAGTTCTGTGGCTCTTGTGAGGTTGTATAACTCAACATAGCTCTGCTATTGAAAATACCCAAGGAATGAATTAATACATGTAAAGCCTTAGACTTGTGTCTGGTTCATATAAGTGCTCAAGAAATGTTAGGATTATCACTTCAGAGCAGAAAAAATATCTGCAGAGAGGTGACACTGATTTCTCCGACATGAGACTAAAGCATAAGGTCAGTGTTCATTTGATTAGCAAAGATGGCTAGAGTTAGTCATTATGATAAAGGAAAAGGAAGATCCCATCTAAAACTCTGGAAGTGTGTGGCACAGATCATACTCCCTTATTGTTTGTTTGTCTTTCCTGTAAAGAGAATGTAAAATCAGATATTGCCCTACTTTTTTTTTTTTTTTGGCTTTTTAGGGCTGCACCCTCAGCATATGGACGTTCCCAGGCTAGCTGTCCAATTGGAGCTATAGTTGCCTGACTTCATTGAAGCCACAGCAGCCTGAGATCTGAGCTGCATCTGCAACCTACACCACAGCTCATGGCAAAGCTGGATCCTTGACCCACTGAGCAGGGACAGGGATTGAACCTGAGTCCTCATGGATACTAGTCAGGTTCGTTACCACTGAGCCACAATAGGAACTCCTGATATTACTCTACTTTTGACAGTTTAAATTGCTGCTTGCAAAAACTACTCATATGAGTATGATTTTACAGTGAGGGGTTTATTTATTTTTTATACAAATATGCAAGACACATGAAGAACATAGATTGCTGTATTCTTTTTATGTTGTGAGTCGTACATCTCTAAATTTGAAAGAAAGATGTAGTTCACATGAACATGGAAAATTTTGGCTACCAAAGAATTCTTAGCTATATAATAGTTGTATGTAATTGAAAGGATATGAAAATGAATGAGGAAGTGGTTTCTCCAGCCTGGTGAAAGGGAGAGATGGTTCTTTTTTCCCTTGAGTAAAGCATCTGTTAAATGCAAAAGAAAATGACTGTGGAGCCAGGAATCCATGATGCCAGCATTTTGCAATAACATTCCCTTTCATCTACAAATCTCCCAACAGTTTACAGGCACTAATTAAGTTTCATCATACTCATACCACTCACACTGAGTTTTATTTATTTTTACCAGGGAAAACCAAGATGGGGGATATTTAAAGGATTATTAGAAGTTACAAAGCTGGGATTTGAGCCTTATACCCAAAGCCTCTGGCCCAGAGGGGGAGGGGGCCCAAATGATGGGCTTGAGAGTTGACTCGTGGCTTTTATGGACTGGAAAGTGATCTCCAGCAACTCTGAGAGGAAACAGTAAGCTAGGGACTGAAGGAGGGTCTCAGGGGCCAAGGGTGGGGACCAGAGATCCTGATGGAAATGAAGGTCCGTACACCAGGCCTCTGTTACCACTACACTCCTCCTGCCTTAGCTTGTGTATTTCTCAGTGGATGCATTGGGATTGCAGTTCATACCAACAGCTCTAGGTTCTTCTTGAGAGTAGGCTGTGAGCCTTGAGGGGAGAGTGTGTGTCTGTGTGTGTGTGTGTGTGTGTGTGTGGCCAGCACTTGCTGTAAGGGTAAGAGGGGAGTAGTCTGGTGGACAAAGGCCAGTAAATTACCAAATGAAAGGGCTCCAGAAAGATAATCATAGGGTAATAGGTTATGTTAGTCCTTCTCACTTACCATCTTGGCCCTGTTTAAAAAGGAAGAAAAAAAACCAAGCACAGGCTAGGTCTGAGGTCAATCTCAGATGGCCAGCTGTGCCAGCTACTAAGACACATGCAGGCCTAGGCTTCTCCAGGACCCCAAATAAATCTGTCTGGGTCTAACAGAACTTTTGAATTGGAACTAAAAGTAATTTCAAGTTACTTTCTGTCTTCACACCCTTTTAAGATGAATTTTTAAAGGTTCTGCCTGAGTATTTTCACGTAGGTGGGAATAGAATCATAAAATTGGACTGACCAGGAAAGGTAGGTGCAAATTTGAGTAGAGGACTTGGGCTCTACCATATTTCTGAGGTTTGAATCAAATACATAAAAATAGCAGCAAAGCATTCACTGCTTCAAAAAGAGTTACATACTGGAGTTCCTGTTGTGGCTCAGCTGTTAACGAACCCGACAATTATCCATGATGATGTGGGTTCAATCCCTGGCCTCGCTCAGTGGATTAAGGTTCTGGCATTGCCGTGAATTGTGGTATATGTCACAAATATGGCTCGAATCCGCAGTGCTGTGGCTGTGGTGTAGGCCTGCAGTTGCAGCTCTGGTTGGAGCCCTAGCCTGGGAATTCCCATATGCTACAGTTGAGGCTATAAAAAGACAAAAAAAAAAAAAAAAAAAAGGAGTTACATACTGAGTTGCAGGGAATTGATTAGCCCATCTAAATCTGAAAAAGAAAAGTTATTATATGTTTACAAGGCTGTTCCAAGGAGGAGGCAGAGAGGAAAAAAATTAAAAAATTTAGTTGCTATCACTTTTTATTCTAGATTGCATCAGTTCATTAAAAACAAAGAATTTACAAAGGGCCTAGTCCATAATTCTAATAGAAAATTAATGTAAATCAGAAGTATATGAATATATATATTTTTAATTAAGTGATATACAGCTGCAGGTAACACTAATATAGCTATTATACATGATTTTCTAGATGAGATTATGTTTACATTCTTGCTCACACCAGTGTTTTGGAAAGTATTAAGATAATATTACCGTTACTAAAAAAATAAAGCCAAAGTAATTTAGCTAGCATTCTATCATTCTCATTTCAGTAAGCTAAAGTATAGTAGTAATTTATGTTCATGATTGGTGATATTAAAAGATTCCCTGAATGCCTTAGTTATCAAGAAAGACAAAATACCATTTGATACAGTTTTTTTTTTTTTTAAACTTTGATATAGTTTTAGTGGTAAGTTTTTTATGGCCCTTTGAGTCTTGAAAATTTGGGAGATCACATATGGTATAGAAACAAGTTCTCTTAATCATAACAGGCAATTACCCAGAAAAAATCCATTCTCTAATAAGCTTGTACTCTAACAGACCATTTGTGAAAAAAGGAAATGTGGCCAGGGCAAAACATTTCCTCTTTTTATAAACCTTGAACTGAGTATGTCCTTTACCAATTATATAGGGTCCCTTGGGCCTTAGAACTTTCCACAAGCGTTTCAGTCTCTATGGCGATGCACAGGCTGCTGAAGCAGAAGCCGGGTGAGACGGACGCAGCGGGCGAGGGGCAGCCATGGTGAGAAGGTCCGGCTGCAGAAAACCACGCAAGATCCTGATTCTTTTGGACCGACTGAGCCACCTTGCCAGGAGTCCGCAGAGCTGCGTGGACAGGCCTGCCCTAACCTCCCTCCTGTCACCACCAGGTTGACGCTAGGGAGGGAGGCACAGGTGCTTCTGCTGTCTGGCTGCACCGGGGACTGGGGCTCCCCTGGGATCCCACTTCCTTTGATATTTAAACTTCACCCTTCTTGTGCCCTCAGAGGCCATGACTCAGGTGAAAGGAGTCCATTTTGCCAGCCCCCTGGTCTCATGCAGCCGTTCAGCATCCCTGTTCAGATTACACTCCAGGGCGGCCGGAGACGCCAGGGGAGGTAAGTCGCCACCAGGATCTCTAGCTTTCATGGGTGTCTCGCTGAACAAGTGGCTAGAAGAAGAGCGACTGTAACGAATTTAACAAGTTTGAGGTTGACTTGGCCCTTCACCCTCTGAGGGTGTCCGCTTGTCATGCCTCCCAGGGTATCCTGGAGGCTTCCCCAGCAGTACTGTCATCAGGGGATTGCATCCTTCTTCCTTCTCTAGGTTGCAAGTTCTTGGAAGCTAGAGACCTTTTAAAATTTGTCTCTGGCTCCCCAGCAGAACATGGCCCAGCATATGGCTGGTGCTCAACAAATGTCTCTTGATTGAATGAAATTACTACCAGCATTTGATTCCATTGGTGAAATATGCTTGGGCCTTGGAGTGACAGCCTAGGTTCAAATCCCCCCCATCACTTAAATAGCTATATGGCTGTGAGCAATTCACTTAACCTCTCTCTGCCCATCTCTTTGTCTTCGAATGGAAACAGTAATGGTCTCTGCATGCCTTAGCATACTCTCTAGGTACTACTTTCTGTACTATTCCATTTTATATTTTAGCTGTTGTTATTAACTACCCGCCCCTACTCCTTAAGGGGGAAGTGAGATAGGTTTTGGGGGGACCTCTTTACTCCCTAGGGGAATGCAAAGCAGAAGGGCTGAGTGGCTTGTGTGAAGCTGTATTCTGCCTGCCCCCAGGTGTGGGGCAGTGGAGCAGTGAGAAGTGAGCACTGACATTTAGAAGAAGAGCCATGCCTGAGGGTGTTAGAGGATGAGATTTTAAGAGCTTGCCAGCTGACTCCTGAGAGGGATGCATTTCATAGCTAAGTTCACTCTGTCTGGAAACCTGGATAGTTTGTTAGTGGCTCAAGCAGAGCTGGGAGCTGGGAATGTGAAAACAGTGAAGATCACAACGGTTGTCACTTGTCCACTCCTGTTGTTCTTTAACATTCTTGGGTATTTGAGAGAGAGAATGTAGGAGAGTGAGAGGGGTTTGAACCGAGGTTGGAGTTGGGGGGGAAAGGAACAGACAGAAGAAAGAGATAAGAGACAAAAACGCTTCTCTCCTAGAAATGACCTAGTGCTTTTGTGAGACGACAATTAAAGTGAATCACAGTATGGCAGAAGATCAAATGACAAACATGCAAGGGAACAGGTTTAATGTCCCATTTATAATGTAATTAACTAGTTATAAGAGCAGTTGTGTTCTCCTCAAAGCGGTCCAGCGTTCAATTTTCACTTCGGAAACGCACAGTTGGACTAATGCTCTTGTCTCTTGCTGAACTCCATGAACCATGTAGACTTTTCTTAACCTCATTCACTGTTTCAAAAGAATCTGTTAAATAATTTTGTAATTAAAAAAATAGGAGGATAGAAATAGTTGCCCAGATCTCCTCTGTGACACAAATTACAAGGAAATATTAATTTAATATACCCAGTGCTTAGAAATTACACACACATATGAAATGAGTGTCAAATGAGTTATCAACTTCAATGAATCACAGAATCCTTCTAAGGAAAACTTTCTGCACAAGTTACAGTGTTGGAGGGAGAGGCTGCTGGCTTCCGCAGGGATCCACACCCAGATGAACAGGTTCAAGCTCTTTGAAATTGAGTTTGCCCCAGGCTAAACCAGAAGGCACTTGTAGCAGTGTGATAGTCAGGGCTGGTGGGAAAGTTAGTTCTGTCTGCTGGGGAGCAACAGGAAGGGGTGGATACTGCCTTGACTCTGAATAAAATGCTCTCCAGCTAACCCACTGGTTAGAAGTGGAGATTGTTGCTGGCAAAAAGGAGTGAAAATTCTCTTCACTCATCTCGCTGGCTAGGGAGCAACATTAGATCCCTCGAATGTGCTGTGAGGTCCTTGGATGAAGGGTTCTTACAAATACCACAAAGTTAATTACAGTACTCTTTATGGTCCCTGAAAACTGGAAATAGCCCAATATTCAACAATAAGGAAATGGTTGAGGAAATTATGGTATGTCCCATAGATGGAATATTAGGTAGCCAACGGAAGGGTTACAAAGCTTGCTACCAACATGGGAAAGTGATTATTAGGTGAAAAAGACAATCTTAAAAAAACCCATTGCATCTAGTATGACCTCATTCTATTTTAAAACAACATGGAGGAGAGGAATAACCCAGTAAGTGAACAATATTTTACTATGTGGTAGAACTGTAGTGATTTTTATTCTCTTCTCTAGACTTATCCTTGTTTTCCAAATTTCATAAAATGCACATAAAAAGTAAGTTCATTACTTTTACAAATCCTTTGACATTTGTTGAGGCTTTCCTTATGGCTCAGTTTGTGGTTAGGTCTCATAAATATTTCATATATGTTTGAGAAGAATATGTATTCTGTAGGGGACAATATTCTATTTCATCATTTAGAAAGCTTGTTAATTGCTTTACTTCAATCTATTTCCTTACTGATTGGTCTGGTTGGGCTGTCAGTTACTGGGGGAGTATGTAAAAAGATCTTAGTCTTGGACTTCCTGTGTGTCTCACAACATAACAACTCAACGTGGCTTCTACAGTGGCTGTTGCTCGACCCCTGGCTTGGGAACTTCCATATGCCACAGGTGTGGCCACTTGTTTTTTGTTTTTTTGTTTTTTAAAAAAGATCTCAGTCCGATAGTGAATTTTGTCTATTTCTTCCTATAGTTCTGTCAGTGATGCAATGCGGTCAGGTACATGTAAGTTAGTATTATATCTTCCAGGTGAATTGAACTTTTAATCAATGTCATTACCTTCTTTATTTCTGATAAAGCTTTCTAACCTTAAAGGTCATATCAGCTTGCTTTTCATTAGACTTTGCCTAACAAATTTCAACCTTTCTATCTATCTGTGAGTTTTAGATGTAAAAGCATATATATAAATCCAGTCTAACAATCTTTATCTTTTTGCCCCCTTTTTTGGCTGCTCCAGGCATAGGGAGTTCCCCAGCCAGGGATTGGATCTGAGCCAACGCCGGATCCTTTAACCCAGTGTGCCTGGCCAGGGATCAACCCCGTGCCCTCGTGCTGCAAAGACACTGCCGATCCCGTTGTGTCACAGCAGAAACTCCATGACAATCTATCTTTTAACTGGATCATTTAATCTTTTTAGATTTATTGTAATTAATGATGTAGTTAGATTTATTTTATCATTTTTTTGTGCTTTCTATCTATCCTGTCTTTTTGAAATTTATTGGACTATAGTTGACTTATGATGTTGTATTAGTTTCAGGTGTATAGCAAAGTGAGTCAGTTTTATATATATATATATATATATATATATATATATATATATATATATATATATATAAATCTCCATTCTTTTTTCCCAGATAGGTTGTTACAAACTATTGAGCAGATTTCCCTATGATACACAGTAGGTTCTTGTTAATTATCTACTTAATACAGTAGTGTGTATATGTTATTTCCACCTTCCCACTTTCTCCCTCCCCTCCATGGTTTCCCCTATGGTAACCCTAAGATTTGTTTTGAAATCTGTGAGTTTATTTCTATTTTATAAATAAGTTCTGTATCATTTTTATTAGATTCCACATATAAGCGATATCATATAATATTTGTCTTTGTCTTACTTCAGTCCGTATGATAATATCTAGGTCTATCCACATTGCTGCAAATGGTATTATTTCATTCTTTTTAATGGCTAATAGTCCATTGTATGTATGTACCACATCTTTTTTAGTTAATGAATTTTATTACATTTATTACATCACAACCAAATTTTGTAGCATTTCCATCCCAAACCCTCACTGCATCGTCCAACCCCCCAACCTGTCTCATTTGGAAACACCATAAGTTTTTCAAAATCTGTGAGTCAGTATCTGTTCTGCAAAGAAGTTCATTGGGTCCTTTTTTTAGATTCCACATGTAAGTGGTAGCATTTGATGTTGGTGTCTCATTTTCTGACTGACTTCACTTAGCATGATAATTTCTAGGTCCATCCATGTTGCTATAAATGTTATTTCTTTCCTTTTAATGGCTGAGTAATATTACTTATTGTGTATATGTACCACATCTTCTTTATTCACTCTTCTTTTGATGGACGTTTAGGTTGTTTCCATGCCTTGGCTATTATATAGAGTGCTGCAATGAATATTGGAGTACATGTGTCTTTTCGAGTCATGGTTTTCTCTGGATAGATGCCCAGGAGTATACAGCATCTTCTTTACCCATTCCTTTATCAGTGGACATTTAGGATTCTTCCATGTCTTGGCTATTGTAAATAGTGCTGCAATGAACATTGGGGTGCACATTGTCATTTTGAAATGTGGTTCTCTCCAGATGTATGCCCAGGAGTGGGATTTCTGGGTTATATGGTGGTTCTATATTTAGTTTTTTAAGGAAACTCCATACTGTTTTCCATAGCAGTGGTCCCAATTGACAGTCCCACCAACAATATAGGAAGGTTTCCCTTTTCTCCACACCCTCTCCAGCATTTATTGTTTGTAGACTCTTTGATGATGGCCATTCTGTGTCCTGTCTTTCTTATGAGTTTTTCTTTTTCTTCTTCTTCCTTGTTTTCTTTTGGATTGCTTTTTTTTTTCCCCACCTTGCATTCTTTCTCTCTGCTGGTTTGGAAGTTAAATTACTCGTTTGTATACTTTTAGTGGACATTCTAGAAATTTTAGCATGCAGACTTAAACTTATCAAAGTGAAATCAATGTCTTTATTGTCTCTTCAAAAAATATCAGGAATTAAGAACACACTAACATTGTTACCTCCTTTAAGGTATAAGCTCTTAATTTTTAAAAAATTTAAACATTTCCACTGTGGTTCAGTGGTAACGAACCTGACCGGTATCCATGAGGATGTGGGTTTGATCCCCGGCCTTGCTTAGTGGGTTGAGGATCCTGCATTGCCGTGAGCTGTGGTGTAGGTTGCAAATGCAGCTTGGATCCCATGTTGCTGTGGCTGTGATGTAGGCTGGCAGCTGCAACTCTTAGCCTGGGAACTTCCATACGTCACAGCTATGGCCCTGAGAATACAAAAAAAAATTTTTTTTAAATATTTAACTATTGAAATTTAATTATTATTATTATTTTATAAGGTCACTGTCTTCACACACCTCTTTACCCCTGTGGTTGCTCTTCATTTCTGACTAAGTCTCAGATCTTCCATCTAGGTTGTTTTCCCTCTTCCTGAAGTAGATATTTGACCTTTTCATTTAAGGAAGGTCTGTTGATGGCAAACTCAGCCCTGTGTGTGTCTGAAATGTCTTTATTTTGTATTTATTCTTTTTTGTTTGTTTTTTGGCCACTCCGTGGCATATGAGTTCTCTGGCCAGGAATCAGAGCTGAGCCACAGTTGTGACCTAAGCTGTAGCTATGGCAATGCCAGGGACTGAACCTGCATCCTAGCACTGCAGAGACAATGCCAATCCCATTGTGCCACAACAGGAACTCTTATTTCATTCTTATTCTTGAGGGATTTTTGCTAGGTATAGAGTTCTGCGGTTACTTTCTCTCAGCATGTTGACAATATTCCTGTTCTCTGGCTTCTGTTCCTGTTGCACAGAAGTAAGCTTTCAGGCTAATTGTCATCCCTTTGAAGTTAGTCTTTTTCTCTGGCTGCTTTTAAGAATTTCTCTTGTCTTGGTGTCTGTGCAATATCTCTGTGTTGTGTCTAGGTGTGAGATTCTTTTTACTTTATGCCGTTTGACTTCTGGAATCTGTGGACTGGCTCTTCATTTCTGGACTTTTATTTTCTTTAAAAATTTTTGCTTGGCTTATTTCTCTTCTTCTGGAATATTCAATAGGCTTTATGATAAACTTTTTCTATCTATGCTTCAATAATCTTTCATGCTTCTTAATCTTACTTCAATACTTTCCATTAAAGAATTCTCTGTGGATTATACTCAAGATCTATTTACTAATTATCTTTTCAGATGTAAAATATATCCACTGAGTTTTTATGTGAATGATTTTATTTTTCATTTCTAGAGATTCTGTTTGGTTCTTTTTAATGGCTTGGTCATGTTTTAGAGTCTTTTGCTCTTTCTGATATTTTTAATCCCTCCTTTATTTCTTTAAACATGTTATAGGTACACTTTTATATACTGTCCAATATTTAAAATATTTTTTTTTAATTTGATTCTGTTGTCTATTTTTTCTCATCCAGAGGCCCTTAGTGTTTTTATAACTTTGGAATGAGAGCATATACTTCCTCTTCTTCCTTTTTTTTTTTTTGCTTTTTAGGGTCGCATTCGTGGCATATGGAGGTTCCCAGGCTAGCAGTCAAATCGGAGCTGTACCTGCCGGCCTGCAGCACAGCCATAGCAATGCAGGATCCAAACCATATCTGCAGCCTACACCAGAGCTCTTGGTAACACCAAATCCTTAACCCACTGAGTGAGGCCAGGGATCGAACCCGCAACCTCATGGTTCCTAGTCAGATTCATTTCCGCTGTGCCACGAAGGGAACTCCAAGAGCATATACTTCTTGAATCTTTATATGATTCCTCCAGGCCTAGATTGGAGGTAAGCTCCTTTAAAGAAGTTATGTATTGCCATTGGCAGCTGCCAGAGGGGACCAACCACTTGAGATGTTAAATGAAATTCTTAGCTTGAGGTTTTGTTTTTCCCAGGTAGTGTGAATTCAGGCTACAAACTCTCTTGAGGATCACCTTGTGGTTGTGAAATCTCAGGGAAAGTTATAGTTTTTGTCCTCTACCCAGTGTCAGGGTTTGAGAAGGGTGTTTTCCTGGCACTTTCCTTGGAGTTATGTGTGGGAGGTGGTTACTTCCAATTCAACCTTACACTGAGTCTGAGGTCTTATGGGTCCCAGCCCTACCTGAGAGCATGAACCCCCACACATGGATAGCCCTGGGCGTTTTCTCCTATCCTTGTGTCCTCCCCTGTAGATTGTGAGACTGAAGCTCAGGGTCACCAAGTTCTGCAGTTGCCTTCAAGGTTAAAGTTTGCTTCTGTTCGCTTTCCCCTCTGAGCTCCTACTTTCACATAGTTTTTGTTCTTTGAATATTAAAAAAGTTTAAGCTTCGACCAGAATTTTTATTGTTTCCAGTGAAAGTGGGTGTCTAGTCCATTATGCTGGTGAAATAGAAGCCTTTTATTATTACAATAAAAATATTTCAGTGTATTTGTTTTTAATGATTATTTTGTATTTCCCCCCAAACATGAAATAACTTTTTCACAAGAGGTCTGTGAGGTTATCCCCTTTTCATAAACCTTGGAACAAAGTGGATAGAAATATTAAAAAGACAAACTATAGCTGATTATACTCCCAGGTCTTATTCCTAAATTAGATCAGAATCAGGTTATGCCAGTTTTGTACATCATACAGTTATAATTGGGTATGTTAGATCAATATGTCAGAAATGGCAGAGAGGCCTCATCATTAGCCTTTTTGTGCGTGCTTTCTATGGATATCTGACAATAAACCTCCAGGATACTTTAAAATAGAAAGCAACTAAAGCTCAGATTCAGAACACAAGAGAAGTGCAGCTGTTGGCCTTTGGGAACCTACAAAAAATCCATACCTTCCTTTAGGGCTGAAACTCTTGTCTTAATCCAGCTATCATATTTGCTGGGAAAAGGTAAACTATACTGGTTCAAATTTCATTAAAAGTCTTCCTCTTGCCCATTCTCTGCGGGTGGGATAATAGCGGGTGAGTAAAATATCAAAGGAGATTAAAAATCTCAAGCCAGGTCCTTGATCCCCAAAGTAGTGTTAACAACGCTGTTGCCATCTCTGGAGAGCAATGTTTCCCAGAACAGGCTCCCAGAACATCCTGGCTTGCCTGACATTCCCCTCACTCTCTTTGGAGTCTGAAGATATTGCCAGGAAGAAAGGAAACTAGGGAGAGAAAGCAGGGAGATGGGGAATAGAGTATAAAATATGTTTTTGGAAGAAAACAAACTAGTAATTCCCTTGACAGGGTTTTTGCTCAGCTTCAAAATTTACTAAGCTTTTTACAATAGCTTGATGGAGCCTGGGTTTTTACCATTATGGTTGCATTTGTTTGGCTTGAGATTTTGGTAAGATTTGCCACCAAGGGCAAATCAGTGACAGCGACTACAAGAAGTGGTGGGACTGTGACACACAGGAGAAGACACCCCTGTCCACACTGGCAGCCTCTGCTTGGTGTGGCCGGTTGTTCATGGGCAGGAATGCGGACCTTGTGATTTTTTTTTCAAAAATAGATGTCATCATTTTTGTTAGAGATTTCATGATTTTATTTTATTTTTTGCTTTATTATTATTATTATTATTATTATTATTATTATTTTAGGGCCGCACCCTCAGCATATGGAAGTTCCCAGACTAGGGGTCGAATCAGAGCTACAGCTGGTGGCCTACACCACAGCCACAGCAACACCAGATCTGAGCCGCATCTGTGACCTATACCACAGCTCCCGCAATGCTGGATCATTAACCCACTGAGCGAGGCCAGGGATGGAACACGCATCCACATGGATCCTAGTTGGGTTCATTAACTGCTGAGCCACAAAGGGAACTCCGGAGATTTCATGATTTTAAAAGTGTTAGCAACTAATCCCACATGAAAAAAAAAAAAAAGGAGAGGCCAAACAAAACTCATTTGTGGGCTGGATGCTGTCCACGGGTCACCAACTGGTGACCTTTGTTTTGGGCTTTGCTCCCTGGATGCCCTCTTGTGAAAGAATTTATCACCTCCTTTACTAGAGCAGAGCAGAGAGAAGGAGAGAAGGGATATGGAGCTGTGCCTGGATGGGGTGGGGGGGGCAGTAAGGCCCTCACTGTTCTGAGTGGACTGGGCCTTGGGCTGTACAGCAGGACCTCATGTCTATCCATTCTAAATGTAAAAGTTGATATCTATTAACCCCAAATTCCCAGTCCATCCCACTCCCTTCCCCCTCCCCCTTGGCAACCACAAGTCTGCTCTCCATGTCTGAGTCTGTTTCTGTTCTGTAGATAGGTTCATCTGTGCCATATTTTAGATTCAATACTTAAATGATATCATATGGTATCTGTCTTTTTCTGACTTAACTTCACTTAGTATGAGAATCTCTAGTTCCATCCATGTTGCTGCAAATGGCATAATCTTGTTCTTTTTAATGACTTAGTAGTATTCCATTCTGTGTATGTACTACATCTTTTTTTATTCAAATTTCTTTCTTCCTTTCTTTCTTTCACTGCATTTGTGGCTTATGGAGATTTTGAGGGTAGGGGTCAAATTGGAGTTATAGCCACTGCCCTACACCACAGCCACAGCAACGTCAGATCTGAGTCGAGTCTGTGACCTACAGCACAGCTCACAGCAATGCTGGATCCTCAACCCACTCAGCGAGGCCAGGGATCAAACCTGCATCCTCATGGATGCTAGTCAGATTCATTTCCCCTGATCCATGACCAGAACTCCCCCACAGATTGTCTTTTTGTTTTCCTTAAGGTTTCCTTTGCTGTGCAAAAGCTTGTAAGTTTGATTAGGTCCCACTTGTTTATTTTCGTTTTGGTTTTTGTCTTTTTGCTTTATCTAGGGCCACACCCATGGCATATGGAGGCTCCCAGGCTAGGGGTCTAACAGGAGTTGTAGCTGCCAGCCTTCGCCACAGCCACAGCAACGCGGGATCCAAGCTGCATCTGTAACCTACACCACAGCTCACAGCAATGCCGGATTCATAACCCACTGAGCAAGGCCAGGGATCGAACCCGCAACCTCATCGTTCTTAGTTGGATTCATTAACCACTGAGTCACAACAGGAGCTCCTATTTTTGTTTTTATTTCTATAGCTTTGGGAGACTGGCCTAAGAAAACTTTTGTACAATTGATGGGCTGATGTCAGAGAATATTTTGCCTATGTTCCCTTCTAGGAGTTTTATGGTGTCTTATCTTATGTTTATGTCTTTAAACTATTTTGAGTTTATTTTTTGTGCATTGTGTGAGGTTGTGTTCCAGTTTCATTGATTTACATGCACTATCCAGTTTTCCCAGTACTGCTTGCTAAAGAGACTTTTTTCTCATTTTATATTCTTGCCTCCTTTGTCGAAGATCAATTGACCATAGGTGTCTGGATTTATTTCTGAGCTCTTTATTCTGTTTAATTGCTCTGTACATATGTTTTTGTACCAGTAACACACTGTCTTGATTACTGTAGCTTTGCAATGTTGTCTGAAGTCTGGGCGAGTTATGTCTCCTACTTTGTTTTTTCCTCAGATTGCTTTGGCAGTTCTGGCTCCAATTCTGGCTTCATTTATATGAAACCGTAAAGTTTTATGGTTTCATATAAATTTTTGGATTATTTGCTCTAGTTCTGTGAAAAATGTCACGGGTAATTTGATAAGGATCATATTAAATCTGTAGATTTCTTTGGGTGGTATGGACATTTTAACAATATTAACGCTTCCATTTTGGGAGCATAGGCTATCTTCCCATTTCTTTGTATCTTTAATCTCCTTGCTTGATGTTTCACAGTTCTCAGCATATAAGTCTTTCACCATCTTGATCAGGTTTATTCTTAGGTATTTAATTTTTAGGGTACGACTTAAAAAGCTACTTTTTATATTCCTTTTCTAATATTTTATTACTGATATACAGAAATGCAACAGATTTCTGAAAAGATTACTAAAAGATTTCTAAAAGATTAATCCTGCTACTTTACTGAATACATTGATCAGTCCAAGCAGTTTTTGTGTGGAGTCCTTAGGGTTTTCTATATGCAGTATCATTTTTATCTGCGTAGAGTGACAGTTTTACCTCATCTCTTCCAATTTGGGTATCTCTTATTTCTTTTATTTGTCTGGTTGCCTTGGCTAGGACTTCCAATACTATGTTGAATAAAACTGGTGAGAGTGGGCATCCTTGTCTTGTTCCACATTTTAGCAGGAATGCTTTCAGCTTTTCTCCATTGAGTATTATATTGGCTGTGGATTTGTCAATAAATGGCCTTTATTATGTTGAGATATGTTTCCTCTATATCTACTTTGGTAAGAGTTTTTTGATCATAAATGGATTTTAGATTTTGTCAAATGCTTTTTCTGCATCTATTGAGATGACCATGTGTTTTTTGACTTTTCTTTTTTCAATGTGGTGTATGATGTTGACTGATTTGTGTATATTGAACCATCCTTGTGAACTTGGGATGAAACCCACCTGGTCATGGTGTATGATCTTTTTTATGTATTGTTGGATTCAGTTGGCTAAAATTTTGTTGACAATTTTTGCATCTACATTTATCAAATATATTAGCCTATAACTTTCTTTTTTGGCAGTTTCCTTGTCTGGTTTGGTATTAGGGTGTTGGTGGCTTTATAGAGTATCATTGGGAGTGTTCTTTCTTCAGTCTTTTGGAAAAGTTTAAGAAGGATGAGTATAAATTCTTTTTTGGTAGAATTTGCATGTGAAGTCATCTGGTCCTGAACTTCTGTTTGTAGGGAGTGTTTTTATTACATATTCAATTTCATTTCTAGTGATTGGCCTGTTTGAATTATCTATTTCTTATTGATTCAGTTTTGGGGGCTGTATGTCTCTAGAAAGTTGTCAATTTCTTTTAGGTTGTCAAAGTTGTTGGCATATAATTATGTGTTGTATTCTCTTACTGGTTTTTTTTTTTTTTTTGTATTTCTGCAGTATCCTTTGAGATGTGTCTTTTTTCATTTCTTGTTTTGTTTATTTGGATTCTCTCACTCTTGTTGAATCTGACCAGAGGTTTGTCAATTTTGTTTATGCTTTCAAAAAACCAGCTCTTGGTTTTATGGATTTTTTTCTATTTTTTTTAAATCTCTATTTTATTGATTTCTTCTCTGATTTTTTATTATTTCCTTCCTTCTGCTGACTTTATGCTTTGTTCTTCTTTTTCTAATTCTTTTAGGTAGTAGATTAAGTTGTTGATTTGAGATTTTTTCTTTTTTGAGGAATGCCTGTTTTGCTATGTACTTCCCTCTAAGAACTGCTTTTGCAGCATCCCATTGATTTTGAATGGTTGTGTCTTCATTGTTATTTGTTTCAAGGCATTTTTAAATTTCCCTTTTGATTTTCTCATTGACCCATTGATTTTTTAGTAGCATGTTGTTTAGTCTCCATGTAATCAGTTTTTTTCTCATTTTTTTTTCCTATAGTTGATTTCTAGTTTCATGCCATTGTGGTCAGAGAAGATGCTTGAAATAATTTCTATACTCTTAAATTTGTTGAGGTTAGTTTTGTGCCCCAGTATGTGATCAGTCCTTGAAAATGTTCCATGTGTACTTGAAAAGAATGTATATATACATTTTTTGGATGTAATATCCTGAAAATATCAGTTAAGTCTAACAGTTCTATTGTGTCATTTTGGATCTCTGTGGCCTTATTGATTTTCTGTCTAGAGGATCTGTCCGTTGAGATGAATGGGGTGTTAAAATCTCCTACAATTATTGTATTCCCATCAATTTCTCCTTTTATGTCTGTTAGTTATTTGTTTTATGTATTTGGGTGCTTCCATATTAGGGACATATAAATTGACGATTGTAATATCCTCTTCTTGAATGGATCCTTTTATCATTAAATAGTGTCCTTCTTTGTCTTTCTTTATGGCCTTTGTTTTATTTTTGTTTATTTATTTTGTCTTTCGGGGCCACATCTGCAGCATATGGAAGTTCCCAGGCTAGGAGTCGAATCAGAGCTACAGCTGCCAGCCTGTGCCACAGCCACAGCAACACCAGATCCAAGCTGCATCTGTGACCTATACCACAGCTCACCACAGCACTGGGTCCTTAGCCCACTGAGTGAGGCCAGGGATTGAGCCTGCATCCTCATGGATGCTAGTCAGATGCGTTTCTGCTGAGCCATGACAGGAACTCTGGCCTTTGTTTTAAAGTCTTGTTTGATATGAGTGTTACAACTCCCACTTTCCTGTCATCTCCATTCCCATGAAATATCTTTTTCCATCCTCTCACTTTCAGTTTATGTGTGTCATTTGCCCTAAGGTCAGTCTCTTGTAAGCAGCATATTTTATGCTCTTATTTTTTTATCCAGTCTGCCATTCTATGTCTTTTGATTGGAGCATTCAGTCCATTGACATTTGAGGTAATTATTAAGGTAGCTCCATGGCTCAATGAATAGTGCATTGGACTTCTAGAGGATTAAGGTAATTATTTTTTTTTTTTTTGTTTTCTTTTTAGGGCTGCACCTGTGGCATGTGGAGGTTCTCAGGCTAGGGTCTAAATGGAGCTGCAGTGCCGGCCTATGCTACAGCCACAGCAACTCCAGATCCGGGCTGCATCTGTGACCTACACCACAGCTCATGGCAAAACTGGATCCTTAACCCAATGAGCAAGGCCAGGAATTGAACTTGCAACCCAAGGATCCTAATGGGTTTGTTACCACTGAGCCACAATGGGAACTCCTTTAAGATAATTATTGATGAATATGTATTTATTGCCATTTTAAACCTTGTTTTCCAGTTGAGTCTGTTTCTCCTTTGTTCCTTTCTTTTTTTGGTTGGATAATTTCCTTTTATTTTATGCTTATGTCCTCTTCTTTTTAGTTCTTATGAATGTATTTTTTGGTTTTGATTTGTGGTTGCCCTGTTTTTCAAGTTTTTTAACACCTTATATATTTCTGCTTGCTTTAACATGATAGTCATATAGGCTCAAACATTCTAAAAAATTCTAAAAAAATTCTAAAAAATTCTAAAAAATTTCTAAAAAATTCTAAAAAAACTTCTAAAAAATTCTAAAAACATTCTAAAAAATTCTAAAAAATATTCTAAAAATTCTAAAAAACATTCTAAAACATTCTAAAAAAACATTCTAAAAAAATCCATATTTCACTTTCCTTCCTGACATTTTATGATTTTGATGTCCTTTTTTAACATCTTCATGTTTATACTTTTCCTGTTCCTTGTGTTTATCATCACTTTTGCAATAGTTTTTTTCTTTTTCCTTGTAGATCTGTATACTGGCTTATTTAAGAGATTACTTTCCAGTTGTGATTTTCTCCATCCTATATCTTCTTACTTCATTTCTATTTAGGGGAGAACTTCCAGTATTTCTTTTAGGATGGGTTTAGTCTTGCTGTATTCTTTTAGTTTTTGTTTGTTGGGGAAATTCTTTATTTCTCCTATTTAAATACTTTTGCTGGGTAAAGTATTCTAGGATGCATATTTTTCCCTTTTAGAACTTTGAATATATCTCACCCCTCTCTTCTGGCCTGTAATGTTTCTGTAGAGAAATCAGCTGGTAGCCTTATGGGGATTCCCTAATAATTAACTCTTTGTTGTTCTCGTGCTGCCTTTAGAATCCTCTCCTTATCTTTAACTTTTCAAATGGCACATATTTAAAGTGTGCCATTGGTTATGTTTTGACATATGTGTATGCCAGTGAAAGCATCACACAACCAAGATAAGGAACATAGCCATCCCTTACTACCAAGAAAGTTCCCTTGTGCTCTCTTGCATCCTCTCCCATCATCAAGTAGCTGCTAATCTGCTGTCACTAAAGATAAGTTTACATTATCTAGAATTTTATATGAATGGAAACATACAGGTTTCTTTGCTTTTTTTTTTTTTCATTCAGCATAAATATTTTGAGGTTCATCATGAGTACTATGTTCATCAGCTCTGTTCCTCTTCCATTGTACAAATGTAAGAGTTTATATTTGATAAAAAATTTGGGTTGTTTCCAGTTACGAGCTACTTTCAGATAGGGTGCCATGAAAATGTGTGTACCAACTTTGTATTTTGCTTGGTAAATAAAACTTAGGGGAGTTCCCATCATGGTGCAGTGAAAACAAATCCAACTAGGAACCATGAGGTTGTGGGTTTGATCCCTGGCCTTGTTCAGGGGGTTAAGGATCTATCATTGCTGTGAGCTGTGGTGTAGGTCACAGACACGGCTTGGATCCTACTTTGGCTGTACCGTAGGTCAGTAGCTGTAGCTCCTGTTTGACCCCTAGCCTGGGAACCTCCATATGCTGAGGATGTGGCCCTAAAAAGCAATAAATAAATAAATAAATAAATAAATAAATAAATAAATAAATAAAATAAAACCAAAACCAAAAAAAAAAAAAAAACCTAGGGATGGAACCCCATTCTCACAGGGGTGATGTGGTATCTCAATGTGGTTTTAAAGTGTAAGTTACCAGTGAGCATCTTTTTATGGGCTTATTTGCCATTTACATATCTTTATTGCTTGAAGTGGGTTGTGTGGCATTATTGGGTTTGAGAGTTCTTTATGTGTTCTGGATTCAAGTCTTTTATCAGATAAACAATTTGCCAATATTTTCTTATAGTCTGGGCTTGTTTTTCATTCTTTTAACACTGTCTTTTGAAGAGCAGAAATTTTTGATTTTGGTGAAGTCCAATTTATCAATTTGTTCTCTTTCATATTCTGCTTGTGGTATTGTATCTAAGTATTTGCCTAAACCAAAATCATAAAGGATTTCTTTTGTTTTTCTTCTAGCAATATTAGAATTCTGTTAATATCAGGGGTACAGCAAAGTTAGATTTAAAAAAAAAAGAAATATAATTTAATTTTTTAAATTGAAGTGTAATTGACCTCCAACATTATGCTAGTTACAGGGGTGAAAAACTGTGATTCTATATTTCTGTACATTACAAAATGATCACAGCTGGTTTCCTTCTTTATGAACTTATTGAAATATCTGCTTCCCACTTCCCCCAAAGGACAGCCTTTTCTACCTCAGGTAGGAAGAGGAACATAGATCACAGTGATGGAGACCCACCAGATGTGTTTAAGAAGCTGTCATCCAGTGCTGGAGAGGACCGAGCCATTCTGCTAGGGTTTGCAATGATGGGCTTCTCTGTCCTAATGTTCTTCTTGCTTGGAATCACCATCCTAAAGCCCTTCATGCTCAGGTAAGAAACAGAGAAAGGAGACCCAGAATTTCCATTCAAATCAGACACAGGCACAGTGATAGAGGAGGGGAAGAGAGGCTGGCTTTGGTTTTTCCAGACCTTTTGACCATTGTCTAGGGCATGGAAGATGGACTCCCTGGTCCTCTCTCAGTGCTGGGAGGCAGCTGACTGTGGAGAGAAAGGTGGTGAGAAAGTGGAAGATACTCCTTTTCCACTCACTCTTCCAATCTCAAAAATTCCTTCACTCCTTTTCCACTCACTCTTCCAATCTCAAAAATTCCTTCAACAATGGATCCACGTATAACTCCTGTAGGTAATAAATTCTTTCTTTAATGTGCAGATATCGCCAGGGTTAATTTAAACCTTCTACATGAGCACAACAAAAGTTTCTGCTTTTTTTTTGCTTTGTGAACTTTAAAATTTTAATTGAGGATTTCCTGTTGTGTCTTAGTGGAAATGAATCTGACTAGTATCCATGAGGATACAAGTTCGATCCCTGGCTTCGCTCAGTGTGTTAAGGATCTGGTGTTGCCATGAGCTGTTGTGTAGGTTGCAGACACACCTTGGATCCCATGTTGCTGTGGCTGTGGTGTAGAACGGGGGCTGCAGCTCTGATTTGACCCCTAGCTTGGGAACTTCCATATGCTGCAGGTGTGGCCCTAAAAAGCAAAAAAAAATTTTTTTAATTGGAACTTTAAAAACTCTCACTGTGGGTTATAGGGTATGTGTAGGGAAATGTAGAGTAAATTTTAAGTTTTATTGACATATAGTTGATAAGAAAATTCTTTGCAAATAGTAAAAACAATGTTTAAAATATTTTAAACTCATTTAATTTTTTTAAAAAATTTAAGTATCATTGACTGACAATGTTTTTGTTAATATCAGGGGTACAGCAAAGTGGGGGGGGTGTATTTTTTTTTCAGACTCTTTCCCATATAGGTTATTATATAGAATGTTGAATATAGTTGCCACAGTGAAAATTTATGAGTCTTAAGTTTGTTTTTTTGTTTTTTTTTTCAGGGTCGCACCTGTGCATATGGAAGTTCCCAGGCTAAGGGTAGAATCAGAGCTGCAGTTGCTGGCCTATACCACAGCCACAGCAATGCTGGATCTGAGCCGCATCTGTGACCTACACAACAGCTCATGGCAATGCCAGATCCTTAATGCACTGAGCGAGGCCAGGGATCGAACCCTCATCCTCATGGATACTAGGTGGGTTTGTTACTGCTAAGCCAAACCAAAATGGGAACTCTAAATTTTTTGTTTGATAACATCTACTTGGCTCGTGGTAGTCACTCAATAAATATTAGTTTTATTTCTCTTAAGCACTTTCCTTATTAAATACATGTAATAAGTTACCATTTATGAAATATACACTACATTTATCCTATTTAAACCTAGAGTAAACCCATGATGGAAGCATTGTTTTAATTTTCACTTTATGGATGAAAAAGCTGAGGCTTAGAAAGGCCAGGTAACACGCCCAAGGTTAGGTAGCCAGTAAAGCATCTGTTTTTTTTTTTTTTTTAACGGCCACACCCATGGCATACAGAAGTTCCCTGGGACGGGACTGAATCTGAGCTGCAGCTGCAACCTCTGCTGCAGCTGTGGCAAAACCAGATCCTTTAGCCCACTGCACTGGGCTGGGGATTGAACCTGCACCTCTGCAGTGAGCAGAGCCACTGCGATCACATTCTTAACTCACTGTGCCACAACAGGAACTCCTCTACCTATTCATTCGGACATGACTCCTCGCCTCCCAATATTTAAATGAAGTCTGATGCAGTGAGGGGGCTGGGAGTCACTTGATCAGGGATGTAGCAAAGAGGTTTAATTTTGGAGACTGGCTCACACAACATGGGGTTCTTTGGACAAGCATGGCACTGGGTGGGAGGAAACCAAGGGTCTAGACGAAGAACAACAGAAGACCCAGAGAGTATGGGAATCGGGAGGCCTCGGATCTCAGTGAAGAAGAGGGTCATAGAAGAGAAATTGCGTGGCCCAATTTTGTTCTTTATCCCTACCATTTCTGGGTTACTGTTGTTAGAGCTATAATATGGAGGTCATTCTCCCCTATAGCACACAGTGCCACTATTAGAAGGATCCCAGGGGAATTTTCTCTCCAATATTAGCACCAGGAGAAACTGTTTCCTCCTGATCAACCAGCTTGCTTTTATTCAATGGACACCAAGATGATAACTGAGAGGCTTAGGCAACTCCTACCTAGCCCCACTCCCTTAAACCCTCATTTCTCAGTCAAATGATGGATTTTGTCTGTTTGTAAGCAGATAGACACACAATGCTATTGAAAGAACGTGACTTTTCAGCCCTAAATACTTTCTTGGTTTGCCCTGAAAGCCTCTATTTGGCCCTTGAGCACAGAAAAGAATATCCCACTCTCTATATTGGAGCTTCTTGACATCTTCAAGAAAGGTTCAAATCAAATTCACTTTAGCACTTAGGATTTAGAAAGCTTAAGTTCTAACACACAAAAGTAGACAGCTCTAAATATTTTAAGATGCCTGGTCTAAACAAGTGGTGAAATTAATTTTGTGAAAAAGCAGGCCAGTGCTTAACTTGTGAAAGTAACTTATTGTCTGTATTTTTTATTTTTATTTGCTCAATATTTTATTCTTCTAAGACCATATCTAGTGATTTTTTTTAATGCCTTGGGCCTTGAGATCACATTAAACTGCACTGTGTATCTCAGGTTTGTTCTATTAATAAAGAAAAATATTACATACGGTCCAAGATCGTAATGAGAGTGTAGTCTGAACCTAGCTAAATAATATTTTTCAAACATTCTGACTTTAGAATTTGCCAATCTAAACTATTATATATAGGATGGATAAACAACAAGGTCCTACTGTATAGCACAGGGAACTATTTTCAATATCCTGTGATAAACCATAATGGAAAAATATGAAAAAAATGTTTCCTTTTTCATGTTTTTCATATATATGTATAACTCAATCACTTTTTTGTACAACAGAAATAAACACAATGTTTTAAATGAACTATACTTCAATAAAATTTTTTTAAGTAAAAAACAAAAATTTTTGCTAACCTAACTTCTTGTGTTTAAGGCACCAGGAAATAGTCACAGGGGCTCACCTAGATGTGAGTATGAGGACACATGAGGAGCTGGGCCTGTACTTTCAATCAAAGCATCTTCTCTCACCCTCATTTACTTCATCACTGTTTTCTAATTATTTTTATACACACACATGTCCTTCCTCTTCAATACCACCACAAAGTCTTCATGAGCAGGAAGTCTTTCACCCCTTCTCATTGCACCTGTGACATTCTGTGTATGTGGTGCACATGCAAATTCTCAAGGAATGTTTTCCAAATCAAATTTAATTCAGTACATCACTTATTGAGCCCCTGCTATGTGAGAGGCATTGTGCTTTATGCTTTGAGGAACATGACGTTGAATAGGATGTAGCTCCTGACCTTAATGAATTTACTGATGGTATAAACATCAAAAGTTTTCTAATGAAAGATTCCTCATATGATTTGCATTTGCCTCTTTGGAAGTAGAATGGGTACATGGAATTGTACTTGTTACCACAACTTTTGGAGGCTATGGTGACTAAGAGCCCTATGGTTGAACTCCTGCCAAAGGCACATCAGCACAAGCCCATGGGTGCATCCTGAGATGACTGAGGTGGGAGAGATGGTAAGATTTCTGAGTGTAAGTCTTTATGGTTACAGTACTTAGGATAATATTGCTCAAAGTATGGTTCTCCAAAATCTGGACTTAAATACTATTAAATATACAGATTCCTGGGCCTCAACTTGGATCACCTGAACCTGAGTCCCTGGGACTGAAGTCATAAAACACACATTTTAACAAATTCTTCATTCGAACAAACCCACTCAGGTGATTCTGAAGTTTGAAAACCATCGATCTATAGTGAGACATATGCCAGGAGAGTCCTAATTGAGATGCACCTTGGCACTTAGCTGCTGTTTATCCTCCGTGGCAAGGTGCTCCGTGCTCCCTTGGCATTAAATGCCTCTGTAATGGTCTGACATGGCTTTGAAATAGACAGAGGGCTTGGGTTACCATATTAGAAATATAGAACTAACTTTTCTAGGGGTGAAAATCATTTTTTTTTCTTTCCAAATTGAAGCACTCAGAGAGAAGAATCAAACTGCACCATCATCCACACACACATCATGGACAACTGGATGGACTGTGCTTTCACCTGTGGGGTGGACTGCCGAGGTCAGGGCAAGTACCCATGCCTGCAGGTGTTTGTGAACCTCACCCATTCAGGTCAGAAAGCTCTCCTACATTATAATGAAGAGGCTGTCCAGATAAATTCCAAGGTAAGGTAAAGCTCATGAAATAAAAAAATTCTGTTTTTTAATTTTGCTTTTTAAGGCCATACCAGCGGCATATGGAAGTTACCAGGCTGGGGGGCAAATTGGAGCTGAAGCTGCAGGCCTACACCATAGCCACAGCAACTCGGGATCCAAGCTGTGTGTGTGTGACCTACACCACAGCTCATGGCAATGCCAGATTCTTAACCCATTCAGCAAAGCCAGGGATCAAACCCATCTCCTCATGGACACTAGTTAGGTTCCTTACTGCTGAGCTACAACGGGAATTTCCTAAAAGAATTCTAATTACAGTAACCTTTCCATGCCAGACTCTCCATGGCAGGGTACAGTACCCAGGGCTATCTCTACATAAATCTGTTTTGATAGTGGTCAAATTAGGATAAATGAAGCTGAAAGCATTCTTGGAGGAAAATGAGGGAATATAGAAAAGAGAGGTCAAATTGGCACCTGGAATTTAAAGGCTGGGCTATGAACAGAATTAAGAGTTGCAGTCTTACTTTTGGAGGTCCCATTCCTCATTATATCAAAAATGTTTCAGTGTACTCACGGTTCACCTTAAGCCAAAGTAATTTTTATTATCAAACAAATTTAAAGATGATCCTTTAAAAGATACTCAGCTGGTTCATATGATTTAAAGTATATATTTTCACCTAGATAAAAAGTTGCATTGTATTAGATTAGTTAACATATTATATATTTTGTTGTGTTTACTTAAGCATGCATTTCAGCCTTATGATTTCAGTTTTCTGTTTTGGATGAAATAATTATTTAAGGCCTGGGAGTTCTCTGATTGCCTAGTGGGTTAAGAATCCAGCATTTCCACTGCTGTGGCGTGGGTTCTGTCCCTGACCTTGGAACTTCCACATGCCATGGGAACAGACAAAAAAAAATTTTTTAAATAATTTTTAAGGTCTCATACATTTTTGTAGGCCCTTGGCATGGTGCCTTGAGTGCTTAGTGGACTTGGCAATAAACCTTAGTAACTTTATTCTAAGAATTTGTCCCCGCATCCTTGTTTAGTGCTCACAAATGGCTGTTTCATTATTTGCCCTCCTGGCAACCCTTCCCCATGAGCTATGTAATAGGTTTCTTCACCTTCTGAGATTAAAACTCCTAATAGTTTTAAGTCTGAAGTGATTTCAGAACTACAACTTTTAAGTGCTTGGTTTCGGCGACATTGCCCTCATCTTTCTTTCTCCTCTGTGTTCCTAGTGCTTTTACACACCCAAGTGCCACTGGGATGGAAATGATTTGCTCAGCAGTGCTCTGAACATAAAGGAGTTCTTCGATCACAAAAACGGAACCCCGTTTTCATGCTTCTACAGTCCAGCTAGGCAACCCGAAAATGTCATTCTCATAAAAAAGTATGACCAGATGGTTATCTTCCACTGTCTGTTTTGGCCTTCCCTGACTCTGCTGGGTGGTGCTTTGATAGTTGGCATGGTGAGATTAACGCAGTACCTGTCTCTACTGTGTGAAAAATACAGCACTGCACTCGGAGATGAGGTAAGTGGCAAAGTACCTTATGTGGCACGGTATCAATTCAAACCGTGGAGTGTGGGGAGGAGCAAAGGAAGGAGTCGAGAAATCTTATGACAGTGGCCCAATTAAAGTCCTGGCTTTCAGATTCCTGCAATTTCTGCTCTTGAGGACCTAATCATGCCTGCAGGCAAGCTAACCACGAAGAGGCAAAGTATGATGTTTCATGTGGAAAAGAACATTTTTAAAAAGCCTCATTATGTATTGTGTTTATTCCATAAGCACATACACATTCACCGTCTTTTTCACTCCACATGAGCTAAGGACTTCCATATGGCAAAATGAGCTCATGGTTATTGTGCTTCACCTAATATCAGCTCTATCTGGAACTTGTCACTGTAGAAATAAGTGATGAGAGTTTTTAACTTATTGAGTACTGAACAGCCAGTCTAGGTCTGTGCAACTTAGTTCACATTAAAATATTTCTCGAAAAAAGTCTTAGTGAAATATAGTTCATTCACTATAAGAAGATAATAATCTAGTCATTTCAGAAAATGTGGACCGGAGTTCCTGTCTTGTGCAGCGGAAACAAATCCGACTAGGAACCATGAGGTTGAGAGTTTGATCCCTGGCATCGCTCAGTGGGTTTACGATCACTGTTGCTGTGAGCTGTGGTGTAGGTTGCAGAAGCGGCTCGGATCTGGTGTTGCTCTGGCTGTGGCGAAGGCCGGCGGCTACAGCTCTGATTGGACCCCTAGCCTGGGAACCTCCATATGCCACGGGTGCGGCCCTGAAGAGACAAAAAAAAAAAAAAAAGTATATATATATATATATATATATATATATATATATATATATATATATGTGGACCTACCATTTTAACCTCACCATCCGTGGGAAAGGAGTAGAGCCACTGCCTAGGAAATCCACTAAGCTCTGAGTTATTTGTACTTAACCTTGACACGTACCATGTAATTTTTCTTTCAGAAACTTTTTTTTTTTAGTTAATTATGCTTTCCATAAGCTCATTTTGTTCTTTGTGTACATTCTGGAGAGAGTGGGAGAGATGGCTAGAAACATGTGTGTGTCTTTTTAGGGCCACAACCAAGGCATATGGAGGTTTCCAGGCTGGGGGTCAAATCAGAGCTGCACCCACGGTGACACCACAGCCACGGCAACATAAGATCCGAGCTGCATCTGCAACCTACACCACAGCTCACGGCAACGCCAGATCCTTAACCCACTGAGCAAGGCCAGGGATCGAAACTACATCCTCATGGATACTAGTCAGATTCGTTTCCACTGAGCCATGACAGGAACTCCTGTTTTAGATGGAGTTTAACATTAACCTCAGGTGATATGCATCATAGAAAAATCCCACATGTATAGGCAGCAGTTGTCCATACTTTAATGAATCAACCATGGTTATTAAATAATGTCACAAGACTCTCCCAGCAACTGCTTCCCAAGTTAAGCTGATTATATATGAGTTGAAAACAGAGTTCGTTCAGAAAACCTGTGTACCTCAAAGTATCTTTATAATTTTACTAAAAAAAAATCATGGACAATAGAAACACTTTTGAAGCAAAGGTAATCAAAACAGAAATTTCGATTCTAAGTCAATTTTAATGCCTTTTAGCAAATAATTGTAAGTCACACATTATTAAATAAATTGAATAAATAGAGCAATATTACTGGACCAATAGTGAGCAATTTTGGTGTTTTCTCCCCTTTCTAGTATGGAATAGTGGAGAAAACGTGTCTCAGAGGAGGATTTTTTTTTTTAATCCGTAGGCCATAATTACAACTTTTTTCTTTTTTATGTCTTTTTAGGGCTGCACCTGAGACATATGGAAGTTCCCAGGCTAGGGGTCGAATCAGAGCTGCAGTCTCAGCAAGTCTCAGCAATACTAGATCTGAGTCACGTCTGCAACCTATACCACAGCTCATGGCAACGCCGGATCCTTAACCCACTGAGCAAGGCCAGGGATCGAACCCATGTCCTCAAGGATACTAGTCGGGCTTGTTAACCGCTTAGCCATGACAGGAACTCTACATGGGGTAATTTTTAGGGAAGAAACATGGCAGAGAATGTGAAGTACATAGCTTAGTTTCTGGTACCTAGTAGAGGTGCTTTATTATTTTTTTGTCTTTTTGCCTTATCTAGGGCAGCACCCACGGCATATGGAGGTTCCCAAGCTAGGGGTCTAACAGGTAGCTGCCGGCCTTCACCACAGCCATAGCAACACAGGATCCGAGCCGCGTCTGCAACCTACACCACAGCTCACGGCAATGCCGGATCCTTAACCCACTGAGCAAGGCCAGGGATCAAACCCGCAACCTCATGGTTCTTAGTCGGATTCGTTAACCACCGAGCCACGATGGAAACTCCAAGTAGAAGTGCTTTAAAATGTTAGTAGATAAAGCAAACTCCTGCTAAGTTTCCATTTTTAGTCAGCCTTATCCCTCTTCCAAAGGAAGTGAAATCATTACCTCCAAGAAATATCTGGACTCTCATGTTCCTTGTAGCACAATTCACAACAGTCAAGACATGGAAACAACCTAAGTGTCCACTGACAGAAGAGTAAACAAATTGTGATATGTATATAAAATGTTGTGTACACATACATACAATAGAATATTTTCAGCCTTAAAAGAAATGAGATCTTGCCATTTGAACAAAACATGGATGAACTTGGAGGGCATTGTGCTAAGTAAAATAATCCAGACACAGAAAGGAAAAAAACCTGCATTTCATTCATGTGGAATCTAAAAAAGTCAAATATATAGAAAGCAGAGAGCAGAATGCTGGTTACCAGGGGCAGGGGGCTAGGGGAAGTAGGGGAAATGTGGGTTAGAGGGTACAAACTTTGTGGTAAACTCGAGATCTAATGTGATGCATGATGACTATACTTACTTCTGTACTGAATACCAGAGATTTGCTAAGAGAACAGATTTTAAGTGCTCGCATCTCACACACACACTGTCAGGATACGATGTTAGTTTGACTGTTGTAACCATTTCATGATGTATATCAAATCATCATACTGTAAACCTTAGGTCTATAAAATTTATTATTAAAAAATAAAATAAATCAGTCTTGGTACCTTTTGCTGGACAGCTGGTTTGGGGCAGGGGTAGACAGCTGCAGGCGGGGACTCCTTCCCACCTTCCCTTGGCTGAATACGAGATGCATGTGAGGTTCAGAACATGCTGTTTAAAAGGTTGTAGCAAATTATTTTGTAAGCTACACACGTCCCCGTAAGAAAACATACGTATGCATACACATTTTAAATCATTCTGCAAATGGAGATTCTCTAAGATTTCTTAAATTAAGGGCAACAACTCTATTCCATTTCTTAGTAAGTTTGACACCCATCTAACCATATACGGTTCTTGGGAATTTTTCTAACAAATTCAAAACAATTAATTTGAAACCTAAAGTGTATGATGATGAAGGTGTGATAGCTCAAGTATTTCAAATACTTTAGGTTTCCATTCATATAGTGGTTACTTGGTTCATCTCATGAAAGAGACATTATGCTTGGAGAACAAAGTCAATTTAGAACCATGTTAACTCAAAGTCACTCAAGCCATTGGGCAAATAAACAAAATTTTAGCAAGTGTTTGCTTAAAAGTACTAAGAGTCAATGCCCATGTGCCTTACTGGTCCAAGAAAAACCCAAGATTTATGATAACTGAAACCAAAGTCAATTTGCTTCCAGCCTAATTTCACTTTTAGGTTCCGGTCATCAACTGACTTGGGAAAAAGTCCTTACACACATACAAACAAACACATTCATACATGTATGTGTATACATATACTTCTACTTAAAATATAAGTGCATAAATTCTTCACACTTAATGGGACAGAAAAAATGGCTTTTAAGGCATAATAGGTTTAGATTTTCAATCAACTACGTCATTATTGATAGGAAATTCAATTCAGCTAAATTTTGATTATTAGCAACACTGATTTGCTTTTAAGTATTTAAAAGAAATGGCAAACAATTATCACAGTTTTTTGCTTAACATAGATTGTACACTAAGGATTGTTTGGACACAAGTCAAAGTAATTTTTTTTTTTTTTTAATAAACAGCGTGATGTTACAGACTGCAAAGTTAAAGAAAAGCAGACATTGACAGTTTCTGATGAGCACAAACAGTAAGTGCAGTCACAGGCCAAACTTCTTGCCAGGAGCAGCAAGACTGGGAAGAGGTCTTAAATTTAGTGACAATGTATTATTCTATATTTTCAGTACAATAACACATGCATCTTGCTGTGTCAAATACTTTGGGGGCCATCAATAAAAGATCAGTTAAAAACATTTTCCTCTTAACTAATGCAATATATCACAGGACTCCAATTCATTGAATGACAAAATATAGAGAAATAGATTTGCTACAATAAATAGGGCTAAAGCATGTGATGGGAGTTTCTTTTTGAACCTTCCAGAGACAACATTTGATGTGTCAGTAATCTAATTATGGTAGTGCCATACTCCCCAAGATGTTAAAGTGTTATATTCCCCAAATGATACATTCTTTTAGATTTTATTCAACTCAAAGTCTGAGGACTGGATCACATTGAAACTATTATTTGCACCTGAAACTTTGGTTCCATAGCGAACAACATTTCTGGAAATCAGATGAAGGCCAAGCCCTCCAATCACTCTTATGAACATAAATCTGATAAAGGGGCTTTTACTTATGAAATTAATAGATAATGACCACATTTGGACATTTATACTAGAATTAAGGTGTTGAGTCTTATTAAAGATATTGAGAAAAAAATAAAACAATGAAAGTTTTCTGCCTCCTCACTAACCTAGGATTAATAAAAGTAAGAATCACCTAAAAATATATACACAGCTCTTAGCATAAACACAAAATTATTGTAGTGAGAGACTAAATAATGTTTCAGATAGGTTCATAAACTTAACTGGTTTACAAAATGCATTAAAAACCCTTCCCATACTTACCAACACGAGGACTGGAGACTACTGTTGGTAGTGAAAATCAGCTACCCAACTACATTAATATGTACAGTGGACTGATTTTACTTTTTTTTTTCCCGGCTAAACTCTTAAATGTAGTTGTGTAAAATTAAGTCATAAAGATTTTCTTATGGCTCATAACTGTCACTTTATGCTAACTAGCACTGCTAAAATATGAACATATCTAAAACAAGCAAAAGGAATGGTGCTGCATTGATAAAAAGTGCAAAACCTTACTCAAGTGGAGTACTTAAACAAAATAAGCTTGTATAAAAACTAACATCCCAACTTGGGAAACTCCTAATCAATTCTAAACTCTTCTGAATTTTAGAACCTTGATGTTTATACCTTTTATAAAAGATGCTTCTTGACTAGGGCTAGCAAGCACTTTGTATACAAATAGAAATGTCTGCAAATATATACACATCAATTTCACGAATAATAAAGAAAACAAAAATGAATTTCAAATTCTGAATTCAAGAACCTAGTACCATGAACCTCCTGGCACTATTGCCTTTTTCAAATGGCTGAAGCAATGATTAAATTTTAACTCCACTTTTTTTCTCAATGTCTCCAATGCCATTAAAAATAAGGCATGCCAACTCTGACTTTATAAATGTAAAATACAGTGCTCTGCAAATTTCTGTAATATCAGAGCTGGAAGTGTTGAATTGTGACTCATCTATTTTTTTTTTCTTATTAACCTTCTGAGGTAGAGTTACCAATCCAATTTTATCAGAACCATTGTTATCTTGAGCTAAACCCTATACTCTTTTCAGAAAGTGAAAACTTTTAAGAAAAAGGAAAAAAAGGCTTCTCAGGCCATGGCACGTAAGATACATTTACAATTTTAATGTAATAATTAAAAAATAAAAATGGTTTGTCTTTATAGTTTAAAAAACAGCCCAGCTGTATTATTCCCTATCATCAAGAATTATTAGCTAAGGATGTTGTCAATGCCGAGTCATATAGTTCAGCCTTCACAATCCCATCCTTGATGAAGAGTTAATTCTCTCATGTTATGCACAATATACTCTCACAACTTGCAGCCTTCTCTTAGTGTCTGATCTGAGCAGGATGGATATGAAGCATATAATTCATCCAAACAACTCCCTCCCTGGTCTGCCTCCTCCCTTCATGTTCCCCTCTCCTCAGAAACATCTGCAGTATGAAAGTTGTTTTTAAATAGTAGAAGCACCACAATCCATTAATGCCACGTAGGGTTTTTAGTCTGAAATATTTTAGTGATGTCTTGGACATCAAAATCAATTTTTAAGGTGGGTTCTGAGTGTGTGGGTCCAGCCCAGATCTGCAGTTTGAGCAGACATAGAAACAAAAGGAACTTACAACAGTCAGAGGTTAATTTGCTGACTTTAAAATAATGCTGGAAATTAAATTTCTTTAGAGAGTTGGCAAGCATGGCCTATTGGTCAGGATATGTATTAAACACAAATCCAAATTTATGTACTGTGAAATTTCCATGATACCTTTAAAATAAATAGGCTGCTCCTAATTTTTTAATAAATGCCAAATCACTCAATTTTTTATGGAAAAAATACAGATGGACTGTGTTTTACCTATGTGAAAAATCAGCAATCTATTTAAAATAAAATCCAAGAGGGTATATACATTCTAATCGAGTCATTGATTATTTTCCTGATTAATAAGAACTACACTTTACACAAAATACTTTATCAGCAGCTGTTTTCTTCAAAAAAACCAATAGTCATAGTTTCACAGTTGAAAAAGTTACACATTTAAAATATTGTACAATTCATTGTATATTCACCAGGTTCCCATTTCCTAAAGGGCATGTAATATAAAGCAGATTAGAAGGGAAAACCTCAAAGTGGATCACTTTGACACTAAGTTTTACAGAGGACACCAGGAACCACAAAAAGCTTTAGGTTCTATGGTAAAATAGTGACCAAATTCCATTCTTCTTTAAAAAACCCAATTAGAAACATCTTTTTTTAAAAAACAAATTCCACAGTATGATTAACAGATTTCAAATTAACAGCAGTCTAAAAATCTTCAAAATAAATGATTTTATATAGCTGAGAATATGATAAAAAAGGTAAAACATGATTTTCAGATTTTTTGCTAGAAAATATTCAAATTAGGTTTTATTTTCTTTAAACCTGCTTTTTTTCTTTTCTCCAAAATAGTCATTGAAGGAACTATTGCTTAAGTAACCAAATAAAATTGTTGAGCTAATAATCAGTTATACCACATTCAATGACAAGAATGGTCAGCCAAAGAAACTGACCAATCAGAATGGATCTCTGATACTAAAGTACCTGCAAACAGCTATGTTATCACTGACTTGAAGCCTATCCTAATGTAGCATTTAATTCAGTTTTTGGTGCTTTACCTTCTGAGTACTACTTGTCCCCTTTTTCTTATTTTTAATGTTGTTTGCATAAACTCTGTTTGGATTTGTTTGAAATGTACTTTGCATTTAGCTAGGTCACTCAACCTATATATTCTTTACAGAATTTGTCTACATTTCTTCAAATGGAATTAATTTGATTGCATTAACTCTTGAAAATAAAAGTAAATGAAAAAATAAGCAATGTGGCTTGTGTTTTAATGGTGGAGAGATCCCAGGGGCAGGGGACTATCTGGACCTAGTGTGAAAAATGCAAAAATTGTACAGATTTTGTGCAAGGAAGCTCAAAGCTTTTTTGGCACTCGGTAAAACACGGTTCTCTGTTAAAACTTCAGTTACCACCATCAAAGTTTCAGATTTGTACCATTTCACTGAGTTTTCCTGTAATTAATCCCTGACAAAGAAATACTGGGATGTTAGTATGTATTAACTGAATAAGTTTAAAAGACACAAAGTATTAAATCATGAAGTTTTATAAGTTATGAAATCTTCTAAATCTGCAAAAAAAAAACAAACCTATCTTCTCTCCTGCTTAAAACAGAGTTTTAATTCTTAACTAGTCCAAGACAGTTTAGAGAAATAAGTTCCCCTAATCTTCATATTTATCTTTCTTGTTGGCAATATTATGTACATGCTTTAGAGAGGTACCTAAGTCTCCAATAATTATGCCCTTTAAGGGTTCTAAAATAGCCAAATATTAAGAGTATTTGTATTAGAGTCCCTGTTCACTATTCAAGACTTCTACTATAGGTAACTGATCTCATAAGTGAATATTTTTAAAGTGATGCTGTATACAGTGTGCACTCTTCATAAAGTTGTTCCAATAATACGCCTAATCTAGAAAACTGTCAGTAAGTTATTGCACTTTTTCTGGTGTGGCACCTGCATATTTGCTAAAGCTATTTCCTAGGGCATTAATCATTCATTTCAAATACTGAGTAAACTATCAGATTGTAGAGGGATAACTAACTGTAGCCCCTACATCTCGGGTTAATGTCTTTCAAAATGTTTAAGAATGTATTCTGTACTCAAATACAATTTAATAAAGTTGAAGAGTGAGCCCTGACCACTTGGAAATGGGACATGGTCTTAAAATGGTTTAAGGTCCTACTTTTATTATTGAGATATTGAATAAATAGCCTGAAAAGGTAAAAAGTTCATGGTTTCTATTCCCCCATGTTATAAAGTATTATTCATGAGCATACCTCGGTAGAGGGGTTAAGCAATCAGGAAGATAGTCTAAATTGTATTAATTTTGGTAACTAATTTCATATGATTGAGGCATTCTCAACTATAGAAGGGGATGTAGGATGTAGGATTCAAGTGAAAACAGAAGGAAATAGAAGGAAAGACGAGGAACTTTTTATCTCTTTTCCTTAAGTAGTTATACACTAGTCATTGGCATAAATGAGATAGTGCCTGAGCCTCACCCACAGATCAAGAGAAAAGCTGACCATGCTGCTACAAAGAATGAAAAATTTGGGGTGCAAAACAATGCATGATAATGGGACAGATCATGTAAATAAAGAATATATATTAATGATAGTTTCTATAATATAAATAGCCTTTAATAAAAAAAATAATCTTTTTAATAACATTAATACTCACTTCTATTTTCTGGAAAACATGCATGAAAAATGTATTTAATTCAATTGCAAAAGGAGAAAAAAATCAATCTAAGGTGAATACTGTACAATTCTGGAGCAGGAATTATTCTTGCTCATTCTTTCTCTATGATGATTATTTTACTTTGTGGGAGCCCAGGAGTTCCCTGGAAAATAAGAATCAGATTCTTGTAAATACTGTCCAGAAAAAAACCCCAAAACACCACCTTACAACAGGTCTCATTTGTGACTGCTTCCCAAACTTTGCAGATAAGACCCCGAATCATCAAAAGGTTTGATTTATTAAAAAGGAAAAATCTCTGGTGAAATCTCAAGAGTCCCTTATACCCCAAGCATTTTTCTTCATCAAACAAGGAGTCAAAAAAACTCACTTCAAACTATAAATTGAACAGCAATGGAAAAATAAGAAATTTTCATTATTTTCCAATGTTAATGTAATTTAACATCAAACTCCAGTTTACTTGGACCTAATGTAATAAGAGACTTTGTTGTGTCCACATTTCAAAACGGAACATTTGCAAGGCAAAAAAAGAACATCATTCATTTTCCTTCTCCATTATTTCTATATATTTTGGGAGTTTTTTTTGTTTCATTTTTTAAAAAAAGGTACAAACAATCTTTAAAGTTTACCTTTTTGGACTTAAGGCATAACATGAAATTGCGCATTATTCTAAAGCTTAATTTTGAAATGAACTAGTTTAGTGCTATCAAACCCTGTTTGCGTTTACATTATTTAAATTATATAGTATTTTATTTCTGTCCTTGCTGTAAATTCTAATGCTGTTCATGGATTGTGCAATTCCTATGCAATCAGTCTTTGCCTGTTGACAGTTATTAACAGTGCAGTATAGAATCCAGATTCTGAGCTTTCAGTTTCTTAGTTATCATCTCAGTTCAAAGCATGCTGCTTAATTGTGTGGAAGATCCAATCCATTTTTGTTGTCCAGCCACCATGATGTGCATCATTCATTTGTTTCATGAAATATTCCAAAGCCTCTTGCTCAGTTTTATCTAAAGCTAGGGTCTTTCGAATGTATGCAATATCGTCAAAAGATTGTAGTTCTGGCATTCCAGAGCCAAGCATCATTGAGAAAAGATTTATGAAGAGATTGGCATGTTGCCGAATAGCTAAATAAGCCTTGTAACACATCTCCTGAAACCTACAAATAACAAGAACAGTTTGGTCAGTATGGTATAAATCGTGTCAACACCTTCATGTCTCTGCTCTAATATCATGGTTAGAGAGGCCTTCTTGGAGCATCCTTCTCTCTGCTTCTCTTACTAACACCTTCTGTTCTCTTTTCTCAACACTAGAACTCCGTGAGTCCATAAGGACGTTGTCTATTTCTCTATCACCAGCACCTAAAATAATGCCTAGTGCATTAGGAGTTTAATACATTTAAAAAATGTTACAAACTGGTGCATACTAAAACCTTTAGGGTGTAGTCTAGGCCAGGACTGAGTTATAGATAAAATGGAATTTTATAAAAGGTTTTTTAAAAGTACTTTAAGATCAACGAATGATACACCATAAGATGGTAAGAAAAATTATGAATAAACATGGTAATTAAGGTTGACTGAATTCCTGATTGTATGATTAGAAAGTGTTGTCTGAAGCATTATACGTGATCCGTCAATTAAGAGACAGTAGAGTCCAATTATTTAACTGGTAGTAAATAAAAACCTTTAATGTGCCATGAAGTTTAAGGATCACTTCCTTTTTAGGCCTTAACTAACTCAATAAATGAATTGTTTTTTTCCTTCCACTTCCTTCACAGCATTACACAAAAAATAAACACATTAAAATACTCAGTTTATGCTACAATGTTAATAAAACACCTATTATTGTATTTACTTATTTTTTTTTGTCTTTTCTAGGGCTGCAATTGTGGCATACGGAGGTTCCCAGGCTAGGGGCCAAATCAGAGCTGTAGCCACCGGCCTATGCCATGGCCACAGCAACGCGGGATCCAAGCCATGTCTGTGACCTACACTGCAGCTCATGGAAATGCCGGATCCTTAACCCACTGGGTGAGGCCATGGATTGAACCTGCAACCTCATGGCTCCTAGTTGGATTTGTTAACCACTGAGCCACGACGGGAACTCCTTTTTTCTTTTTCTTTTTTTTTTGTGGAAACTCCTATTATTTTAAATTGCTTGAAAAATATCAATTGTTTTGATAAAGCAGCAAGAATTCTTTATTTTGTGCTTTTGATTTCTTGTGCTTACCTCTCAAATTCTCTTGTCTTTGTGCATTCTTGGGCTCCTTTACTAATCACTATTAAGAAATCTTGTGTCAAAACAAATGGCACACGCTCTCGTTTATAACCAAATTTTTTCTTCTTGTGATCCAAAAAGTGTCCAAAATCTATATGAAACAGCTTTCAAAAATAAGAGATAATATTATAGTTTGACAAATGCAGAAATACAATGTTCTGAATTAGTAAATTTAAGGATGTCGAAACATTTAAGAAGTGGAATCTTACTTGTCCATCATCTTTAACCATGATGTTACTATTGTGACGATCTCCAATTCCCAAAATGAAGGTGGCAACACAATACCCAGCACAGGAACGTGTAAACAGATCGATGGCTGCATCATATCTACAAAGAAGGAATAAACACCTATGAGTGTGGAAATGTAGAATGATTCAGTCCACACTAAGAAAAGATGGTCAAAGTCTTTATGAAAGTTTGTATGAAAACAATGAAAACAATCACTGACATTAGAGGAGGAAAGTAATTATGTTCAAAGTTCTGAGGAACTCTGGAATTCTGAAGTTTTTAAGGGTTTCTAAGAAAATTTCTAGTTATTTTCTGACCAAAGAATAATTTTTATTATTGTGAAAAAGTACTTATCATGTCATCACAATATTTTTTCTAATCATTTTACAATGAGTTAGAAGTAAAATTTTTAAATTTTTTAAAAAAGAATAAGCAATAAGAAAAGCACATTTTACATACTTAAATCGAACATACAGGATTTCACCAAATTATAAGCAATTCTAATCATTTAAACACATTAGTATCAAATACTTCAAAGGCTGAAATATCTTTTTCCAAAGAAAACACAACTTCTTTTTTGGTCTAACTCAGAGAAATATATACAACCATTAAAAAACTTGTCTACCAAAAACTCAGATTAACATAGAAAGAAAATAATAATAAACTCACATTTCGCCCTTGTTCTTGTCTTTGAGCCACTGATGTAGTGTGTGGCTGTTGAACTGCAGTGCACCTTTCAGGCCTCCTTTGCACTGAATTTGCATAATAGTGTGAGAATTTCTCACCACCTCAATAAGTCCCACACAGTCACCAATTGACAGACAACCGTAAGGTAACATTCTGAAAAAGGATCAAGACACGTGCAATTAAATTATGAGATTTTAAAACAGCAAATACTTTAATAGGCAAATACAGGAATATTCTATTTGCAAATTTGTCCTGCATGACTTTTACTCCTTAAACTAATTTTAATTTTCTTTTATTAGAGTATGACAAATATTCCTAGAAAAATCGTCAAATTATCTGCCATCATTTATTATAATCAACTGAGAAAGTATTTAATTGTATATCAGACAAGCATGAAGAAAATTATTGTGGCAGTTAGTCTATAAACATTTATGGAGTTCCTGCTGTGGTGGGGACAGGAATCTGACTGCAGCAGCTCAGGTTGCTGTGGAGGTACAGGTTTGATCCCTGGCTGGGGACAGTGCGTTAAAGAATCTGGTGAAGGTCAGAGCTGTGGTTTGTATTCAATCCCTGGCCCGGGAACATCCATGTGCCACAGGTGTGGCCATTAAAAAAAAAGTTTATAAGCATTTATGACTTTAAATTTGAGTGAAATTAAGAGAAAATAAAAAAATAAAATATTTATTAATTCAAAGTAACATCTGTATTCATTTTCATGGTAAGAGAAATAATTTCCAAAATAAAAATCCTAAGTTAAAAAACAAAGTGAGAAGAGTGACACTTTCTCGTTTTTTCAAATTTCTTTAATGCCTGGCTTAATAGTACTGAGCTGTACTTTTCACATATGCTTCTGTATTCAATCTAATGCAATGTTTTAACTAAAGCATATGAAGAAAATCTGACCTCACAAAGATATGTAGTTGTAAAAAGGAGTACTATGATAACGTTTTTATATAACTGTAGACATTTGTCTTTTATACTGTTCCAAAACTTGACAAGACAGTTTCTCAGGTTGCAATATGGAATATGAAACTATATCAGTAAACTTTTCATACTCTGTTACATTAAAACCCATTTGGTTATCTTGGCTCTGAATGGAACTTTTACCCATACATGACTTTAAAATATTCTGCAGTGGGTCGTTTGGAAGATATTTCACTGAGTTATGGAGATCTTCCAAATGTTGATACTTTTCATTATACCAATAAAAAAAAAACCCTACAATTGTTAACACTGTCAATGACCTCATCAAAAAAGTCTTTAATTTGGGGGAAGCTCATAGCAGTGGATACAAGTTTTTCAAAATTCTAATTTTTGCTTGAAAGCTTAAATTTGATCATCAACAATAAACACTGTTAGCTGTTCTCCTTGAAGAGAAAGTCTCATGGTGTTCCTTTTCAAGAAAATATCTGCCAAATACCCACGGCTGAATAACCATAGCTTGTCTACTAGTTATTCTTTAAGTAAAAATGTGTTCCACGATAAAAGCAGCTAGTTTAGTTCACAATTCAAATAACCCACCAATGCTTTTTCCTTGATACAACCATACTTTGGTATGCAGCAGAAGTGCTTTACAGGTACTGTCCATTCATCATACAGAATATTACAGAGGACATGTAATCAAGGGTAGAGATGTAAGGATTTAAAGAGACAATGAAAAAAAGCACCTAGTAGGCCAAGTGGCACATAAGTACTAAAAATGGTTTTTCTGGAGTTCCCATCATGGCTCAGTGGTTAATGAACCCAACTAGTATCCATGAGGATGCGGGTTTGATCTCTGGCCTCGCTCACTGGGTTAAAGATCTGGCACTGTCATGAGCTGTGGTGTAGATCGAAGGCATGGCTCGGATCTCATGTTGCTGTGGCGTAGGCCAGCAGCTACAGCTCTGATTGGATCCCTAGCCTGGGAACCTCCATATGCCACGGATGTGGCCCTACCCCCCCAAAAAAGGTTTTTCTTGCTCTTTTGTTCTCAAAAGCTAATGTCCATTCTTTCCACCTTTCCTTTACTCCTTAAATTCTTAAAAGAGTAACAGTCAATACGTACTTTCATTTTCTCACTTAATTCCTTTAGTCTAGTTTCTGAGTCAAGTTTTCTTAAAATTAACCATGAATCATCAATCCAAAAGCTTTTTCATAGTACTTAAACCCCTGAAGCTCTTAATACTGTAAACTGTTTCTGAATCTTTCCCTTCTTTTGGATTCTGTGAATCACTCAGTCTACTCTTTCCACCTTCCATGACTCACTTACTTTGGTCTTCCTACCCTTTTGACCATTTTTCTTATGGAAACTTTTCTTCTCTCTACCCTGGTAAACATAGGAATTTCTTAAGGTTGTACTCCTGATCATTCTCTCTTAATTTTATTAATGTGGAACATGCTCATAGTTTAAAAAGTTACACAGATCTATGAAGCTTAGTCTTAAACGAAGTAGTTATAATAAACCTGAATCTAAGATTTGCAAAGTATAAATAAAAACGCTGATTTTAAATTTATTTTTTATTTAAAATTAAATTTTAAAATCTTAAATTTGCTTAAGTTAAAAGAAAAATATTTAGAAAATATAAGATTTAATAACTTTGCAAAGATCTTATTTTCCAGTGACCTAGCTTAACTTCAGATGCTTTTCTGCAGTCACTAATTTACTATTAAACACTATAATCACCAGAGTTACACAGAGTTCAGTCTTTTTTTCTGCTCTCCCTATTTCTGCATTCTCTTTTGTACTCTTCTCCCCTAGGGGGTGGTAGCAGTAATGGCAAGTGGATCCTTCATGACACAGGAAATTGTACCAAAAAAGGAACTTGATTCACATAACATTACTTGCTTTTGGGAAGCAGCAGGAATTTAACAAAGAATCAGGAGTTAAGAACTTGAAGTTGACGATTTAATTTTGTGTCTTAGCAGGTTACCTGAGATGTTCTTTTTCTTCTTTGCAATAAAAGCGTTCTACTATTTGTCACCAACACATTTTAATTTGTTTTTGTTTTTGCTGTTTTGTTTGTGACTTTTTTTTTTTTTTGGCCACATCTGCAGCATATGGAGGTTCCTGGGCCAGAGACTGAACCTTTGTCACAGCAGAACCCAAGCTGCAGCAGTGACTGTACTGGATCTTTAACCTGCTCACAGAGGAACTCCCACCAACACATTTTTATATACTAGCTACTGACTTTATAAGAAGCATACAGATAAATACTAATCTCCTCTTCTGTTGCAGCCAGAGTTGATTCCTATGCTTACCTACAGAAAAAAACACTTTTGGAAAGGGTAGCCTTTGCCTAAATAACTCTGAATTTGCAAAGGGATGAGTAAGAGAAGGATAAACTATAAGAGGAAAAATGACTAGGAGAAAATGAGCAGAACAGAAAACTTGGAGATAATGCTGATCATTGGGAAGGCTGGGTAGAAACCAACAAAATGCAAAGTTTTTAAGGTGTCAAGATTAGAGAATTTATATATAAAGTTTTAGGATTAGAAAACTCATAAAAGAAACTTTCTTTTAAACTCAACTTCTGAATGAAAAAAGTGGCCTTTTGTGTATCATGTTGCCTATGCTCTTCTCCTAAATACATCTGGCTCTCCATAACTATGGGTTCTGCATACTTGGATTCAACCAGCTGCAGACGGAAAATATTTGGGGAAAAAAGTTCCAGAAAGTTCTGAAAAGCAAAACTTGAATTTGCTGCACACTGGCAACTATTTACATTGCCTTTATATTGTATTAGGTATTATAAGTCATCTAGAGATGACGTGAGGCATACAAGAGAATATGTGTGGTTTATGTGCAAATACTATGCCATTTTATATAAGGGATATAAGCATCCATGGATTTTGGTATCAGCAGGGGTCCTGGAACCAATCCCCTGCAGATACCAAGGGAAGAGTTAGTGGCACTCTGGAGGCAGTTGCAGAACTTCTACCAGCTTATTAGAGATAGCTCTTCTTATCAGCTGGATCTCATTAGCTATTCTAAGCCAAGGAAGAAGAGGACAAATGAAAGTACCATGGTGTAATCAACTAGTGTTAGTTATTACTCTACACACTTATTTATAGATATTTGCCTCTATATGCTTTACAATTAATATTTACTAATTGTTTACTTTTTCAGAGTAATTTTCAACATACACATTGCCATAGTGGTTTACCTACCGAAGATCAAGACCTTGATTTTGCCAGATATTTTCCATAATGCGAATAATCTGAAGTGTTAGCATATCTTGCCGTAAATCTGAAATTCATATAATACGGATACACCACTTAATGCCACAAGCACAAATCTGAGTATCACATTATCACATTGTTTTCAAACAGAAAATATATAGAATTATATTTGCTCTTCAAAATAATCTATAAAGAAGCAATAATCTGATTCTTTAACCCATTTCTAGATTGTCTGTATAAACACATCTGTATAACAATGTAGGATAAGCTGACGCATATTTCACAAAATATTAAAATATTTAAAGTACTTATTTTTCTGAATCCTTAAGTCTGAACATGTTTATATTAAAATATCTGGATTATCAGAATTCAGGGCTGAAATGTTATTTCACAATGGACACCCATCAATGATACTTTTTTTTTGTCTTTTTAGGGCTGTATCCATGTGGCATATGGAGGTTCCCAGGCTAGGGGTCTAATCAGAGCTGTAGCTGCTGGCCTACACCACAGCCACAGCAATGCCATATCTGAGCTGTGTCTGTGACCTATACCACAGCTCATGGCAACGCTGGATCCTTAACCCACTGAACAAGGCCAGAGATCGAACCTGTGTCCTCATGGATACAGTCAGATTCGTTTCCACTGAGCCACAATGGGAACTCCCACAATGATACTTTTTTTAGTATATAAAAATAAATTCTTCCACAGTCTGTTTTCCAAATAAAAGGACCTTCCTTTATAATTCCTTAGCAGACTATGCTTTTCCTTTGTACCAGGGCTGTAATTTTGGTTTTTTAAGTATTTGTTTAATGTCTTTCTTTTCCCTGCTAAGCTGTAAGCTCTAAGAGAGCAGGGATTCTGTTCTGTATATTCTTCAGCCTCTGGGCCTAGCATGTCAGGTATTTATGTTGTGAGCCACACGGGAAGTCTGGATGTCAGGTATTTATGGAATAAATGGGATACTCACATGGCTAAGCAACAAGATTTTCAGGACCTCTGATTCTAAACCTACTACTTTTTTTTTTCAATAAATATACATACCATATTCTAAAGGTTAAGACATTTGCCTAATATTATATAGTTCATCGCATGTGTATTCTTTAAATGGCTTTCAGTAGTCTTCATAGTTCATAAATATCCTGTGTATAAAAAGACAGCTAAATTCATGCATCATAAGTTCATTAATACTCTTTCTTACCATCCCCATTTTTAAAGATGATCTCATTGTTTTGAAAGAGTAATTCTGACATGATGTCTGGGTTCTCCCAATTCAACCACAGTGGCCTTTTTGCAGAGGACATAATTCGACACTCTTCAAGCCTTTAAAATAGTTGAAAATTTTACTAGGTACCTTAGCTTTGTCATTCTTTATAGCCTCAAATTTATTTTAAGATACATATACAGTATAGCTTTTTGAAGTGCTATAAAAATTTTAAACTTTCTCTGCATTTTACAAATGCATTAATTTCTAAGGGAGTATAAAGAAGAAATACATATTAAACTTATAATTTTCTTATAAATAGAATATGAATTTCCACAAATAATGGGGTGCATTATTAGTTTTATAGATATTACATTCCATTTCTTATCCTATGATCCTAGGATTCTGGCCACAGAAAATTTTAAATTCTACAAAGCAGTGAAAACTCATTCTGAATAAATGCAGTTCTGAACTTTAAAAAATTTTACTATTCTTACTTTTGTAGCATAGGAAAAGGGTCGGGAGAGAAGCATATACTACTAAACACAATTATAGTGGACATTTTAACTTTTTCAAGATTTTCTCCAGAGAAAGTACTTGTTTAAATATACCAATAAAACTTCCAATAAAGCAGTTTACCTGAGATTTCCCAGCTGATGAGCAGGGTTTAGAGGAGATAGAAAGCCCTGCAGAGCATCCATGAAATCCGGTCGCCGCATTTGTTCAACTAAAAACTTCATCTGTACCTGATAAATAAGCATAATCATGGTTAGAATTGATTTGATAAAAGGTAATACCAACTGCTAATCTCTTTTACACACTGGAACCTCAGTACTGTGTATTCTCTGCATCTATGTCCTGCATTGGCTGCATTCTAATTAGAAGGGTTCGTATAACAGGGCAGGACGATTCAGGCAGAGAGCTGAGAGTACGGTGCACCTTCCTGTGAGACAACTCTCACAGAGGCAATGTTTCAGCTCCAGAGCAGGGCCTGGCCAATTATGGCCTGTAAGTCAGCTGACAGTTTTTTTTTAAGTGAAACTGCACTGGAATACAGTCATACCCATTCATTTAGATAGTGGTTCCTTTAACACTAGAATAGTGGAACTGAGTAGTTACAACAGACTGTATAGCCCAAGTCTAAAATACTTACTATTTGGCTTATAAAGAAAAAGTTTGAGGAACTTTGTTCTAGATGAAAAACTATGGAGACATCGTGTTAGCTTAATAACCTTACCTTCAAGCTTTTCAGAAAATACCACAGTCACCACATTCTCTGTTCGGTGAAAAAGGTCTAGTGAGGCTTAAAGAAATTGTTGGGGAGTTCCCATTATGGCTCAGTGGGTTAAGAAACCTGACATAGTGTCCGTGAGGCCGATGGTTCAATTCCTGGTCTCACTCAGTAGGTGAAGAATCCGTTGTCGCTACAAGCTATGGAGGAGGGTGCAGATGCGGCTCTGATCCAGTGTTGCTATTGCTGTGGTGTAGGCTGGCAGATGCAGCTCCCATCTGACCTCCAGTGTGGGGCCTTCCATACGCTGCGAGTGTGGCCCTAAAAAGAAAAAAAAAGGACTTCCCCCGTGGCTCATATCATAACTAGTAACTACTCACTACTTGGTGTTGTCTCTCTGCAATGGCTCTGGTTTGATCCCTGGCCCGGGAATTTCCATATGCCATACGTGCATTAAAAAAAAAAGGAAAGAAAAATTGTTGGGAAAAGTCTCATACTATACTCAAGTTCTAGAACATAGCTAGAAAGAAACACCCTTTTAAAATCACTTTTTAAATCCATTTTATCACAGCCAACCTGTGAGATGAAAACTTTAGAAGAAATGCTTGTACTTACAAATTTAACTAATATCTATTTTCTTTTTCTTCCCTCAGTTAAAGTATAAATATAATAAATGTTATAATTTCAAAGCAATCTAGTTCCCACCGGCTCAAAATTCCAGAAGCAGAAACAGTACAATTATTTTCTAATACCTTATATTTGAACCTACATACCACAATTTCAGTAATATCAACTCAGTCACATACTGTATGACACTTAGATTAATACAGTAACTTTCTTTTAAAGCGGTTTGTTTTTCTTCAAGCAATACTGATGAAGATGTTGAAAAAATTTATTCAGTATTACTAATTTACAATGTCTGTCCTTTGGGGACTCCCTAATAAATTGGAATTTTCTTTTTACACTTTCTTAGAGGTGAGGAATGATCTCACTTTTTACTTTGGGTGTGTTGGATTGAATAAAAGATAAGAAGTAGGAAAAGGTCATTAGAAATCTTTACATTTCACGTTCCTCGGTTATATGAAGCTAGACTGCAGATGACTCGAGTATGTGATATATTCGCTGTGTGACTAAGAGTCCATTTTAAACTTAGAAATATAAAAAAATAATTCATTTACACTGATTTTCAGGATCATTTCTAAAAGAAAAGAAATGTGGCCACACTTGCAGCATGCAGAAATTCCCGGGGCAGGGATTGAACCCAATCCATAGCAGTGACAACTCCATGGAAAAATCATTTTTGAAACTTAGGGCTATATAGAAGGGAAAGAAGATGGAGCTAACATTTATTTACTGGGCACCTCTCATGTTCTAGAGACCACGATAGGTACTCTGCATATCTCATGTGATTTACTTCTCAAAGCAACCCTATGAGAAAAAGTATTCCCATTTTACAGATGAGGAAAATGAATCTCAAGAGGTTAAACAATGTGTCTAATGTTACGTAGCTTAGAAGCAGTGGAATCTGGATCCAAATCGTAATCTGCTTAATTCTAAGGCACATGATCTGCATATAACTGGGCTCTCAAATAACCCTGCCCCACTGGAATGAAGAGAGTCTCAAAAACAAACTAAAGTCACATACCTTCTGTGTTTCATCCTTCTTCTCTTGTTTGAGAATATCAGTTAAGTTAATGAGCTTTTCCATAGCCTCAACTTGCCTATTCAAGTGCTTCAAATACATTCCACATGCACGGCAATAGGACTCTAAAAGTAGGCCAAACCTCTGACTAACTGTTTTATTGTGCATCTCAGATCTAAAAGACCGGTGCAATATTAGGGGGGGAAAAAGAGAGAGATTTTAATGAGTTATACATAATCATTTTTAAGAAAATAGGAGAACCCATTTTTTAAATTCAATAAATGCTATAATCATACCAACAATAAAGTGATTTAAAACCTATCATTAAGAAGCAAAACAGGAGTTCCCTTCGTGGCTCAGTGGTTAATGAATCCGACTAAGAACATGAGGTTGTGGGTTTGATTCCTGGCCTTGCTCAGTGGGTTAAGGATCCGGCGTTGCCGTGAGCTGTGGTGTAGGTTGCAGACGCGGCTCGGATCCCGTGTTGCTGTGGCTGTGGCAAAGGCCGACAGCTACAGCTCCTGTTAGACCCCTAGCCTGGGAACCTCCATATGCCACGTGTGCGGCCCTAGATGAGGCAAAAAGACAAAACAAAACAAAAAAAAGAAGCAAAACAATCAAGAGTTTCAGATAGTTCCTGGAGATATAAATTAAAAAAACTAGATTTTATGTTTATTTAAACTATTTTTCACTTATTAACCTCAGCACAAAATATATAAATATGAAAGAAAGGAAATTAGGCATAAAAAAATGAAATGTATAGGGAGGGAATGAAGAGTTCAGTGAGCACTATTTACTCTTCTGGAATACATGTTCCTTTTCTGTACTGTGTCTGAATCTGGAAGCTTCTAGATTCCATTTTTAATTTATTTTAGCATTAAGAAAATCATGTTAATTACAAATCTGTTTCTAAATTTAGAAAAAAGTGCATTTTAATGACCTCTAACTTTGTGAATTAGATATATTATATATCCTGAAAAATATTTTTTATTCTGAATTAGCTTGTTTTCTAGTCAAAAAACTTGAAATTCTGTCATTATTGTTCTGAATTTCAAGGCAAGATTTTGGAGGAGGAGGTGGGTCAGGAGAAATCCACACATACAGTGAAGCCAATTGCAATATTAATCTGGACCTAGCAAATTTTACTTTGCTTAAAGTAGAATCAAAATCTTTAAAGATATTTCAGGTCTCATTCCTGTATAAAATTTAGTTTTAATTTTAACGCTTATTTAATGTTAAAGAGACAATGCAGAGGAAATATACTTTCAGTATGAAAAATATACTTTCAGTATGGAAAACTCTTCTAGACAAAAACAACAGTATGTAAGTTATACATGTTTATACATCTACTGAGAATATAAGTAATATAAATGTAAAGAATTAAATGGGAAAATAATTTGACTTACTTTAAATGCCAAAAGAAAAAGTGCCCAATTCTTTGATTAGTCAATGCTTTTTTGAGTAAAAATCTCACAAGCAGGTTATCCAAATACTGTTCATATTTCAGGACCTATGCGATTAAAAACAAACATAAAAACAATACAAATATCAATCAAGGTGAGTTTGTGCATGGTTGGATTTAAAGAAAACTTTTTAGGAAGAAAATACATACTACTGTAACAAAACTGATTTCTAAAAAAGCATAAAACCAGTTAATATTATAGATTCTTGAAGTTCCACAGATTTAGAATAAAATATTATTTTCCCATCTTACATGATTTTACCTGTACTAGCTGAATTAGGTACTGAGAAAGTTTGTCATCTGTTAAATATTTTTCCAAGCATCGAACAGCAAAACCTCGAACCATAGGATCTGGGTAATTGCAGTCCAAAAGTTCCATAGCCTGTTCAGGTTTGATTGGAGGCCAATCTTTTACCAAGCAGTACATCTGTGTATGAATAAGATAATAAATCATATTTAAAAAGCAAAGAAAACTGTGAATGATATCAAAGCATTGTCTTAATTACTAATTTTTAAAATTAGATAAAAGCTTCCCCTTATGAAATCAGTGCTTAAAATATTTAGTTCTAGTTAAATTTTACCAGTGGAAGTTGTGTAAACAGTATTTTTCTCTACTAAAGATATCTTCCTTTACTTATGATGGTTTAATCTTGATAAACCTATCAAAAATTGAAAATATTGCAAGTCAAAAATGCATTTAATACACCTAACTTAGTGAACATCATAGCTTAGCCTAGCCTACCTTAAAAACGCTCAGAACACTTACATTAGCCTATAGTTGGACAAAATCAACTAACACAAAGCCTACCATATAATACAGTATTGAGTATCTCATTCAATTTGTTGACTACTGTACTGAAAGTGAAAAAGAGAATGGTTGTATTAATACAGAATAGCTGTAAGGATATTGGTGTTTACCCGCATGATCACCTGACTGACTGGGAGCTATGGCTCACTGCTTCTGCCCAGTATCAGGAGAGTCTATTTTACCACATATTGCTAACCCAAGAAAAGATCAAAATTCAAATTTGAAGTACATTTTCTATTAGATGCATATCACTTTCACATCATTGAAAAGTCAAAAAATCTTAAGTTGAACCACGGTAAGTTGGAGACCATCTGTAATATCATTATTAATTAATTTAAAACATAGTCTATTTCATCTCTTATACTTATGCAGACTTCCTGAGAGAAAACAATTTGAATGGCATAACAAATCTGTCCAACAGTTATTTAGTTATCTCAACCATGCATTTACCTGAGCTACTTCATCTCTAGAATTCCATTTAACAGACAGAAGCAATTTGGGTAGAATTTCAGGGATAGTTACACAATAGTGTCTGTATGGAGAAGACAAAAAATAAAAACATTATTGCATGTTATTCAAAAGGCTTGGATGTCTAAATTTTCAACTATGCAATCTTTAAATACAATCTTCTAAATACTTTTAAAACTTCTTACCATTACCAGCCTTCTTTAAAAAAAAAATCTATGTTTAACACTAGAGCTGCAAATATACGTACATATATACTTAGCCACAGTTATAATGGCATGGAAAACAAAAGGAAAATCCAAATGGAGAACAGGTTCTTAAGAAAAATTATGACTTTATGTTAAACATTCTTTATATAGCTCCAATTACTCACCTACTTATTCAAAGTGAACCACAGGAGGAGTTACCACTTCTACTGTGATCACTGGACAAAGTTCATATTTAAATGAACTTTCTGCAGAAAGGCACTGCAACTGCTTTATTTAAATAAGCCAGTGTGCACTTACCAAGTTACAATTTCTTAAGAAATGAAAATAAGGTATTACACCATTACTTTAAGAAAGTATGAGGAGGAAAAAAAAAAAAAAAACGGAAGAAACTCCTAAAAAATGAAAATATCTAGACTAACTAAATCATAACTAAACTTATCTAAAACTACAGGTACTTTTTTTTGGATCTTAAATTTTATTTGAAAGCAAAAACAAAACACTAAATCCTTAAAAAAGTCATATTAAGCATTTAGAATTAAAAAAGCCTTCAGTGTGCAAGGTTAGTACCAACGCAGTATGACTTTCTAGAAATTCTTGTGTATATGCACCGTTTAAAAAAAGACAATGTTTATAATAAAAATATCATATAAATTACACTTTGTTTACTCTAATAGGTAATGGCGAAAACATAGTAAAATCAGCCAAAATCAGTTTTTGTCTGTAACAGAAGAAAGAAACAGAGACTCTCCATCTTAGCACTTACCTGTGGCTCCACAGAAAATCTTTCTCTTGCTCAGTGATTTCAGAAAGAGGATCTCGTGTACAAATTGCTCGGAGCTGTTCTTTATCATTTTCCCGTAATTCGTTGTCTCTAGCAAGTCTGTTACTCTGTAAAATTAAGTACTATCTTTATGATTTCCTTTGCCATATCCCCCACCCCCGATTCATGAGTGACCTGCAAAAAGAGAATTTTCAATAAACTTTACACTGCTTATTGCTGTTACACAGTTTATTATCATTGCAAGACTTTATTTTTAAGGATAGGGGAGAATCAACTTAAGACAGTTATTTGTAGAACAAATCCAATAATTTACTTGGTTAATATTACTATCAACCAAAGAACAGTAACTGCCAAAGTTAGTCAGGGATAAGGCCAGATTGGGATCCTTGGAGATAGTAGCGAACAATTTACTTCTCTTCCTAATGAGGACCCTTCCTCATATCCTACTAAATAATCTGCTAATGTTTCTAGAATAAGAGAAAATAAAAAGTAAAATACGCTGTGGCCATGGCGTAGGCCTGCAACTGCAGCTCTAATTTGACTCCTAGCCCAGGTACTTCCATATGCCACAGGTACAGCCATAAAAAGAAAAACAAAAATCTTATAATTAATGAAAGGCTTTCCAATTTTAAAAGTAAAAATAATTAAGGAAAAAAGGAGGAAAAAACACCCCCATTAAAATACTATACACTGAATATCTGGAAACTAAAAAGAAAATATAAATTTGTTATAATTCTAAGATTCCAAGTAATGTATTTATTTCCTTTAAATACAAATATATTAACTGCATAATAAATAATTATGAATGCATATTAATGTATCATACAAAACAAACACACACCCCTTAGGATGGGTTATACATGTTCCTAGTGACTAAAAATGAAAGCAGACATCCATGTTACTTGGTTTTTACATATTTAAACACTGTTAACGTCACTAAACAAATCTTTATGAATTCATGTACTGTGTACCTTGTCTTGTTCTTACTGTTGGGCTCAGAAAACAGTAAAATACCCTGCATTAACAGAATTCCCCCTCCCCCTTTTTAATGGCCTCACCTGTGGCATATGGAAGTTCCCGGGCCAGGGGTTGAGTCGGCATGCAGCTGGGGCCTACACCACAGCCACAGAGACACCAGATCTGAGCCACATCTACAACTTATGCCGCTGCAGCTTGCAGCAACACCAAATCCTTAACCTGCTGAGCCAGGCCAGGGATTGAACCTGCATCATCACAGGGACATCGGGTCCTTAACCCACTGGGCCACAATGGAAACTCCCAGCAGAGCCTCTATTATAGTGGGAAAATAAATGAACAAATAAAAATACTAGAGAGTTGGTAAAGATAGATGTTCTGGGTGATGTGACAGAGGACTGAGTGGCTATTTTACACTTAAGTGTTCCAAAATGGCCTCTGAGAAGGTAATATTAATTTGTGATCCAAATGACAAGAAAAAACCATCCATACTAATACTACTTCAGATGAAGGAAACAGTGAAAGTGCCCCAAGGAAAGAATAAGTTTGGTGTAAAGGAAGAACAGGAAGAAAGCCAGTATGGTGTCTGAAGTCCAGTAGGTGAGGAAAAGAAGTGACAAGAGGTCACGTTCAGAGCATGTAAAATCTGCAGGTCAGGGTAAAAAGTTTAGATTTTACTTTCAGAGAAGGTTATTTAAAGGATGAATACTTTTATTTATTTTTCATAAATATTATTCTGGCTGCTCTGGGAAAAGTGGGAGACCAGTTAATAGGCTATTGCAATAATCCTAAGAGATTACAAATATTTAACCCTCAACTTATCAGAAAAAGTAGTCATTACCATTTATCATCTGGGTTCCAATGGATTCTTAGTTCTTTTATTTACTTATTTTTATTTATATTTTTAATACAAAATAATTTAGAGAAGAATAAAGTGATGGTAAAAAATAATTTTGTTAGATATCTTAATAAGAATTTAACCACAAGTAAAACCAAATTTATAATCCAAAATGGGTAATATATGTTGAATGCAACAAACTGCTTGCTCATTAACTGTCATGGGTGAGCCTGAACTATATCCATCTTGTAAATTCTGACTGCAGATTTCAAATACATATCTAAGAAGTTCCAACTTATATTTACTTCTGGTTTTTCTTCTCACATTTGCAGTGTCAAAATACAACACTTTTGAAAACTTTGGAATGAGTCATAATTTTGTTGATGAGGATAACCATCTTCTTTCATTAAGTGCAAAACATTTCTATTTTTTAAACTTGTAGATATCAATCAGAATAATCAATCCAAGGATTCAAAAAATTTGTACATCACCTTATTCCTTCTGATTGGAATTGTAGTGCATAACATTATAAAAAAATGGAAAGAAAACTGCAAAACATGAGTGGTAGTTCAAGTCCTTATTAAATATTGTGTGATACAGTCATTCCTTTAGAACGACTAACTGATGTTAGTCATTTTTGTCCTTGGAGATACATTACTCACTCATTGTTTCTTGAGTTTAAGAAAACTCATCTAGGATATCGTCATCTGGCATCTCACTTACATGATCAGTTTCAACATTATCATTAGTATCTGCAGTAATAGTTCTCAACTGGGGTGATTTTGTCTCCTCCACCTCCCAGGGACCTTTGATATTATTTAGACATTATTGATTGTTACAACTTGTGGTAGTGGTGCTATTGGCATCTAGAGGGTAGAGGCCGGGGATACTGCTAAACATCCTATGATGCACATTATAGCCCCTATAACAAAGGATTTTTTGGCTCCAGATGTGAGCAATGTTAAGGTTGAGTTACTCTGCTTTAAAGTGCTGTTATCTATTTCTTGGCATTCATATCCTGATTTGTCTAATAACTGAGAAATATTTTGCTCTGCCGATTTTCTTTTTGTCATTATCAGTGGAAAGGGAAAAATTCTGAATTATTAGCAGTGTTCAATGAAAACCTAACAAATAACAAAAACAAAAAAAGGATGATGTAATAATGATTTATTTCACTACGGTATAACCCTTCTAAACTATTCTATCCCTTTATATTTTCATATTACATTAGTCTTTATTTTTTTAGCATAGTTGGAAGTAGCTGATAAATAATGATGAAACAGTAAAATGTTCTAAGATACAGGAAAACTAAGGTCCTATATAATATCTTAGATTTATAAAGTTTTCAATAGATCCGATGGTATAACTGAGAGAATCAGTTTTATTCTACTATAAAAATAAAGTTTTTCTTTTTTCTTTGAAATAAATTCTTCTAAGGAAGAAAAAGTCATAAAATATGAATCCTTACATGGAGTTCCCATAGTAGTGCAGCAGAAATGAATCCGACTAGGAACCATGAGGTTGCAGGTTTGATCCCTAGCCTCGCTTAGTGGGTTAAGGATCCAGTATTGCCGTGAGCTGTGAGGAGGTCTCAGACGCAGCTTGGATCTGATGTTGCTGTGGCTGTGGCATAGGCCAGCAGCTGTAGCTCCGACTGGAACCCTAGCCTGGGAACCTCCATATGCCGTGTGTGTGACCCTAAAAATTAAAAAAGAATCCTTACAGTTAGAACTGCTCAAAAAGCTAAAATTGGCTCCAACAAATCCTGATGGCAAACTGAGTTCAATGACAATGTATGAATAAAACAGCAGATAAATGAGTTTTCAAGTAAGTGACTTGACTCTTGTAATTCAATTTGTTTATATGTATAACTAATTGGAGAGGGTTATGAACATTTTATGGAAATGTTCATCAGTATTTCATCTCCAGTTTCAAAATTAAGGAATTCTTATTTAGTTATAACAGAATGGTTTAGGAGTAAAAGACTTAATACTTATTAAAGAGTGACAGTGGTTAACTTACTTAAACTCTTTAACCCTTTTCCTTACTGGTAAAATAGGGATTATTTAATTATTACCTTGCCTTATAGAGGCTGTTTTTAAAATTAAGTTAAATAATACATGAAAAGTAACTGGTATGGCATTTGGTACATGGTCAGCACTTAAATGTGAGCAATACTCAAGGAATTAAACTTACAGAATAGTGGCTATAAGAGAATCCCTTTTTAATGTCAAAAGAAGCTAACTGTACTTTTAGTAAATGACAGAATTCAGTAATGGTTTTAATTTCTATTTATCAAAATACCTTCTATAGATCTTTGAAAGTACATAAGCAGCAAGGTTATTATTACTATTATTATTATTCAGTTTACAAAAGGGATTGGTAAAGTCCTTACTGAGAACACAAGTAATAAATTTAAACTAATAAAATTCTTAAGTGTAGGATTCTAGGCTGCCCTGGGTGCTATTACAGTTACTAGGGGTTAGCATATTTCAGGACCCATATTTACTTGAACGGTCTATCTATAACCTTCAACTAGTCCAAAGAAAAAGATCATAAATTAGGAAACTGGGGAAAGAGACAGTGAAAAACAAAAACATCTTCCCTCAGTACTGAAACTTTTGCCCTTGAGAAATAAGGAAGAGTTTATGATCTGTGAGTTATATTGAAGTTCCAAAGTTATAGCTAAGATCAGGCAGAAAGATCAATATTTATACATACTCCATTTTATACATACTCTTTTCTAGGGTGTCTGGACTATAGTGGTATGTTATTTCCCCTGCTTCCATACCCAACTAACAACATAGTTATACCTTGGATTCAGCTTCAAGGTTATTATCTCAGAGAGGTCTTTCCCGAACCCCAAATATAACAGCCATTCTCCCACAAACCCTCAGTCATTCTTGGCACACTACTGTTTCCTTCATGGCAGTTACCATGATTTATAATCTTCTATTTCTGCTTTTACCAGCTTCAGGCCTATTTTCACCATTAGACTGTTTAGTCACAACTTTATTATCTAGTAACTATCATTATCATACAGTAAATATATACATATAGTCAGCATTCAATAAATATTTGTTAAATGAAGGCAGACTAAACTAAGAAGAGGGATAGCTCCAATAAAAATATAAGCATAGAGAATTTTATGATATTACAGTACTGTTTTAGACCCTGTAATATCTATGCCAGTATGTTTGTAACTAAAACAAATGAAACTTTTTCCATACAAAGAGTATATACCCACTGATTATGACTGCTACTTGAGGAAAAGTCAGTGATTTGCCTTACCAGTCCTGCATGAGAGTAACTAAATCCTGCTTCTCGGGATACAGACCAATTGGCATGCTCTTCAATTACTGACATATCTGGAAACTTTACCACACTGCTGAACCAGTCAAACTCCAACTCTAAGCATGGAGTTTCCTAAGAGATAGAATAAAAGTTATATATATTATGCTTGACTGTCATAAAAAAAAAGAAAAAAAATCTAATTCATGACAATAAAAAACTTACTTTATTTGGATTTGATCCAGTAACACCAATAGGGTTCAGCAAATCTTCTAATCCATGAGGTACTGGCCAAAGATTCAAAGCCATTTTTCCAGATACTAGAGTATCTGTGTAATCAAACAAGTTTATATTTCCCCAGGCCAATGGACAGTGTTCCTTAAAATACAAACAGAAAAATATTACTACTCTGTGGATTAAATTATAAAATGCATTTCAAAACACCTTTTTTCCTCAGAAAGGAGAATTCAACAGCTGTCTTTATAATGGTATCTATAAAAGTCACATTAATTTTTTCAAAGTATAAATGCTTTATTTCCTTTTTCCCACTTGAAATTATATGTATTGTCTTTAATTATAAATAGGACATAAGGACTAAAGCAAGTAAGACAGATACTTGCATGTGGTCACCTAACAGATATTTGTGTGTAGTGACCATATATGTTTAAAAATTGTATGAACTCAGGACATGCTCACAAAATAAATTCTGTAAGCTCTACCAAGGTATTCCTCTTTAAATAAATATATTATTTTTAAATGTTTAATTTTTAAAAAGAAAATATAATATCTATTTCTCAAAAAAATTCAATTAGCAGTATAAATAGGAGTTTTTAGAAGTGAATATAATCGTTCCCTTTGAAACACTTTACCTCTTTAGCACCCTTTCGGCCTTTAACAGAACAAATGGAAAGGCAAAGTCGAGCAGCACGAGGAAGATCAGGAATGTATATATCATAATTCAGCCATTCATTCCACCTATGAAAAATTTAAAAGAAAAAAAAAATCCCCAGAGCATATAAATCATCAGACTCCTACAAATCATCAAGAAAAGATAAATCAAATGAAAAACAGGCCAGAGAATTGTCTGGAACATAGACTTCAAATGACCATATCCAAATGGCCAAAAAAACATAAAAAAGTAGACAATATCATCTGTCATACAGAAAATGAAAAACAAAATTATTACCATAAATGAGAACGGCTAAAACTATAAAGACTGATGATACTAAGGGGTGGTAAGGAGATACCATAATCTCTTACACTGCTAGGGAAAGTGTAATTTGTACAACCAATCTGTAAAGCAAAATCTATTAAAACTGACCTATGACTCAGCTACACCTCTAGGTATGAAACCACAGAAATGCATGCACTGCTGCACAAAATTTTAAAATAATTATTTACAGTATCCCCAAATTTCAAAAAATTCAAATGTCCAACAGCAGAATAGGTAAATGATATAATATGTTCATACAATGGCATACTATATATCAATGGGAATGAACACTAGTTACAATCATAATACTGAAATTTCACAATCATAATACTCAATTTAAGAAGTCAGACACAAAAGATATCTTCTCCTTGAGTACATTTACGTAAAATTCAGAAACAACCAAAACTAACCAACAGTATTAGAAGTCAAGATAGTAGTTACCTTTGGTAAGGAGAAAAGACTAATGGATTGGGAAAGAATATGAGGAGGGGTTTTTGGAATCCTGGTAAATGTTCTCATTCTTGAATAAGTTCTAGTTATTATAGTATCTTTGCTTGAGAATGGACAAAGACTTACATCTAAAACTTAGCTAAAAGGAAATCTAAAGGGAAAGAAAACAACAAATGTAGGGAAAAGAAATACTGTGATATTTGATAAATTTACAGTAATTTAAGAAAAATAAGATAAAATATCTCAGATGTACCTAGTAGTTTTTACTACTTATCAATCTTTATAATTGCTTTTTTTGTAATCTTTTTTTCTTTTTTTTAGGGCTGCACCCATGACATATGGAAGTTCTCAGGCTAGGGGCTGAATCAGGAGCTACAGCTGCTGGCCACAGCCACAGCAATGTGGGATCCGAGCTCCGTCTGCGACCTACACCACAGCTAATGGCAACAGTGGATCCCGGATCCACTGAGCAAAGTCAGGGATTGAACCCGCATTCTCATGGATACTAGACGGATTCATTCCTACTGCACCAAAATGGCAACTCCAGAATTGATTATTAATGAGAAATTTTCTACATACTTACTAAGAGAATTATGTCCTACTAATGTAGTTGATCAGTACTGTGCCAACTAAATAAACTACGTTTTCTTTCTTAAGTCCACACACAAACACACACACAGTTAAGCTCCTTATTTTCAGGCAATGGTTTTAAATATATACACATACACATATATATATTCCAAATTGATTCTGATTTTGGTAGATAATTGGTAACATTTATGAAGAATTCATAAAATATCTAATTTATTTAGCATACTGAAAGTAGAGATTATAACAATCACTTAATCTCAGTAAGAATTTTTAAAATTCTAATAACTTCATATATATGTGTGTGTATATATATATATATTTTGCTTTTTAGGGCTGCACCCATGGCATATGGAAGTTTCCAGGCTGGGGGTCAAACGAGCTGCAGCTGCTGGCCTACACCACAGCCACAGTCATTTGGGATCCGACCTGCATCTGCAAACTACACCACAGCTCACGGTCAACACTGGATCCCTAACCCACTGAGCGAGGCCAGGGATCACCTCATATACTTTTATCTCAGATTTTTTTTTAAACATAGGAAAGTTTAAAAATTGACTTAAAAAATTTTTTTTTTTTTTAGAGCCGCACTTGTGGCTTATGGACGTTCCCAGGCTAGGGGTCAAACCAGAGCTACAGCTTCTGCCCTATGTCACAGCCACAGTAACACAGTATGCAAGCCATGTCTGCGACCTACACCATAGTTCATGGCAATGCCAGATCCTTAACCCAGAGTGAGGCCAGGGATCGAACCTACATCCTCATGGATATTAGCTGGGTTAGTAACCCGCTTAGCCACAACAGGAACTCCCCCCAAATTACATAAATATTTAAACTAGGAATTTTACCTTATAGAGAATTCCTAAAGGAAATATGATAAAATGTAAGTCCTTTCAAATAGCTACTTTATTCAAATTTTGACATTTAATCTTATTAAATAAATTTACCTTTACTTTTCTAAAGCTTATTCATTTTTGGAATTTGAAACAACTAGGATAAACCTAACCCATATTATTTTGCAGTCTTTGCTTGGGGCTTGTTGAACTCCTTAAATTGTTGGGTTTTATAGTTTTCACCAAATCTGGAAAATTTTGGTCATTATTTCTTCAAATACTGTTTTTTCTGCTCCTTGCACAACCACCCCACCCAACCTGTGACAGATATGCTACATGAGTGGGAAATAAATTTCTGTTGTTCTAACAAAAAATTTAAAGATTCTAGTGTTGTCTATTGCCACAGCATAATTTCTAACCTGAATGATGTACTTCCTGATCTACAATGGTTCAGGTAGAGTGAGGAACTATTTTCTTTTCTCCAGGTAGAGAAGGCTACCACCTCTCTGAACTTTACCTAGGCTCTAGAAGTGTAGCCATTTCTAGCAATTTAATTACAAGATCAGAACTTTTTCTTGACTCTCCTAGAACTCAGTCTGAATTCATTACGAAATTTACTTCTGGAAGATCTGCTAGTTAGCTCTACTGATAGTCTATACAATCCGTCTTTTAACGTTTAATCCTGATTTGAGTCCTCTTAAAAATATTACTATTATATTCAGGAACAGACTTTTATTCCCAAATGATTCTATAATGAGAGACAAAGAAATGGCAATATGGCAAGCTGTTGAATTATTCTACCTTTTTTTCCCTTCATTTTATCTAGGCAGTAATCATTTTAAAATGTTCCCAATAACTTCCCCCTCCCACTAACAAATTTACTTGTCCCCAAAGACTTTTTATTTGAATATCATAAATAAGTATTCTTGGGAGTGTTATAAAGGAAGCTGCCTTAGAGTAGTCCAGCTCTCAAGTTGTTTGCCAACTCCCATGTCTTAATGGAAATGGATATGGAGATAAGAAAAGAATAAAATGCTAGATTTATGGATCTAATGTAAGGAAACATCATTAGCACAAAACTATAACCATATTCTGTCCTCTCCTTGACAAAATGAGAAGAGAGAATCGGAAAAACCCTTCCCATAAAATTTTAGAGAGAATCAATAAAGTGATCCTGTGATTAATATTCATTTGACAGAATGTCCTCATATTCTATATATAAATGTCTGATAATTTTATTTGACTTGTATAAAACTAATGATGTAAAATACACTACTTTTATCGATTACCCATGCTAAACATTAATGTGACCTTTAAAATATAAATCCATATACCTCCCTACCTGGGATTGGAACAAGGTACTCGTTGAGTGTTCACATTATCACATAATGGTTCTCCTCCATGGTAGATACCTGTTCGAACATAGATCTAAGGGGAAAAAAAAGTTTTGTGTATAAACATACACATATACATGTGCACACACATAACAGACAGACCAATATTAAATACTATCAAAACAATTCAATTGATATGAATGAGAGAATCAATTCAAAGTTTCTGTTCAGATGCAGCTTTTCTCTTCTCCTTTTCTTCACATATATAATAAGTTAATATTGATGTAAATTCTTTACCAGGCGTTCCTGCTGTGGCTTAGTGAGTTAAGAATCCAACACAGTGTCTGTGAGGTTGTGGGTTTGCTATCTGGTCTTGCTCAGTGGGTTAAGGATCCGGCATTGCTGAGAGCTGTGGTGTAGGCTGCAAATGCAGCTCAGCTCTGGCATGGATGTGACCGTAGTGCAAGCCAGTGGCTGCAGCTCTGATTCAGCCTCTAGCCTGGGAACTTCCATATGCTACAGGTATGGCCCTAAAAAGAAAACAAAAAAAATTCTTCACCAAAATTTGTTGCTGCCTTCGAGGGGACATCATCATTCTACTGAAAATCAATACAGGCCCACAATCCCTTTAGGCCAGGTATTTATTTTAGAAAGATAAATTGTCATATATGTTAAATATTACTTAGTAGTTTTTAGCAGTTAGAACAGCATTCCATAAAAAAATTAACATTTCTTTTCTTTTTTTGGGGGGGGCTGCTCTTGTGGCATATCAAAGTTCCCAGGCCAGGGATCAAACCCATGCCACAGCAGTGACCTGAGCTGCCACAGGATCAACACTGGATCTTTAACCAGCTGAGCCACAGGGAAATCCCAAGAAATTAGTATTTCTGTAACAAAACACATAGATATTTATGCTAAGTGGGATAAAGACTAAAAAATCTCGCTTTAGGTTAGGTCAGGTAGGTTTTCCTGCCAAATGAATTCTGTAAAAGTCTGGTTTTAAGAGCTGAGAATTATGAGAATGTTAGAATTAGGGATATAAGAATTACAGGAAAGGATATAAGCTGAGGTAAATATTTCCTAGCCATGTGAAAACATACTGCAGGTCGAGATTATTATACAGTTCAATTAAAAAGGTTTATATAAAATAATTTATATATAATAATAAACATCAACATTTGCCCTTACCTTGTCAATGTCTCGAATATTTACATTCACATAGGTTGCACAAAGAATTTTTATTCTGAGTGCGCTGTTTATAACCCAAAGGGATTTTGTAGATGTTTCTCCATTCATATATGGAGTAGCTGTGGAGATGCGTCTGGAATAAGATGGCATTGTAAAACAGTCCATTGGCAGTTGAGAGTAAAGGCTTTCTTTAGCCATCAGCATCAAATTGGGCATCCTCCCAAGCATTATACAGCTTCTTATATACTGTAAGAGATTAAGGTGGGAGGGGAGAAGTAATTTCTTGTAAGATTCTTCATTTTAAAACTTCACTTTCAAAGTAAGTGTATTATTAGAGAATTTACATACTAATCTGCAAAGGTGATAAAAAAGTCAAACATTACATAGACCATATTTCTTAGCAGTTGCTCAGATCAACAAAGTAACTCTTAGACTATAAATTGTATAAAAGAAAAAAAAAAGGTCAGTTTTGAGACTATAGTTCTACCCTTATCTGGAAGGAAAAAAATAGAAAAGAAAAAAGGAATTAAAAATAAGGATCAGAGGATACTTAGCACGGAAACATTGTACTTGTTAAAGGAAAAGCAACATCATTTAGAATGCCTCTACCATTCAATCCATTAAGTCAGTGATGTCAAATCCAAGAGCTGCTGTCCATTTCTGCCCCAACATTTCTTGAGAAACATTTGTTTTGTTAAAAAACAAAAACAAAAAACTACAAAGAGACTAATAAAATTATGGAATATATATATTTTTAATATTAAAATGCATTAGTTTGAGCTTTGAAAAGGCAGTTAAGAAAGAGATTTTTAATATAAATGCTACTACACACATATTACAAAAACCTATTTTCCTACCCACAAGCCCCACTAGACTATAAGCTACCTAAAAGTTAGAACCTTGTCTTGTTTGGCATTGTAAATGAGTACTTGGCATATGCTTGGTACAAATATAGTTGCTTCTTATAAGTATTTATTTAATAAACAGAAATAGAGAGTAGGAAGTATTAACAATACACATTAATTAACTGTAGAGCGTGGCTTTTTAAAATATCTATTTTATTTTTATTTTTTTGTTTTATTGAAGTATAGTTGATTTAATTTCTGCTGTACAATAAAGTGACCCAGTTATATACATATATATACACATATTCACTCTCTTTCAGATTATATTCCCACATAGATTATTACTGGGTAGAGTTCTCTGTGCTATATAGCAGGTCCCCGTTTGCCAATCATTCCATATGCCTCAGTGTGCATATGTCAATCCCAAATCCCCAGCCCATCCCTCCCACCCCCCACCTGTCCCCTTTGGTAACCATAAGTTTTTCAAATTCTGTGAGTCTGTTTCTGCTCTGCAAATAAATTCATTTGCATCCTTCTGTTTTTTAGATTCCACATAGAGGTAATATCACATGACGTTTGTCTTTCACTGTCTAACTTCACTTGGTATGATAGTTTCTAGGTCCACCCATGTTGAAATGTCTATTTTATTCCTTCTAGTGTCATTGCTTGAGAGGGGATAGAAATCATGAAATACCCCATATTTTGGGGTTAGTGTAACAGCCAACATTTCTTTTCTTTTTTGACAAACAACACACAAAAAGCCTTCTGTGCAAGTTCCATATTATTCAGAATTCCTATTGGTTAATAAAAGTACTTCCCTGACAGAACTGAATCTATTTAGAATAGCACATGATGCATTTTTTTCCTGCAGAATATGTGAAACATTATTATACCTTACCTCATAGCACAATTGAACAGTTACTAAGTCAAATTTTTGTATCTGAATAATGACATAACAATCATTGCAACCACAAAACATCTATCGGGTCATCTACATATTTAGGGTCAGGTCTCCAAATATTAACTTTATAAAATCTAAAAGAAGAGCATCTATCCTCTCAAATTCGTCAGTCTCTCAAATTAAACACAGTGCAAAAAATAAACTTCTTGATGTTTTTTTAATAATTTAATTTTCAAAACCTATGTCTTCAAAATACAGATACCAGTTCCTAATGTGATTAGCTTTTAAATTTAAAATATCTTTGAAATTTGTTACTCACCTTATACTGACTCAGAGGATATTTTTCTAGGAAGTATTCATCACATCCACACACTTTTAAAATATACTTGCCCTGATATTCTAAAACACAGAGTTTTAGTTGTTCAGATGATAGCAACATACTTCGAGTTTTTTTCCTGATTGCTTCTGCAATTACTTGTTCTGGCACACAGTCATGGTTGATTTTCAGAGTATACTTCTGCTTGTCATTATTTGGAGAAACTATTACCCAAATCACCACTATTATTTGCCCTATAATAGGAAAATAATATTAGACGCAATCACCACATTTCAAGAGATAAATTTCAAAAAACTATGCACTACCACTACTCAAACCGTAAACAGAAATGACTTATAACCAGCCTTAATTAAATACAGGTAAATGTCAGGTAGAAAGAGCAAATCTTCAAATCTGATAGGGCTGCAAGACCATGCCCCAACCTCATGTTTTATAGCAAGCATGCAAAACTATGTCTAGTGTGGGTCACAAGTACCTGAAACCAAGCTTATTTCCATTCTAAACTACATAACATGTTTCTTAGATACAATCCCCTGTGAACAGTGACTCATAATGGTATCATAGGTTTGACAGTAACTTAAGTAGAAGAGTTTCTGGCAACTATGGGGAAGAATCATGGAGACTTAAAGAAAGATGCTGAGTTAGAATGAGAGAAAAGATAGGGGAGGAAGGAGAAGAAGATAAATCTTATTTGTTTTTCCTTTTAAGATTAACTAAGCATTAGGTTGGAGGACAAAAAAATGATGAAAATATTAAAACTATGTTGGAGGGGTCTAGGTATCTATGCATAGTAAAATTCTTTCTACATTTTTTTTTTTGTCTTTTTAGGGCCCAACCTGCGGCATATGGAAGTTCCCAGGTTAGGGGTAGAATCATAGCTGCAGCTGCCACAGCCACAGCGATGTGGTATCCGAGTAGTGTCTGTGACCTACACCACAGCTCACAGTAACACTGGATCCTTAACCCACTGAGTGAGGCCAGGGAAAGAACATAACATCCTCATAGATACTAGTTGGGTTTGCTTCTGCTGAGCCACGTGGGAATTCCTACTTCTTTATATGGTGGAAAATTTTCATAAGGAACATCGGGGAAAAATGAAAAGAGCATTCCACTTAAAGTATGCTAACGTAGAAATGAATTTTAAATGAAGTTTCCTGTAATATGCATTAAACTACTCTGAATAATACTGCTGAAATAGTAATGACAATTTATTCTACTTATATATTTAATAGTGTGTAAATTAACCTATTCTATAACTTTCAATTAAAAACTTCACTGTTATATTAAAAACAGAAATATTTATGATACAATATTTTCATTTCTAAAACAATATAGTTTATATATTCTCATGTTAACTTATTTCTAGAAATTGATACATTAAGTGTCAAAAGTCAACTTATTATCACTCAGTATGATCAGTTACTTCATTTAACATTAAGGAATTTAATTTTTCTTTGTATATAGTAAGAATGTGTGAAGTTTCCTCAAAATTTCATATTTCTATTTATACTTGCTTTTATTTGTAAAAAGATAACCAGATGTAATTCTGTAACAGTAAATATCAAACTCCATGGTTTTTCTTTTTTTTCTTTCTTTTTTTACTTTTATCCTGAGATAAACAATTCACCAAGGGATCAGTACCATATTCACATACTCATTCAATCAAGCAATACTTACTGCACACAAGTTGTATATTTGGCACTCAACTATCTTCTATCAGGATAAGCAGTCCCTGCTTTCAAGAAGATTATCATCTATTTGAGATAAAAAGAGTGTACAGGAGTTGCCTGGTGCCCTAGTGGGTTAAGGATCCAGCACTGTCACCAGTGTGGCTTGGGTTTGATCCCTGGCCCAGGAACTTCCTGGCCACGTGTGTGGCCAAACCAAAAAAAAAAGGGAGACTGTACAAAGATAAAGACACAGACAGAAGTTTTCACTACAGTGACCAGTTATGGTAGATTTACAATTTTCTTACCTTTATCCAATTTATTATATATGTGCTTTGGCAGTTCTGGTGAAGATTCTACGTTTGGAGGATAGACATACATTGCTCTACTATGAGGAGAATTAAGATCCCTAAGATCCACAGCTTCTTTACAAACATTCAGAATATTTCTTCGGAAGTCCTGTACTTCGGGATCTTTAACCATATCAAATTCACACACTGGCATGCCGATAGCAAAACCTTAAATAATTATGTATAGAATATAACATTCTGTTAAACACAAGGTAAGATCATGCTTATTATAAACAGAGAATTAGGTAGATTTTGAGGATTACAATAAACAAGTTTCTCTGTGTTAATAAAATTTTTGATGATACATATATAATAAGAGTTGACAAGATCCCAAATATTTTCAATATATAAAATATATATTCAGCAATTTGGAGCAAAGATAGCAAATATTATTCATATCAATTACTTTTTTTTTCTTTTTTGCCTTATCTAGGGCCACACCCGCGGCATATGGAAGTTCCCAGGCTAGAGGTCTAATAGGAGCTGTAGCTGCCGGCCTTCGCCACAGCCACAGCAACGCGGGATCCGAGCCGCGTCTGCAACCTACACCACAGCTCACGACAACACCGGATCCTTAACCCACTGAGCAAGGCCAGGGATCGAATCCGCAACCTCATGGTTCTTAGTTGGATTCATTAACCACTGAGCCATGAAGGGAACTCCTCAATTACTTTTTAAAGGACAAAATAAAACAAAACTGGGATATAACAAATATAAATCATTTCTACAGTAAAGAAAACATTATAGAAAAATATCGAGATGTTAAAAATAGTTCCTAAGCCTAACAGTCAAAAAAACACTTTAGATATGTAATGATTTTCATTTTGAAATCTATTTATTTAAGATTACAAAGGTAATTAACCAGTTTATACAAAATATTTTACTAATGAGAAAATAGTTAAGCTTCATAGTTATCTGCATTTAGAATAGGATGATAATGCCATTTCAAAATGTTATCATACCAATTTCTCGATTGAGGATCTTTTCTTCACGGTTGCCTACTGGTTCAATTACTTTTAAAAACGGTTGAAAAAGCCGAAGGTCACAAAGTCGTCTTGTTTCATCAAAAAATTCTTCCCTTTCTGCTTCTTGGGTAACACTTACGAAAATGTAAGAAGATTCATCTTGAAGAAGTTGATGGAGAGGGTATTTTCTTGCTTCTTTAAATAGTTCATGCTTTATAGTTACTAATGTAGCCTCACGGAGGCATTCTAAAGTCACTATCATCCCATTTGGTAGTAAACATTCTACTAGGATTCTTGGGGGCATCAAGTGGATGCCCCACAGTTCACCTGATGATGGTCTTGGAGGCATTGTTCTGATCCTTTACAAGTTTTACATATAAAAGTACTTTAAGGAATTAGATGCGTGGCTGTCCCAAAGCAGAAAACTAAACCAAAGAAAGAAAACATATGTTAAAAGAGAAGTGACCATCAAAGAATATATTTACGGCATTACTAAAAGCAAAAATTCATTTTCTATAGTTTGACTTGATTAGGATAATTAATTATAATTCATCTTAAATATTTTCATGTAGATTGATGCTCCAAATTAGGCTGAAAGAATTGATTCCAAAGCAAAAATCATAAGAAGTCATTCGTATTTAATTACATTTTATAAATTCATTTAATAAAAACATTTTATTTGCATGGATTTTAAAGTAGGTCTTACCAAGACAGCTTGGACTATGGAAAGAATAAAGAGTAAGATGTAATTGAAACCAAAATTCCCATCACATATCACCTTTATCATTCTTTTCTATTTTATGGAGCAACAGAATTTGGGCTGGAAAGGATCTTTTAGATCATGAGTCCATTGCTCTTATGTTAAAGACGAGTAAAGTAAAGGCTAGAAAAGTCAAATCCTTTTCCTTTCATACCTCTGTCTCCATCCTGTAGTAACTAGAATTTACACAGTCTTTTCTTCTTTCTTTTTTGTAATTTCCTTTTTCTGTATTATTATCTAAGTGATATCTCAGACCATTCTGTTTTCAAGTATAATTTAGGTATATATTCACTATAATATAAAGTGTCATCAATGTATTTTCCTTGAGTCATGATGATGGATTTCCAATGATCCATCCCGTTTATCAAGTAACCCAGTACTAATGTTTCTGAGTGAAATAAACTGATCTACATATCCACTGACTCTTTTTTTAGTACAACGTTCCGACAAACTGTGTTAAGCACCTATTTTTTAAAATATTATTATTACAATGTGAAACGTTCATTTTTTAGGTAACAACCCAAGTATAAATTTATTTATTGCTGTTCATATTTTCTTTTATTCAGTAAACTAAACTGTAAACGTATAAGAAAAAATAAAGAGATATTAAGAAAATAAAGAAAAATAAAAATTAAGCCAAACGAATGAATTAAAAAAGCCCAGATAACTTACTGTACTCAATCACTCTATCAGGCACTATGGGCAATAGCTATTGTTTATTCATCAAAGATGTATCAGGGAGTTCCTATTGTGGCACAGTGGAAACGAATCCAACTAGTATCCATGAGGATGTGGGTTCAATCCCTGGCCTTGCCCAGTGGGTCAAGGATCCCGTGCTGCCGTGAGCAGTGGTGTAGGTTGCAAACTCGGCTCAGATCCTGTGTTGCTGTGGCTGTGGTGTAGGCCTGCAGCTGTGGCTCTGACAACGCCTAGCCTGGGAACCTCCATATGCCATGAGTACAGCCCTAAAAAGTCAAAAAAATGTATCAGGACTTCCCATTGTGGCTCAGTGGTAACAAACCTGACTAGTATCCATGAGGATGTGGATTTGATTGCTGGCCTCAGTCAGTGGGTTAAGGATCCAGCATTGCTGTGGCTGTGGTGCAGGCCAGCAGCTAAGCTCCGATTTGACCCCTAACCTGGGAATTTCCATGTGCCGCTGGTGCAGTGCACCCCCCCACCCCCCAAAAAAAACAGACCAAAAAAAAAAAAAATGTTATCAGTGCTGTCCCCAGGACCATGTTAGGTGCTGGGAATATAATGATGAGCAAGACAGACAGGGCCCTTGCCCTCACAAGACAAAGTCAAGAGTGTGAAAGTGATGTGGTACAAAAGAGAAAAAAATATGCTCTCATGAAGAAGTGCCAGGTGCTATAAAAGCACATGGTGTAGTCACCTAACTTAATGGAAGTTGGGAGTGAGAAGGTTTTCCACAGGAGGTAACATGAAATAAGTTCTTTAAGGATAAGCAGGAGTTGAACAAATACAGTGAGAAAGTGGTCAAGAGCACAGTACATCTACTCCGGAAACCGGCTATCTCTGACTCCTTTCTGTATACCATCAATATCTAATCCATCAACAAATTTTGTTAATTTTATATCATGAATCTATCTACACTCCTTAATTTGGGTTGGGCCACTACTATTTCTTGTCTGGACCACTGCAGAGGCCTATGTGGTCTCCTACATCTACATTTGCCCCTACAATCTATCTTTCATCTCACAGCCAGCGTGACCTGGAGAGAGCAATAGGACCTACTTTGATCAGACATTTCCTTTTTCTTTTTTTAACCTCCCCCACTACCCTGCACCTGAGGCATGTGGAAGTTCCCGGGTCAGGGACTGAACCCACCCCACAGCTGTGACCTGAGCCACAGCAGTAACAACGCTGGATCCTTAACCTGCTGTGCCAACAAGGAACTCCTGATCAGACATTTCTGCTATACCAATCCTCAGTTACAAACAAGTGTTTACAGTATGCTTCAGAGTTACCATTACATGAAGGAGGTGAGAAGCAGAAATAGAAGAAATTTCAAACTCTCCTCCTACCTCCGGAAATACAGAAATCAAATGTAAGATAGTAAAGAATATAAAATTATTTTTTAATACTTGAAAATATTTTCTTCAAATTTATAAGGAACTCTGGAGTTCCCATCATGGTTCAGCAGTAACAAACCTGACTAGAATCCATGAGGATGTGGGTTTGATCCCTGGCCTTGCTCAGTGGGTTAAGGATCTGGTGTTGCTATGGCTGTGGGACAGACCTGCAGCTGCAGCTCCAATTTGATCCCTAGGCTGGGAATGTCCATATACCACAGGTGTGGTCCTAAAAAGCAAAAAAAAAAAAAAAAAAGAAAGAGAGACTCATTGAGGTTATAGGATTTAAAATATAATTATCCTATTTCCTATACTTTTAAAAGAAAATTCATTGGCTAGTAAAAAGACCAGATGGATCAATCTAAGTGTGTAATTATAAAAATGACTTAAGCTAAGATTTTAAAAAATATACAAAAATTTAAAGAAGGTAAGGGAAAATGCCAAATGGCTACATTTAAAGGATGATCTACCTGCATAAAAAAGTTCAAATAAAAACAAAACCAAACCACAAACCACACCAAAATAGCAGTTGTGTTTATAGTTTTCTTTGCTGAATGGCACTGACAGGTCTATGTTACGGAATCATGGGGGCAACTATTTTACACAATAAGTAACAAGTCTTAGAGTCTACATATGTTTCCTAAGAATTAGCAAAAGATAAGTCTAATACAACAGGAGATCACTGATTCTAATCTTTATTCTACTATATTATATTTATGGGCAATTAACAACTATTAAATACTCATGACACGCCCTTCTCATTAAGAGAAAAAAATGCCATCATGGCCATAAAACACTTAGAGATCCTGTAAGGCAGATACTGGTCGACACTCTGGTAGCACGACACAGAAAAAGAGAGAAAGCTAGCTAACTTTCTTACATGTCTTCTTATGCCAGGCCTTATTCTGTTCGAACCACTACCCCAGAGCTCACATGAACAGAAATGTAGAAGAGGCAAGTGGAGCTAACGCTTATTTATATATTTAGCATATATCATGCACTTAGGCAGGCAATGACCCTTTTGGAGTAAGTACATTTCACACTCGAGAAATTTGAAGGTCAGAGTAATAGTTATTTACCACCAGTAAACGCTAGATACGGATTTTTGTATTGTTTGTTTTGTTTTTAGATATGGATTTTTGACTTCAGGTCTAGATGATTTTAAAGTGCACATAACCATGCCACTATTGGGCCTTCAGTTAAGGCAGGAATATTCACTGGTGGTGAATAAGAGAATGGGCTATGAAGGTACACTGGATCCAAGTCCTGACTGCTTTAGTTAATAGTTGTATGGCCTTGAATAGTTTAATTCATCTAATTGAACCTTACATCTGCCTGTCCTCCCATTTGTTAAATTGGATAATGGCATATACTTCATCAGATTGTCGTGTTAGATGAAGTAACATATGAAAAACATGTAAGCAAAGAGACTGGCACACAGTAACCACTCAAAAATGTTAAATATTATTAACAAACCTATAAAGTATACACATGTCATCTTTTCAAGCTATTATGAATTACTCAGAACTGGCATCAGTTAGGGTGGGAAAAAGGACTTGGGTTCTTTTAGAAAGCGAGGCAAGTAAATAAGGAACTTCAGCTTCATAAAGCAGTGCCAGTGTCAAGTGCAGAAACCTGAGGGTAGCACTGGTACTGCAAGGCTCACAGATGAGTTTGGAACAGTACTGAGTGGCTCAGATACTCATACTTTCCCAGACCCCTGATATCCCTATTTAATTGACACAGCTATCTACAGCTTAGGTGTGAGGAGTCCCTTGCCATTCCTCTTTTTGAAGAAACACCTGCTGTGCTGGTACTAGGTTAAAAAGCATGAAAACAATGGTAAACAGATGCTTTCTCTTTGCTACTGAGTTTATTGGAGAAAAACATGATATAAGAACAACTTTGAGTGGAAAATTACTGTAAGATAGCATATGAACTTTGGAAGAGTCACAGGAAATCTCTAACTGCCTGAGGAGGCTAGGGAAGGCATCAAAGAGGTAAAGTTTAAGGACAGTAAAGTTGAAGGAAAGTTAAGGAGAGTATGGACTTCCCAGAAAAGAGGTGGCTTGGACAAGGGAGAACTAGATGAGGAAGGTGTTTCAGACTGCCACAAGAGCATGTGTGCAAAGCCACAGACCATGAAAGAATGTAGCCTGTTACCAGCAATACAGTTGTTTTTTTATTACTTGAGTATGAAATGCATGGGGATAAGTAGGGTGTGCGATAAGAAAGAAGGGGTAAAGGTAGATAAGGGCCAGAAAAGTGGGCAGACTCCATGATAAGGAGTTTGAATTTTATGTAGTATACTCTTACTAAAAGGCAGTCTCTGAGGTATTTTGAACATAAGAATGACATGACAATTTACCCTGGTTTTTAAATTCAGATTTCTTAAAAAATTTGCTTTTCAAATATAGGATATAATCAAACATTAAACCAACATGTAAAAACTTAAAAATAATCTACTTAAAGAGATAAATTGTATTTGAAAAGCAGTAAAGACAAATCACTCTAATATTTAAAATATGAATCTATGTAATTTGGAGGTCTGACATAACAAAAATGTTTTGGTAAATATAAAACACTTTAAGGAGTTCCCGTCGTGGCGCAGTGGTTAACGAATCCGACTAGGAACCATGAGGTTGCGGGTTCGATCCCTGCCCTTGCTCAGTGGGTTAACGATCCGGCGTTGCCGTGAGCTGTGGTGTAGGTTGCAGACGCGGCTCGGATCCTGCGTTGCTGTGGCTGCGGCGAAGGCCGGTGGCCACAGCTCCGATTAGACCCC